>CM062238.1:23055793-23655793 GCA_031216185.1 Syzygium aqueum
GTGTACTCGACTTGTTAAATTCAAGTTCAAAGTAGGGTTTAGTCAATTCAAACTTTTCCCGGTGCATTTTCTATCGACGGTGGATGTATTGTAGATTCCCATTGATCTATTCTATGCGCGGCCAACTCCACGTTGAGGCAAGATATCAAAAGTAGTACTTCACAGAGGTCGTGACCATTTAAAGTGATTCTTACTTACATATTACTCAAAATAACATTAACTATTGGCAATACAATCCCTATTTGACGCTTGATTAGGTACAATTCCCATTCACCCTAGTTGTAAATATGCAGAAAATAAGAATTAAGGAATTTGTGTATATTTTGATATATCATAATGAAGAGTACATTAGCGTATTGATAGGTTCTATGCGATAACTATATGCATGATCAAAGAAGATATATCCTTAATTTTGAGAGATATGGATAATCAATAAAATTATCAAAATATCTCTAACATAAGAAATTATCCTAAAGAAATCTCTATTATCTCTGGCAACTTTTTTGAAAGCTCCAGAATTCACTCCTCGGTGAACCTTCTCACCTAGCAGTATTCCTTTCTCTAGTCAGATTAACTGTACTCCATCCGAAAATTCCACACGTATTGGAGAGGCTCCAAAAACTACGTACCCAAGCCAAGCCCCCAAAAGTAGTATAACAACTCAGTAACATAAAAGGTGATAACCATTTGGGATGGATTTTATACTTATAAAATAAAACCTTTCACATGCCGGAATCGGAGTGTCGCAATTAAAAATTTAAAATACTTTAGCTAAGTTAAATTCGCCCATATATTGGATTTTTTTTTAAATCCAAGTCGCTAATGAAGAATTTCAAATTAATGTTGTTATTTCAACTGAAATTCTATTATTTCCTTAGGAGTCGGGCGCAAAATTTCATTTGTACAAACTAATGTGGATGAATGTCGTACATTATTTTTGCGTTGAAATTTTACTTTTGTCCCTAGTTTTAGTGTTACACCAACGTCACTCACCTCAATAATATAAGCCGGATTTCATTGAAGTCCTGGTAAAAGTTGAAATGGAGACCATCTTTTTCAATTCACCTAATCATATGGAAAGATCGATATTCCATTGGATAGCATAATCTGACAATTGTATATAGAATAGCACAATCAGCTTTGTGAAACTGAATGCTAAATATAGTTTGCATTCATGACAGCTTTTGTAAGGGAAACCTTAATATAACTATATATACACAATATGTATAAGTTCTAGGTCGGTCGATTTTTCATTACTCTCACTCAATTGGCACATGCCGTCACGAGATCGATTTTGGGCAATCTCTAGCGACCAACAATGATCTAGGGACAAAAAAAAAATGGATATTATAGATCTATTAGACTTGACACATGATCATTAATCATAGATGGCTATTCAGGTATATATTATATACCAAGCTCGATATCCAAATACACGGCGAACGTTGGTGAATTTTGGCATTTTTTGCACGGCAAAAAAGTAGGACCAGGGTTACGATGGTTTGTTGTGATTAGTAGTAATACATCGCTTTAGTCGATGAAACAAGTTCCTATCACATTTTTGGCTACATTTGTTTTACGAAAAAATAATAATTTAAAAAATAATTTTCTGATTATAATTATTATTATCGCTTACAAAAATGACTCAATGAAAAATATTAATAACAATTTATGCCTAAATACTTTTGTTGGTAGTAAGAATATTTTCCATTACCTTTTTTTCTTAAGAGGTATACATGATCAAACATAAGATTTTTTTTCCAAATTATTAATTTTTGTGAAACAAACGAGATTTGATGCACAAATTGAAATTCAAGACGTATGATAAAGTTAAGGCCTAAGAACTTCCCAACTTCTTTGTTTTAGAAAATTGAGCTGTGGCAATAAATTGTTAATAAACCGTGGCAATATTAGAAATGGTTAATATCACAAAAAATTATAAACTAGTATATCTGTGACATATTTATTCCAAACAATTTAAGGTTTTTTTACCACAAAATATCCTAAATTGGTACATATATGACAAACTTGTCATCCGTTGGTTTCCGTTAAATTTTACCGTTGAATGACACTTGACAGTTGACGGATGTACTAGTTTAGAATTTTACTCCCTGTTTGTCACAGGTGTATCAGTTTATGGTTTTCATGATATATATCCAATTAAACGGAAACTAACGGAAAGTAAATTCGTCACAAATGTCTCAGTTTGTGTTTTTTGTGGTCAAAAAATTAATTTGGGATAAATTTATCAAAGGTGTACCAGTTTGAGATTTTTCGTTGTATTAACCCTATTTAAAAATAACTTTAGACGGACAACAAAGGAAATAACAAGAATAGGAAAGACATGACCTATTCGCAAGACACGAAATACATAGTAATGCATGAATTGTAAAATGAATATTTGAATATGATTAATGTACCACACCTCAAACTTTATATGTTGACATTAATCAACACATTTTCATCGACATTTATTTGGTATTTAAATCAAAATTATAATGTTTTAGGATGACACGAATCGACATTATTACAAACATGATTTGAGACACCAATATGTATTACCACCCCTAAAAGAGAGAAGAATCGAAAAAGCAAAGAAAACTTAGAGAAGAGGAAGAGAACGGGAATCAATAGAGAGGGGGTTAGGTTCATGCACATCACGTACGCCCTAGCGCAAGGTCTTTTCAAAGTTATTTTTTGTGATACTATTTCCACCTCTGTATGACTAAATTCACCCAATTTTCACCAAATAAACAAAATTTCCCTCTATCAATTGCGATATAAATTGGTGGTCCCAAATTTATTCACTTTCCTTTTTTTAGCTTTTCTCTATCCATGTAGGATCTACTTATAATAATTAATAATTTCATATATTTAATTTTTGTTAATTGTAGATTTTCCATGTATATTAAAGGCACATGGCTTTTTAGTGATCACACGCACATCACACGCCTCAAATCTCACACGTTCACATACTCGAACATTAATTTAAATGCACTCAAATGCACCCAATTAAACCATCTCAATTCAACCCATGTAATATACATACAACCATCACATAACATTCCATTTTTCATCACAAAAATCATGACACAACAAGCACGGCACTGCACCATGATTTCACACAATTAAGAGCCGAAACAAATTATACACCCTACGCACCAAACCGAATTTTGCAGCACTTGAATCAACCATACTCAGCCCTCATTTAGCTTCTAATTACTCACCCAATCACCATAATTTTGTCCATAATAACCCTTGTCCAAAACAGCCCACAAAACTACACTAAATCGTGCCTAAACGAGCCCGTCAATACTCGATATCCTAAATAAGGAATAGGGTGTCACTTACTTGGAAATTTCAAGCAAGATCAACCTAGCAAGGGGGCAACAAGGTGGCAAGGAAGCGACGGCCGCAGTGGCCACAACGGTCTAGCGGTTGGACGCACAGCGGACGGTGAGCGAGCAAGCGAGCGAATGTCGATCTAGCACGACTTCAGTCAATCACACGCCCAAGGGGGAGAGAGAAAGATGGTTCAGCCAAGGGGAAAGGAAAATGAAAGATGATGGTGTAGGCGTGAAAAATAAGGAGAGAAAGTGAAGGAGAGAGAGAAAATGAGAGAAAATGATTAAATAGGTGGCATCAATAATTGGTGCACCTAACCCCAAGCCAAAATGACAAAGTTACCCTCCTCTCTACTTTCCATCCAACGGCCACGAGTCAATCTTAGCTTAAAATCAACGACCCAGATCGATCCCCACAAAAAATATCCAAGGGTAAAATAGGAATTGAACAAAAAGGGTAGGGGCAAAATTATCCAAAATTTTTTATTTTTAAAGTGGGGGTGAAATGTCCAAAATGCCCTTCTCATTTTATACTTTGCCTTAACGAAGTCCTAGGGGCAAAATGGTCATTTTTCACTTCTTACCAAAATTTCAATTTTCTGACGGATCCGGACAAATCCAAGGCTGACCATGCTAATAACAACGTCGTCCAATTATTCTGTCCTGACTTTCGAAATTTTCAATACCCAAACTTGGTCTCTAATTAATGACTAAATCCAAATAATGCAACTTGAGCGTATCTCAAACTAACGGGTGATTTTCAGGAAAATTCGTATATTCGACTCGTGGTCAATACTAAATCCAGCCACGTTTAAGTTCACTTGAACCACGGCGACCTCGATTGTCATGTAATTGCGAGGATCAATCACTAGCTTTGAAGAACGCGATCGTTTGGAATAGGTTTGAGATCGTTCGCAAATTTCATATTCTGTTAAGGCGGAATCTCTCGCGATCTAATTATACTGCATTTGCAAATCGATCAATGACCATCCTTAGATCGGTCTATATTAGCCCAAAATATTATCTCGACAATCCTTATGGTCGAAAGTCAGTTCATGATCAAGTTCTATGGTTTCGCGAATCTAGATCCCTCATTAGCCTTTCCCTACTAGTTAGTGTCCCAATAGTGATCAAGTTTGGGCGATATATACTACAAGTGCGTTATTGAAATCAAGTATTTCCTAAATACCAAGTGAGTCGAAATTTAGAATGTCACAAGCCTCATCAGAGAAGCTAAAGTTGACAAATGATCACGATTTTACAAATATCCAAGATATGTGTTTGAGCTATATCATGCTTCATCATGTGATTTTCTTTGTGATTTTTAGTTCTTAATGTTCAAAACATGTTTCTGAACATATTTTTCATTGTTTGATGTATGTTGGATCGGATTTGTGTGAAATCTTGAGTTGGCCATCCATGAACTCCATAGCCAGAACTCTCAAACCTCGCCGGAATGCTTCTTGACGGTCAATGGCCATTCCAAGTTAGTTGATTCCACTCCTTGATTGTTTTGATTATTGTCTTGATAGTTAGAAACGGCTAAGGCGCATGATTTCTGATCTGAATGTTAGTTAAACTAGGTTAGAACAATTCTGAGTTAGTATATTTAAGTATGATTTTCACTGGCCGAAGGTGTTGTAATGGCGAACTAGCAGGGTTAGGCAGTTAGAAGGTGGTATGGAGTTAGTGCATAACTTGAAATCAATGCCGGAAAACCACTGGAAGGTTGTTGGAGCTTGGTCCGAAGTTGCAGTCTTGAAAATGCAAAATAAGAAATCATGCTCACCACCTGTTTGGCAAAATGCCGAAGAGAATATAGGCCGAACGGCGTCGTTTTGGCATCGTGCTTGCCGGGGCGATGACTGTCGCCAGTATCGGCTAGTCCGGTTCAATCCCTCGATGGGAAAATTTAGAAAATTTTAAAAAATAAAAAAAAACTAAAAACTAAAAAACTCTAAAAAAAATCCTAAAAAACCTAAAAAGATCTAAAAAATTTGTAAAAATTCAGAAAATCTAGAAAAACAAATAAAAATGCAAAAAATTAAGAAAAATACAAAAAAAATTAGAAAATTCAAGAATCCATAAAAATTAAAAAAATTCTCGAAAAAAACATAAAAATCAACTCTCGAAAAAATAATTCTCAGAAAATTATTTTAAAAAAAATCAAAAACCAAAAAATTTCAAAAATTCACAGAATAACCCAAAAACATTGTGGCCAACCTTTGCAAGTGAAATTAGAATTTTTAGAGGTGCCTAAATGGCATTTTTAGAAAATCCCTAATTTAGGGGTTTTTACCCCTAAAAAATCCTGAACCCTGAAAACAACACAAATAATTAAATGAATAAGTCTTTAAGGCTTTGCTAGGGTTTGGATGTTTTGAATCGATTTTCATTTTAGAGACCCAAATTAGGATTTTTTTGCTTGATTTCAATTGATTGTGTTACTCATATTGATTGATTGAGTTCTCATGTTTATAATGGTTAAAATTAGTGGATAAACCTCGGAAGCTCACGTGACACGTTAGACACATTGTATTATTTTAGGTATCGAAAGGGAGTTAGAGATCTCGATTCGGGATCATTAGTATAACCAAATCCCCGTATTCAGAATCTCTGATCCGCAGAACTGTGGTACTTCTCCCATACCTCGATTAGGTTTTTAGTCAACTTACCAATAATAACTAGTGGTGATTCCAAATCAAAAACTTAGATTGAATAGAATGATAAGAAAATCACAACCCGCTGTCACGTGAGGTGTGGTTTGGAAGAGCTCCCGTTTGTCTAGTGATGAGATATCTGTATGATGTTTGGGCGAAATATCCATATCGGATCTTAGTAGCTCGTTCGGGGACAGTTTCCTCATTTGTGACAAATGGAAGTACTTCCTTAGCATGCTCGAAAAGGCGCGGCGCGACAACATGATAGCATCCCCCTCTCCTTCTCTCGCCCTTTAGGATTTCTCTTTATTTTTTGCGAAATATTATTTATTGCATGGCGTCATTTTGTATCCGAATCCAATGAATGCTACTATAAACTACCACGTCACCCATCATGCATTTTGATTTTCAAGCTCGTAATGGACTCGATTGACAAAAAAAAAATTAAAGACAAAATTTGACAAGAGTACAAGAATTAGCGACGTCTCTTCCCCTAATACAAAGACAACAAAGTGTATTGTCCATCTATTTTTTGTGAAAAGATTGTTTTCGTTTGCCATCGAAAAAACGAAACAAATAGTTTATAAACTTTAACTCAACGTGCGATGTTATTCTTGGACTTTTGATTCGTTTAATCTAATAGTTGAATTATTGTTAAATGTCCAATTTAGTTCCTTAACTTTCCATAACAAACTCAAATCAGTCCTACGGTTCTTTTCATAAGTTTTCATACTTACATTATTGACCGTAGTTTGAAATACCTTTTTGTTTCAATCCATATCCTAAATTAATAAAAAAAATGTGCTATCATTTATTATATTTTTAGTTTTTTACATTTTTGGTCTTTATAAATATTAACATAGTTCCATCTAAATGTATTTTAACTTATGATCTCTATAATACTACAATATATTTAGAATTATATTGGATTCATATTTCTTTTATTTTAAAAATAAGTTCGAAAGAATATTTAATAACTATATTAATTTATCCATGGAAATTTCGTATTTATATTAATCGAAGTCTTGTTCATAATTTTGTAGAAAAAATTTGTAAGTTTTTATGCGTCGTATTTTCTTAATTTAATTTAGTTAAATCTCTAAATTAAAAATTAAAAATAGTAGAAATATGAATTCCATAAAATCATATGCTAAATTGTACTTAAATAGGATTATCACAATATCTATGTGGACAAAAAAGGTATAAACTTAATAAAGATATAGGGGTGCATTCCCTCAAAATCGCCAAACTTTTTTTTTTCTCAGAAAAAACCTCAAACTTTAGATTTAGTCCTAAATCTGTTTTGAACTTTTTTTTGTCTCAAAAAAATCCCAAACTTTACGTTCAGTCCAAAATCTGCCCCGAACTTTGTTTTATGTAAAAAAAATAACAAATTTCAATTTATTTTCAAAAATATACTTTCATGATCTAGTTCCAACTTGACGTAACACTTCCGCATCATAACAAATCCATGTTAGTAAAATAATGGAGTGATAGGTACAAATCGATGTCACATGTCCACTTCAATAACAAATCAAACCAAATAAAAATTATTGAAATTCTCCTAAATAAAACCATTCTAGAATAGGAAAGTTAATGATGATAACAAATTCACCCCCCAAAACTTTTTTAATTAAAAAAAACTTAATTTTTAGGTTCAGTCCAAATTTGCTCAGAACTTTTCTTTGTATAAAAAAAAACCTCATTACTTTGTTGATTTGGATTTGTTATCGACGTGGAAGTGCCACGTCAAGTTTAGACTATATTATTGGGATATATTTTTGAAAATAAATTGAATTTTGGTTTTTTTTACACAAAACAAAATTTGGGGCATATTTGGAATTGGATTTAAAGTTTTGGGCGGATTTGGGACTGGACCTGAAGTTTGGGGTTTTTAGGGAATTAGACCAAAGATATAGCCATTTTTTTGTTGATTTGGAAAATATATTTAAATGAAAATATATTTTAAAATCCATGTAACAGTGCAATTATTAAAACTCTTGACTTTTTTTTTATTGAAAGTTGATGGACTGGATTAAATAAATTAAAAGTGTAGAGACTATATCAAATATTAAGGAATAATTCAAAACTACATTAGACGAATTAAAATCTCAAGAAAAACATTGCAAGTTGAACCATAGTTTGAGCACTACTTCATGTTATTTTCTGCGTCATTTCCATCAAATGAAATTCCAATTATCTCCTCAACCCGTCAACGACGCCGTCTCGGCAGTCTCCCACTCCACACGCCATCGCCACCGCGACCACCACCACCACCCTCTCTCTCGCGGTTCCTCTCCACCTTCTCTCTCTCTCTCTCTCTCTCTCACCGGCCATTGCAACAACGTCAAAGCGATTCTTCCATCAATCGCTGTTCGATTCGCAGGGAGGCCACACGGGCGTGCAACGATGACGGAGGCGATGATAAGGAAGAAGCCGGGCATGGCGAGCGTGAAGGACATGCCCGTCCTCCAAGACGGGCCGCCGCCGGGCGGGTTCGCCCCCGTCCGGTACGCCCGCCGCATCCCCAACACCGGCCCCAGCGCCACGGCCATCTTCTTGGCCGCTTTCGGCGCCTTCTCTTGGGGCATGTACCAGGTCGGCCAGGGCAACAAGATCCGCAGGTAATCTACAGGGTCAATCGAACGAATCCCCACGATTGGCCGAGTAATTTTCGTTTCTCTGGATTGTTCGTTTCTTGATAGGGTTAGGGATTGTTGGTGATTTGGGGAATTGGGTTTGTTTTTTTTTTGGGTCTGGGTTTTGTTTCATGGGTTGGGTCTCTCCTATTTTCCCGCCTTTTCGCCTTATCTGGTGGTCTGAAGCTGCTGGGATGTGATTTGGTGATGGAGCGATGAATTAGTTTGCAAGATGGGGTATTGTGAGGATTGAACCAATATTGCTAGAGTGAGCTTAGAATGAGCAAGCATTTTCCGTTTTAGTGTCTTTATCTTTGTGAATATAATGTGGCAGCTGAGAATTTGTGACATTGCTTGCGATTTCAGTTGACATTCTCAGCCTGCTCGGTCTTGTGGGGAACTTAATTTGGATTTTTAGGTGGATATTAGTTTATGGTGCTACTGCTTTTATGCTTTCCGAATAAGCACGAAATGAACAAGAAGTTAGATGAGGAGTAGTTGCTTGAAACATTCGTGTTGCTGTGTTAGATTCATTGGATAACACGGAAATGGAGTGCTCTACTTCACAAATGGGTGGAAGCAAGTAGCAGGGTGTTTGATAGATTACCGAAAAGTTGAGTTGCAAGACGTTGGAGTGGACCCTGTGAAAGTGACAATTTGCTGGCACTAGTCAGGGAGTAAATGAGGGTTAGTAGTTCTTTGATGATTCGAGATGCACACCAATGCAAACTACCCAAGGCTTCAGAATTTGATGAATTCTATTCTTAGTTTCTGAAGATTAAAATGCAGAGTGATATAAACAAAATTGGGTCATCCTCTTGCACGATGCTCATCTCTATGCCCTCTTTCTTAAGAAGCACAGCGAAGGGATGTCAAAATGAGACTTTTACTCTAAAAATAAATGAGACTTGTATAATGGGTAGGTACAGCAATGTATCAAATTCAAATTCGTGACTCTCTGGATTCCTAAAAGTGCAATGTCTACGAAGTCTGATCTGGGTTATCAGTTCATCAGTATATGCATGTGGAATTTTGCCTTCCGGTTATTGTTATACTTTTGGGCCATTGCCTTCTGCTTTTGTTGGCTCTGGCATAGATTCACCGAAGTTGGTAATGATTCTCACAAGTGGAGTATTATTGGTGATTTTGTTGATGGCATAATGGAAATGATGATTTCACAGCTCTGCTTTGTGAGGATGGAAATTTCAGTTAGTTTCTACTAAAGTGATAAATCTGGAGTTCTGCCAAAAGGAAAAATCTTTGGGTCCATTGTGCTTTTGTCAATGGGAGTTGTACTTTCGATCTTAGCATTTTACATGCCTTACTTAAGGTTAGTAATAGTCTTCATCGATAAATCTAATGCAAAGGACTCTTCCGACATTATAGTTCTATGCATGCTTGTAACTTGTCCCAATATTATGTTCTTCTTGGTAGGCTGGCGTGATGCAAGTGAACTTTGCTAGAATGTAAAGCACTTTTTTGTTTGAAAAGAAATTATGCCCTTGTTGTAAAGCTTTAGCTAAGTTTGAAGAGAAGAATAGAGCTGGGTTTTTCTTAGCTTCACGATAATGGTTCAAGTTGCTTTTTTCTGTAAATAACTGTTATTATGTAGGCAAACTTCTCTGTGAGTGTATAAGTTGTGCTTATCTTATAGAGATTGTGTTACTAGAAAGAGGTATGATCAAACTACGTCTATTGCTGCCGCTGCTGAATGGGGCACATATGAGTTGGTGCAAAATTGCAGTAACTTTGACCTAAAAAATTTTCAGTGTCATTTAGTGGGACAAGCTATGTGAAATGGATTTGTTTATACTCATCTGACAAGTTCATGTCTATTACCAGAAGGAATAAATGAATCGTTAAGGAGACAATCTGGGTGAAGTTGTGTCTGCTGTCTGCTGATATGCTAGAAGAATGGATAAAGAACTGTATGAATTGGTAAATTTAGAGTTTCAAAGAGCCACATACCATGTTATGCTGTTCAAAGCATAATGTCTCAAAGAGCTTTTGAACGTTGGCATCTTCTTCATGTTACTTTAATAAGCTTTTGCTTTTCATCTCTGTAAAACTTGCTGGTTCGGCCTGCTTTTCCTTATTTTGGTCTTATGTGAAGAGAAACTCAGGATCTTTTGAAATAGGTTGTCCCTCTTCGGCTTCTTGTCCCTTAGAGGGTTGTTTCCTTTGTATTCTCTTGTAATAGGTGATTCAGAAAAGTAATACAACTTACCTTTACAAAAAAAAAAAAAAAGTTTGTCCCCCCCTGATGGCCACTGTTCACTCCTGGACTGTTTAAAGCATCTTTTGATTGCGATTTACTCTGGCATACATGTCCGCAATTTCAAATTGAATGATACTGGGTCTTACTTTGGTTGCCAAATGATGTAGTGATGCATGATATAGACTATGGAATAAACTGCATATTACTCAAGTACAAACTTTACGTTGCAAATTGTTTATGGTTGTAATTATGAAGTAGACATAATAGTAAGACATAACACTATTGTCTGCGATGATGGCTTTCGCTGAAGTCTTGGTGCTATACTTTTACTCTTGAAATGAGATTTGCAAACTGATCAATATTACTTGAAAAGTCCACTTATAGGAAGTATAAAAATAAACTGCATAAATCTGATCTAAAGATGATGGATATGGAGGTTGACTTATAGGCACGATAGACATCTTCGGATCCATTTGGAAAAAGTTTTTCATACATTCAGTTTCGAAATCCACATCTAAGTTTTTGATATCTTGATTGCCTTAAAGAACATAACATTGATGGCATGCATTCGTTGTCCAGGGCATTGAAGGAAGAAAAATATGCTGCGCGGAGAGCCATTTTACCTGTGCTGCAAGCTGAAGAGGACGAAAGGTAAAGCAGAATCTTTGAAATATCCCCATTAATTGTCTCATTACTGCTGCATTAGGAACAAAACTGAAAGACACCGAACTGTACTTTTTCCGCTCAGATTTGTCAAAGAGTGGAAAAAGTATCTTGAGTATGAGGCTGAAGTAATGAAGGATGTTCCTGGTTGGAAAGTTGGTGAGAGTGTCTACCACTCTGGGCGGTGGGTGCCCCCGTCAACCGGTGAGCTCCGCCCTGATGTTTGGTGATCCAGTTGCATGTGGCCGCTTTTCAATTGTCATGAAGTCATCTGTTTTCCGCAATGCAACTTTTCTAGTGATCTTCTGCTTATTTCGCTGGCTCACAATGAAATAAAAATTGGCCTCGAATCTTTGTATGTGAACCCTGACCAGAGTTGATCATCCTGTTTCTTCATGTTATTATTATTGCGTAAGTTTAAAGGAAACCCTGAAGCACCTTTCTGTTAACGTTTACTTACTCAGTGTTTGGGAGGACCTGGCTGTATTATTGGCTCTGATCTTTTACTCATTATGGAGCTGAAACTCTATTGAGATTGGACTGTCGGTTGCAGCATGTTCTGAAGCAGTTCTCTCGGTTCATTTCATGATTTTGCTGCATATAGGTTTCTACTAAGTCCTGCTTCGCCCAAACGACTCTTTCAGTTGATCTTTTTGAGGTTGGAAACTCTTCAAGTGAAGTTGGTTAATTGCGTAAGTATCAATAGAAAAGGCAAGGCAAATCCCTTATTATACGCCAGATCTGGCTCGTTGGATGATGATGATGTGCTGCTTAGTAGATCATATGGTAATGTGCTGGTGCTAAACGTACTCTTCCCGCTATCACTTATGCACATTTATGAGTTCTGCATGCGCACCTTTAAATTATAAATTAACTACTCATCTGCGCAGTTCGTCTTTGAGTTCGGTGGGAATTGAATCTCAATCGCCTTTACCATCGCTAGTTCATTCCAGGAATGCCGCACATTGGCAAGTACCTGTAATCACCACCTCCAAAACTGGTCCATATCGCCATCCTTCCTTGAATCCCTGTAGTTGTCTTCTCGTTTTCGAAAAATAAGGATTGCAAGACAGTGCTTTTGTAAATACTAATCAGTTGACAAGCATGATCCTCGGTGCATTTTCTTTCTGCTGCTGGGAGGAATATGGTTATCATAAAGACCTCCTTATTTACTCAAAGCACAAAAATGAGCAGGCCACACGTTGTATCTACACTGTACAAAGCAACACAGACAGCAGAAAAGAACATGCAGGTGCAGGCTTCTAAGCCTGACGGTCGACACATCTACTGAAACTATTAGGACAGCATGGACAGACTCGCATGTCTCAAGGAAACAAAAGACGCGGATTGTACAAACCGCACCATTTTAGCAGCGATATAAGTGGGGCGCGTTACAGACTGGACACAACTGGAAACAGGGGTCCGGTCCCACCGAGCTTATCCACATCAGGCACGCTGGAATAGAAGAAGACACCGTTCGACATTTCCCAACTCCAGTCCTGCTTCCTATAGATGTACATGCGGGGCCAGCGATTGATCCTCACGTAGTGTTCCCTGATCTTCCCGTCATCAACGAAGCTAGTGACTATGGAATAGCAGCATTCATGGCCGCCCCACACCCTGTCACCAGGATCTGCACTTTGGCTACCATCGAGATGGAAGTACCGGCGCATTGGAGGGCCAGTGCCTTTCCAATATGGATCTAGATTTCGCCAATACTCAGGTGCAGCCTGGTAAAAGCGAAATATTTTGTCATCAGTAGATCTCTTGGCATTCATGAGAAACTCCAGACACGAAGCAAGTTCAATCTGCAGAGATCCCTCCAGCATCAAGAAGCTCAAGGAACAGGTAAAACTTATGGGCCCCACGTTGGGAATGGAGTGGAGATTACTCTTGTCCGAAGATTAGCTGGTATTTAAGAGACGTTCAAGAGCAAAAACTGTCTTATGCCACCCTCACATCAATGTCAATACATGATTTCAAGCTCCATTTAATATTCTAAGTGAGGTGTACAACTTTGACTCCTTCCATTGTCGCACTCATGACAGAAGAAATGCAGGTTTATCCAGACTCCAATACACATATATCATATATATTGACGAGTAACAAGCTAAAAGCAGAGCTCGGAGCTTAGTTATAGCAGAACTAAAAACCCCTACGAAAATTATGTTGCAGTTGAAAGGTGCATACCTTACTGAAATGGAACTCCCATGCATGATCACAGAGATCATACTTCGTGATACGGGTCTGTCATGAGAACAGAAAGACATGAACAAAAACAAAAGGTGCAGGTGTGCATGCGAACTTGAGAGAGAGAGAGAGAGAGAGAGAGAGAGAGAGAGAGAGAGAGTTGAGAGAGACATACACGTTTGCCATCCATAACAGACAAGGAATAAGCTGCCAACTTCGATAGTCCATGAACTTGGGATATTCGAGGTATGTGCGCTTTGCCAGACCACAATTCCTTGCACTGAACTAAAAAGCAAATATCAGTAAATTATCAGAAGAAATCTTCCTTGAACAACAATAGCAATATTTAACCACAACAATAAACCATGAATATTACATCTATACATGATGGGCTAACCTCATGGGCAGGACCATTCCGACTCTGATTCCTCTAGTAATCAATCCTTTTCATGTTCTAACTATGGCTTTTGCAAAATTCAGTCTAGTATTTCTCCTTTCTAGTGACTAAATTTTCCATTAATCAAACAAAGCAAACTTATATAAAGTAACATTTGAAAAAGAAATGTTTCAAAGCATGGGAGAGCTTCCTCTGATATATGCTTTGTGGGCGGCCAACATTAGATATGCCATTGAGAATACTTTCTATGATTTTGCTCAAGATTTTACAGTATTAACTGTTTATAATTTAACATGCTATGCGAGCACTTTGATCAAAAGGGAGAGAGTAATTGTGGTGGGCCATATCTTCAGTTTCGGTACCTAGAATAACTGGAAACGCACAGGGAAATCACTTTTCATGAAGCACGAGTCCCTGCCTTGGGGACTCCAACTGTCATAATGCGCAAGATTATTAGATGGTCTTTTGCCTTACCATATGAGTCACTGCCTTGTTAAAGATAAACTTTGCCACCTCATGCATGGTTGGAGTTTTTTGTCAACTTCCCCAATTTGTGCTTGCTTGGTATTTCTCTCCTTTCCATCTCACCTTCTTGGATAGACTATTTAGTTCGCCACTCTATAAGTCCTTGCACCCAACTCAAAATCTCCAGCTGGATTGTTCCAGCAATAAATCAAAAAAATTCTTCAGATGGATTGCAGAAAGGACAAGAGAGGTACTTTAGGGAAGAGGTAGAGGCAAAAGCAAGAAACAAAGGACAAAAAGTGTTATAACCTATTACTGCCTAGCTAATTGCAAGAAGAGATTCATCTTAGAGGAACAAGGTTTTGCAAAAGCGATTGATTGCATTCTTCATTTGACTGAAGAATCATTATGCTTGAGGAATGTATAAGACCGTGAATAGCAAGAGTAAGAACTTCAAGACATTGCCGGAGTTTGAAAAATTTAACAAATTTATATACATTAATCCTTGACCTTTCTTATTCACCACTATAAAAGCTGATCATGAGGCTCTTGCATATCCAAATAAGTCCTCTCCTTATCTAGTCCAATCCCAATTTCAAGTATCTCCCAAGCTAAAAAAAACTCTCAACATAAACTCTAGATTCACTACCTCTTTTATCTTTAAATGTCTCTGCCATCCTTCTCATTCTACTTAATAGCTTTGACATAGCCAAGGGTAGAGTATCAATCTAAGAAGGTCAGTAGATGGAGATAGCCAACAATGCACGAGCTAAGAAGTGGACAAAACAAGCCCAAATATATAAAATAAAAGTATATCCAACCTCAATTTGCTACTTTTTACGGCATGTCTTGGCAGAAAAGGCATAAACAAAACAAGCTCACAAAACTTTTTCAAGAAAAAGAAAACACTGATTCTTCATTCAAGCGAAAGGTTCTCTATTACATGGCAACCCCTTTAAAAGAAATTTAGCCCCACAATTTGTACAACTCGTCGAAGTTCAAAACAATCAACCACGTTAAGCTAAGCACCACTAAGGATCATAATTGGCAGCGGTACCCCAATTGACATAAAATGTAACTAGGTCATGATAACCACATGAAACAACCAGCCATATATCAATGATGCATTATAGAAGTGTCAAATTGCACCTATCTATATCTGATAAGTATTTATAATACTCTTGCAATCCATTTCATCATAGGGAACCAAAAGAAAAAACTCAAAAGCTTCTAAAATTCACTAAGATAGGGTTAAATCACTAAGTTTTTAGACTAGTCAATATATTGTCTCATTCACATATTGCAATCTATAGTAACTACTTATGAGGCTGAAAAAACATTCCCATACAATTCCTCAACAGATCCCCTCGCAGAATTCCCCATGCTTAGACTCTGAATTTCTGTCTTAACATCACTATACCCATATGTATTGGTAGGCACTAGTCAAGCTGAAAAAGTTCGGGTGCCTCGTGTACCCCCTAAAATAAAAAATTACCATATCCGTATTTTCTTTTGGCTACACCTTAAGTCCCTAGTGGCGTGTGGCCACAATGCCATGGGATTTAACCTAAGACCTCTTGGCACTAAGGCGATGAGCATGGCCATTAGGCCACTAAAGCCTTTGGCTTCCCCCTGCTTAGAATCGCTGTCAATTTCAATTTATCCTACATCTTTTGGGCACATGTCTTTTTCTCTCATCTGAAACCTTTTTTCCCCTCATATACAACTTAGATTAGAGAAAAGAGATATCTAAAATACACTCCTCACCCAATGATGTTGAATGAATATAAAAAAAAATGTGAAGTAGGAAAGGGCTAACAAGCTAAAAAAATGCTAATACCATGGCAAAATCGTTCCTTAAAATTTATGAATGGGAGTCCACTACGAAAAGGAATACAAAAAATCTATTGAAAAAGGAACAATGACATGTTTGATATGGTGAATTCACGACATTCATACATACAAATATTTAACTAATGTTTGGGTCAACCAATATCTTTGGTGATCCATCTTCGAGGAGAGTTGACCATCACTAACATATGGCCAACCCTGACTACATATTCATCAAGTCCTAGATGGAAAGAGCTTCCTTGACCATCAGGGTAGAATTTTTCCTGGTGACACTCCCAACTTACTAATAATAGACATTAAGCTTACATGATTTGTTCCTGCATGATGCACCGCATAGTATTTGACTCCTCATCAGCAAGGAAGCAAACAAAGAAATGACAAAATAGAGTAGGTATGTACTCTTTTGGCCAGACAACTACTCCCTCGCTACATGGCAATTGTTTGTCCCAACATGATGCACCTCATGGAATGTTGATCCCATGGTATCAAAAATAAAGTCAAAACTTCAGACACAACAGGTATGCAACAACATGTACGGAAAACTCCTCCCACTGTTGCTCAACTTTTAAGTAAAACATCTTCGATCGATTATGTTGTTAACTTTCAAAATATGCCACAAACCAACAGAGGATCATTTTAAGAAAATCACAAAGATAGAGTGTGAATCTCGAACTTTTGAGAGAACATTTGCCAAAAAAGGTGCACAGATAGTTTCCTTCGAGTCCGGTGACATCTCTAAAATTCTCATCTTAGGTTCACAGTCAATTCGTAAAGACTCCAAGGATGCATGCTACATCAAATAGCATGGTTGAACTCATAAAAGCAGTAAATTACATCAGAGATCATCTCAAATCAAATTCCATAGCACTTACAGCAAGTGGCTTTATATCATCAAATTCGGCATATCTTAAGTTCTTCCGTAAGCATGTCAGCTATTCACGCCATCAAAGATCACCATATACTCTACAGACAATGGGTAAACCACATCTGTTATTTTGAATGGCGATAACCATCGATTTGTTATTTAAAGACAAACACTAGCAAGACACTAATCAAATGTACAAAAGCTGCGAGCTGATCACTCAGTCAGTCGTCCACGTAAGAAGCCCAAAATACAACCACAAACTTGGCTCTTCATCAGGTACGTTTCAAAGGAGTAACAGAATTGGCTAATATCGAAAGTATCATGAACCGAAGAAACGAAACCACTTAAAATGCAGGCTTCACACAATCCTTACAGGATTCTCATAAGCACTTGCGAAATAAGATACTCGGTCTTGAAATCCTCTTCCAGAACACCACAAAACCCTCCAAACTTGTTCATTTAACCACAACCGACAGAAATCATAGCACAAGATCACCATCCAACCTCAGAATTCAGCACCCCCGAAAGAAGAACGAATCAACACGACAAACGGAATATCCGAAATCACAGCATCAATGCAGAACAGAAAGAGAAGATAAGAACGAGCGAAACAGACCTTGAGGCTCCAGAGCCGGTCGCTGGAGGCGACGCGGCGCCACGCGCGAGAGACGAGCAGAGATAGTGCCACGCTGCGTGCGTCGAGGTTGTTCAGTATCATCACCATGAGGTCCGCACCGAACACCTCCAGAGGATCGCGAGACGACGACGACGGCGACGCCGGCGGCGGCGGCCGATGACGATCCCGATCCTCGCGCTTCCTCTTCCCCCGCCTCCTCCTCCTCCACCTCTTCCTCTTCCACTCCACGGCGCCTTCCTCGCCGGACGGCGGCAAGTCGTCCCCCTCGTCGACGTCGTCCGGCGAGGCGCCGCCGCTCTTCGCGGGCGGCAGCATGCAGGTCTCTTCGCTGATGCGCAGGGGCTTCGCTTCGGGGTCTGTTTTTGTCGTTCCACCGCCAGGACAAAGCCAGAGATGGAGGAGGCCGAATTTTAGATGACGGATCCGTCCACGTGGCCGCTCGGTGATGGTCTGACGTGGGCGCATTATGATTGGTGAGCGTAAATAGCGGCATGTGGAGCCGTATGCAGCGGATTATAACCCGAAAGAATTCTCAATTTTGCCGTGTTTAGCCATCCCGATTTTCAATGGAATATGATAAGGTACGAAATTTAGACATTTTTCTACGTTCTCTCTAGATATGTCGAATGAGTGAATTGGGTAGAAAGGAAAACTATTCGACTTAAATTAACCCATTTAACCCATATTGATCCATTTTTTTTATGCAAAATAATTTTAGTGACCAATACTCGACTCAAAATTTATCAAAGAAATAAAAAATCCCCAAAATTCAATTGAAAATTAAGAATTTTTAGCCCAAATTGGGGATCATGATCAATTTGAAATTATCAAACCCTGAGACCATCATTACTAGGGTTAATCAGGTATGGGTAATCTAATTTTAGCACCAATTTTTCCCAATCAAGTGATCTAGGTATTGAATTAGATAAGAACCCTAATGATCCGAATTTACAATTTGAAAATTTTGGGTTTAATTGTGATAAAATTAGGGTAAAACACATATTTGGGTGCGGAATGTGATGAGGAATTCAATTTTGGGGTTAAATTTGAAAAATTAGGTTAGAATCAGGATTAATTGGTAAATTTAGACCAACTCGAGTCTGCCGAGGTGACCGGGTTGACCCAACTTGACCCGGGTTGTTCTCCTTCTTCGCCAGACTCGCCCAAGATATAATAAACCCAGAAAAATATCTACTTCTACTCGGGACTTTGCCGACTTAATCCGAGCAATTTAACACGTGATAATCTCCGATTCTAGTTGGAGAATCTCCAGATAGCACTGGAGATTCGATCCAATCGATTCGAGATCGATGAATAACAAACTTTGGGTGGGAAATCAAGCTATAAAGAGAGAAAAAATCATTATCCAGGGGAGGAAAACCGTTCGACGAAATCACTGAGAGAAAGGGAGAGAGAACTAGAGGGAGAAAGAGAGAGTCTGTCTGAGCACTAGAGTGAGTTGAGACTCCCTGAAGCTGATCGATCAGCGTTTTTCCGACTGGAAAAGTACTAGCAAATTGATCTCGCCAGTGAGTTTCCTCATCGGTAAACTTGCAACCAAGCTTATTTTGAAGGTCTGAAAATCGACCTTGGTTGATCGATCTAGAGGAGTTCCGGCAAAGCTGAATCCACCAGCCTAAAGCTCAAGTGTCGAGGAAGAGTTCTATAGTTTCTGATTAGCTCGAAATCCTCATTTCAAGCGTCAACGAAGTAGGTAAAGTTCAATCGTCATCACTATTTTTCCATAATCCCTGGTTGAATAGTTGAATTTCATCGTGTTAGATCTTGCAACTATCTTGATTGTTAATGCTCAAATCTTGATTCTGATAATGTTTTACATTGTTTGATTGCATTTTTGATCATAGAATCTGCATTAAACCGAGTCGACCGCCATTGTTGTACCTTGTCGGAGCACCCCCATGGCCATAGGCCATACAAGTTAGCATTTTCTCACCTTGTTTGATGATTTTATATTGATTGGGATCGACGTAGACAGTTAGGGTGATTTGTATGATAATCTATGGGCTTGAATAGATGGTTTAGGATAGTTAGCAAGTTAGGCTTTTTTGATTGGTTTTATGCTGACCGATAGTGGTCCGACGACGGGTTGGTTTAGTTAGGTTGATTGGGGGAAACATGATCTTCATATTTAATCAATTAGAATGACAAAGAACTCATTGGAAGGTCACCGGAGTTGGGCTCAAATCGGTGACCTCAACAACTTAAAATGGAGAAACATGCACACCAAGTGTTTGGAAAAATGCCGAAGAGAAAAAGTGCAAAACTGTGTCGTTTTGGCATTGTGCCCGTTGGAGAGTCGGCCGACGCTAGCAATATCCAGTTCGGTTTGGCCGAATCGGGTTAACCTGACCAGTCCGATTCATTCCCTCGGCCGGAGTTTTTTTTTAAAATAATAATAATAAATAAATAATCAAAAATTAGAAAATAAAAAAATCCTAAAAAATGGAAAATTCATAAAAAATTTGAAAATTCAATAAAAATTTCAAAAAAAAAAAATTCATCAGAATGACTCAAAAACGTTGTGGCCAACTTTTGCAAGTGAAATTAGAATTTTTAGAAGTGCCTAAACGGCATTTTTAGAAAATCCTTAGTTTATGGGTTTTTATCCCTAAAAACCCTAAACTCTAAAATGACAAATATCATCAAATGAATAAGCCTTTAGGGCTTTATTAGGGTTTGAGTGTTTCGAATTGATTTTCATTTTAGAGATCCAAATTAGGATTGTTTTGTTTGTTCGCAATTGATTGTGCTGCTTATATTGATTGATTGATTTCCTGCGATTAGAATGGCTAGATTTAATGGATAGATCTCGAAAACTCATGTGACACACTAGACACATCATATCGTTTTAGGTACTAAAAGAGCGTTAGGGATCTCGATTTAGGATCATTAGCGTAATCGAGTCTCCGTATTCAGAATTTTTGGTTCGTAGAACCGTGGTATTTCTCCTGTATCCCGATTAGGTTTCTAGTCAACCTACCAATAATGATTAGTGGCCACTCCAAATCAAAACTCAAACTAAATAAAAAGATAAAAAATCACAACCCGCTGTCATATGAGGTATGGTCTGAGAGAGGCTCCCGTTTGTCTAGTGATGGGATGTCTGTGGAACGTTTGAGTGAAATATCCACATCAGACCTTAGTAGCTCATTCGAGGACAGTTTCTCCATTCGGAACAAATGGAACTACCTTCTTGGCGTGCCTAAAAAGGCGCGGTGTGACAACGGGAGAGACAATACTACAAATATGTTTGCAATCGAATTGAGTTGAGTTGAGTTGAAATTAAATTAAATGTGATTTAATTTAATTTGAATTTTGTCATGGGTGTATGTATATGACGCTCATGAAATAGACATATGCTGGTCATGCACTTTTATATACACATAAAGTTAAATTAATTGAAAGTGCATCATAGGCTGTGAGCTTAATTTTTTTTAAAAAAATTGGCTCATGCACAATGTCAGAAATTGTTGGTGACCGTGTGCATGATGCAATGTACATACATGCACGATCAGCAATGGTTGTTGAACGGGTATGCGATCAGCAACTGTTGCTGATCGCATATATAAAAAGCACGATTAGCAATAGTTGTAGGATGACGATGAAAAGTGTATATGCAATTATTATGTGTTTATGAGAGTTAAAAATATGTTTTCTCTCTTCCGGCGCTATGACTGAAATATCGAGACTACGGAGAATTGTCGCCACGAGATTGCTAGTACAATTATAGTGGTGATTATCCGCAAATTCTTTCTTCCGTTCGTTGTGCGATTGGTGGTGTGTTTGAACTAAAGGTCCGACGGTTGCGGAGCTCAAACTGAAGAACATTTGATTGACATCGTCTTTGGACATGGTACGAAAGGTAATCCATTTAAGACTCTAAGGTCTTTTGACTTTTTATTGAAACCCACAAACAATACCTTTGGAGATATATGTATGATTATATCTTTCTGATGCGTTTATATTTAATTTTAACTGTGCATGTTCCGTAGAAAACCAACACCACCTAGAGTTGAAATTGAACCGCACGTCTCATGCACATATCTATGTGATTGCCATTTCTTCTGTTGATGAAGGAAGTCTTTTGGTCATTTGCTTTGCAATTGACTTACTTTATCGTACTTTTGGTCGGTCCATGACAATTAGGTCGATTGTGAATCTTGGTCACTATATAATGGGAGGATTCGACATTCAATTTATTTCCGCTCCCAAGGACGAGCTTGACATATGGTGGAACAAACTATAGACCAAATCGGCCGCGACTTTGTGCAATCCATGGCATGCTGAATGGTTTTATGTCCGTGAGGCGCAGCTTGCATGTGGAGGTAGTGGATCGATCCCTTTGTTGGGATTCACTGGTGCTAGTGAGTACTACCCGTCTAGAGTGAGTTGTCAGTATCAAATCGTGCAAGAACTTCCATCCGCATTGCAGACGGACCCGCTCCGGGTTGATTTCACCTGTGAGAATCATGATTACGAAGATGCCAATAGCTTGATCCAGTTGAAGTGGGAAAATGTGCCGCCCGTGGACGCTGATATGGCCCGAGAAGGAGTTGGAAGGCAAAGAGAGGATATATTACGCCTCGACCGAATACATCCGCCAACAAAAGATCCTGAATGAGTTGCTTCTCAAGATACCTAAGGTGCCTGTGAAGTCTGCAAATCAATCGGAGATTAAGCGCCTAAAGAGGAAAGCTGAAGCCCTCAAGATCGTATCGCACGTTTGACTCGAGCGAACAAGTGATTACGTTAGGATGTAGTCTCCCATTTGTTTATAGATTGGGCCAAGTGAAAATGGCTCGAATCTATCATCTTTTTTTCGTTCCGAGTTCGTTGTTTAGGGAATTGAGTTGTTTATTTTCTAGTTTATTTGTTTAGGAAATCTCAAAGTTCCTACTTTTGTAGCCTTTGTCTAGGAGTTCCGTTTGGATTAAGAATTATTTCATCAATGAATAAAACAAGGCGATTAGACCATTGTTATGGGCCGGTGTTTCATTCGTACTTTGTGCTTACCTGTGCTTATTCGTTTGAATTAGGTGATTGTGGATAGTCCGCGTTCACCCATTTGTACACGGTCCAAAGCAAAAATGGCCGAGCAAACCGAAATGCATGATCGTATGGCCAATATGGAGGAGCAAATGAAGCAGTTTTTTGTTGCTATGCAGCAAATGTCAGCCCAAATCGAATTTCTCTGGGTAGACCCAATTCTTGTGTCCGCACCTCCTGATATAGCGGCGTCGAAGCAAATGAACAAAATTGATGAGGATGACATGCTTGAGTTAGAAGAAGATCTACCGCAAGTCACGATCAAGAAAGCTAAGTTCGATAGCTTGCCGAAGACATAGCATGAGAAGCGCTTCACGAAGCTCGAGGAAAAAGTGAGACAGTTGCAGGGCTCGTAGAGCTTTGTCCCCCATGGACTTGTTTATTTACGCAAAGATCAAAGTGCCGAAAAAGTTCAAGATACCGAAGTTTGAGAAGTTTGACAACACTTCTTGCCTAGAGAACCACTTGCACATGTACTTTGTGCGGATGACCAAGTATGTTAATAATGCACCCCTCATGATCTAATCATTTCAAGCAAGTTTACTGAGCCCACACTAAAGTGATATATTATGAAGAATATAAACCTTCTTGAAACTCGGGACGAAGTGGTTGATGTGTTCACCAAACAATACAAGTTCAATTTGGATATCACTCCCTCCTGTGTGGATCTCAAGCGTACTAAAAAGAAGAAGAGTGAGTTGTTCAAAGAGTATGTCACAAAATGGAGGAACCTGGCCACTCAAATTATTCCCAAACCAACTAATAAGGAATTGATGAACCAACAGCTAGAATTCCGTGTTTTTATCTTTATTCTAAAAGAATCTATTGCTTGTGAGCAAACCTCAGTTTATGGATTTATCTAGGATGCGTGTGTAACCAATAACATAATCCAATAATGTGGAAATACATAATTGGGGAATCTTAGATCTTTGGGGTAAATACAACATAAGTGCCATAACTTTTGTACGGAGGACACTTAAATGCTATAACTTTTTTTTTGGCTCACTTAAGTGCCGTAACTTAAAAAAAAGATCACTTAAGTGTCACTTACGAGCTGATCGTGAGGGCTTGAAATCGTAGCTTTTTCGGCCGAACAATGACCTTTCCGGTGAGGCGAACACCACCAGCTTGAAGAGGGGGTGTCGGTGAATCATTCCATGATCTCCGTTTGCCTCGAAATTTCCGTTTTAGCCTCCGTTGACGAAGGTAGAAATGCTTCGTAGTCACACATTTATCGAGCCGATTTGTGTAATTATGAAACATTTTTACTTTCGTCAACGGAGGTTAAAATAGAAATTTCGAGACGAATGGAGGCCATGGAATGCTTCACCGACACCCCCTCTTCAAGCTGGTCGTACTCGCCTCGCCGGGAAGGTCACTGGTTGGCTAGAAAAGCTGCAGTTTCGCGCCCTCATGACCAACCCCTCTGACAAGCTAGTCGTGAGGGCCTAAAACTACGGCTTTTCCGGTCGAACGGTGACCTTTCCGGTGAGGCAAGCACCACCAGCTTGAAGAGGAGGTGTTGGTGAATCATTCCATGGCCTTCGTTCGTGTTGAAATTTCTATTTTAACATCCGTTGACGAAAGTAAAAATGTTTTATAGTCACACAAATCGGCTCGATAAATATGTGACTACGAAGCATTTTTACCTTCATCAACAGAGGTTAAAACGGAAATTTTGAGATGAACAGAGGCCATGAAATGATTCACCGACACCCCCTCTTCAAGCTGGTGGTGCGCGTCTCACCGGAAAGGTCACCGTTCGACCGGAAAAGCCGCGGTTTCGGGCCCTCACGACCAGCTCGTAAGTGGCGCTTAAGTGATCTTTTTTTTTTTTTTTAAATTATGACACTCAAGTGAGCCAAAAAAAGTTATGGCACTTAAGTGTCATCCGTTCAAAAGTTATGTCACTTGCGCTGTACTTACCCCTTAGATCTTCATAATTTTTCACAAGAAGAGGAATGAAAACACACTTTTATCCATAGAAATACCCTTTGAAAATGGTTGTTGTAGAAATAGAAGAAACGAAGAAATTTGATTTCTATTCATTAACCCACTTTTCTCTTAACATATCTAATCTAATGGAGGATAAAATACAACATTCGTTGTCTTGGATGGAGAGGAGACTATACTCTATTTATATAGGCTATCAATTGATGCCTTCCATCAAAGCATATTCCACTTCGTAAGAGTCGTACCTCTTTGGAAGAATAGTAATTTCTCAATAGAATTGCTTCTTTTCATCTTTTGTATAGCCAATACGTTTTAGTACTTAAATAGTTACTAAACCATTAATTAATAACATCATGTGGACCACGATTATTTTTATGGAGTTAGCTAAGGTGACTCATTAAGCCATTGCCTCCACTCAGGTTGGATTGTCTGAGTGACGGTTCTCGGTCATAGACCTAAAATTTCTAGGAAAACGAATGATCCAAGAATACGGCAGACTTCTCCGGAAAACAAAAATCTGCAGGATCTCACGGACTAAGGAACAAAAATCTCAGAAAATGTTAAACTTACGTCGAAGTTCTCTAGAATCAGGGAGAGGTTAGTTTGCTAGAGCAGCCAAAGACTATTTTATTTATCTTGAGAAGAACTCTCTAGGTAGCATGTTTGCCGAGTGGATGAATAAATCCAGTCAGTGCAACAACGACTGAAGAGCTAAATGGAGAGGATCTCATTCGTGATGCTTTGAATTGGATTCATCCCTACTCTGGGAAAACAATTGATGAGGTTAGATCCATTTACTTCGCTTAATTTTGCCAAAGCTGACATTGCATAGAGTTTGTTTTCCTCAGCAATGCAAAAGTTGGTGTAACATTTGAGACACGCTCTATCTCTGGTTCGTCTTTCGTACCTTTTCATATACTTCTTGGTTTTTACTATCTCCCATTAGAAGGTCTTAATTTTCACCAGAGCACATGTATCTTTTACTTATCTGTGAAGTTCGGCAGTCTATATATGGAGCAGGTATCGAACCACTTTCTGTTTTTTTCTTTTTGGGTTGGTGGTCGGCCATTTTGGACGATATACTTAGCATTTTGAAGAAACATCCTAAAAGTAGGACCACAAGTAATGCTATGAAAGTTGCAGTTACCAAGAATCTATAAGAAAGTTCATTAGTATATTTTCCATCGTTTTGGTCCCACACTGTTCCATAGGTTCAACAAGGAAATGGGCAGGGTTGACCGTTAATGAGGCAAAAACTTTTAATCCCCTTTTGTTTGAAGCTGCTACTTCAGCCAAGACTTTACATGTCGAAATTGTCCTACTCAATTGATTTGCTTCTCTGGAGTCATGATCTTTTCAGTGGGTCCTTAAAGCCACAGCCTGTCAAAGATGCTTGTGATGGCTTTTCTCCTTGGCTTGTCCTATGAGTTTGCCAAATTGGACCGGAGTTTTATCTGTCAAAAGACAGGTTGTCAACTTTACAAAATAATTTAAGTGGTTGTTTTCATCTCCTCCGTGTGATCGGGACAATTTATGCGTGCCACAAGGCAGAGAACCATATCCATGTTTCCTTGGTTTGACCCATCTTCTCAACTGTACATAAAACGAGCTCTTTTCGCACCCTCTATTGATTAGGCTCCTCTCAATGTTTTCTTTCACCTTTGGCAATGGAAGAAGTGAAGTTGCATGGTTTCTGGGCAAGTCCATACAGTCACAGAGTGATATGGGCTCTGAAACTAAAAGGCGTGGAATATGAGTACATAGAAGAAGATCTCTCCAACAAGAGCCAATTGCTATTGCTGTACAACCCAGTTCACAAAAAGATTCCAGTCCTTGTTCATCGTGGGAAACCGATCATTGAATCCCTTGTGATTCTGGAGTATATTGAAGAAACATGGCCCGAGCCTCCCTTGCTGCCCAAAGATGCTCACGAGAGAGCCTCATCTCGGTTTTGGATGAACTATATGGCAGAAAAGGTGAGAGTACACCGTTGTTTCTGGTAGTATTCAACTTTTGCAGCTTCAGCAGTAGATCTTCAAGTAATTGATTGGAAGAAGAAACCTAATTAACCATATTCATTGCAGTTATTGCATTGATTTTGTTTATTTCATGCTATAACAAAAGATCTGTCAGTTTTACAAATTAATGTAGTTTATATCTTTAATGATGGATGACCTCAAGCATACTTAATCCAAGTGGTCTGCTGCCCAAGCAAATTGACATTAATTGCAATTTTTTAATTGCACCGGTTCCTCTCCCTTTTAGTGTTGAAAATTCGTTACATTTCTTGCTGCCTTCCGATTTCGGCGTTGCTCTCAATTTCTTTGGGAAACTTCTACTCTATTTAACCTGTGAAAAACCAAGAACTTCATCTTCTTGCACAATCTGATTGGCAAATACTGATTCCCACTTCTATTACTCTACCCAAATGTTAGTCCACTTAATCAAGATGCCAAATATCTACATAATTGCAAGGATCCTGTGAGATTAGCTAACATCAGATGTCTTTTTTTCCTTTTTCACTCTTGTAGAGTCTTACCTTTTTCAAGTTCTTCCTAATGTCCCAAGGAGAAGAGAGAGAGAAGGCAACTGAGGAAGTGCTTGAAGTCTTGAGGACTTTAGAGCATGACGCTCTTGCGGACAAGAAGTTCTTTGGAGGAGACAACATAGGACTGGCAGACATCACATTTGGATGGTTGGCTTATTGGTTCGAATGTACAGAGGAAGTCGTTGATGTGAAATTGCTAAGTCCCACCACTTTCCATCGTTTGCATTTATGGGTTGAGAACTGGAAGGAGGTTGATGTGGTAAAAGAAAACCATCCTGACTCTGAGAAATTATTGGGCCATTTTAGAAGGATTAGGGAGAGGTTCACTTAGGAAGAGGGAAAATAAAGTCATGGTTAGTATTATGATATGGGGAGAAGTAATTGAACCAATGTGGAAAATACTTGTTGGTCGGGTGAGATCCTCTCATTTGATATGTGACGACAGATTTTTTCACGCTATTGGGCTCAGTATTTAACCTGCTATAATCTTTCTCTTGATTTCATTCCTTCGAAGGAGATTTTCCTGTAAGAACAGATTACTATTGGTGAGTCGATGGCCGACAATTAGGAAATCCCATTCCATATTTGCTCAGGGTGGTTATTTTTTCTCACATGACGCTGAATATTGGGAGAGAACAAGAAATACAGAGGAACTAGGATGAGGCATCTTAAACTAGGGAAGGTTGGGTGTTGGTGCCCAGAAAGAAAGAAAACGAGCGTCTGAATCTGTTTACACACTCAGAAAACCGAGAGCGAAGAAAATAGAATTCTGGAAATGCTTATATGCACATCTAACTCAGCATGTTAGTTGCAAAATTCTCAAAGTTTTTACTCGAAGAAGCATCACATTTTCTTCTTGCTATCTTCAGAGATTTCATTCTTACTCTCCTTTATCCGCACTGCTTTTAGGATTAAAAAACCAAACCTGAAGCCATATTTTGGTAATACCAAAACCAAACCAGTAGACCCAGAAGCATCTGCCTCAGGTACAAGTCTCTACAACTATATTAATGCAATATTTCATTAGACATTGAACTTGAGTGCGCAGCCGTTTCATTCTATAAACTCAAGCTACTTGAAACCCGATAGACAAGTATAAACAAAGGGATACACATTATTAGGCGAAAGGAAGTACGACGAATTGAACTCGAGAGAAGAGTAATGCTAGAACTTACTACAATCGTTCTACAAAGTTGATTTATTAATTGATGTGTAGACTGCAATCGGTTTTTGAATTTGGCCCATTTATTTAAAAGGCTGCTCATAATCTGACACATCACGTAATGAACCAAAATTTTCAACTGGTTTAATTAAATTAGCATTGCCCGTACTTTTGATACCATATTGAAACCCAGGCGAAATTCTTTCTTCTAAAGACTTAAGCTATCCAAAGAAATGTGATACCTTCACCGAACAAAAGCTACACCAGGTAACACGTCAATACATGTGGGTTGAAACTTTAAAAATAGCATGATGTCAATACAATCAATCCCGTGCTGGCCGGCTGGCGTGTTTGACCTTTCTTCCAAAGAAATCTAAATGTTTTATCATGTTGGGTTGAAATTTAGGTTGTCCAAAGACAAAAATGAGATGTGAATTCGACCTTCTGAGTTTGTTTGACCAGAAACCCAAAACGTAATGCCCAAGCAACGTGACTCCACCGAACGCCCTTTAAATTGAGCTCACAAAAGCAAGAAGTATCACACTCTTGAGAGACATGGATGGAGTGAAGTTGCATGGAGTTTGGGCAAGTCCATTCAGCACCAGAGTCGTATGGGCATTGAAGCTCAAGGGCATACCATTTGACTACGTTGAGGAAGACCTCTCCAACAAAAGCGCCTTGCTTTTGCAATACAACCCAGTGCACAAGAAGATTCCCATGCTCGTCCATGGCCGGCGGCCCGTTTGCGAGTCCATGGTCATCGTCGAGTACCTCGAGGAGACGTGGCCGCAATACCCCCTGTTGCCCACCGATCCTCACGAGCGAGCCGTGGCCCGTTTCTGGGTCAAATTCATCGAGGAAAAGGTTTGCTGTTCTAATCTTCTTCTACTTCGGCAATTCATCTGTTAGAAAGTCAGTCATTCAATTTATAAGTTCCATTTGTTTCGATACCCAACCCTAAATTGCGGTGAGACAAACATAAGGCGGAGTTGGTTTGCATCTCGTTTATGTTTTGAGTGTGCGCGCTGCAGGGTCTTAACGTTTGGATGGTGTATCGAAGCGTCGGCGAAGAGCAAGAGAAGGCCATGAGAGATAGCGTGGAGATGCTGTCGATCCTAGAGGAACATGGTCCGAACAAGGGAAAGAAATTCTTTGGAGGAGACAGCATCAACATCGTGGACATTGCATTTGGTGGGGTGGCATATTGGATGGGAGCCATCGAAGAGGTATCGGGAGGCAAGATGTTCGATGCCGTGAAGTTCCCTCGCTTGAATGCTTGGATGGCCGACTTCGAGAGCTTGCCCGTGATTGCCGAGAACTTGCCCGATCGAGGGAAGTTGCGCAAGCACCTCGCCTGCCTAAGAGAGAAAAGGTTGTCATTGTCCGCACACAAATGATGCGTGGCCTTGATGATCGATGTTGTAAACTTGGGTACTATATAAAAGTACGATTATCAACTGGATTCCTGTCCATGTCTCTTTGTAATAATCAGACTTCAGGCGAAGTATGTACTTTGGTGGGAAGTTTCAAGTTGAAGCTTACTAATTAGCATATGCAATAAAGTAAAATTCCATTTTCATTTTCTTTTCCTTTTCATTTTATCTGATAAATATTGTTTCAGATTGTTAATGGAATTGATAACAGTATTCTCATAGGTTTCTTGTGACAAGTGTAAAGCCAAATATTGTATTTACAAAAAAATAATTTATAGACTCATTTTATGAATTTTTATTAGATTGTGTACAATGATGACGATATGATTAAGCGCCAAATTTGGAGGGAAGAGAAGAAATTTTAATATGAGGAGCAGGTAAGTGTCACTGGCCAAAAGTTTTTCTAATTGCAAACAAGCCTGTGCGGTGTTTGGCGAACCAGAATACTTGATCAGCCTCTTTTCAATAGATCGTTTTTTAAGGACAGTACGACGAATTGCATCCTCATAATTGACCCTACCACGCCCACGATATCCAAGCTCTCAAATAGGATATATAGATCACTCGAGCACAACAATTAATTTTTCTTATAACTATAATTTTATTTTAATGAATTAGGAATACCTTTTTTTATTTACATTTAACCTAAGGATATATAAAGTGCATATGAACCGATGTTACCAAATTTCATCCCTCTCTCAAACATGTAAAAACATGAAGATAATTTGACATTATATTTCCATATCCACTAGACCATCTTTCTTTCCTCATCGAAAGAGTCCTTGATGTAAATGACTAAAAACACTATCGCTTTTTTCAAGAAACGACGCCGTTTTGCCGTGCTGACATGGCTCTTCTGCAAGTCCACGGATTAGACATGTCGACACACAAGTTTGGGTCCCTCAAATGAAGTTTGCTCAATTCCTAAACTATTAAAGTGAGGAAATTTCCATGCAGGATGCGTAACCAAGAACAAAACCCCAGCAAAACCAAGTGAGGTTCGTCGATGGCCAGAGGAAAACGTTGACCATCATCTCCCACCAACCCTGTGTTCAGTGCAATTTAGACTATGTGTTAGTTTAAGCACATAGTCAACAGATACCGTCCTGCTGGGCAAGAGCGAATTGTTGAACCAAACCTTCCAACTGTTTGATGAAATGCCTCAACGTCTTGCCCAAGCAATTTGACTCTACGAAGCTTTAATAACTGCCCGTGCATAGCGGGCCAACAAGAAGCAACGATCAATCTTCGGACCCTCGAGGCATGGAAGACCTGAAGCTGCGCGGTGCTTGGACGAGCCCGTACGGTTACTCTGTGATATGGGCTCTGAAGCTCAAGGGCATTCCGTTCGAGTGCATCGATGAGGATCTCTCCAACAAGAGTGACTTGCTGTTGCAGTACAAACCGGTGCACAAGAAGATCCCTGTGCTTGTCCACGGTGGAAGGCCCATTTGCGAGTGGCCACAGCATCCTCTAGTGCCAAGTGACACTTATGAGAGAGCTGTGGCGCGGTCCACAGTCAAATTTGCCCAAGAAAAGGTCTCTCTGTCTCTCTCTGTAGTGCGCGTGCGCGTGATCATACAATTTGTGGGTGATAAATAAATTTGATAAAGCTTATGTACCATAAAAGTTGTAGACGCTTGGCAGCTGAAATCAAGGGGGTCAATGATTTTTGCAAGCAACAAAAAGCAAGGGGAAAAGGAACAGACACTGTTTTGGTTCTGTTAACAATTTGGATACATCAGAAATTAAACAGCCTTATCCTTGAGGGAGTTCTAAGTGTATTTTTTTTTTGTGGAGTTATTTTGTTACGTCTTGAATTTATTTAGCACCCAATTCTGTGTTAGCGTGTAAGTGTACATTAACATCCGGACAGTTTTAATAGGCTAGATTTTTTTGTAACAACATTTCATGAAAACTTATGCTTTAACATGCCTATGGCAGGTTCTTGGGTAGACGTACGTTACCTATCGGTGCATAAAAATCACATTGTCCGTCTCCTTTTTCTGTGAGAAAATTAAAAATTCTGCATGACTTGTGAGTAAGATTGATTTCATACAATTTTGATTATGACTTAGATTTTTTCTTCCAAGAACTTCTTTCCTTTTCTTTCCCTGTTTAGTAAGTGTTGTTAGAACATGTATAATTTTGTAGGTTTTTCTTTACATCTCTTCTTTCTCTTTGGTCCCACATAGGAAGAATGCTAGGCTCCTTCACTCCTCTAAGCCTATATAAAGGCTTCTCATGTACATTGTTTAACACACCATTATAAGAGAATAAATACCATTCTCTTTTAATCTTTCTTTCTTATCATGGTATCAGAGCCAAGATCATTGTCTTGAAGAGTATGCTCTGCGGTTGCCATCAATTGGATCTTCCGCATCAGAAATTAAGACAATGAGCTCATTATTTTTTAAAGTATGCTCTGTGGTTGCCATAAATTGGATCTTCCGCATCAGAAATTAAGATAATGAGTTTAGGGCTTTTGGGCCATCATCCTTGCTCATTCTAATCCGCGCTTCTTCTTTCTCAATCCTTTCGATCACCTCGATCCATATTTCTAGCTTTGCTAGTGATTTCTTTTTCTGTCGTTATGGGTGATTCTAGTGACTGTATTGACTTCAAACTCGACGGTTCAAACTATTCTCTTTAAAAACCATCGGCAATGGTAGCACTTGTTTACCGCGACTTGATTGAGCATGTTGAGGGATTTTGTCCTTGTCCTGATGCTCTTGAAAGTGAATCATCTGATGAAGTTGCGAAACGTGCCACTGAAATTCGAGCATGGAATGTTGCTAATCGGAAGGCATGGGCTATCATTTTTGGTTCCATTGATTATGGTCTTTGCCCACAATTTTCTAATGTTGTTGAGGTGATCTTTAGGAATGCTTTTCTTCCTGAAGATCACCCTGAAGAAAAGCATTCAGAAAGAGATCACCGTGAAGAAAAGCATTCCTGAAGATCGTCTCAACAACATTAGAAAATTGTGGGTGAAGAGCAAGATCAATGGAACCAAAAATGATAGCCCATGCCTTCCGATCAGCAACATTCCATGCTCGAATTTCAGCGGCACATTTCGCAACTTCATCAGATGATTCACTTTCAAGAGCACCAGGACAAGGACAAAGTCCCTCAACATGCTCAAACAAGTCGCAGTAAACAAGTGCTGTCATTGCTGATGGTTTCCAAAGAGAATAGTTTGAACCATCGAGTTTGACATGTCACTAGAATCACCTATGACGACAGAAAAAGAAATCACTAGCAAAGCTAGAAATATGGATTGAGGTGATTGAAAGGATCGAGAAAGAAGAAGCGCGGATTAGAACAAGCAAGGATGATGGCCCAAAGGCCCTAAACTCATTATCTTAATTTCTGATATGGAAGATCCAATTTATGGCAATAACAGAGCATACTTTAAAAAATAATGAGCTCATTGTCTTAATTTTTGATGTGGAACATCCAATTGATGGCAACCGCAGAGCATACTCTTCAAGATAATGATCTTGGCTCTAATACCATGATAAGAAAGAAAAATTAAAAAAGAATGGTATTTATTCTCTTATAATGGTGTGTTAAACAATGTACATGAGAAGCCTTTATATAGGCTTAGAGGAGTAAATGAGCCTAGCATTCTTCCTATGTGGGATCAAAGAGAAAGAAGAGATGTAAAGGAAAACTTACAAAACTATACAACATGTTCTAACAACACTTACTAAACAGGAAAAGAAAAGGAAGAATGCTAGTTTTGTAGAACATGTTATATAGTTTTGTAGGTTTTCCTTTATATCTTTTCTTTCTCTTTGGTCCCACATAGGAAAAATGCTAGGCTTCTTTACTCCTCTAAGCCTATATAAAGCTTCTCATGTACATTGTTTAACACACCATTATAAGAGAATAAATACCATTCTCTTTTAATTTTTCTTTCTTATCAAGTGTAACTCTCAATGTTTTTACTATGGTCAGGGCCCTAACCTTTCGCTGCTGTATCAAACTGCGGGGAGAATGTATCAAATTGCGGGGAGAAGAACAGGAGAGGATCAAGAAAAATATTATGGAAATGCTGACAATGCTCGAAGATCAACATTGTGGACATTGCCTTCGGTAGTGTTGCTCACTAGATGAGCATCATAGAGGAGGTGTCGGGAGTGAAGCTGTTTGATGCGGAAAAGTTCACGTGCTTGCAATGTTGGATGGAGAGTTTCAAGAAAGTGCCAATCATATGTGAGAACTCACCTGATCGTGAAAAGCTTTTGGCATGCCTGAAGTGTCGAAGGGAGTCTTTATTTGGAAGTCCATGAAGATCATGGATGAATTCAACTCTGTACTTCCGTTCCTCCATTGACTATCAGTATCACTTTTTTGTTTTACATGATCGTATTTCGTAATGAGTCCAATTGCTTCCTTTATAGGGAAAAACGGTGGGACTTTTTTCTGCTGTGCTGTCATGTTTTCAATTCTACCTTAATTTATGTTGTGTTGTAAAAACCTAAATGGGGCAACCAGAGAAGGATAGTGACTGAAGTGATTATATGTTAATTTACTTCTATTCTTCGTCGTAGGAATGCATTCGGTATAAACCCAATCGGCAATACACGCTTGTTACCTCTAGAATTTAATGATCACACATATTTTGCTGCTACTGGCTGGAATTCCATGATTGTCTCTTTGTTCTAAGAATCTATCGCTTGTGATCAGACCTCAGTCTATGGCTTTACCTGGGATGAGGCGATTCATGTAAGTCATTCCCTCCACTCAGTTTAGAATGTCCAAGTGACGGTCCTCAGTCACAGGTCTAAGTTTCTAGGAAAACGAATGATCCAAGAATATGGCGGGCTTCTCAGGAAAATGGAAAGGTTAGTTTGCTAGAGCATCCAAAGACTGTTTTTCTGGAGAAGAACTCCCTAAGCACCATGTTTGCTGAGTGGATGAATAAATCCAGCTAGAGCAACAAGGACGGAAGAGCTGAATGGAGAGGATCGCATTCGTGATGCTTTGAATTGGAGATCCGTTTACTGTCGTTTTGAAAGAAACACGAGAGGTTATATACTTGCTTTGATCATTTGCATGTAATTTTTTTTTTGTGTACTCGCCCTTCTTTTTTTCAACCCTTTCTCTCCTCTCTTTTAATTTATTGTTGCCTTTTCTTTCTTCTTGTCCATCTTCTCCAAATCCCTCCCTCCATCGTTTTTTCTTACACTTGGATAAGCAAGTGAAGGCACAAAAGGACGCCTTCACACGTTGGCACCATAGAAAACATATACAACCATATTTATTTCATCCAAAAGGAAGCTAACATCTTAACCATAACCAAATGTCGAAATATTAGAAACCTTTCGAGCACAAATTTCTTCAGTATTGTAGATTTTAGGACTTCCAATTTTTGCATGGATTGTCACGCAAACACGCACCAGTAGGTACTATAGACCACACACAAGTAGTGCATCGTTCAAAATCTCTAGGCTAATCATATGTTTCAAAATAGTCAGACTCCCCATGCCATTGCATGTTGCAAAAGAATAGAGCGCCACCAAAAAATCTGGGATTGAAAGCTAAAATTCCAGAAGGCACCAGGATTGATCTGATGAATGCCAAGATCATCTTGTTTAGATTTTCAATGAACCGTTAGCACTGCTCCTTCCGGTAAATTGTTGAAAATTTGCACTTCAGTTTTATGGAAAGCACCGACGGAGTTAGGTTGTTGGAAGACAAGAGTGATCATGAGCACCATGAACACAGTGTTTTTCTTAAACACATACATTTTCGTCAACTGTGTTTTTCTTTTGGAACATGAACACAGTCAAGTATGGTGGAGAAACCTATTTAAGGATGATTAAAGCTTCATTTGGTAAGAAATGCATCCGTACAAATATGAAGGTCACTTATGTATAGTCTGGGAAAATCTAGTAATGTATTTATTAAGATATCTACTCTTGTAACTTAATAATCTTCGAGTCTGTTTTTTTCTATATATACATACATCTATACTTATATGTAGAAATTAGACGCAATCCATTTATCAACATATTTACACTTGTAACTTTTTTTTTCTTTATACATCTATGCTAATACCTAGAAAGTAGATGTAATGTATTTATTAAAATATCCATACTTGTATCTTTTTTCTTTCGCATTGATATTTCTTTCTATATATTATTGACACTTGAATTTTAGTCGATAATTCAATTTTTTATTCTTGTAAAAATACAAAAAAAAATGAATGTTTGAAATAGTAATGAACTCATCAATTAGGACCAACGCATCCCATTTACATAGTCTAATTCACCTAAGCCATGTCTCAGCTCAAGGTCTTCAGTCGCAGCCCATGCTCCGAACTTAGCTTCATCAATTCAAGTCCATCACTTGAAATCGACTGATTCAAGCCCATAAAACAATAAAGACCCGCAGAGGAAGAAAAATCAAAACTTTGAATGACTAGTTTATAGGGGCGTGCAATCGAGCCGGTTTTGTCCAAAAACCGAATTGAACCAAATCAGTTGGCTCCAAATTGGTTCACACAACGTCAGTTTAGTTCTTGAGTAAAAAATTTAGAAACCGTTATTGATCAAATTAGGGTTCAATTGTGGGTTCTTAAGTAGAATTGATTTCAAGACTGATTCTCGAGTGGAACCGATTTTACACTAGCTGAAAACCAAAACTTAAAACCCTAAGATTCTCTTCACTTTCATTGTCTCATTCAAATAAAAATAGGAGATCCAACTTCTCGTCGTCAGATTTTGCCATTGTGGGGTTTCAAAAGAAGCATGGGAATCAGAAGCTGGTGGCTGTGTTATTATCAGGACACCAAAAAGGGCCACAATTAGTCTAGTTCAGTCCATTCATAACTAAGCAACAAAGATCACTTGGTAAATAGGTCAAACATGACAATTGATTGCATAGCTCACTCAAAACTTCCACCTGAACAGCATCAGCTTTAGATGTGAATAAAGAGGAATACTAAAAGAAATGGGGTAGAAGAGTCGATGAAACATAAAATAGGTGGGCTCGTTCTAAAATTGACTAGCTCGGTTCCCAGTTCCAAAAACTTGAGAACTGATTTTGACATAATAAGTTTAGTTCTTGGTCTCAAACCTATCTGCCCTAGAACATCAACCCCACTAGTTACCTACCATAAGCGCAATTGATTACACTATGGAATATTTGTCTAGCATTCTGAGCTAGCCGATTTTAGAGCAAGTCGACTTTTTTGTGTTTCATCGACTCTTCAACCCCTCTAGGGATTTTGCGGATCTCGGCATACCGAACATCAAACACACAGGGGGTAGACTTAGCTTCCATGCCTCGAAAAATATAGTGGTGGGAGGTTCTCCTTCGTAAGAGAGGGGACTTGGGTAAGTCCTTAAATTGTGCCTAGCTAGGTCTCTTGCGGACCTTGGCATCTTTAGATGTTAAACACACAGGAGCTAGAGGCAGCTACCATGCCTAAAAAAATATATTGGTCGGAGGTTCTCCTCCATAAGATTATGTCCTATGTAAGACATTACAAGGCTTCATCTCAGTCTTTGTCCGAATGTCGGGATCACCTTTTCTGAAATTTTTATGAATTTTTTGAATTTTCTCAAATTTTTATGATTTTCTAAATTTTTTTAGAAATTTTCTGAATTTTCTATTTTTCATGAATTTTCCGAATTTTTCTGAATTTTCTATTTTTTATGAATTTTTTATGATTTTTTTCTAATTTTCATGATTTTTCTATTTTTTTTTGGTAAAGATAATTTTTCTATTATTATTATTTTTGAATTTTCCCGCCGGAAAAACAAACCAAACTGAACCGGTTGGAACCGGTCTAACCAAGTCGAACCGACTTGGCTAGCACCAGTCCAGCGCTCTGGCGAGCGCGGTGCCAAATGGTACCATTTATTTCTCTTTTTCTCTTCGGCATTTTGCCAAACACCTAGCAGGCATGAATTGTTTTTAATGTTTCGAGGCTGCCGTTTTGGACCAAGCTCCGACGACCTTTCAGCAATTATCCGACCATCATCACAGCTCTTAGATCTTCTACTCTACACCTTCTAATCAATTAGCACAACTACATTGCCATCGGACCACCTTCGGCCGGTGAAAACCAGGCCTAAACACCTTAACTCGAAACTGACCTATTCAAGCTTTTCTAACATTTATATTATTATCCCACTTATCGCCCTAGCCATTTCTATTGCTCAAAACAACAATTAGAACATCCAACAAGATTGGAAATCACTAACTTGGGTGACCTTAGCCATAAATGACACTCCGGTGAGGGTTTGCAAGCTCCAACGAAAAGGAATAGTCATGGCCGACTCGGTCAAATGCAGAATGCAATCCAAGATGCAACATACAATGAAACTTGTGATAAAAAACATGTATAGGATGGCAAAAATCACAAACACGAAAAGAAAATCATCAAATCATGCACTAGGAATCTCAAACGATCATTCAAGCATTATATCAAATAGACGGATAGAGGCAAGGAAGCATGTTTACCTTCTTCAATAGAGGTTGAATCAATAATTTCGAGTATGGGTGATTGGTTTCCGGTCTGATCCGATTTTAAGGTAGAATCGGGAACTGGACCGAGAGAATCGGTTCCCAATTTTGGGAACCGCGGACTGGACCAATTGGTTCTAGGACCTGGAACCCAACCGGATCGCCAGTCCAGTCTAGTTCCGGTCCGGTCCAATGGAATCAATCACTTAGAGTTTAGTTTTTTTTTTTTTTGGGTTAAACACTTAAGGTTTGGTTCACATTTTACTAATTTTTGTTAATGAATTTATATCAATGAAGTTCATTTAGGGTTTAATTCACATTTTACTAATTTTTATTAATGAATTTATGATAATGAAGTTAACTTAGAGTTTAGTTCACAATTTATTAATTTTTTAAAGAAAAAAATAACAAAAATATATATTAAAAAGTCGGTCTGGTCCGGTCAGGTTCCCCCTTGGAACCGGGAACCGGAACGCCTGGAAACTAGTTCTGCTTTTAGGAACTAGGAATCGGACCGATAGTCCCGAGAACCGGACCAAACTCGTCGGTCCGGTCCTGGTTTGGGCGGTCCAAGTTGTTCACCCCTAATTCCGAGCTAAACACTAGCTATTGAACAATGCTCCGACACTTTCTCTTTGGACTAATGGCCTTCGCTTTGCAGGGAAACTCCTTAACTGATTAGAAGAGCCTCGATTTCAGGCCTTCGCAGTTAATTGACTTGGCTGAAACCAGGAAGGGAGGTGTGACATTATGAATTTTCGACTCATGTTGAAGCCTATGAATGAATAAAATGCTGATCGATGTATTTCAGTAATTCTCGCTCAGAATTGATCACTCTTGAGTTAACTAATCAAACGAGAATGGCTAGCGAGGATTTAGTACATGGACCAAAGAATTCGACTGTGGATTAACAGCTTGACCATAAAGATTGTTGAGGGAATATCTCGAGTTATTAGAGGCCGATCTAAGATTTGGTTTGAGAATGATTTGCTAGCGTTATACGATTGGTTCGCGGGTGATCCCGTTTAACCATAGTGTAATTTGCGAATTAACCTAAACCAAAATCCTAACGATCACGTTCTTCGAAACCAACTAGTGGACCTCACAATTTCGTGACAACCAAGTCGCCACGATTCGATTAGTTCTTAAACGTGATTTTTAATTGCGAGTCAATTTGCGTAAAACCCTAAAAGCTACCCGTTAGTTCAAGACGCCCTGAAATTACTATTCACGAACTTTGGTCACGAATTAGACTTTGAAAAAGGACGCCGATTATCTAAGAATTTCAACAATGAAATATTTTGGACGTTGTCTCATCGCGGTTAGTTTAACTTAGCGATCGTCTCGAGATTAATCGGAATCGGAAATTAAGTGTGCGAATCGGACATTTCCTTGGTACCCAATTTAATGCTCATCCTTAGGCTTGTATAGTATTTAAATTTGGTCTCTCCCTCCCCCTCTTAACCTAGATTAGTGTGCACTTTAGTCTTAATGTGCATTTGTGGATAAGAAGACAAGTTTGAGATTTTGTGGGCTCTCCCCTTGACTTTCTAGCTACCATCACCTCACTCTCTCTCTTCTTGTCTTTCCACCTCTCCATCAAGGTGTCATTCAAGCCATCCCCTCTAGCTTCCTAGCTTGTTTTTCCAAGACACCAAGTTTCTTGAGGAAGCTTCACCAAATGCTAGACCTATCTCTTCCTCTCTCTCACGTCATTCTCCTCTTTCCCCCCCTCTCACACCATTCTTCCCCTCTCCTCCCTCTTGCTCCACCTTGCTGCCGCCGACTAGCCACCTTGTTGCTGCCAACCACCTCCTTTGCCGCCGCTGGAACCAGCCCTTACCGTGAGCCCTAGGAGAAGTTTTATGGATTTTTCCTTGCTTAGACTTTTGGTAGTCTTCCCTAAACTCATGTTAGGACTTTAGGCAACTTTTAGACATGTTTAGATAGTGAAATGAGGTGATTTAGAGACTATTCTGTGGCTGTGGATAGTTGATTAGGTGGCTGGAAATGTTGGTTTGTGTGTTGGTTGTTGTTGGATGTGTTCCTGGATTTCGTCCCTGCTATGTCGCCGAGTTTTGCTATTTTTGGCGAGACTTGTATGAGCCGAATCTGAGGTTTTGTCCTCCATAGAAGTTGCTCAAAACATCTTTTAATACATCATAATTTAATTTAGGAATTTTTGGAACTCATTTGGGGCCATTCGGAAGCTCATCTTTGGACTGAAAATATTCTGCCAGAAACACTGTTCCTCCGACCTTCAAGTCTGTTCAAATTTTTATAAATTTTTCCAGATCTAATTTCGAAATACTTCCCTACAAAACTTGTTGGAAACATCCGTGGTTATGACATATAAAAATTTCAAAGCTTTGTAAAGAGGTTTGGGTACTGATTGAAATGTATTTTTGGGAGTCGGATGGCTTGTCAGAATAGATTGTTTTCTGTCTGAATTGTGGTGGCAAAAAGAGGTGTTTACCGTTGGAAATGGATTTTGTGTCCTCATGGAAAATGTTCATCAGGATGTTGTCTAGGACATATCCGAATTTCAGAATTTTTGGAGTTAAATTACCATTTGTTTATAAAGGAATCCCAGAACGGCGTGTCAACCTAATTTTATCCGAATTTTGTTAAATTTAGTCTTCCCTTTTTCCTTGGGGGCTGAATGCTTGCTGCCCTTCGTAATGAGTTTGGTGCTTGAACATGAGTGTTCTATGGTGATTTGGGGACTGAGTTGAATGCCATGCGGTTGTTTGGGCTTTTGGTGATTGATTGTTAAGTGCCGAAGTTGAATCATAAGGATCTTGGCTCTATATGAGTGCATGGGGAATTTGCATATTAATGAGTCACGTATACTTGTTAAGAATGACTCATGAGCCCTATATATGTGGGGGGTCTAGATAGTGGAGTGATCCGTGAATATGTGGGGGATCCAGACAGTGGAATAGCCCGTGAGTCGTGTGAAAGCAAGGGGTCCTGTCTTTTATGTTGTGATTGGTGTGATCCGTGAGCCGTATATATGCGGGGAATCTGGACAATGGAACAGCCCGTGAGACGTGAGAATGCGAGGGGTCCTATCTATTATATTGTGACTAGTATGCTATGGCCCGAGCGCTAAGGTGCATGGTGAGGGCTGGATAGCATGATTTGAGAACTTGAGGGATTGTGCCATATAGGAGTTGTAGAATTGATTTTTATGCATTTAGTACGAAGCCTTGTCCTGATACGTGTGGTTGTGAATTAGAGACTGCTTTGTACTTGAGTCGAGGTAATTGACGTTGTGCCATGGTTTTACTAATCCTCTAGCTGTACCGAGGTTCATAGATAGAATTGCATGATTTAAGTGACTGAACGTGCTTTTGCCCTAGCGTAAGTTTAGGTTTGGCTTACTGAGATTCGTTCTCATCACGTCGTGGAATTTACCATTTTCAAACCCTAGACCTTAAGCTTGTCACCCATACATTTTGGAGTGCTGTTGGATTTTGATACGATGGAAATCGAGTGCCCCCGGTCAAGGGTAGGACGTATATCAAGAAAGGGACTATAGTATGGGTTAATGAAGGGGAGCCGCATCTGAGCTTTCACTTCTATGAAGCGTGGTTCTACCAAGGCAAGGATGGAATTGACGTTGGACCCCTGCAAGATTTTGAGGTGCCAACTTGCGTGAACCTAGGCCAGGTCGTACCCTCGACTCTGGATGGTGTGGTGATCAACCCTCCTTGTTACACTCTGGTGAGCTAGCCGCCTCTGCCGATTCCCGTCATGGACGCTCAAGTCATGGAGCCTGCTGCCGCCAAGGAAAATCCCAAGGAAGACCCTGAGGGGGATCCAGAGGAGCATGATGTCTAGATGCATTAGTAGCATATGTTTTATATTGCTAGCCTCGTAGGGTGTCAAGTGTAGTCTTGAACTAGTAACCTTCTCCCCCTCCGTCGACCTATGTTGTTGTATTTTCCTTAGTCATACGCTTTTGTCTTTGACTGGCTTTGATTATGTTATGAATTCCTTTCGTCATCTTGTGTATCTCTTCTGCATGGTGTTGTTTCTGCTTCTACATGCATTCGTTATTAAGCGCTCGAGTAGTGTGACATAGTTCCTGGGTTTGAAATTATATTGGGACGGCAAAGACAGGGTGTTATCGCGCTTGTATGGTTCGAGGAGTGACAGGAGGTCATGGCCGGGCTTTGATTTGCCGGTGCTCCAACATCTAGGGCGGTGTCGAACACTCAGACAGGGACCTCTAACCTTTCCTGTCTCACTTTTTCCTCTCTTTCTCTCCCTAACTCTCTCTCTTTTTCTCTCTGGACTTTCGCCGAATAGATGGTTTGTTTGGATAATGATCTTCCTACTCCTTTTTTGGCCTTCACTTGAGTGATTCCTGCCTCTAACCGACTCATGAGTTGGTTATAATAGATGAGGATGGACAACCGGAGAATTTCTAGCTGTCTATTCCGTTTAACACGTGCTCAATTCACCAGAGTAAGTTGATGAAGACGCGGGTTAAAGAAGATATTTTCTCCCCTTTCCCGTGTGTGTATGCTGGTCGGGTAAGGAAGAAGGCTGACTAGGGTTGGGTCGGATCAAGTCGGTCTGACAGACCCAATAGACCCGAGTTGGTCAAAATTCGAAAATTAAGCCCCATTTTGACTCAAATTTTCAAATTTAACCCAAAAATTGGATTTCTTAGCACATTTTGCATCCGAATATAAGATTTATACCTTTTTTTTTTGGTAACCCAGGAAACTCCCGCATGGCTGACAGCAGGGAGGTAAATCCCGGGGGCAACACGTGCTAGCCACTACACACGTGCCACCTGGTAAGTCACCTTATGGTGTCCGGAATTCGAACACTCAACCTTTTGCAAGAAGAAGAGTGCCCGCACCGTCGACGCCATCCAGGCGGGTGGTAGATTTGTACCAATTTTGTACCTTTTTTTTTTGTAAAGGTAAGAAGTTGTATTACTTATCAAAAACACTATGTACAAACTACCGCCAAAGACACCCATCGACCTAACAAGGACAAGAGATGTCCGAGTGGGGTCAATGATGGCTTAGCAAAATGTAACATCCCGAAATTCGACTCAATCTCTGGAATAAATAAAACGAGTACTATTCGATATTTCATTTTCGTAAGTCTCGCTCTGAGCTGATCACTCACGGGATACTGACCAAATGGGAATGGCCAACTAGGAATAGATATGTGGACCAAAGACCCGGTCGCGAGTCAAGCCTGACTTAGGAGAATGACGAGGAAGTATTTTGGGCCAGTGTGAACTGATCATCCGAACCGGACGATTGTGTCATCGGAACTAGTGATAATTTCCTCTCGTTCCCTCTCTCGAGCTCGCCGAGATTCGGACAACCTGAGGTCGGAACGTTTGAATCCTAAACGGCCGCCCGTTAGTGAGAGATTTAGAAATGTGAAATTCAACAATTTGATTGTGAAATTTAATCCGGACTTCGAAAACGATTTTCGTGAATTTCGGGATAGTTTTTATGAGGACGACGTCAAATTTAGCTGGCCATATGTGTATAGGACTTGTACGGTCGAAAAATTAGCTATTCGACCCGGTACCGGAACTTAATGTCGGTTTTGCCCCTATGCCCTTTCTAATTCCGAAAATTTGAAATTCTTGTGGAGGGTGACACTTGTCACTTTCACTCTTTCCCTTGCATGTCATCATTTTATCCAAAACCCACACTCCACCTCTTGGCCTTCCCCATGAGACTCATCATCACCTTTTCACTTCACCCTCTCACTTCACACACACTCTCTCTTTCTCTCTCCGACACACAGCTGCTCTCTCTCTCTCTCCGGCGATCGCTCACTCCCCCTCACGGCCTCACGCCGCTCGCCGTCTACCGGAGCTGCCGTCCACCGCCATCGCCCCCTTGCCGTTCTCCTCTGTCTCGCCTCCGTCTCCTCCTATTTCTGCCTGCATGCAGCGAGGAATGGCGCCGGTCAGCCAAGGAGGGACAAGCTGATCGTCCGCCGCTCGCTGAGGAGTACCGCCGGCCACCGCCCGCCGTGACCGCCGTGGCTGCTGCCCTTTGTTCCGCCACCGTCTCTTCCTCTCTCTCCCTCTTCCGGTTGCATGCAGTGGAGTAGCTGCCGGATCAGCCACGCCACTGTCGCCGCCACCTCTCCCTTTCCTTTCCGTCGCGGCTGCATGCACGGCTAAGCCACCACCGGAGCTGCTCGCCGTTGCACGCCGTCGTCGACCGCCGCCGCTGTGGCTGTCCTCTGCCGTTCCCTTCACCGTCCCGCTCTGTTTTTCCCCGCCTTTCCCTGTTCTCCTTCCCCCTCGCCGGAACAGCCGTGCCGTCGCCGCTCGCCGCCAAGACCGTCGCTCGCCGTGCGCCGCTGTGGCAGCCACTGTTCACCGCCGCCCGTCCGCCTTCCTTTGGCTGTGATCAGCCGCCGTACCGGCCGTGAGCCGCCGCCTGTGGCTGCTGTGATCAGCCGGCCGCCGCTCGCCGTCGCATCATTGGGAAGTGCGCCGCCGGTTCCACCGTCCACCGGTGATTGGCCGCCGTTCCCCGTCGCCCGGACTTGAGATTAGGTGGGTGTAAACCTCTAAACTCTAATTAGGACGATTATGCATTTTAACGGGTTTAGGATGTGTTTAGTATTCGATTGGTGTCGGTTAGAAATTATATGAATTTATACGTCATTAGTGGACCTCGGGAATCTATTGGTATGTGGCAAAACCGAAAATTGAAATGGATTAGAGGTCGGGACGATAAGGTTCAGCTGCTGTCCACAACGAGTCTTGAAGATCATTTGCATGATAGATTGAGGATCGAGATGATTGGATTGCCGGGATTGCCGGGATGATTGAGTTGTGTGTCGGTTTGGCAATTGTGATGGCTTGGGTCTACCATGTCGCGTGCTCGTGTGACCGACCGTTGTGGAATGTGATTAGTGATTTGTCAATGTACAACATAATGTCGATTACGTCATAAGTGCCAACTTTGCATGTGATGCCTCGTGGTGTGGATTGGACTAGTTAAGCATATGACGTGGATCATGGAACATGAAATTGTGGCATTGAATTGTGTGGGAAATTATGTTGTGGTACATTGCACCAACATTCGTGTGCGAATTGCATGGTTACGCATTATGCATGCCGAGTATGAGACTTGTGGAAATTATGCGAGAATGCGTGTGTGCCATGGACATGTGATCACCTAATAATGCCCTGACGCGTTTACGCGGGGTTCAGATAATAATTGGCAGTGTGCCGTGTGATCACCTAAGGCCTTCGGGTCGTGGCCTTCGGGTCGTGCCGTCCTCATGCACTTCGGAGCAGGACGATGCCCGGTGTGTCCGGAAGACGACCATCCCGATACTCTACATGGGCTTTGGTTCGTAAGGAGATCGGTGTTGCGCCTGATGCGTTTACGCGGGCTAGAGACACTGGGCCTGGGGCGTCTTTACGCTGGCCATGAAGTGTTGTGAGTGGTCTTCGGATCGGGCCTTCGGGTCGGGCCTTCGGGTCGTGGTCTTCGGATCGTGGTCTTCGGATCGGGCCTTCGGACCGGGCCTTCGGGTCGAATTAACAAAATGAGCAGTCACGTGTGATGCATAGTGCCTGGTTATGCAATGAAATCTGCAGGGCATGGTATGGGACGTGCCCAAGAGGATTCCATTTTATAACCGGAACACGAATCGAATCTTATGCTGGAATGCCGTATGAAGTAAACTGAGAGCATTGCAAGATAGTGGCATTTGCATGCATATCAATGCATGAGTTAGCACGTGAAATTGTGCGATTCGGTGATCCATATTTTAAATCGACAACTAAAGGTTTTGAGCATGCGTATGACGCTTGTGTGATCGGGGATGCCATGTATGCGATATGAGATTACTGGTTTTACCTAACCTGCAGGGTCTTTGAGAACATCGATTTGGGCCTACGGGCCTAAGCCATTCTTATATGTGTGTAGTTTGTTTTTCCCGTCAGGAGATGCATGTTAGCCTAATTTAGGTTTAGAAGTTTTGCACTCACTGAGATGTGTCTCACGGTTTTTATAACCCAACCTTTCAGACCCGCGACCATGACGAAGCCACCTGTCCTGGTACGTTTTGGGATTTCCCTAGATTATGAGCACATTATGACTACACATCCGGTGGGGAATGGGGAGGTGTACTTGAGGCATTACTCTGCGATTTGCGTAGACGTGGGTACGACACATCCTGAAATTCATGAGTATGTAGTATGGTGTTTCCGAGACCGTTTTGGAGACGAGTTTGGACCCCTTCGTACGATGGATGTCCCGTTCACCATAGAGGGCCAGCTTGACCCGCAGTGCCCGAATGGTGAGATTGTGGATTCCGAGATGGATGAGGAGGAGACTATAGGTCCTTTCGCTTGGTACGAGCCTGCCGAGGACGAGGAGTTAGGGGGTGTAGATCATGAGCCAGTAGTGGAGGACCCAGTGGTGGAGCCAATGGAGGTCGACGAAGCCGAGCCGATGGATACCGAAGAGTCCGAGGAGGAGATTCCCAGCGAGGATTCAGAGATACCTGACAGTTCGTCCGAGTCCGATGGCTCAGATCCGGATTGGGCGCCCTAGGCTAGGCTTGGTTTTCTTTTTGTGAGGGTAGACACTTTTTGGATTTAGGACCCTCTACTTTTTGGTTGTTGTCTCTCTTGATTGCACCTCATTTCTAATGTTGCTCTCCCTGGAATGATGTAAGAATGTTTATGGTAGTTTTTGGTTATGGATGTGTACGTTGCCTCAGTTCTCCTCGTGTTGCTTTCCCTGGTTCTCATATTTATTCAGTCAGGGTGTTTTAAATTTTTGCTTTCGCTTGTGCCTTATGTTCTGTTTTGGGAGACGGGTCGATGACGACGCGTCCTGGGACGTCGTACTACCATACTGACCATCGAACGGGTTGTCGCGTGCCGTGGAGGTCGGGGCGTGACACAAAAACTATACATCAAGCCAACATGAGGCCACCGAACCCAATACATGAAGACCAGCAACCTAAGGGGTTGCTGGATTGACACCGAAGATAGATGGAGTTATTCCCTAATTCCTTTGTATCTTCCGGTTTGCAGGAGTGTCAGGAATTGCACCCATGGAAATAGCTTTGTCCTTCATCACCTTGATAAGATGTTTGCTCATACCAGGAATGAAGACATTCTTATTCTTGAATATGGAGTTATTTCTTTCGGTCCAAATGATGTGGCATAAAGCACTGAAGGCAAATCTGGACAACCGATGAGCAAATGAGGTGCCACCCGAGACCTTCATTGTCCAGGTGATAAGGTCAGGCCATGGTCTGTTACGCCAAGGGAGGTTGCATTTTCGTGGCCCAGCATGAAGCTAGTCTACTCGTGGACGGGCATGCAAAGAACAGATGGTTGACTGAGTCCGGGATAGTTCCACAGAATGCGCAATTCGCTGTATCAATCCTGCGATTTTGTAGGAGAAGAGTCTGAGACGGCAGCCGATTAAGAGAAATTATCCAAAGGAGAAAGGCATGTCGAGGAGTGATATGCTTATCCCAAACAAAGGAGTGCCAAGGAGCTGGCTGTCCTGTTGTCCTAATGTGATTCCAGGCGCTCACAGCAGAGAAAGGTGTAGACGGAGAGGGAGCCCATGTGATTTCATCCGGAATATCGTCCATAAACATGGGTGGCGAGTCAATCCAACTTAGAATGGAATCAAGGGTAGCTGAGGATTGCCATGTTCTATCATAAAAGTCTCGTACCGATGTCTCCCGAGGGATCCTCGACTGATATATCATCAGATTGGGGAATAGCCGGTAGAGAGGACCTTTATTATGCCACCAATCGAACAAAAAGGAAATGGAACGCCTATTGCCAACTTTCCATCGAAATAAGGTTTGAGCGGTCATTCGCATATCCAATATTTTCTTCCATATCCATGAACAGAAGGTAGGTTTTGAAACAATCCAAAAGTTGGATTTGTTTAAAAAATTTGTATGTATCCATTTACACCACATACTTTCCTTATCAGAAAATAGCAGCCATATGTGTTTCATGGTCAAAGCTCTGTTGTATTCTAATAGTCGGCGAATCCTAAGGCCTCCTTCCTCCTTGGGTAAACATATTGTATTCCATGCAATCTTAGCTCCACCAGTGCCTAAGTCAGGGCCTTTCCACAAGAATTGTCTCAATATAGTCTCAATACTATTTAACACTGATTTGGGCAGAGAAAAAATAGAGGCCTAATATACTTGAATGGAATGCAACACCGATTTAATGAGCTGCATACGCCCCGCAAAGGACAAGAATCGTTGAGTCCATGAGCGGGCTCGGGCGGTTATAGAATCTATAAGATTTTTGCAATCCTCTTTACGGAGCTTGGATGAGATGATAGTCACACCTAAGTATCGAAAAGGTAATGTGCCTTGTTGGAACCCAAGGCAATGAATTAGTTGGCCATGTAGCACTGGAGTACCTCCCGATATGAAGATATTACTCTTCGTAGGATTCGGTTTTAAACCAGACCAATGCGAGAATTTGTAGAGAGATTCCTTAATCAGTTCAGCCGATTTCGCATGGCCATCCAAAAATATAAGCACATCTTCCGCGAAGAAAAGACGGGATATCTGGGTTTTTTTGCAACGCCAGAACCAATGGAAATCCCGAGAGTCTATTTTAGCCTTGATGATTCCGGAAAAGATTTCCATTACCAGAATGAAGAGGCATGGCGATATGGGGTCTCCCTGTCGTATGCCACGATTACTAGTAAAATAGCCATGCAATTCCCCATTGATTGAGATCGAAAATTTGGGTGTTGTGACACACGCCATAATCATCTTAATAAAGAAATCCGGGAAATTGAATGCCTTTAGAGTCTCTTCAATGAAGTTCCAATCAATAGTGTCATATGCTTTCTGGAAGTCCACTTTGATAGCACATTTTGGTAGGTAGGCATCATGGTGAAAGTCTACAAACAGCTCTTGTGCAATCATGATATTATCACTTATTTTGTGTCCCTTAACAAAGGCAGTCTGGGACGGACTGATCAAAGATGGAAGGACTTGCGTAATACGCCTTGCTAGAATTTTGGAAATACATTTATATAGGGTGTTGCAGCAATCAATCGGTCGGAAATCATTCATGGCCGAGGCATTAGGAGACTTCGACATCAAGGTTATAATGGTGTTGTTTAGTTCCTTAAGCAAAGACTCAAATTGGAAGAAATCTCTTACAGCCAAAAGGATGGAGGGTCAAATGACCTCCCAGGACGACTTGAAAATATCAACATTATACCCATCCGGCCCAAGTGCTTTGCCTTTTGTAAAAGAGAAGAGAGTAACCTAGATTTCCTCATTTGAAACCGGTAGTAATAGGAGAGTCCATTGATTCTCATCTAGGGTCCCTCCAATGAATTCACTTATTTCCCGAAAGGGAGGTTGAACAGTACCAGAACTATCATTGAGCAAGTTTTGAAAGTGGCCAATGATATGGTTCCTGACCTCAAGAGGATCTGTTAGTAGGAGCCCATTCTCTGTGGATACAGAAAAGATTTGATTTTGTAACCGTCTTTTGTTGACAAAATGATGGAAGAACTTAGTATTCCTGTCCCCTTCCTGAAGCCATCGAATTCTTGATTTTTGTCTGAAAAAGGATTCCTCTTGTAGCTTAATAGTAGAGAAGGCTCGTAGGTGCTCCACTTCACTAGTGAGTAGGCTTTGATCAAAAGGACGACGTTCCAAGGCTGTCTGAATAGCATAGAGGTTCAATCTGGCATGTTCTGTTCTTGTGGAAATGGCTGAAAATGAGTTCCTGTTCAGCTATTTCACTTTGAGTTTGAGGAGTCTCAATTTGCAGCAAATCACAAACATGGGGGTTCCCACTAGGTGGGTGTTCCAAGCTTGAGCCACTAATCCATAAAATTTGGATGAGTAGTCCAGAAGTTAAAAAACTTAAAAGGAACCTTAAAGTTTCAAGGTGGCAAAATTCTGATCATCATGGGGGGAATGATCAGAAATACCTGGCCCCAAGAAAGTAGCTTTAGAGAAGGAGAAATGCTGATTCCAAAGGTCATTGATGAGCACTCGATCAATCTTTCGAAGTTTACGATTAGCACCTGAGGAGTGGGACCAAGTGTATCTATGACCCATATATTGAAGATCCTCCAGTTCCGCCTGGTTAAGGTAGTCCCCAAATTCATAAATCCAAGGAGTTGTGCTACCCAGTCTATCATCAGGATATCTGATGGCATTGAAATCTCCAGCGACGAGCCAAGGGATATCCATCGAAGACAGCCAGATAAGTTCAGCCCATAGCAACCGCCGGTTTACAAAGGCATGTTCATCATATATAATTGTGAAGGAGCAAGATTTGTGCATTTTCAGAAGCCTTATCTCATAATGGATCATTTGGAAGAAGAGCATATAAGGTTCAGCTCTATCTCATTCGGATCCCAGCCAATCCAGATTCTACCAAGGGGGGAATATTCATAGTTGGATATCCACCGCCAATTAATACATAAGCCTCTAGATATATTAGCAAAAAGGGAGGCTTTGACTTTAGTTTCAACAATACCAACACAAGACAGCCGATTAGTCCTAATGAAATCCCGAATTTCTGCTTGTCTTAGAGGTCCAACTAGCCCTCTAATATTCCAAACTCCAAAAAACATATATAAAAGGCAGAATAAGTTACCGCTGAGATTTCCTCGACATCCTCCTCTTAGATTCCTTGGAGGAGGACAGGCTAAGAGTCTTCATAGGGTGCTCCGAGTTAGGTGCAGAACCGAGAGAGTGCTTAGAAGTCTCTTCTGTGGCATTAGATGCCATAGTTCGTGATTGGGTGTTGGGTGGGGACACCGAAGCAGGTTCCTCCTCCAGCATCTCTTCGGGAGCAGCCTTTTCTAGAACATCGGAAGAGCCTTCTGTAGAGGACTAGGAGGTTTGGGAGTGATCTTCATCTTGCTGGGTAGTATTCCCCATGGGGCATCCTGCTGGGTATTGTCTCTGTCCTGTTTTAGCATCCCTAGTCTGATGCAGATCAGGGCCGAGATGAGTATGAATATTGGCTGGGTTCAAATCAAGAGCCGGAGTGCCTTTCTCCCCCTGGTTGAGTGCTAGTTGAAGTCCCGTATCAAGTTGGGTCTGATTGGGCTCCTCGGCAGAAATCAAACCAAAAGGTGTGGGGTCTTTCTCCCCCTGATTCAGAACCTTTTGTAGTTATGGCTCCTGTTGGGTCTGGTTTGAGACGTTACAAACAGGAGACTTTCCTTTTCTCCTTGAGACTTGAGTCCAACCACCAACAACTTGAGTTCTACTAGTATTTCCAGTTCTGTGTTCATTCTGCATAAGTGCACAGTCAAAACCCAAAGCTCCCAATTTGTGACCAACGATGCCACACGAGAAGCAAGCCAAGGGTCTCCATTCATATTCAAAGTTGATCAGATTTACTTCGCCATCCCACCAAAATTTCACAAATTCTAGACAAGCATGTGTTGCTTTAATTTCCACACAAACATGAGCATAAGAGATCCTAGTCATCTGTTCAGTTTATACATCCACATAAAGTGGTTTCCTAATGGCGCTAGCTATTCGCCCAATACCAGCCAGAGACCATAGAGAGAAAGGGATATCTCTTATCCTGACCCATACTGGAAGAGTATCTAAGTTGCCTTTCTTAAGCTTTAGTTTGGAGTGCCATTGTTGTAGCATCATTGTGCTACTGAATATGGAAATTGGTCCCATATCAATTATCTTCTTGCGGAATTCAGAATTTGGAACTCGAAAGAAGTAAAATCCATTTTCATGGAGTTTAACATCAATTACTTGATCACCCTATGCCTTTTTAATGGCTTCTTCAGTTAGTTTAAAGGGAACTTTCTTCCCAATATAATGCCCGACGATACATTCTAGCTAGTGCGGATTCTCATCAGCAATTACCTCAGGTGTAATGTCCACGATCAATTCACCATTCTCAACCAGCGGAGGCACATATGCAAGGTTATAGCCTTTAGTTAGGACTTTCGCGACATTTGCCCACGTTCTAGTTGCAGGACCAAGAATTGACTGATCTTGAGGAAGAGTAGTGTTCTGTTCTACCATCTTTTGATTTGCAGATGGCCTGGAGGGCAGCCGAAGTATATTGATCTACATTCTGTGCACGCCTGAGGGAGCGGCTTCTAAACTCCGACCGCCTACTACTCCGGCTATGACTAGTATTTCCTTTTAATAGAAGTCCGGAACCAGAAGGGGGGACAACCTCTTATGCACGGGAGGTATTATTTCCTATAGTCTCTGTTACCTTGCTGGGAAGTGCAAGACCTTCTGTCTCCAGAGGAGACTCACTAATAAGGGAAAGACCAAGTGGAGGGTTCATACTAACCTCCTCCATTGAGAATTAACAGGCTAATACTCCAATTTCAACTACCAGTCAGCCCAATATAGTCATAAGGATCAGCTATGGGAGAGGCAACAAAGACGTACCACCCAACCTAGTAAATGCACCCAGCAAAAATTCAATGACTAGCCAAGAAGAATGAGAACCAAGGCGAGAGTACCTTCAGGTTGGGAGTCGACCTAGCAGTAGCTAACCCAACTGAGTCACTCAGCTTGGTCATGTTTTCCAGAAAAGAAGCCCGCGGGAGACCAACTCAGATCTACCAATCTCGCCTCTGTGCTAAGAAAGAAAAGGAATCCTTTGGAGAGGAAAGAAAGGAGAAGCCAAGGGACCTAGCCTCCAAATTTCAGCTCCAAAGGTCACCGGAATAAGCTGGAATCCTCACCCCACCGTCGTGTGAACAGTAACTGCGAGGGAACCAGAAGAGAGCATTTCTGCTCGCGTGAACAGTACCCGCAAAATGGCGTTTGTAATTCTTTCCTTCTGCACATGTATATATTTTGTACCTATATTTTTTTTGTAAGGATATAATTAAACCCAAAAATTCCTAAATGACCTAATTAGGCCAAATTGATGCCAAAATTGAATTACCCATGACTCATTAACCCAAGGGAAGGTACGGGCCTTGTTCAAAAATTTCAAATTGAATGAGATTCCCAATTTAGGTCTTAAAATCCCTAATTTTGAATTAATTTTTGGGGCTTTTCAATTATTTTGTTAAATTGTGAAATTGGATTGACTAATATTGAATTCAAGGTCCCATAATCAATTTTTGTGAAGACACTATGGCCTAAAAATGGCTCAATTGAATTTTTGGTTCAATTAGGGTATGAATTTACCCAATTTTGGGAAAAACATATTCCTAGATGAAATATTCCAAAATTGAAGCTGCAATGATGAAATTGGAATTAAAAGAAGGCCAATGGCTATTTTTGTGGAATTTTTAAGTTCTATTTGGTGTTTTTCATGATTTCTCACTCATTTTGGCCAAAAGAAAATAAGAAAAAATTCATGAAAATTCTCAAAAAATTATTTTTGGTCTAGAAAATGGTTCCTAAGCATGGCCAAGGTTCTTAATCCTAATTTTTTTATTTTTAGGAAAATTTAAAAAATAGGCCAAAAATCAAATGTCAACAGCTATCTCTATTTGAGAATAAACTCGTCAAAGATTGATATCAAAGACAAGGTAATACCTGATTTCTAATTGACTCAACTATCATAACAAATGAAAATTTCACAACAACTAACTAAGGGTCTTGCTTTAGAATTCTTGACTCAATCTGATTTTTCACCTTGGTGCATTTGATGTATTTTTAATGATTAAGAGAGAGAGAGACTTACCTGTCTGTGAGAGCTTCTTCGATGATTATCTTAAAGTGCAGATTAATGATAGTAATAATTGTGATGAATTAAATTTTGATCTCATGGTTTAAAGGATACACCCACGAACTATAGGAATAGTCTTCTGAGGCTACGGACTGTAATCACTTGCGGGGGATCCCGAGGCTGCTAATTTGCATACACTTGCAGAAGGACTATGAAGAGGCCACTATACTTGATGGTCCAACATGAAAAAGTCATTCAAGGCTACAAGTTGTGATCACTTGTCACGCCTGGACCCCACCAAGCCCGCGACATCCCTTCGTGGTCGTATTTCAAATGTGACGTCTCAGGACTCGTCACCAACCCAAACGAAACTTCAAGCATTGTGACATTCTAAAATTCAACCCATTTTCAGGATTTATGAAATGATTATCTCATCGATGCACTTTTAGTTAAATCTCACTGTGAATTGATCACTCATGAGATGACTAAACGTTAGGGAATGGCTAGTTAGGAATTTAGTACGTATGACCTAAGAACTCAACCCTAGATTGACACTTCGACCGTAAGGATTGACAAGGGAATATTTTGGGTCATTATAGACCGATCCAAGGATGATTATGGAATGATTTGCTAATGTTATATAATTGGGTCACGGGTGATTCCGTTTGGCCATTGTTTTAATTACGAACATTCCTAAACCAATTTCTAACGATCGTGTCCTTCGAAGCTAATGATTGACCCTCACAATTTCTAACGATCGTGTCCTTCGAAGCTAATGATTGACCCTCACAATTACATGATAACCGAGGTCACCATGGTAGAGTAAACTTAAACATATCTTGATATCGAATCAGCCACGAGTTGAATACGCATTACACCTAAAAGCCACCCGTTAGTTTGAGATGCACTAAAGTTGCAATTGATTGATTTTGGTCGTGAATTAGAATCCGAACTTGAGTATCGAACTTTCAATGATATCAATACTATTATATTGGCTATTGCCTCATTAAGCTCGCGTAGTTATCAATTTGCTCGGAAATTCTTGGAAAAGTGAATTTTGGCCCGAGAATTGAAAAAGATCCTTTTACCCCTTAGTGTTCTAAAATACCTTGGTTGAGTGGGAGGGCTTGTTGGTCTTTATTCCAAATTTTATGGACAGATTTGCCCTTCTTACTTTGGTTATTTTCCTAATTACCCATTCTAGAAACCTTTTCAAGAATCAACCTTAGCCTTTGGATCTTGACTTGGGGACCAAGAAGTGATCTCAACCCTTCATTTGGATGATGTTATTCAGCCATTCTCTCTTTCCATATCATTTTTTTCAGATCAGCCCTTTTTTCACTCATTTTCACTATCACTCTCACTCACACTCCACCACACTGACCAGCCACTACCGTCCACTGCCAACACCATCAAGCGACCCCTAGCCACCGTTCAAGCCGTGACTAGCTGCTGTGTTAGCCACCATTCGTTGTTTCGCTATTTCTCTGCTCGTTGCTCGCCATTCGCCGGAGCTGTTGCACACCGGGGGCTATTGCTGCTGGTTTAGTTGGTCTTTAGGCTTAAGATTAGTGGTAAGTAACTTCCTAAACCTTGATTAGGTTGATGGGTGACTAATGGACTAGTTTAGGGGTTGATTAGTGGTTAATTGAGGGCTGATCTAAGGCTGATTATTGTATGACTGATTAGTGGTTAATCATGTGGTTTGATGTTAATTATATGGCTTATGTGGCTAATTATATGATTAGGGTAATCATGTGGCTTAGATTGATTGATCTTGTGCTAATAAATAATCATGTGGCTAGAATGGTTTGATCATGTGTTGATTGTTGATCATGTGGTTCGGATTGGCTGATCATATGATCATAGTTAATCGTGTGGTTTAGAATGGTAGATCATGTCCTAATTATTTGATCATGTGGTTAATTAGTTTAATCATGGTTGATTAAGCGATTAATGTTTGATCGTGTGGTTGTCATTAATGATCATGTAGTTAATTAGTTTAATCATGGCTGATTAAGTGATCAATGTTTGATCGTGTAGTTGTGATGACAATCATGTGGCCGAAATGGATTATCAATAGTGAATCTTATGCTAGAACATTGATCTTGTGGCTTGATAATAGATCGTGTGGTTAATCATGGCTAATCTTGGTGTATCATGGCAATTTGTGACTAGATAATGATGTTTGATATGATTTTGAGTACAATTCATGACATGTTCGTTCATAGGAAAATGCACATCATAAACGCTCTGCATTGGCTAATTAAGAAAGATGAAAATTGGCAATGAGTGATTATTTGTGTGCATGGCCATGACAAGTTTTGTCTAGGCGGAAGTTCTAGACGATGCTTGGCGGGAGTTTGGATGCCATCTAGGCAGGGGTTCTAAATGTTGCCGATCGCAGTGGAGGCCGGATCGATACTCCTTATTGGAATGTTGTTGGATGACCAGCTTGTCGATGGGGTTCGATCCCCAACGTTGCCACGCCCGAAGTAGCAGGGCGATGCCTAGCTAGACCAGAAAATCGGCGGGGTTTCGATGTGACCCGAGGGGTCGTTAATAATCTGGACAACTATGAATGTTATTTGCATTGGGGAATGCTTTGTGTTCAAGAGTGATATTTGAGCATGTCTAGATTATTAACTGTCAATATGCATGTTTATGACATGCCAGATTTGTTTGTGTTTGGTGAGTGCATGTGGTATGGTGATACCGTTAGGTATTCGTTAGAACATGTATTATGAATTGCAAGTTGGTTGTGCCAAGGAAAGGTTTTGCTATTGAGTTACCACGATAGATAAGAATGCATGATTAGGGTGATCCGGAGGTACGTGTTACCCTAAGCGAGGCTTAGAGAGTTTGCTTATTGAGATTTATTTTCATTATTGTAATTCAAACCTTTCAGACCCTCGACCATAAACATGAACGACCCTCTGCAATGTTATGGGTCTCAATGGATATGGAGCATATGTTGATGGAGTTTTCGGTAGGAGAAGATAAGGATCCTGTCTTTTGGATGCCTTCTTTTGAGTAGAGAAGTTAAGTAGATCAATCGTCGGATCCTTTTTGAGTAAGTGTGTGGTATATAGTGGAGGCCTCTAGTAAGGCTTGTTTAGTGTGCTATTGTAAGTAACGTTGTGTTTATAAAGTGATTTGTTGTTCTGTTTTATTTGTCTCTTTACTATCCTGTTTAATTGAATGTTGAATGGAGTGTTCGAGTTGCTTCCGCATGTGTCTCTTTTAGTTCGTTTGTATTGGGTCGACAACTAGTTCTGGGAAGTCGCATACTTAATGATCCAAGCGGGATGTTGTGGGCTTGTAGGGTGCAGGGTGTGAAAAGCATAGAATGCACCCGAAAGCAATTATAACACCTAGACAAGATTAAGACAAAGGGTAGTAGGAGAACACTAGAACAAATCAACCACATACTTCTTTCAAGAATATGTACTTACAAAATCCAACCTTACATATAAAAGGTCACTAGGATTAAACTCCACCTTCATAAAAAAGGGGCTGGTGGTTGGGTAGGCTAGCCTAGCTATACGAAAAGGGCCCACAAAAAGGATTTCTAGACTTAACACTAAAACACCGCTACAGCTCCCAATCCGAGTCGAAACTCACAGACTCGGGCTCCGATTCCATAGGTTTCTCTTCGAGCTTCTCCTCCATTGGCTCTTCTTTGGGATCGGACTCCATTGGCTCTTTTTTAGGATCGGACTCCATTAGCTCTGAGATGGCCTCCTCGGATTCCTCTTCCGGCTCTGACTCCATGGACTCCTCGTCGAAGTCGAACTCCATTATCACCGATCTGGGGTCGGAATCTTTGGGGGTGGTATCTAGGCTCATGACCACACCGTCGAGAGCGAGAGCTATTGAGGGTCCCACTCACATGCCCCATTAAACGGAACATTGCAGTCCTGAAGTGGTCCATTGACACCATATAAATCCCGATAACAGCAAGCCCGATACGTATTAGGCTGTAGCATCTGACTACCCACGTCTACCCACACCACAGTAGCATGCTTAACATAGGTCTCCTTATCTCCTATAGGGTATTCCATCACCGAGTGCTCAGTATGCCTCGGATCCCAAAACGATCTGGCAGATTGCTCATGGTCGGGGTTAAGGGTCTGAAATGGTTATATAATAATCTTGAGAACGAGTCTTAATAAGCAACACCCTAAACCCTACTTAGGTTAACTCGTACCTCTAGACAAATAGAATAACACTCAACACATTCAATCAACATGCAATAACATTTAAAGGCACTCTCTAGCCTTACCTCAATGCATATATATCCATGCACGTTAGTTGGATCGCAATAACATAACCAACTTCTCAATTCAAATGCACTCCAAGATACAACCAATTTCCTACACATGCATTTACAATAACATTCCAATATATTCCAATCTCAATCCTTACACATGCTCACATCTTTCAACTTCCGACACGCACATATGTCCACCCTGATCAATATCAACTTGGGTAACACACCTCAGGCCCACCTTATCGTACGACTCGCGTAACACGCATCAAGTCTACGGCATGACTCGCATAAAGACGCATCAAGTTGATGGTCCGCCGGTTTATTCGGGCATTATCTCGCGTAACATGCCTCAGACAAATCCAATTCCTCGCATAAACACGCCTCAAGGATTATAGGATCAAACGTACATCCTCATTCAAGTAAATGCATTTCCCCGCGTCAATATGCCTCATGGCCTATCGATCATACATGATACATATCTCATTCCCTTCAAACAACATCCATATGCCTTAATCACACACAAACATGCTCAATTCCAAATCAACAACTCAGCTCAACCAATCCATTCATAAGGACAACAATGTAGTTCAACCATATCACACAATCATTCCAATACCTTTCAATCCATAATTCAAGCTATACACTCAATGGCATAAATCCACACATCCCAACATTCAACTCATGCACCAAGCACCACAACTCAGCCACAAGAGGTAGAGAAAACCGAATACATAGAATCGAGACAAATTTAAGCTAGTACACAGTTCTGGAATTCCTTTTAAAATAAACAGTAATTCGACTCCAAAAATTATGAATTTTGGATATGTCCTAGACAACATCTTGATGAATATTTTTCATGGGAACGTAAAACCCCATTCTATTTAGAACCACCTCTTTTTGTCACCTAAATTCGGACAAAAATTATTTCGTTCCACTGGCCATTCGGCTTTCAAAATACATTTCAAGCAGTAACCAAATCTCCTTAGAAAGCTAACGAAATTTGAGAACACAACCAACAAGCAAATCTACTTGTCTGGCCCTTAAACCAACTAACCACAGCCACTAATCAACCCCTAACATGTCCATTAGTAACCCCTTAGCCTAGTCAAAGTTTAGGAAATCACTTACTAGGGAAAAACCTAAGCAAATCCAAGCTAAGGAAGCGGCGGCGGCTCCAGCGTTTCAGTAGGGCGGATGGCGATTCCGGCGAAGATGGGTTGAGATGGTGGCTGGTTGAGGTGGAGCAAGTAGCTGCTCACGCAAGGGGGAGAGGAGAAGGAGTCGACCAAGAGATGAGGGAGAGAGAGATAGCAAGAGGAGAATTTTTTTTATCAAATGGCAAAGAGAGAGAGAGAGAGAGAGAGAGAGAGAGAGAGAGAGAGAGAGAGAGAAGTCTACTAACCCCACTATAAACCCCGATACCAACCCCACTATTTCATCCAATGGATCACAATGCATCTTGTTAGGCAAGTCAAGATCCTAGGGCTCACAAAATTCCTCCCAACCAATTACTCAAAATAATAAATGGGAAGCAAAAGTAAATAATTATTGATTAATTTTCCCCGCAATTAGAATGAATAGGATTAGTGAGTAAGCCTTGGAAACTTGCATGATACGTTAGATGTTGTATCGTTCTTAGGTACCGAAAAGGCATTAGGGATCTCGATTCAGGATCATTAGCGTAACCAAGTCCATATACTCAGAATCTCTGGCTCGTAGAATCATGGTATTTCTCTCGTACCCCGATTAAGTTTCTAGTCAACCTATCAATAATGACTAGTGGCGACTCCAAAATCGAAAACTTAGATCAAATAGGAAATTATCATTTACTATTATGTGAGGTATGGTCTGGGAAAGACCCTTGCACGGAAACAACTTCTTAGCACGCAAATCCCGAAATTCCCAATAAAAGCATGGCGCGATAGTCCTACCACATATTTCTACCAACAGGATGGCTGCTGATCCATTCATGAAGGCTGTTCCTAGAGACATGTTCTTAATTCGCAAGATGTCTCCAGAATTACGTAGAATGTAATATGTGATATTATTACGGATCATTGGATTATGTATATGTGCATATATGTATTGGACTTATTTTTCTTAAGGGATAAGTGCATTCGAAGTCCTAAAACTTGTCACGAAAGTATAATTAAGTCATAAAACTTTCATAATGTGCAATTAAGTCCTAAAACTTGTTAGGAAAGTGCAATTAAGTCGTAAAACTTTCAAAAAGTGCAAACAAGTCATAAAACTTGTCACGAAAGTACAAACAAGTCCTAAAACTTATCAAATTAGTTCAATCAAGTCCTTCCATTTATTGCAATTTTTTTAAAGTTTTAGGACTTGATTATACCTTTGTGATAAGTTTCAGGACATGATTATACTTTTTGAAAGTTTTAAGACTTGATTACATTTTCGTGATAAGTTTTAAGACTTGATCGCATTTATTGAAAGTTTTAGGACTTAATTGCATTTTCCTGGCAAGTTTTAGGACTTCTAGTGCACTTATCATTTTTCTTAATGAATTGATGTTTCATCAACTAGTACAATATGTTATGAGACTATTACAAACACACACATATATTATTGAAAGGCACGTCACACAAGCAATGATTGGCTCACTCACACAAGCAATCACCTCAAGTGCTATAGTAAACGGGTTGAGATAAGATTATACGTACAATAGATGCCAGAAGAGCAAATTCAGTACATAATAAAATTTTACATCGCTTTAATTAGAATCAAGATGTGGTCTTTGTTTTTGTATGTGGTAAAAACGAACATGATAGTCACACAACCATTTATGCTTGATGGAAGCTGGATACAAGTACTTAATTGGGCTTTATAGAAAGTAAGCTGATATAGCACTTGAGCTAAACGTATGTACGTGAGTAGCATGTGACAATGTTTGGGCTAAGATCCGTATAGTAGATATGTTTAATAAATGACATACGCTCTTATCAAAGGATAAATCCACTATAGCATGTAATTCATACTACGTGTATTTTTTTATTCGACCGATAATGGAGGTGAGTGAAATTATCCATATTTACTCATCGTGTGAGTCCTTGAGGAAATTTATGAATTAATTATCGGTATTCGTAGCTTATTTGAATACAATAGAGCCATGATACTTAAACATATATGGATTATCTTCTCTGACAAGGAATCCATGTGGTGTAAGTAGGTGCATACAAACTTTTTAAACAAATCCAACTTTTGGGCTGTTTCTAAACGTACTTTTTGTTCCTGGACTTGGAAGAAAGTCTTGGACCTGAGAAATCTTGCCCAAGATCTCTTCAGATGGAAAATCGGTAATGGCCATTCTATTTCATTTTGGTTTGACTGGTGGCATGATAAAGGCCCGCTTTACCGGATATTCAGCAACTTGAATATTTACCAGTCGAGGATTCCTCGGGACACTTCCGTTCATGAATTTTTTGAAGGAACTTGGCAAATGTCTACCACTCTTGACACTATTCTTAGCTGGTCTGATCCACTTCCACTCTTTGTAGATGATTCCCCGGATGAATTCTTATGGGCGTCTTCTCCGGATGTACCTTTTTCAATTGCGCGTGCATGGAATCACATCAGGGCCACAGGACAGCCAGCCCCATGGCATTCCTTCATTTAGGACAAGCATATCACTCCCCGCCACCAGTTTCTCTTGTGGATTGTCTCTCTCAATCGTCTACCCATTCAGATGCTTCTTATGCAAAATCAAAGAATCGAAACAGCATTATGTGTCTTTTGTGGGTCGGTCCTGGACTCAATCAATCACCTCTTCTTTGATTGCCCGGTTATGAGCAGACTAGCCTCCTTTTGGGCTACTAAATGCAAGCTTCCCTGGCGTAATAGACCCTGGATTGACCATATTGCTTGGGCTATGCAAAGTTGTGGTAGTGACTCTTTTGGCCATCGATTGTCCAGATTTGCATTTGGGGCTTTATGCCACATCATATGGACCGAAAGGAACAATTCCATATTCAGGAATAAAAATGTTTTTGTCCCGGGCATGCGAAAATACCTTCTTAAAGTGGTGAAGGACAAAGCTATTTCCATGGGGAGAATAGCTGATACTCCTACCAACCGGAGGATCCAGAGAAAATAAGGAATCTCTCCTGCTATTTTTGCTGATCATCCCGACTCCATTTAGTTGTTGGGTTTGTTGTATTGCCTATGGCCCCTTGTATAGTCTTTGCTAAGGCTTTTTTGACCCTGCTTGGACTCTTTTGTACTTGTAGGGTCGTCAGTTGCCTTTAGCTTTAGTTTGTAATTGGTGTTCATGATTAGTAATACAATCTCTTACTTTTACCAAAAAAAAAATTATCTCATTTTGTGCCCTATGTTATTTCTGACTATATTCTCAAAGTAACATACAAATGTTGCTACTTTAGCATGGTATCGGCTATCATGAATTAATAAGGTTTTATGGGACGTGTCTCGGAAAGCAGTTGTTTTAAAATGAAAAGAAACATGAGTGCGAAGGAAAACTATTATTATTTTACATCAATCACACATGTTTACTAGACGACAAATTATTTCACCTTCCGTGGCTTCACAAATAATTGTAAATACATGGGGTTTTGAGAATGGTCACATATAGCCTTTAAGGGATAGATATATTTAGACTGATGTAACAAAATATGTTCGGGGCACTGTGAGACATTATTTACTTATTTCTTATTTTTGGGTTGTAGCCATTATGTTATCTCTAACGGGTGTATAATTTGAGCTTGAAAGTGCAGTTGTACTCACTGATCACACATCCTTTTTGCTAGTATGCATTGTTTCTAAAGTAGATGAATATTGAATGCTTTATATTCTTGTTAGAACATTATCAAGCTCATCATGTTCGAGTGGGAGATGTTATATTTCCGTGTGTTCAAGTGGCATCGATTCACCCGTGATGGGATTTGTTATGAAAGGCACCCCTTGAAGAGGTGTAAGTGGTTGTCTTTCAAGGGAAGTTAAAATAATGTCATCATGAGAGAGACAATAATACAAGACACACATATAGAAAAACATACATTCTCCTCTCTATCAAAATAACAAACAAAAGGTCTCCATCATTAATCTGAGAAGACTATCGCGCTGCGCATTTTTTTTTTTTTGGACTTTTGGGATTTGCGTGCTAAGGAGGTATTTCCGTACAAGGGTCTCTCCCAGATCATAATTCACGTGAAAGTGGGTGGTATTTTCCTATTTAGTCTAAGTTCTCGATTTTGGAGTCGCCACTAGTCATTATTTGTAGATTGACTAGAAACCTAATTGAGGTATATGAGAAATACCACGATTCTACGAGTTAGAGATTCTGAGTACAGGGACTTGGTTACGCTAATGATCCCAAATCGAGATCCCTAACGCTCTTTCAGAACCTAAAAACGATACGATGTCTAATGTGTCACACAAGTTTCTGAGGCCTATCCACTAATTCTATCCATTCTAATTATGGGGAAATTAATCAAAAATTAAATGCGCAATCAATGTCAATCAAATCAAACAATAATAAATTGTCTCTAAAAATCAAAATGCACCCAAAAACATCTAAATCCTAATGAAGCCCTAAAGGCTTACTCATTCCATGATTTGTCTTTTTTAGAGATTTAGGGTTTTTTGGGGGTTATAACCCCTGAATTTGAGGTCTTTCTAAAAATACCACTTAGGCAGTTTCAAAAATTCAAATTTCACTTTTTAAGATTGGCCACAGTGTTTTTGAATTGTTCTGTGAATTTTAAATTTTTTTTTTCGAAAATTGAATTTCTGAGAATTTCATTAACCGAGGTTTAGGCTGACTCGGCCAAGCCAAATTGGCCGACACCGACGCCAGCCACTGCCTCGGCGAGACACAGCACCAAAACGGTGCCGTTTCAAGATTTTCTCTTTAGGGCAATTCGTCGAGCGACTGGTGGGCACAATTTCAAGCTTAGCGTTTTTTAGGCCACCGGTTTGGATCGATCTCCGACGACCTTCCAATGATTTTTTGACCATTTTACTTGATTCAGTGTTGAGTTCAAGTTAACCTTTATCAAACTAGCCTGACTAGATCATTGTCAGACCGACGAAAGATATATCTAAACACTCTAATTCATCACTGACCCAAGCATGCTCCTCTAAGCTTCAAATCCCTATTCTAATTGCCCTAGCTGTCTAAACTGATCCAATTCAACATCAGAACATCAATCAAGGTGAAAATCAACTAACTTGAGTGGCTTATGACCATGAAAGGCGCTCCGATGAGATCTAGAAAGCTCTGACGAGAAGGTTTAATAGTGGCCGACTCGGTTTATGCAGATTTTTCAATTAGAAATGCAATCAAACAATGTAAAACATGATTAGAAATCATATTAGACCTCAAAGGACTCAAAATTGCCATAGAAATCAAAGGATCATCAATATCAAACTCGATCTCACTTTCCGGAGTTCTAGAAAACCACGGCGAGAATTAGATTTTACCTGCTTCAACAAAGGATCAGATGAAGTTTCCAAAGCAAATGGCGATCGTGGAGCTCTTCCTCTGTACTTGGACTTCAATCTGGTGACTTCGGCTTTGTCAGAGAATGTCTGGATACGCCGGTCGAGCTTCACTTTCAGGCCACGGTGATCAGCTTTGTCACAACTTCTTAGGTGAGGAGGTTCACCGTCGAAGCCAATTTGCCAACGTTTTTTTTGCCAGAAAAACATTGATCGCTCGGTCCTTGGAACCTCGACGCAGCTTTGAGTACAATCTCTCTCACTCTTTCACGCTCGTTCTCCCTCTCTCTTTCTCTCTCTTCTCTCTGGAGCTTTCTTGAGCACCTCCTCTTCATAATGTTAATTTTTTTTCTTGTTTTTGTTGATCAATTTTCCCGCCCAAGGTTGGTTGGAACGATTCTTTGGCGCCAGCTTGAAATTCTCTAGCTGGCCAAGTCGATTTGCACGTGCTAGATTGATCGGGGAAGGTTCACGAAGTCGCAGGTTTAAGAAGATATTTCTGGATTTGGTACGTTCTGGGCGAGTGGGGAGAAGAAAGTGACCAACCCAGGTCGGGTTCGGTTGACCCAACTGACCCGGATTGGTCTAACTTTACAAATTCAACCCGATTTTAACCCAATTTATCAAATTGAACCCCAAAATTGAATTCCTTATCACATTTTGAACCCAAATATGTGATTTTCCCCAATTTTTGTCATAATCATGTTCTAAATTTTTAACTTTTTATATTCGGGTTATTAGGGTTTTATTTAATTCGATGCCTTAATGACCTGATTAGACAAAATTGGTGTTAAAATCGAATTACCCACATTTGATTAGCCCTACAAATGTTGGACTCATGATTTGACAATGTCGAATTGGACATGATTCCCAATTTGGGCTCAAAATTCCTAATTTTCAATTAAATTTTGGGGTTTTCTGATTTCTTTGTTAAATTGTGCAATTGGACTGACCATTATGTAATTCAAGGTCTCAAAATCATTTGTTGTGAAGACACTATGACTTAAAAATGACTAGAAAAGATTTAATTGCATTTTTTGTTCAATTCGGGTTTGATTTTGCCCAATTTTGGGAAAAACACATGCCCGATTGAGATTTTCCAAAATTGATGATGTATTAGTGAAATTGGATTTAAAATAAGAGTAATGATTATTTTTATGGAATTTTATGATTCGATTTGCTATTTTCCTTGATTTTCTTATTTATTTTTCCTAAAAGAAATTAAAGAAAAATTCAGGAAAATGATAAAAAAATCATTTTTGGTTTAGAAATAGGTTTCTAGGCTTGGCCAAGATTCCTAATCCTAATTTTAAGATTTTTGAAAATATGAAAAAAAAAAATGAGCTAAAAATCAAGTGTAAACAGCTGCACCTCTTTAAGATTGAGCTCATTAGATATTGATTTCAAAGATAAGGTGACTCGTAAATTTTTAGTTGACTCAATGAACAAGACAAAATGGAAATTTCACAACAATTTGAGAGATTCTTAATGATTGAGGGAGAGAAACTTATCTGTTTATGAGCGTCTCTTTATTGCTTATCCAAGAGTACGAATTGATAGAGGTGATAATTATGATGATTATTCTGATTTCATGGTTTAAGGACGAACCTATGAACTATGAGCACCTAAGGCTCTTCGCTTGAGGATTCAGAAATTTGCCTAGTGGTTCCTCACTAGTAGGACTTTAAAATTTGCCTCGTGACTCCTCATCAGTAGGACTTTGAAAATTTGCCTAGTGATTCCTTATCAATAGTACTTGAGAAATTTGCCTAGTAGTTTCTCATCAGTAGGTCTTTGAAAATTTGCCTAGTGACTCCTCGTCAGTAGGACTTTCAAAATTTGCCTAGTGGCGCCTCGCTAGTAGGATTTTGGAAATTGTCTAGTGACTCCTCGTCAGTAGGACTTTAGAAATTTGTCTAGTGGTTCCTCACCAGTAGGACTTTGGAAATTTGCCTAGTGACTCCTCGACAGTAGGATTTTGGAAATTGTTTAGTGACTCCTCGTCAGTAGGACTTTGGAAATTTGTCTAGTGGCTCCTTGCCAATATGACTTTAGAAATTTATCTAGTGATTCCTCACCGGTAGGACTTTGGAAATTGCCTAGTGACTCCTCATCAGTAGGACTTTGAAAATTTGCCTAGTGGCTCCTCGTCAGTAGGACTTTGAAAATTTGCCTAGTGGTTTCTCACCAGTAGGAATTTGGAAATTTATCTAGTGGTTCTTCGCCAGTAGAACTTTGGAAATTGCCTAGTGACTCCTCGTCAGTAGGACTTTGGGAATTTGCCTAGTGGCTCCTCGCAAGTAGGACTTTGAAAATTTTTCTAGTAGCTTCTCGCCAGTAAGACTTTAGAAATTGCCTAGCGACTCCTCGTCAGTAGGACTTTGGGAATTTTTCTTGTAGCTCCTCACCATTAGGACTTTAGGAATTTGCCTAGTGACTCCTCGCCAGTAGGACTTTGGAAATTACCTAATGGCTCCTCGCCAATAGGACTTTGAAAAGAAGTTGAACAATGTGTACCTAGGGCTTCTCGCCTAAGGTCTTGATGATTCGCCTGGTGACTCCTCGCCAGCAGGATTTATGAAGGATTCAAACAATGAGTGCCTTGACCATGAGTTATGTGATTTTAAGGTTTCACTAACCTTTATATGGTTTTTAGTTGACCAAAAACTATTTTGAAAAGTGGTTTTGAAATTAATCAAAAACTATTTGAAGTGTAGTTTTTTTTCAGCTTACCACAAACTGTTTGAAAACTTGATTTTAAGTTGACCAAAAATTTTTGAAACATGGTCTGGAAACATGCATTCTTTGTATTAATGCATTTCAGACAATCAAATTTCCTTTTCAATGAATTATTTGAACAAAGTGCTTGCAATTTTTCAAGAAATGCTTGAAATGATCATTTGGAAGACCTTCATTAGAAAGGATTTATCTCAATATATGAACTTGGTCTTTTCTTTATTTGATTGAAATGAGAATTATCTGATATCCCTCAATTTTATCTCTCTTAACCAATCCTCAGGTGTTCGGAGATGTTCGCAATGTATACATTCCAATTGATCCGATAAGGTCTTTCGGAGGACTGTAATGTTGGCTTGATCAATGGCTATTTAAAGGATATGCATTTTAAGGTCAAGAAAAAAGATTTCGTCATAACTTGCTTCAGGTCTACAAGTTAAGAACCTCGAGAACAAGACAAGATATTATTGCATATACTTATTTGAGCAATGACTTTTTGTCATAAAGTCATATGTCTACTCTCAACATCTCAATCTGAAGAGTCTTTGGGAAGAAGTTGTATTGTTGGTATGGGTAGGCTCAAAAAAGGCTCATTTGTTTGAATTCACGGTTTTTATGAAATTAGTTATCTTCTTAACATCACCACCCCTTTCATCTTTTGCTCACTAGGGATTCTTTTTTTATGAACATCAGAGTCTCCTAAATGTTCATTACGATCTCTTTTCTTTTACTCATTCTCACTTGTTGTGATCTATGATCTCTCATGATCTTGGCTTTGCTTTGTCATGACCTTTTTTATTTTGAGTTTTCTTTTGAATTTCCTTTTCTTTTTCATTTTTCTTGAGCATTCGACCTTGCTTTTACCAGGTACACTGCTTTTTTATTCCCCTAATTCTTTTGCCTTTGACCTTTTTTGAGTTCTAAGGATTCTATGTCATGCCTTTTATTTCTTATCTATTCAAAGTGGATCATATGCTCATGCTCCAATAAGAAGAGATGATCGCCAATGTATGGTTCTGAAATGAATATTCAGGCTTAATTGGGCTTTGCCAAAGGTAATAAATATGGGCATAAGAAATGAAGTGCTTTTCTTCCTCTTGGGATGTCTTGAGCTCTCATATGACTTCATTTAAAGTTATCACGAAAAGATTGATGCAAGAGTATGCAATAAAATCTTTCTCGATCCTATTCTCCATAGCTGTCAACCATAAACCTCCCGGTTTACCCCAATGTGTGATGGTTCTTAACAGGGTTGTTTTGAAAAAACTTCTCCATTGTTTTGGCTCAAATTTGGTTTACAAGGGATAAACATGTGTTTGGGATAGTAAAATGACTGCCTTTCGTCATTTCAATCCATATAATCATTACGAACATCCCCTATTTTCTTTGGATGAGTTTTTTTCTCACTCACTCATTCACTTTGACTTTGAGTAAATAGGGGACGTGTTTGGATACGGCTTACCTTTTATCATTTGAAGGTCTTTCCATTTGATTTGATCCAAACTTTTTCTTTGAAATTCTTCAAATCCTTTTGTCAAATTATCCCTTTTTAGGGAATTTTGATACTTAATGCATTCTAAAAAAACCGTGTTTCAAAACTTTTGATTGGAAATATTTCTGAGGCATTTTCTTTTCAAAACAATCTATTTTGTTTTGCTCAGTCTTAGTGTCATTCCGCTCGGGGAAGAAAAAGTTTGATTTTCTCTTAGAAAGGCAACTTCTTTAATATATGCACTCATGATTTAAGGATACTTATCTGATCAACTTATCAAGATCCCTCTTATTTGCATGTTTTTGCTTTGGTTCCACTGGGGATTGTTCTTTTGTTGCTCCCTTTTCTTTGTCTCCCTGGGGATGATAAAAAAAAAGAAAAACAAAAAAGCACGTTAGGGAATATCAACAGAAAAATTGAATTGGAAATGATACTTCCCTCTATTATTTGACAACTTCGTTAGGGATTCTGAAACCATCGACTGGTTCGGACTCCTTTTGCTTTCTTCTGCAAAATAGATAAACATGTTCAAGAAATGCATGATATGCACATGTTCTAAAATGACCCAAAGCTCTTCTTGAATGTTCGTCTTCATTTTATGGGTAGAAAATCTTGACAGCATCTGTATTTACAAGATAGGTCAATTCTGTTGCAGTCATATCTACAAGAATTAATGCTCCTCCAGGATGGACTTTCTTGACAATGTATAGACCTTCATCATTTTCTCTAATGTGAGTGGCTTTGATTGTTCATGGCGAATTCATTCCTTTCTTACCCATTCCTCATCCTCGTTATCTTCTTCAACATCGCAAGCGATCTCCTCGGAAAGATTTAGGCTACATAAGAACCTATTATGGATATGTGAATGCTCATGCTTGACATATAACAAACATGGTTAATAATCGCATACAAAATAAAATAATGCATGTGGTCTTATGAAAAAATTTTCGGAAATTCATTTTGAAATTTATTTTGAAAGAATATAAAGATAGAGCTAGTCCTCATATCATCAGACTTCCTTGTTCTTAAAAATCATTTTCGCAATGAGGAGCAATATAGAAACCTAAAGTCTCAAGCCTCACGAATGAGGACAATGTTCATCATAGGTTTGGTTTTGTTTCTGTATGTCCATAACAAAACATTTGACCACTTTTATTGAATTGAAAGATGTGATTACATCTATATCAACAGGAATGTAAATTGCAACTGAACTAAAATTGCAAATGAATTCACAAGAAATTTGAAATTGTAATCAACAAAATGTAATGGAAAAGGTTAGTAGTAAAAGTTCAAGAGAATCCTCCTACTCCAATGCATAGGTATCTTATGCTTCGGTTATGATGATGTTGATGGTATTCTCTTCGAATAAATCAGGCTGAATATATTCTTCCTCTGCATATAAGTCTTCTTCTTGAAGCAGCTTGGAAGGTCCAAGAAAAGTTTCTTTGATGTAAATATGATGATAGGGAAGCTCTTTAGCTTGACCCTTCCATATGGATAGATTAATGATGCGATCACCTCGGCTTTCATAGCCTCCATGGTTCTTTCAACCTCAGCCTTGGCCTCCATGGTGATGTTTAGAGCTATTTGGAATAATACCTACTCCATGTTTCATTCTTGCGGCAAACGGAGTGATAGGTTCCTTGATTCCCTAGGATTTCCATCCAAGACCATTACCGGAAGTAAATCCATGCTGGCATAGCACCTTTCTAGACATAATAGATGATATTGAGAACTCTGGAGATTTTATGATGCAATCGGCAGGGATTTGCACCATTGAGATCATTTCAAAGGAATGATAGCTTGGTTCTTCTTTCACTTCGGGTTCGACATACGATATTGCACTCTCTTTATAAGTAGTGAAATCCATCTCTTCATGTACGGTAATCATCATGCCATTAATGACGAACCTGACCTTCTGATGGAGACTTGAAGGAATAGCGCCAGCCATATGAATCCAAGGTCTTCCGAGTAACAAGTTGAAAGTCCTCAGAATGTTCACTACTTGGAAGTCAATTAGGAAAGGCATAGGGCTTATGTTTACCTCAAGCTCGATATTACCAATAACGTCTTTATTCATTCCGTCAAACGAGCATACAGTTACCTTTGAAGGTTTGATGAGCTCTTCGCTAATCCCCAAGCGATGCAGTGTGCTTAGTGGACACAAATTAAGTGCGGAACCATTATCGATCAGCACACATGATACCTCTTTTCCTTGGCATTTGACAGCAATATATAGAACTTTATTATGGGAACGCCTGTCGATTGGGAAATCTTCATCGGAGAAGGTAATTTGATCTTTCATAAGAATAGTGCCAGCAAAATCTTCCAATTGTACTTCATTAATTGTCTTCGAGACATGTACTTCATTGAAAAGCTTCATAAATACCATTTTATGGCTTTCTAAAGTCTTGAAAAGATCTAATAGAGAAATCGGTGCTGGAATCTTTCTTAGCTGTTCAATACCTCAAATTCGCTTGTTTTCGTGACCGAAAGTAATTGTTTGACATCTTCTTCGGTTACTCCTTTCTTTTTGTGCTTACCTTCTTTTGGGATATAGCATGTCTTCAATCGGGTTATGGCATCAACTTCTTTAGGAGAGTAATCCCAAGGCACATGCCTAGGATCAAACTTTTCTTCTGGAGGGAGAGTGATGATAACAAGCTGTGTTTCGTCTTCTTCAATCTTTAGTTGATCAATAGGAAGTTGGATAGTGATTGGTTCGACAGGACCTTCTTCCTCCTTATATTTATCTACCTCTTCAAGCTTGATCAGAAATGATGTAATCACGGATACTATGATTCAGTTGGCTTCGTCAGCATCCATTCCACCCCAACTATCAGGTGTGATCATTTCATTCTTGAATGCCCATGCAGAAGGTGTATATTTGAAACGGTAATTATACCAACCACTATCTTGACCTAGGAAATCAACAACTTTACCTTGTCTCTGTACTTTGTGAGCAAATCACCTATCTCTTTGGCGAGTCTTTTTCTCTTCTCGATCTCCATTCTCTTAGAGATTTAGTAGGCTGATCGGGACCTCGTCTATGCCACCCCATCCATCAGGTACAATGTATTCGTTTTTAAACACCCATGGTGATGAAGTATATTTGACATAGTAATTATATCTATCGTTGTCTTGATCGAGTAAGTCTACGGTTTCGCCTTTACTAGATGATTTCTGGGTAAAACACCTTTCACCTTGCTAGACTTTTTTTGTAAGGACCTCGGCCCCACCATGCTTCCGCTGCGTCACTCCTTGTGTAATATTGTCCGTTTTAGACACTAAGTCCTCATGGTTTTTAAAACGTGTTACACAAGGGTTAAAGGGTAAGTCTTATAAACTCACCAAGATCTCACTCCCTAAGCAACGTGGGACAAGAGCAATGCAATCCCCTCGCCATCCACGAAATTCGGGCCGTTACATTCTCCCCTCCTTCGAGCATAGCGTCCTCGCTATGGTCCCACATGCGATCGGGAGTTGGCTCTAATACCATTTGTAAGGACCTCGGCCCCACCACGTTTCTGCTACGTCGCTCCTTATGTAATATTGTCCATTTTGGATGCTAAGTCCTCACAATTTTTAAAACGAGTTACACAAGGATTAGGGGTTAAGCCTTATAAACTCACCAAGATCTCACTCCCTAAGCAAAGTGGGACAAGAGCAATGCAATCCCCTCACCATCCGCGAAATCCAGATCGTTACATTTTCTTTCTCCTTTTCATTCTCATTTGTTTTATCTTAGAGCATTTCCTTCTTAGATGGACCTTTCTCCTTTGGAGCGATTCCGCATCTATATCACCCCAGCCATTAGGCACAATTACTTCATTTTTGAATGCCCATGGTAGTGGGGTATATTTCACTTTGGAGTTATACCTTCCGGAGTCTTCTCCCAAGTTATCCACAATCTTGCCTTTTAGGAGTGTTTCTTGACAAAAACAGGCATCTCCTAATCGAGAAGGTTTAATCTTAACTTCATATTCATCTTCATCGTCAAGCTTGATCATTATTTCTTCATCTTTGATCATGTTTACTGTATTGTGTTCAGGAATAGGATTTTGATGTACATTTGGCTTGGGCTCTTTGAAATTTAATATCTTCTTGTCAATGAGCTGTTGAACATTGTATTTTAGAATGGGATAATTATCTACATCATGTCCCCTTTCTCTCTTGTGATAGGTGCAGGTTTTTTATCCATTGTACCAATGAAGTCTTGTAGGATTGTCCACCGATACCTCTTTGGCCATCAATTGTCTTTCTAGAAACATTGGTAATAGTTTCGATAGAAGTCGAGGCAACGGTGTGTATTGCCTCACGGGCCTTTTCTTTGGCTCAAACTACCTTGGGTTTTTCCAAGCGACATTTGATTGCTTTGGAAATGATGATTGATAAGTATTTGGGCTAGACACCATAACCACTTCTCGGATGAGTTCTTTGTCTTTTCTCCTGGGGTAAAGCCTTCGTGTTGTTGTTTTTTAAGCCTTCTTCTCTTTCAATCCCCATTCAATTCTCTCACCTACCTTTACCAACATGGTGAATGTTTGACAACCTGATACATGAAGCTTATCATAGTACTCAATTGGCAATTATTTTAGAAAGAGTTCAATGAGTTCATCTTCATTTATGGCAGGCTTTACTTGTGAGGCAACAGCTTTCCATCTCTGAGCATAGGCTCTAAACCCTTCATTCTTCCATTTCTTGGTTCTGATGCGATCTTCTCTAGTTGGGAGTACTTCAATATTAAACTTGTCTTGGCGAATAAATTCTCCTAAATGGTCCTATTCAGTGAAGTCTTCTATGTCGAGAACTGTGTACCATGCCAGGGCCGCTCCTCTCAAATTGTCTTGAAATGTGCTAATAAGAAGTGGCGTGTTATCTAAATATCTCGCCATATTACGGAGATAATATTTTAAATGGCTTTTGGGACAACCAGTGCCATCATACTTGTTCATGAATTCCGATTATTTATAATTTTCTGGAACAATAACTTTCGCATACAGCAAGAACTTGTCGAACCTTTGAAATTCATAACCTTGACTTGTTAGGCATTCTTCAATTTTGACCAATCTCTTGACCTCTTCTTCATCTTTTGTTTTTGATGTTTTCTTGGTTGGGTCATCTTCTTCCAAATTAACTACCTCAGGCATAGTCTTTGGAGAGTTCTCTCAAATTGGTTCTTGATTTCTGACTGGATCTTCAATCGGTGTTTCAGTAGCGTTGAAGTTTCCACATTTTGAGTGGTAGGATAAGATCCTCGAGATGCGAGAATAAAAGCCTTCATTTCTGCCATCATGGGGACCATCTAGGTCGTTTGGTTCTCAACCTTAGCTAGTCGAGTACAAGTTTCTTCTTCCGCCATTCTTATTTGCAAGCGAGTTTGAGGTCTTTTACCTTCCGTTGCTGAAGAACTTGCTTCACAAAAAAAACCCATTATTAGCATAGTGAAAGAATCATGAAATCCTACATTCTTTTAATTGTATGATTTCTTATGATTAATAAGGATAAAATCTTTTATGCAAGCCTTAGCCTTGCACATAACTTCTTATCGATATCTTTCTCAAGCAATCATACAATTCAAAAAATTGTAATCCATGATGACTTTTTGCAAAATGTACTTTGAAACTTCATTAAGCAATTGTTCATTAGGTAATTGTTTCAATTTTGAAAATTTATATTACAATGCTATACATCAAAATAGGGGAACACTAGCTTAAACAAGTTTGGGCTTCTTGCTAGCTAAGGTAGCTTCAGCCTCTTCATATTCCTTAGCTCATGTCTCCCATTCTTCCATGTCGATTACAACCACTTCGGGAACATACGGCTCTACACCTGGCTTGCTTGGCACAGCGTACTTTGGGATATACGACTCATCGAAATGGGTAGAAACACTCAAGGGTACATATGGTTCGATGTCGATTGGTCGTTTAGCCTTCAACCGCATTATATACTCGTTGGATGCCAAGAAGAGCTTCATTTCTCCTTCTAAATCTTTAGGCCATTACACCATTTACTCGGTTGATTTCTTCAAGGAATCCACGATCCCATCAACCCTTGTTCACAGCTCTTTTCTCTCCCTTTCTGATAAGGGTCATTGTGGTATCTCGAATGTGAACTCCTCAGGATGCCAAATAGGTGGAATTTGTTGAATCATTCCGAATTACCGTACGACTCTTAGTGGGCAATAAGCGGTTCCACCACTCAATCAAAGCAAAGGCACCAAATTGCTTTCTTGCCAAGTAATTTGAGCTTTCACTATCTTCGACTATTGAATTCTCCATTGAAACTAGCCGGGAGTTAATACTCTAATGAAGTTTGCTCACTCATGAAAGGAGTATTTTGGCAGTTTGTCTTGGAGTTTCAAATACTTCTCGATAGGATTGGTAGATGAGTTGATCTCTCGAATGCACATATGACGTTCCCAACGTTGAATTTGGAAAATAAACCACACACTCGCTTACCAAAATGTTTTGGTTTGGTTTTAGGTATACTAATCACAAAGATAAGTGAATGCAGCCGGTGAGGTTCTGACACCTAAAGGGTAAAGTATTTTAAAGGCTTGAGGTCACCACCTTAATGGATGAGGGATTCCATCCCAAAAGAAAATCAGCTTAAAGTGAAGGAATATTATTGATCTTGATGATCGGTATAATATTTAAACGATCCCATGAACAATCGACTCACAATTTCGCCTAAACATATACCTCCTAAAAGTAGACCTAATTGTAGCCGGGGTTGGGCCACGGGTGGTGTGTGCAAATGGGGTAGTGCTTAAGCTATTCAAATGCATGCATAGGAATTGGTAATCAAACATCACTTCTAAAATAACCATTTCACATTCATTCCCAACACCATCCTGCAAAATGAATGTTAACATAAACTGCACCTTTATACCTCCCATCTGCAAAAACATTTAACACAATTGTCAATGGGACGTATCTGGGATCCTTGCAAGCACAAATCACAAGTGTATCATTCTATCTAGGCTTAAGTCCACTTAGAAAAGGTAACTCCCCAGCAGAGTCACCAAGCCTGTCGCACCGCGCTTTTTTTTTTTTTTTTGGACTTTCGGGATTTATACGCTAAGGAGGTATTTCCATGTAAGGGTCTCTCCCAAACCATACCTCACATGACAACGAATGGTATTTTCCTATTTAGTCTAAGTTCTTGATTTTGAAGTCGCCACTAGCCATTATTGGTAGGTTGACTAGAAACCTAATCAAGGTATGGGAAAAATATCACGATTCTACGAATCAAAGATTCTGAGTACAGGAACTTAGTTACGCTAATGATCCCAAATTGAAATCCCTAATGCCCTTTTTGGTACCTAAGAACAATACGATGTCTAACGTGCTACACAAGTTTTCGAGGCCTATCCACCAATCCTATCCATTCTAATTGCGGGTAATCAATCAAGAATTAAATGCGCAATCAATTTCAATCAAATCAAACAATTCTAAATTGTCTCTAAAAATCAAAATGCACCAAAAAAACATCCAAATCCTAATGAAGCCCTAAAGGCTTATTCATTTCAAGATTTGTATCTTTTTTAGAGTTTTAGGGTTTTTTATGGGTCATGACCCCTGAATTTGAGGTCTTTCTAAAAATGCCACTTAGATAGTTCCAAAAATTCAAATTTCACTTTCTAAGGTTGGTCATAGTATTTTTGAACCTTTTTGTGAATTTTTAAATTTTTTTTCGGAAATTGAATTTCTGAGAATTTCATTAACCGAGAATTGATTTTTATGATTTTCTAAAATTTTTATGAATTTTCGAATTTTCTAATTTTTTATAGATTTTTTTAAATTTTTTTATGAAATTTTTTATTTGTGTTTTCTGAATTTTCTGGATTTTTATGGATTTTCTAATTTTTTTTAGATTTTTTCATTTTTATTAGATTTTTTTATTAATTTTTTTCAAAAATTCCTGCCCATGGTTGAACCGGACTGGACCGGTTTAGGTCGACTAGACCAAGCCGAACCGACCAGCACCGGCGCCAGCCACTGCTCTGGCGAGACACAGCACCAAAATGGTGCCGTTTCAAAATTTTCTCTTTGGGGCAATTCGTTGAGCAGCTAGTGGGCACAATTTCAAGCTTAGTGTTTTTTAGGCCACTGGTTTGGATCGATCTTCGGCGACCTTCTGGTGATGTTTTGACCATTTTACTTGATTCAGTGTTGAGTTCATATTAACCTTTATCAAACTAGCCTGACTAGATCATTGTCGGACCGCCATCGACCGGTGAAAAATATATCTAAATACTCTAAGTCATCACTGACCTAAACATGCTCCTCCAAGCTTCAAATCCTTATTCCAATGCCCTAGCCATCTAAACCGATCCAAATCAACATCATAACATCAATCAAGATGAGAATCAACTAACTTGAGTGGCTTATGACCATGAGAGGCGCTCCAATGAGGTCCAGGAAGCTTCGACGAGAAGGTTTAATAGTGGTCAACTTGGTTTATGCATATTTTTCAATCAGAAATGCAATCATACAATGTACAACATGATTAGAAACTCATATTAGACCTCAAAGGACTCAAAATTGCCATAGAACTCAAATGATCATCAATATCAAACTCGATCTCACTTTCTGGAGTTCTAGAAAACCATGACAAGGATTAGATTTTACCTGCTTCAACAAAGGATCAGATGAAGTTTCCGAAGCAAATGGCGATCATGGAGCTCTTCCTCGGTATTTGGACTTGAATCTAGTGACTTCGGCTTCGTCGGAGAATGTTTGGACACACCGGCCAAGCTTCACTTTCGGGCGACAGCAATCATCTTCATCACAACTTCTCAGGTGAGGAGGTTCATTGTTGGAGCTGATTTGCCGACCTTTTTCTCACCAGAAAATCGTCAATCGCTCAGTCCTTGGAACTTTGATGCACCTTTGAGTACAATCTCTCTCTTTTGCGCTCATTCTCGCTCTCTCTTTCTCTCTCTTCTCTCTGAAATTCTCTCGAGCACCTCCTCTTCATAATGTTCAATTTTTTCTTGTTTTTGTTGATCAATTTTCCTGCCCAAAGTTCATTTCCACCGACTTAGAATCGGTTGGAATGATTCTCTAGCGCCAACTAGAAATTCTCCAGCCGGCCAAGTCGATTTGCACATGCTAGATTGATTAGGGAAGGTTCACGAAGTCGCGGGTTTAAGAAGATATTTCTAGGCTTGGCACGATCTGGGCGAGTCAGGTGAAGAAGATGAACAACCCAGGTCTGGTCGGGTTGACCCAGCCAACCCGACAGACCCGGGTCTATCTAAATTTACAAATTCGACCCGATTTTAACTCAATTTATTAAATTTAACCCCAAAATTGAATTCATCATCACATTTTGAACCCAAATATGTGATTTTCCCCAATTTTTGTCATAATCATGTTCTAAATTTTTAACTTTTTATATTCGGTTTATGAGGGTTTTATTTAATTCAATGCCTTAATGACCCGATCAGAAAAAATTGGTGCCAAAATTGAATTACCCACATCTGATTAGCCCTAGAAATGATGGTCTCATGGTTCGACAATTTTGAATTGGACATGATTCCCAATTTGGGCTCAAAATTCCTAATTTTCAATTAAATTTTGGGATTTTCTGATTCCTTTATTAAATTGTGCAATTGGACTGACCATTATGTAATTCAAGGTCTGAAAATCATTTTTTGTGAAGATACTATAACTTAAAAATGATTAGAAAAGATTTAATTGCATTTTTGGTTCAATTCAGGTTTGATTTTGCCCAATTTTGGGAAAAACACATACCTGATTGAGATTTTCCAAAATTGATGATTCATTAGTGAAATTGGATTTAAAAGAAGACTAGTGACTATTTTTATGGAATTTTCTAATTCCATCTGCTATTTTTCTTGATTTTCTTATTCATTTTTCCTAAAATAAATTAAATAAAAATTCAGGAAAATGCTAAAAAAATTCATTTTTGGTTTAGAAATAGGTTTCTAGGCTTGGCCAAGATCTCTAATTCTAATTTTGAGAATTTTGAAAATATGAAGAAAAAATGAGCTAAAAATCAGGTGTCAACAAAGGCGAATGGCATTAACGATGTAGAACGAAAATATTTTTCTTGTGATTACATTCAGACCATTGTGAAGTTGTAGATTCGTTCATTATTCACTAGTGATTTAATTTATATTCCTAGGTAGTTCTATTGTTGTTCATCGAATGGTTAGTCAATTTCTTCCTCGAGCTTTATCCAACAATTGGGGAAAATGATTTCCATTTCTGAAAAAGGAAAATCATTTCCCCCATCTTTCTCTATGCTCATTTCCCCATCGAGAATTGCCTACTCACCATCATCATCATCATCAATCATAACTCTCTTTGTCTCTCTTCTTTGGACACTTGCCTCTTTTCTTGAAACTCCAATCCTTTGCCTCTCTTTTCCGAGCCTTTTTTCTCTCTCTCCCTCTCTCTTTCAAGGCTCGATCTTCTCAAACCTCATCTCTCTCCAACAAGGAATTTGCTGGTGGAAAGAGGAATCGGTGTTCTCAATCTCAATCATTGTGCTCTCGAGTAAAGATCACTGTAACTCGTGCGAGGCTCTTCGACAATTTGCCTCGTTCCGTGCCTCGATGAATGGCAGCAAAGGAGTGGCGGTGATCGCGGTGGCTCGAGATTGAAGGTGAATTGGCGATTGATTATGTGGTGCTTGATTGGAAAATACTCTACTTGAAGAGGCCAAGCTTTGTGTTGTGCATTGGGAGTAGTGATAGTTGTTGTTTCTATTGTTCTTTTTCATTGTGCGGTTTGGCTATAGGGTGAAGGTGAGGTCCTCGATTCCATGTCGGGTACATGCTTTTCTAATGTCCTTAAACTTTGAGCCAACATACACTAAAAGTAATTGGTTTCACAGTGGGCAGTTCACACCCAAGCACCCTGGAATCAGGATAGCTCATTAATGGCCAGTTCTATAAAATGGGAACCAAGAATGTCCGTTGATTCTTGGTCCCACCCGAGAACTGGGCCACCAATCCAATCCGATTCTTGGGTAGGTCCATGGAATTGATCGAGGGAGGCAAAGAAGGGGTAGGGCGAGGCAGAGGAGAAGGAGAAGGAGAAGGGCAGGCACGAATCATCGAGTGGGGTGGAGTAGAGGTGGGAGAGGATGAGACGAGGGGCGAGGATGAGGATGAGTACGGCAATGATGAGGTGGAACGGGAGTGGAGGCATGGTGGTGGATGGTGAGGGGAGAGAGGAAGAGGAAGAGGTGGGTGTTATAAAAGGGTCAAAATCAGGTTTCTAGTGAGAGAGTGAAGCTGGTGGAGAGAATATTCATATCTCTCTAAAGAGAGAGACAGAGAGAGTATACCTTGGGGAGTGTGAGAGTTTGTGGGGAGGTGAAAAGAGGTGATGTAAATGAGAAAGAGAGAGAGTGTGTGTGTGTGTGTGTGTGGTGAAGGTTTTTGAAATTTTTAACATAAAAATAAAAATATATAAATATATGTGTGTACTGATCCGATTCGAATGGTTCGGATGGGTGGTTCCACACATGAAACCAGGAACCGGACCGATATTCTCTGATTCTAATAAATTAGAATCAGAAATCGCCCAGAACCGGTCGATTTAGTCCAGTTCTAAGCGGTGCAAGCTATTCCGGGTTCTTTTGTACACCACTGATATGCAATGTCATCCCTTGAACTCTAAATTCATTTAATGTGTTTTTTGAACTATTCCTAAATATTCAATGTAGTTATTTTGTTTGATCAAACAAGGGAAAAAATCATTGCAAGTCCCTAAATTATTGGGAAATGTATAATCTAACCCCTAAACTTTCAATTTGTTTAATTTAATCTATCAACTTTCATAACAAAGTCAAATTAGTCCTTTTAATGTTATTATCAAGTTTTCATAATTACCCTATCGTCCAAATTTTTGAATATCTTTTCATGTCAATCGATTTCCTAAATCAACAAAAAAAGGCTTTTTTTTATTGTTGTTTTGCTTTTTTGGTCTTAATAAATATTAAGACAGTCCCATTTTAGCATATTTTAGCTTATTATCTCTATTATTGTAAAAGTATAATTCATTTAGATTGTCTCAGGTTGATATCCTTGCTATTTCAAGTGTAAATGTATTAATGAAGTTACCTAGAAACAGATTACATGGTCTATATCCCCATTTATGTGGCCTTCAGATTTGTTACTTTAATGTTTGAATTGCTTCTCTTACCTGTTTTATACATTTTACCAACTTTTCCTCTTTAAATTGATTGGTCCACTATGCCTCTATATCAATATTTCAAGAGAAGACAAAAGTTACAAATATGAATTCATCGGCTAGACTTTTTGTGGTATTCATGATCATTCCTGCCCTCCTACAAGTTTGCTTCGGAGATGTATACTTTGGTAAAAAAACTCACGTCCAAATCTTCAACAAATTACCTGGAGGAGTGACGTTAACTGTTCATTGCAAATCCAAGGACAACGACCTCAACGTTCATCAAATTCCTCCTAGTGGCATGTGGGAATTTCATTTCAAGCCTAGTATTGGAGGTCAAACCTTGTTCTTTTGCAGGATGGAATGGCCCGGTCAATTTCACTATTTTGATATATATGTTGAAAAAAGAGATGTATTTCGATGCGATAAGCCATGTCCATGGTATATTTTACCCAAAGGTCCATGTTTATTCAACCAACTATGTGAAACATGGAAATCATGAGATGTTAATCAGTTTTACAATAATGGGATAGTTGGCAAATAAAGATGGAGGTGTATACCTTTGATGCTTATGATGTGTGAAGATGTCGTTTTGTGCCTTATTGTGTGTGTAATAAAAATCAGCAAAGAGGATAATTGCCCTTCTTGCATGCGCTCATTTAGGAAATCACATAGGATTAGAATTCATAAATGATTTTTCTTCATATTTAGAAAATGGGATATGTTAACTTGAAGTCCTAAAACTTATCACCAAAGTGTAATTAAGTACTAAAACTTACAAAAGGTGTAATCAAGTCTTAAAACTTATCAAATTAATTCAATTGAGTCCTAAAGTTAACACCGTTCAATTTGACTAACGGAAAATGCTGACGTGACATTTTTATTATTCTTTATATCCTACGTGACAATGACATAGCTTGTTTTATCATTATTTTAATATTAATTTTATTTAAATTTAATTTAAAATAAAGCTAAAATTTAAAAAAATTTAAAAAAAAAAAAGGAGGAGGAGGACATTCGGGGAGGGAGGGCTTGCCTTCCTCGTCACCGCCCCACCATTGCCGGGAGGGGCTAGCAAGGGTGGGGGGACGGCAAGAGGGGGTCGCCGAGCCCTAGCTAAGGTTGGCTTGGCGACCCTCGCGAACAGCAAGCGAGGGCCTACCTGCCCTCCTCCAAATCAGGCGAGGGTTGCTAGCGGCAGCCTTCCCCCGCTAGTGGCAGCCCTCCCCCAGTTTTGGCAGGGGTTAATTGCCACTGGCGACCCTCGGCCAAGTTTGAACAAGGGTTGGCAGCCTTTCCCCAACGATGGTGGAGCGGCAACGGAGAGGGCAAGCCCTCCATCCCCACCTATCCTCCTCTCTTTTTTTCTTTTTTTTAATTTTATCTTTTTTAAATATAATTTAAATAATAGTAGTATTAAAAATCAAATTTTGGCCAAAATGACGTCGTTTTAGCCATGTCATTAGAGAGAAAATATTAAAATAAGCCACATCAGTGCCACATTAGCATTTTCCATTAGTAAGTTTGACGGTATTAACTTTAGAACTCATTTGAATCAATTTGATAAATTTTAGAACTTGATTGTACTTTTTGCAAGTTTTATGACTCAATTGCATTTTAATGATAAGTTTTAAGACTTCCAGTGAATATATCCCTTAGAAAATTGATATTAAGGATTGTCACTCATGCATCTTATAGATTATGTGACATTTAGATTTAGGAAATAGAATCCTAGCCATTTTACGATACTTCCTTCAATTGAAAAAACCAATATATATATATGCATTTTAATGTTTGAAAATACTTATGCTTAATTTCTAACATTTGGAATGTCTTTTTAATTTATAAAACAATATAAATATATATACACATACATTTCCATGTTAGAAAATTCTTTAATTTCTAAAATTTTGAATGTCATTTTCAATTAGGTATTATTTTATGTATAAAAGATGAAATAAAATTTGCTATTTTAAATTTTGCATTATGCAAAGCTATGTTCCGTGTTTTCTTTAAAGAAATGAGTTATTTGTCATCACTATGCATAGCATTTCACTCTAGGTCACTGACATTTATTATCATCTCACGTTAGATTTTTTTTATTTAAAATTATCGAGACCCTACCAAGGGAAAATTCCCCTATGGAGTTTGATAAATTGCCAAGTGAGCATGAATGGTCCCTCTCGTAAGGTGGCAATTGCGTTTGGCAGAGGCTCTCCTAAACTCTACCTACCACAACCTAATTTTCTTATTAATTATGCCAATTCATTTTTCTTTAAAAGCCACTACTGATCTATTGTAGGTGGATTAGATGCCGACTGAGATGCGAGAGTTTGTCTTACTTCCACAAATCAAACATTGGGCATGAAGACTTCAATATACTAGATATTATCTAACGTCCAGATTAATATCTAATATAATGAAGTCTTCCATGAGTTGTGCATAAAATTAAAAAAGCGCAACTAATCTAGACTAAGGAATGCAAGTTTCCTAAACTAGATGGCGATGATCAAATATTAAACCAAACAAAATGAGACTAAATTCAAATCAAACTAATCCCCATGATGCAACCATTACCTAAATGCGATCTCGAATTTCATCTTTTCATTTTTATTCAAAATGACTATGACTTAAATGTTGGTGTACAAACAAACAAATAAGGCATTGTCCTTGTCTCGCATAGGAAAGAAAAGAAAGTTTTGGTCTCTTTACAAGTTAAAGTGTTATTTACTATTGTAAATGGAGAAAATGGGTGAGTGGGCTAAACGTCACAATACATGCGTGCAGGTGCGCGATTTGGGCGCGATTATTACCCGCACTTAGCCCTTAATTGACAATTTATTTATTTTTTGACTTATGACTGTTCAAACAAAACTGTCCGTTTTTTGGACATGAAGGGTTGTGTTTGAATGGTGGTTTTCACACACGAAGAGTTGTGTCCGGATTGTAATTTTTTGGACATAAAGTTTTGTGTCTAAATGGCGGTTTTCACACATGGGGTTATTTCTAAGTTGCAATTTTTCGGACATGAATGGGTGTGTTCGTATTGGTAGTTTAGGCACCAAGAGGCATGTTCTATTTGTATTATATATTGGACAATTATGTTCTATTTTTGAAGAACTCAACTTCCTTCTTTGTTTCCTCTTCCTTAAAAAGGAAAATGAGACAACCATTCTCTCAATTGTTTCATAGAGAGTTTTAAGAGATTTACTAAAATTGTTATCAAATATTCTTACCATGACTTTGTTGTATCATGAAGGAAATTTGCCATTGCCAAACTAAACCCTAAAGGAGGACAGCCAAATGCTGAAGAAGTTGAGAGGGTGAACAAGGCAAAGAAGAAACGTGAAGAAGACGAACTACTCAGTTGCAGGCACATTCTGAATACTCTATTCGATCGACTGTACGATTTGTTCACGTAAATGAAGTATGCTAGGGAAATCTGGAATGCATTCGAATTCAAATACAAAATAAAGGAACAAGGTACTAACAAATATTTGATCGCTAAGTACTTTGATTTCAAATTCATTGATACTAAACCACTTCTGGAGCAAGTCCATGAACTACAAGTTCTAGTGAACAAAATTTGTGCTCTCAAAATCAACATATCAGAAGCATTTCAAGTTGGAGCAATTATTGCTAAATTGCCTTCGAGTTTGAAGGACTATGGGAAAAGGCTAATGCACAAGACAGAGGAAACAACTTTGGTTCAACTCCAAAAACATCTTTGCATTGAGGAAGAATCACACTTGCGTGAACATTCTGGATTGTATGAGACCAAAGTGAATGTCCTAATGGGTAATGGATTTCAGTCCAAAAATCACCCGAACTTTAAACGCAAGAGAGAGCAGAACTTTAAGAAGGCACAAAAGAAGAAGAAGGGTGGCTGTTTCGTTTGCGGCAAAGTGGGGCATTTTGCAAGAAACCGTAGGCATCGCAAGAACAACACTTCCAAAGAGAAGAATATGCCAACACTAAATGTGAAGGCAGATGCTAATGCGATTGAAGAAAATTTCGTCGCCATGGTTACAAACATGTTTTCAAACATAGATATTTCTAAGAAATTTGATGATACTGTGCCCCGGATTACTGAAATCAACAATGCTTCTATCCAAACGAGTTGGCGGCTAGATTTTGGAGCAACAATCCACGTGTGCAATGATAAGTGCATGTTCAAGCATTGGGATGAGGATGTGGATGCTAATTTATAAGAGGTCCTAATGGCAAATGATAGTCTTGTAAAGGTCAATGGCAAAGGCTCTGTGGAGTTATACTTTACTTATGGAAAGAAGGTTACCCTTCTCATTGTATTGTATGTACTTGAAACCAGAAAGAATTTATTTTCTGTTGATTTGCTATGTAAAAGGGGATTTCGGGTACTGTTTGAGTATGACAAAGATATCCTATTGAAGAATGGGCTTTTTGTGGGAAAGGGTTATGCCACTGATGGCATGTATCAATTAAGTATCAATAATAAGATTGAATCTTCTGTTTATACTTTTGACTCTTCAATTTTATGGCATAGTGGATTAGCACATTTAAATTTTCGCTATTTAGAGAATATAAAAAAATTATACTTGATTAATTTTAATGGCGAAATAGATAAATGTAAAATTTGTGCTAAGTCTAAACTAACAAAGAGGCCTTTTTGAGTACAAAATGAAATTTGAATTTATTGGACTTGGTGCATAGCGATATATGTGAATTCATTTGAATGTTAACTCATGGTGGTAAAAGGCAATTTATTACCTTTGTGGATAATTGCAGTAGGTAATTTATATATTTATCTCCTAAGATCAAAAGATGAAGCGTTTACCATGTTTAAGAAATACAAGGCTGTTGTAGAAAATCAATTGGAAAGGAAAATTAAAGTTCTACGTTTGGATAGAGGTGGTGAGTATTTCTTAAATGAATTTTCATCATTTTATGAAGAACATGGTATTATTCATCAAATTTCAGCAACATACACTCCACAATAGAATGGTTTGGCTGAAAGGAAAAATAGATCTCTTGGAGAAATGGTTAATTGTATGCTTTCTAATTCAAAGCTATTAATTACTTTATGAGGTGAAGGATTACTTACTGCATGTCATATTCATAATATGATACCATCCAAGAAGAATAATGTAAGTCCATATGAATTGTGGAAGGGTAGAAAGCCAAACCTGTGATATCTTAAAGTGGGGGGTGTTTGGCTTATTACCGAGTACCGAATCCTAAGAGAATAAAACTTGGTCCTAGAATCAAGTAGATTCTCATGAGAAGGAAACAAAGGATTCAAAAGACATAACTGAACTAAGGAGAAGCACTAAAACGAGAAAATTGAAAGATTAAGGTCTTGATTTTGTCCCTAATGTTTTCCTTGTTGAAGGAGATAGAAATAATAATGTTGTAAATAAATACCACTTATTATTAAACATAGGAGACAATCCTAAAAGCTTTGGTGAAGCAATGTCTTTAGAGATGCTTCGTTTTGGAAAGAAGCTATAAATGACGAAATGGATTCGATTGTCTCCAATAATACCTAGGTATTAGCTGATTTACCAAAAGGATGGAATCCTATTCAGTGAAATTGGGTTTTCAGAAGAAAATATAATTCTGATAGTACCATCCAAGCTTTTAAAGCTAGGTTAGTGACCAAAGGGTTTAGGCAAAATGAAGAAATAGATTATTTTGACACGTATGCTCCTATGGCATGTGAAATTTGATTCGGTCATACTGTCAAATGGTTTCAAACATTAATGTATTGTGTTAATTAGTAACATAAACACGTGATAGATACTTTACCTATATGCGCTTAAAAGTGGTGACGCTTCTTACGAAAGTTAGAGTTGCTTTCTAAAGAGCTTATGAAAAGGTACAAGCACAAGGCTATAACAGTGCTAGGTAAATTATAAACTCCTCATTGAAATAAGAGGTTAGTATATGTGCAGTATTTCTGGTTCTATTACAAAAAGTACCAAGTTTAAAAGCCAACAGATACTTTTGACTTCCACAAAGCTTTGAGATACTTGCACTAAATGAAGGTTTAACTCGAAAAAGACCTTCATGTATGTATATTGTTCTCATGGAAATTTGGCTATATCTTATTTTATATATTTTTTTAAAATTATTTGTTTTGCAAACAAAGTGGGGGATTGTTGGTGCTTGTTTGTAAAACAAACAAATAAGGCATTTTTTTTGTCCCACATAGAAAAGAAAGGAAAGTTTTGGTCTCTTTATAAGTTAAAGTGTTATCTATTATTGTAAATGGAGAAAATGAGTGAGTGGCCTAGACCCCACAATACCCGTGTGCAAGTGCGCGATTTTGGTGCTATTATTGCGTGCACTTAGCACTTAATTAATAATTTATTTATTTGACTTTTGATTGTTTGGACAAAACTGTCTATTTTTCGTACATGAAGGGTTGTGTCCGAATGGCAATTTTCACACACGAACAGTTGTGTCTGGATTGCAATTTTTCGGATATGAAGGGTTGTGTTCAAATGGCAGTTTTCACACATATAGGGTTATTTCCGAATTGTAATTTTTCGGACATAAATGTGTGTGTCCGTATTGGCAGTTTAGACACCAAGAGGTGTGATATATTTATATTATATATTGGACAATTATGTTCAATATTTTAAGAACTCAACTTCTTTTATTTTTTCGTCTTCCTTAAAAAGGAAAAGGAGACAGCCACTTTCTCAATTGTGTCCCAAAGAGTTTTAAGAGATTTACTGGAATTGCTATCCAGTATTCTCATCATAACATTGTCGTATCATGAAGGAAATTTGCCAGTAACCTATAGCAGCGTCGTGTGGCAAATTGATCCTAAAAAAGAGTGATTACACGTCTCAAAGTCTGGCTATATTCCGATTCCAATTCCTTCGACCTTTTTTAACCATGTTACTCGACGGGCCAAAGTTCAAGACCATTTGTGTCATTTTGCCTAATTGATACGAAGGCGCAAAATGGTCTCCAAAGGTAATAGTTATGTATGTATTTGATATTTTCAAAAGTATAGTTATGTGAATTTGGATGAAATGTGAGTTATGTTTTTGGTATTTTTTTAGTCCTTGATTATTCTACTCTTTGACCTTTGTGATATCCGTTTGACTCAGCAATGAGGCCGAAAGGCCCATTCCTCTATGGAAAAAAAAAGTCAATCATTAAGAAACACACCAAATGTCCCATGCGGATCATATCAAATTGCAATTATCCCATTGGTAATTATGTGATTATCTAATGTACAAGACAAGGATTGATCCGATTCCCAAATGTTTAGAAATATACAATGAAAAAGCTAATTTTTTCTATGAAACAATTATCCCACAAATTCTACATATAGGCCTCTGTATTCGATCTCCTAGGTCACCTTTCATTTGCCTACTCAACCTCATGGATCAAATTTGACACTTTAGTCTCGTACCAAATCTCCATAATTTCACGTGACGGAGAACTACATAATTCATTCAAAATGTTAACCCTAAGATTAACTCATTTAAGAGAATGCCAAGTGGTGGCCTCTGGAAGACCAGCATATGCCTCACATATTAATAATAGATTCATATATTCCCAATACATAATTAGTGTTGCTAATCAAGCATAGTCAAACCGCTTAACGGACGATCACCGACCCACCCTTTTCAGTTACATTCCTTTGTATTAGCATCCTAGAGCATGCACCCAATCATAATAAAGGAATCTCTTCGCCTAAATAAAGGAAAGTAGTTGACATAATAATCTCTCTCTCTCTCTCTCTCTCTCTCTCTCTCTCTCTCTCTCTCTCTCTCTCTCTCTCTCTCTCTCTCTCTCTCTCTCTCTCTCTCTCTCTTCAATGCCCTTCCCACATGTAGGGATTACAACTTCCAATGGTTGGATTCAGCTAATAAGGTCGGTCGAGTGGCTTGACTGAATGAAGTCTACTTCTAATCATGATCCAAATACCATGTTAGGCACTCGAACTTGGCACAAACACAAGACCACTTCTTGTGGGCACCAAACCGCTTTCAAGACATTCAAAATAGAAAAGAAAGTTTGAGTTGCTCGAGACCATCCCCCAAGCCAAGCTCGGGTGCTTTGACCATTTGAGAGAGAGAGAGAGAGAGAGAGAGAGAGAGAGAGAGCATGTCAGATTCAAACCCACCCAATTATATGAATGAACCTCACTAAATTTCCCACACCCAAATGCACAAACCAAGGAACATAGGACCTAGAGAGAACCCAGAAAAGATCTGCTCGGTTTTGGAGACCTAAAGATAGTGGTGGCCACGGGCCGGTTTGGCTCGGAACCGGCCCGGAACCGGACCGGTCAAACCCGGGCCCGGAACCGTTGACCGGGCCCGCGGTTCGGAACCGGAACCGGCCCGTGGCATACGGGCCCGGTTCCGGTTCCCGAAAAATTTGAACCGGCCCGGAACCGGCGGTTCCGGGCCGGTTCTACTAAATAAAAAATAAATAAAAATTTTATAAAAAAATAATAATAATGAAATTTTTTTAAAAAAATTTTCATTATTTAAATTTTTTTTATAAAACAAATTAAACTCTAATTGCCATGCATTGTAAGTGCATTGATTTTCAATTGCAATGCTTGGCTTGGGTGTATTGAACTCTAATTGCAAGGCTTGGCTTGAGTTTTATAAACAACCCATTTGATGGTCTCTTCATTCCCATTCGATGTGGGACTCTCAGTTTGCCTTGAATGCCTTTTGGCTTTGTCTTCATGCAAATGCCAAGAGTCCCACATCGAATGGGAATGAAGAGACCATCAAAGGAGTTGTTTATAAAATCCAAGCCAAGCCATGAAAATGTGAAGTTGTATGCCTTTTGTGGCTACGATCCTTTGCTAATTAAGAGCAAAGGGTTTCATTGGACTGCCTAGAATCGGACCGGACCAATGGTCCGGTTCTCAGTTCTATGGTTTGCCGGTTCGATTCTTAGTTCTAAAATTAAAAGACCGGTCTTACCGGTTCGGTTCCCGGTTCCGATCGGGAACCGATCACCCCTATAATTTTCATTTTGATTATAATTTATATTGAATAATTCATTATTTCATATTTTTATAATTATTTTATTTTTTATTTTATAATTTATTTTTTAAAATTTTAAATTCCGAATCGAAACCGGCCGGTTCCGAATCGGAACCGGAACCGGCCGGTTCGGAACCGGAACCGGAACCGCTAGGGTCGGTTCCGGTTCCGGTTCATGTGTGGCCACGAACCGGAACCGCCGGTTCCGAACCGGAACCGGCCGGTTCCGAACCGTGGCCACCACTACCTAAAGATCTTCTACCTGAAAGATTAAGACATGTTCATTATTCTTTTACTTTCTATGCAGTTTATGTCATTGTTTTTTCCTTCTCTCTTTGGGCTCTGGAGGAAGTATTTGTCCCTTTCTTGCTTTGGCAATCAGCTGGCATCTTATTTGAGGACATGCATATTCCCTAAACTATGTAATCTCCATGTGGTTCTATTTGTGTGTTTTTACAAGGTAATAATGCATCCATGTGATTCCTCCCATACAAGAAGACTCCCGCCATTCTCATGCCCACAGAAACATTATTTATATAGGGGGCAAACATTTTAAAAGGGCCTCAAATCTCGTTGCTTCCCTCCAACATACAATAACATCATATCTCTACATTCAACTAACTCCATAACTGCAACAGCGGAAAGCGTATCCCCAATACAAAATTCGTCAGCCCAATTAATGCTGTGAATCAGAGAGGAAAGAACTTTAGACCGCAAGAAAACAATCACAGAAAGAAACATGGGTGACACATGTGATCACGTGATTGTATGAGAGAGAGAGAGAGAGAGAGACTGTTGGTGAAGAAATGGTCAACATGCATTTAATGAAACCTTCAAGTACGAGAGTAGCATGTGATTTCAATAAACTGAAAATTGCTTGTGTTGGGTATTTGGATTTTTGCGGGTGTCGTTGCCAACTCTAGCTCACACTGAAAAAATACTTCAGTCAACCAGTTTGGCACCAATTTGTTGAGCTATATTTTCACAACCAAAGAAATTTTCCTTCAACTTTGTCTGTGGATTTCAAATTATGAAAATGACTCACTTGCAAAGTATACTTATCAAATGTGGGTAATGTCCATATCTATAAACCACCAATGAGTTGCATGCTTGGAGAAAAAAATTTCAGACTAGGGATAGAGGAGTACGTAGCCCTAAAGACTTGCTACCCATATATTGATCTTTTTTTCTGAAAGTATTCAAGTGTGTCATGATCATAACCAATTTCTCTTAAGCGACATTTTTGTCCATCATGATTCGGAGGGTTACAAGTTATGGACTTCACTAGCAAAACAAACATAACCATAATTAAATGTGGGTGATATTCATGTTTGTAAGCTACCAATGAGAGTTGTGATTGGAGAAAATTTTCTCCAATCAGGGTTGGAAAAAGATATAAGAGTTATGTTTTCCTTCAACTGATCTTTGAATTTGCGGATTACAATCACCCACATTTTTTTTTGGTAAGGTGCAATCACCCACATTTATGTTTAGTTAATTTTATAAGTGAATTATTTTCATAATTTGTAACCCACCAATTAGAAATATGGTCGGAGAAAATGCCCTCCATTTGTTAGGAATATACAACCCTTTGTGAATATTTTTGGGACCTTCAAAACCCATTTGAGCAGGCTGCTAATCTTGGGCTGGATTTTGTCAACCAAAAAGCAGAGGCTTAAACCAAGCTAGAAGCCCTTGTGTTTTCTCTTGTAGGAGCATTTATGATTTATTGTACAAGGAAGTGGATGAAATAATTCTAAGTAGATGGAAGTTCTCTTCCAGCAAAAAGAAGTTCGTGTAAGTTCTCAGTTTTCACGGTGGGTTTTTTGTATGACGTGTGAATTGTGATATATGTCTTGCACAAAAAATCATTTCCCATTGATGTGATTTTGCCAATCTGTCCAAGATGGAACGTAGAATAAAGTCCACTAAACAGTCCCACTCACGAACCATAAATCTAAGTATTCGTCTGTCTGTTCATACAATGTTTCCGCGCCATCTTGGGGACTCCTTGTTTCGCGGGAAGAGCGGTTTGACACTCTCCGACTATAGTCATGTCGCCGGTCATTCCTATGCATCTCTTCGCTTGTACGTCATACTTGTTCGGTTATAAACACGGACTTTATTGTTCGGAAAAAAGTTGCATACTTGAAAGCAGAACAAAAGGTGTGCACGCTTCTAGGAGAGATGATAGAGACGCACCATAAAAAAAGCCCGAATTCACTTGGTCAAGTCAACAGATCTAATTTTTTTAAATATTTTGCCACATCCACACCGGCTTATCATCCGCCAAAACATGTAATAAATCTGAAAATCCAAAATTAACGTCAAAAAATTGACCCATTTATCAGTGCTTGTCAATTAATAGTGACAATTAATTAGGATTAAGGGCCATTAATTCATAGAGCAATTTGCTTATGCATATAACAGGGCACTCAACTCATCTATTTCAATGCATTAACATGCTCTGCTGAGGAAGAGTATTTAAATTTGTGAATTCCTCAACTCAAAAAAAGAAAAGGAACTGGAAGAAGAAGCAACATGCTGTACAAGTACAAAAGGAGAATCTTCACTTGACTTCAAATCTATCGGCTTGAGCTTAAGGCATCAGTTCAGACCAAAAAGATCAGCAATGAATTGACAACGAAACGATATGTAAAGGGGGGAAAAGGAAAAGTTGTCATCTTGACATGCTCTTATATCAACACATCTGCACCATTAAAAATGTAGCACAATATGACGATCCATCGTAGTCCAAAAGAGCGCATTTGCAGATAACATACCACAAACTCTCTCTAAACTTGAAGATGGTTGCTCCTAATGTTACCTTTACATTTTACGTAGTTTTGTACAGGTGGGTACTTGGGAAGGCTCTAAATCTTCTCTGTACCAGCTCTTCCCACCAAACTATCTTGGGCATGTAAAGCCACTACCATTCTACAAAGAATTCTAATCCTTCAGTGACCCATGGGGAGAGATCGAGAGAGAGAAGTTGAGAAGGAAAAAAGAAAAGAAGGATTCTAAGCTGTAACCCATCCCTACCCCATAGCCTAAATGACAATGCCTAAATAAATTTACAGCTCTAATTTGAAGAGCGACGACTGAACCAGGAAATGGACGAACTGGAGCAAAACCTAGCATACAGGGACAAAACTGGGGATGATTTACAGAGCGACAAACCAAAAGATGAGAAATTTCGGGCAATTCTTCGGGAATACTGGGACAACAAAGAAAACAGCCTTATTCCCGTAAAAATTGGAAGGCTGGATTCTCAAGTAGATCTGCAGCGGGTTTTACGTCAGAAAGATCCTTCACTTGGAGGGAACTGGAGATGTCATCGACCGAGAAAGGTATGCTTCACATAAGAGGCATTAAGTACAATCAGAATATGATGGTGTAAAGGAGAACAACACCATCTTCAATCTATGGTATTAGACATTTACCTGGAAGTGTCGTCCAACAGAAAAGAGTTGCTTGCTTCATTGCTAGAATCCTCTGTCATGAGGATCCTCATGCTAGAAATTACCTAACGAAAAAGTGAGGTTGTGGTTGTCAGTATAACAGCAAGAGAATCTTCTTAGAGCACCTAATTGTAGGTTGGAAACATACATCAGGAGAGACACTTCGAGTGTTGTAGTTGTCATCCCAGTATAGTGTACAGATCCGATATAGCTGCTGAACACTCAGGACCTAAAGACAAAAAGCTTTAATGAGGACAAAATATAGCGATCAACAATTTTCTACAAGTTAACACACAATGTACATCGTCCACCAGCTTTTTACATATTTAGTGACATGTCTACTCTATATTTGTTTATCCATGATTCTCATTGATGGACAGACAATCATCTTTGAGATTTCTAAGAAAGAAAAAGAAAAAAACATTGGATATTGCTAGTGCTAGTCATCTGTTCACAAATTGTCCAGAATATCGTCTTGCTATTCATATCTCCTGAGGTCAAAGTTCCAGAATGCAGTACCAGCAAGCAGAAGAGAAAGGATGAAGAAGTTGAGAAAGTTACAGGGCAAAGGTCATTTGTGATGTCATCATAGGAAATTCTTGACTTCTGGTGGATCACCTGTAGAAAAAGCAGCCAACTTAGCTGGTGCAATGATTTAATCACATTTTATCTCCACCTCTACTTTAATAACAGTTACTAGAATATATCAGATCGTAATTTCATCTATTTTTTTTTTTTGGTAAGGTGTAATTTCATCTATTTTAATGATGAGAAAACACAATAACAAGCCATATTTGCACGTAGGTTTTCTGAAGCACAGATAAAGTCACAATTCTTGTGAAAGAAAAGCAACCAAGTAGATATCTGAACAAGTGGCTCTTCCACACCTTCAAAAATTGCAGGGAAATTCAAAGAGAAACATCTCAAAAAGGTTCTAAGAAGTTTGATTTACTCCACCATTCATCAGTGGAAAAAGAAAGCAGATTGACCACAACTGTACATATACATATAGCTCCTAATGAGCCAGAGTAACCGTTGAATTGATCCCTCAAAGTAGCATAAATGTCCTAAAATCTGCACCTGAAAATAGAAGATTCTATGATGGCTATGACAATGCATTAAGCTGATAAGCTGCAGCACTGCCTACTTATTGCTCCTAGCTTATTCATTTTGTTCCATAAATCGAAGAGCAGTTATTCAATAATTTCTTTGAACCCCAACTACAGGAGAAAAATTTCTTAGAATGGAAAAAGGCCTCTAATGCTCTATGGAGAGTGGTGCTATCTAATTCTCTATGGACAGTGATGCTACAACCAATGTGCCCTGAAAAAGTATTAACCAAGACAGAATGCTTTAGTGAAATTGGGCCTTCAAGATAATATAAGAATTAGAAATGAGGGTATCCAACAAGATGGTCTCACTCAAATAAAAAATAGCATGAGATTAAATAACAACTGTGTGGACACAAAACAATGTCCTCAAGCTGCTCCAATGAGAAGATACAAATTTATGGCAAGGGAACAAGTTGAAAGGCGACAGAGAGAAAGGGCCTAAAGGACAAGTTAAAACTCAAAGCAAAGGAGCAAAGTAAGCTAGCATAATTTTATGGCTAAACATAGCGAATGAGACGACGACTTATGGTTATTGCTTGCATTTTCACCGGAGTAAAAGGAGAGTATGTAATTAACCTAGAGAATGGGCATGAGCCACAAAATTCTTTCATCGCATTCAAATAAACATCAGTCTTGACTAACCTAGCTCCTATGACGCTGTGTGCATTACAATATAAACATAAGACTGAGTAGAGAGAACCAACTTCCAGGTGCTGACCTTAAATTCACAGATCTACTATAACTTGTATATTCATTACCCACTTCTAGATATCAAAAATCTTTAACATCTTCGCTGCTCAGTGCTGGGTAACCTGTTTTTCACGATCTTCTAATAAATTGGCAAAAGAAGGACACAGACTCGTTCTCCCCTGCTGCCTCTATACACTAAACACAGTTCAATATTGTCCGGCAATGCCTATTTAACCTTGAAACACAGCCCAACCAACAAACCTCTTTTATATGTAAGTAACTATCACAAATTCATACAGCTAGCCTCGTCCATATCTCAAAGCTTTTCTTTCAAAATTGTAATGTCTTGCACATAGCATGTAGGTACTCAATACTCTTTGCAATTACCTTTCTTCCAGAGCGGTTCACATTGCTCATTTAATATGAGGAAACATTGAAAAACCAATTGCTCTATTTACTGGACTAACATTAGATGTAGGCTGTGAAACCATGCTGTCCTCCACGCTCCACCTAGAACTTGACATCCACTAATCTAGACTTTATGTGATTCAAAGTGTCATATAAAACCGGTAACCTATTTCATCCTCTTCCCAGTTTCTCAACCATTACTTCTCTTGGGAATTGTCAACAAAGAACCCTCAGCTAGTCACATCGTTTCTATAGTTAAAGCAAGGCATTCCCTCATGATTCATCAGGTTCATGACGTGCCAATGTTTGTGCCTCAATAGACAAAATCAGACTTCCATCAAATTCTTTCTTTGCTTTACGGATCAACTTATCTTTGTCGGATAATACAGCATAGACCTATGACTTGTTGAGTGTCAAATGGCTCCATCTTCTCTTTTTCCCAAGCTGTATCGCACTTAACAATCCAGGCATCTAATGCAAACTCAGGCAATGTCTATTAGATCATAAGGTTGCACCATCGAGCATGGACAAATTGATCTATTCCCAGAGAAATTTTTCTTATCCTCCAGGGGATAAATTGTCTTCCATAAAGACAACTTTCCTTTACCAATTTATTAATAGAAAGCATCCAATCAAGAAAATATCACCGTGGAATTTGTCCATATCGTTGGATATGGCCATCACCCACACAACTTTTAGAGAGTACCACAAAATGAAACATTGCGATGAGTCACCAATATTTCAAATACATTTACATGCTTTCTTTTAATTTTTGGAGAGTCGAAAGTACTTCTCATATGTCGGAAAGGAGGTGCCAAACCCTGCATTTGCAGAAAGCTCAGCTTGTGTCCACAAGGGGAGCTAGTGGCTCAATAAAACATAAAAACTACTCCTGATATTTCCTCCAACCAACTACTTAAAATTTAGAATTAGTCAACATGATGCAAGATGAAAATCTGCTGTTTTTCCATGGTGCTAAATATGAAAAGTTTGGGACCGTCTGCATAAAACCATATAGTAGATTTAATGAAATGTGTTCAGACAATCACCGAACAAACGTACCAAGAATCCAACAGCTTGCCTTATGTACTTGAGCTCTTCCCAGGATGAACCTGCATACTGCAATAATCACTCAGATGAGCAACAGGTAATAAACAGAAAGCATTAACAAAAGCAACTAGTATTAAATAGCAATGCCAGCTTTTAATTACGAGATAGGAGAATAAGAATAAAAAAACAATCTCCAACGTGATCAGTTAATCAGAATCTAAGTGTGGTCAAGCAGGTCACATTAACACACCTCTTGTTTTGCTTGGCAACACCATAGTTCCAATTCAGCTAAACCAGCTTTAACATATTCTCCGTTGCTAAATGTGCAGCACTCCCGCCGTAGCAACAGGCTGAAAGCAACATTTTCATAGGCAACTTGGGCAAGTAGAAATCTAGAAAACGTGATTGAACCAAAAGAGCAGCTATTACCTGTTAAAAAGCTGCACATTCATGTAGGAAAATGTCTGGGTAAATATTTTCTGTACGAGGACAGGTGGCACCTGCAAAAATGGCAACCTTCAGTTTACAACACAACTTGGGCAAGAAAGAAATCTCCACATTTTCAAAGTGCAAATCCTTACATAATTGTCTGTCAATGTACGTAGAAGGCCATTAAGACTCTCAATGATACCATGCCAGTGGTTAGCTGGAGGACTATTTCCAAATGACCGTCCGGATGATCTTAAAGAATTAGCCCTTGAAGTTCTAGGCGCCTGAAAAAATTAATCTTAGACAAGTGGAAGAGTAGAAAAGAAGACAGACCATAGCAAGTGATCAGGAAACAGTGGATTCATATGCGCAATTCTTATTCGGAAGTGAAGAAGAGTTCTAGCTCCGAACAACGGAAAGTTATACGGAAAATTTTTTATAATATACAAGAAAAATGAAATAAAAAGGGAAAAGAACTGTATAAAAATAAGCCAAGCATATCAAACCCAACAGGATGGAAGCCAAAATATTTGGCATAAATTACCAAAATGAAGGGAAAAAACTAAAAGAACAGTTCTTCTGAAACTAAATCATGGTACAGATGAAGGAACAGTTCATGTTGTTTCACTGTGTTCGTACAGATAATTTGTTTACATTTCTTTCACTATCAAAATATAACTTTTAACAACAAATCGAATTGATCTTCCAAAAATGATTAAAAGTAGTGTTATCTGTCATTATTGAAGTTATTGTTCCATCGGATCAAGTCTGTGATATTTGAATTATTTCTAAGTTCGTAATAAAAAAAACATTTATCAACGCAGATAATTATTCATTCATGTACAAGGCCTTTATAATAAATATTGCGAGACTCCACCCAAGCAGGAAACTATCACATGAGATGCAAAGAGAAGCCCAAATTTCTTAGAAATAGGGATAATGACATAATCAGTCCTCGAACTTTGGCCTAATGTGCAATTTGGTCCCTGAACTTTTAATTTGTTTAATTTAGTCCCTAAACTTTAGTCTAATGTTCAATGTGGTCCCTGAACTTTTAATTTGTTCAATGTGGTCCTTGGACTTTTGGTACATGGTCAATTTAGTCCCTGACCTATATGAAAATTAGGATGTCAGACTCGTACCGAAAAACCAAACCGAGAACCGAACCGAACAGAAAATTTTGTACATTTCGGTTCGATTTGGATAATCGAAACTAATCATTCTTCTTTTTCCAGTTCGGTTCGGATCGAACCACACTGAAAAAAACCGTTCAGTAAACCGTAGCTAAAAAGGCTAAAACCATTCTCCATCATGCGAATTCGAGAAGATCAAACACGTAGACAATCAAATGGCATTCGGATCAACAACAGCAGCAAAGGATCAAAATGAGAGGGAAGGTCGAAGAAAGTAACTCGTTAGAAAAGGATATGAGAGAGAAAGGACGAAGGAATCCCAACAGAGGCAAGGGGGAGCTTGGTGCCAGGGAAGGCGTAGTAGCGAAGATCAGAGGGGCAGCACTAGGCAAGGTTGGTGAGGGTGAGATCGGCGGCGGGACTGTTGGTGACGATCATGGTGGACGGCAACAAGGACTGGAAGAACCGATCTACCATGGCTGTGATCGGAGATTCAACGTCAATCGAGGGGCTCTAAAGAACTAATCTGCCATGGCAACAGTCCTCTCTCTCTGTGGCTCACAGACAAGAACTCAATGAATTCAAGCCAAAAACATTGCCTGAGACTGAGATCAAGAGGCTCCGAAGACCTCTAGAAAGATCAGCACTGGCAGGAACGAGCTTCGAAATCTCCAAGAAAAACTATTGGGAAGCAGCTAGAATCTTCCAACGAACTCTACAGCGGGAGGAAGAAGATGGAAGAAGAAGCGAAGTACTTGTCTTTTTCCTCTTTTTACTTTGCCAGAAAATTAAAAAATAAAAAGCAGGAAAAAGAAGAGACCTTGTTTGAATAAAAAGCAAAAAAAGAAAAAAGAAAAAAAAAACCGAAAACCGAGCCGAACCAAACCGAACCAAATTGGTTTTTCGGTTCGGTTCATATTCGATTCGAGCGAAATTCAGTTCAATTCAATTGTGCACTCCTAACGATTCAGTTCGGTTTGGTTTTCCAAGAAAATCGAACCATTTACACCCCTAATGAAAATGTTCAATGTAGTCCTGAACTTAAATTAATGGAAGGACTACATTGAATATTTTTATATAGTTCAAGAATTAAATGGAACACGTACCAAAAGTTCAAGGTTGACATTGAATAAATTAAAAGTTCAGGGACCACATTGAATATTTGGTTAAAGTTAAGGAACTACATTAAACAAATTAAAAGTTCAAAGACCAAATTGCGTATTAAGCCAAAGTTTATGGACTGTTTGTGACATTTTTCCTTAGAAATAAGTACACTGAAAAGGACATAAATCATGGGGAAGAATGAGTGTATAGAAATTCAAAAAAGTCAGTCGGGTGGCGGGATACAAGTCAACCAAATACCCAGTCTTATAAATAGTATAGATATCAACTTAATTTGACATAGTTTTTGACCAAAAAAAAAAACGCAAAATAAGCTACAATAGTAAGAGCTTACCCTTTTTGTCATTTAAAAGAAAAGGAAAAAGGTTCTAAATCTTCACTTAAGAATTCAGGGAAGGCCAACACAGGATCCTTTACCTGGATACAAGAAGACAGAAATGATGATAATTCCTTCTTCAAGTTGTCTCGAATAATTCCATATATCTTCTCCACGTATGCTGTAAGCTGCTGCCGAAAAAGCAAAGCAGGGTACTTGGCCTCAATGTGGCGAACTACATCATGGCCCCCCACCGGAAGGTTGGCAGAAGAAGCGGAAGAACGGAAACCCTGAAACTCATTATCAGAAAAACTATGACGCTATTAGTTTCCTTATTACATTACCTGAGTTAAAAAAACAGCATCTCGAATTATTTCTTAAAAATTGGACAAAAAAGAATCAGAGATTCAAGTATATTGTTGTGTCCTTCCATCTTACCAATTTCTATTTTCAGTTTTAGGAAATATACAATAGAACTCGATGCTTTAAGTGTAAGCTATCCTAGATTACCCTTCTCCATGCCAAAATATCTAGAACAAGATATCATAGACAGGACCAAAACAGGTGCATATCATAAACATGATAAACCGATAGACACAAAGTAACATCCCATTACCTGTGTCATCCTCCCAAATAACGATGTGGCTGGGGAAGCCTTTTTTGTTGGAGTTCCACCAGCTCCACCAGTCGCCTTCAAACTCCGTTGAAGCAAAATCAACAATGTAGAACTATTTGATAGCCAGTATGCCATATGTTCATTATTATCCTGGTTCTGCAAAAAATCCAATTACAGTCCACGAAATTAGATTCCAGTACAGTGAACCTCGAGATGAACTTTATCCTTTGATCAATGGAAACCTAATCTTTGAAATCTGAGCATGGCTTTTACAAGCTAAAAGGGATGACTAAGAAGCGACAAATCAATACAAATGAAGAATATTTAAAACACACATCAAATATATGAAACAAACCAATCGAAAAGACAAAAAGTAGATAATAAAAATTATCTGTCCCCTTATTAAAATTTGCATAGCACTTATCAAGCAAAGAAAGCCAAATTTGATCATTCATTAGGAAAATTGAGCAGCTAATGGATAAATCACCTCTATCGCAGATCCAATCGTCTGAATAAGACGGTCAAATACATTAGTTCTTTCTGCTTCAAGTGATCTCCAGTGTAAGAGACATTTGTATATGGTGAATGCAGCAACTGGTACTCCTTCACTAAAACCGAGATCTTGAGTCACACATCTCATAAGGGCATCAACATTTTCCTGCGGCAGTCAAAGGACAGACATACAAATTAACCTAGACTTAACATTCAGGGGAAGAAAGGGACAAATAAATCTAAGATTTAGATTGAAGGGGAAAATGAAGAAGCTGAAGCATTAAGTTGGATTTGCTACTCTGAAGTTACATACATGCTGCTTTTCCACGAAGGATCTCCTCAGTTTGTTGTCGGACTCTCCATCAGCTTTTTTTGTGGGAGTAGCACTTTGTGGATCCTGAATAATATAGGTTCGGTTTCATCAACAACAGATGAAACGATCCACTAAAAAATGCACTTAAGAAAACGCTCGGATCTCATATCACTTACATGATGACCATTTTCCCATGGCTGCAGATCATTTGAAGAAAAAGAATCAATTAAATTTCCACTAAGGAAGCAACACACACTGATTACTTACAGAGGCAAACTTACCTGATCTTTATTCACTGCTAAATGTTCTGACATTTTCTTGCCAGGTGCATTCATTAAAGCTTGCTGCCGTAGAACTTGCTCATCAGCTTCCATATCAGAAAGTTTCTCTTCAAGCCTGAAAACATGATCACACAAGGAAACATTCAGCCTTAGTTGAACATCTAAACGATCAAATTCCAATTAGCACATCTAACAGATAAAAAGAAGGAGCCTAGGATGCATCTTTAAAAATATTGAAAGAGGAACAAAATATTAAGCAGAGACCTCTGCATGTTCATCTTCAATTCAATCATCTTGGATTCGGCTTCCAAAGCTTGCTTCAATCTCTCCTCACTAAGCTTGTTTGTCTCTTCATACTTTCTCTCTGTTTCATCAATCTTCTTTTCCAGTGAACTCACAAGAGCCTGCAATGCCACAACGTCCATCATAATTGAAGAGTCGAAGAACTTTTTCTACATGAAACGAAATCCCTTTAACTTAACACTCAGAAGTCACAATCGACATCCATACTAAAAAGTATTTAGCAACCTAACCTTGAGTTTCTCATTTTCAGCCGCAAGCTTATTCATCAATTCATGATCAACAACTGGAACCTCCTGAACAATGGGCTCTTGTTCAGCTGCTTTTTGTGCAGCCTCTCGTTCCTTAACCAACATGGCTTTCGTTTCTTCAAACTGAAGTTGCATCTCTTGCAAAGCAGACTTCAACTTCACATTTTCTTGTGTTTTTGCTTCCTCAATGTCGGCCTACAAAAAAATTACCAAAAGAGAAAGCTAAGAAGTTAGAATGTATGTGTGAAAGTACCTTTCACCACAATAAAGAACATGAGATCCATTTCTAACTGCATTCAGGGCACTCTCCTCACACTGTTTCAATTGTCAGGATATTGGTCAAAAATCATTAACCTCCATTGGAGAAGCTGTACCATGCTGACATGAGTTACTCTGTAGAGAGAGAGAGAGAGAGAGATCTAGAACTTGATATAGGATTTCAAAATCTAATCTAAAGTACTTAAATTAGGTGTTCTAATTTATCCTAAATGATGACCACATCCATTACACCCTCGTACCAGGTTCCCTCCCTAAAATTTCACCAAAACAACAGGATGTGCATTAACAATATTCCCTGTCAATCAAAAAAGAGCAATAACACATCATGTATCAATCAAAGAACCATCTTACTCTCATGCGCTTCTCCAGCTGCAAACGCCAGGTTAGTTCTTCAACTTGCTTTTCCAACATAGTTTTAGCAGCTTGAAGAGCACCAGTCTCTTTGGCAGCCTGAATGAAGATAAGAATGAATCAATGCGCCATGCACAACTAAAAGGAAGTTGGCACATAACACAATCACTATCATATCAAATGGCTCAGGAATCTCTAAACCTCCAGATAATTCTGGCAAAAGAAAGGACCCATCTTTAACCTAAAGGATTTCTTAAGCATAGATATCATTCCATAGTGGATTGTTAAGAATATTCTCATAAAAAATTTAAAAAAAAAATTGACCAGCTGACACTGAAGCCAATGATGAAACCACAAAAGAAGCAAGAGTATTTACCAACTTAAGTTTCCGTAACTCTCTCCTGGCAACCCTTCCTCTCCAGGCACATTGTGTGGTAATTGCTGCTTTCTTTAACGTAAGGTAATAAGCTTGGACCAAATATTTCCGACAATGACTCTGTAATAGATATCAATTGCTTTTAGTATAAAAAAAAAAAGCACAAATTAATAAAAGGAAGAGATTAAAAAAAGGGAAATGTCTATCAACATGCAATTTCTCAAATGTTAAAATACAATAGACATAAGTAATTCAAAGATGAGAAGAGACCAATTGAACTCTCTAGAAAATCATAATGACAACTGTCATGTCTAACTCAAACAAAAATTTCCCTTCCAACTCCTGGTAAATTTCTTCGATTTTGGAGACACAATAATTGTAGAACCTAAGTTAATATTGCTCGAATGCACTGAGAACTACAGCTTCTAAATAACAAGAGACCTGCAATGAAAACAACAAAACTAATTGCCAAGTTTTGTGATACCCAAACAGCGGAATAAGAAATTCATGCTTCTTAACCTCACATCACATAGTGAGAAGGATCTTTTTTTATCCTGTAAGTATCGCAAATTTTTCAAAGAAACCCTATATTAAAAGCTTCTGGACTATTTAGAAAGCAAAAAGAAACAAAGAAAATCAGAATCGGGAAGCATCTATCAACAAGAAAAAATTAATTGCGCCCCCTGGGTTTGCGTCAGGTAAAGATAAAACAAAGAACTGCTAGTCCTTGCAGCAATAAAACCGCTTTCTGGTGAGGTAAGGGCTTCACTCATATTATGTTCAAGAATATATCAATTTCAACAACTCAGTAGGTGCCTACCTGAAGAATAACAGCAGCCCTTGTCTGCTTTCTATGCCGCAACTCATCACGGGCAGCCATCCCACGTAAACCAGTTTGAATAGAAAGAGCAGAAGAGTACAAATTTATGTACACTTGCCTAGCAAGACACATGCGCCAAACTCTCTGGATCTTCAAACAAGCAGCTTCTCTTCTCATGTTCTCAAATCTACAGCGTGCAACTTGTCCTACAATCAGCAAAATATTAATGACAACCAACTTATAAGTAAACCAATGGACCATTAGAAAAAAGCAATTGATTCTTTTAGAAGCTTGTGCTTTATACCTCTTGACATGGCTTGGATTTGGATTGCAGTCAGGCGCAACTGGATAAAACTTTTGCGACTCAAATAGGAACGAACTTTTCTTTGAATAATACTAGCAGATCTACCAAGGACCTCAATTCGACGTGCATCCAGTTCTGCCATCTGACCTGCTCGAAGAAATACTTTTGTCTTGCCAACCTGTTAATTGAAATTACATCAGTGTTGTGATTGTTACACCATAGCAAATTCAGTCTCAACCAGCACAACTATTGGCTAATGATGGAAATAAACCACATGAAAGGAAAAATAATGAGGCCACAAGCTTATATGACCCCCCAATTGATGGTCAGAGACGACCATGGTCATGCAGACTAGTTACAAGAACATAAGGGAAGTAAGCAATGCCCTCTCCAAAAAGTAAAAAACTTAGAAGATTGCACATTACAGACACACAAGTCACGAACCTGATAACCATCAAGGTTCACCCTCTCCAATATCTTCTTGCACACAGTGATCTCGTCAAAGCTACCAGCACATGGATAACAAATAAGTATGCATTGATGAATCAGATATGCAAGAAAGTAAGCTAAGGCTAGAAAACAAACAAACGAAGGAAATGATTTCCACGGAGATGTCAATAAACTGTTAACTACCTCCCACTCAGAATACCAGGTGCCAGGATGCCAAATCGACCAACAAACTCATCGAAAGTCTTCCTAGTAGGATATCCCGCGCAGCTGATCCTAATTGCCTCCATAACTCCCTGAAAAGTGTACAAATAAATCCAAAGCCACTCATAGTAGCATCTGCCTGTATAAGAGAATCAAACAAAGAAAATGAAACACTAACCCCACAGCGGAGTTGCTGCAGGACATTACTGCTTTCAAAAATTGCAGGCTTAAGTAGATTATTTGGCTTTACACATCGGATATAGTGGGGCTCAGTAGCACTGAGCGTTTCAAGTAAAGCTTGTAATTGTTGCTGCAGAGAAGACACAAGCAAAGAAACTTTAAGGAAAGTAAAAAACCAGGAAAAGTACATTAAAACTCCCCAGACCAGTCAGCAAATCAGACCTTAAAGCGAGAACCTATAGATGAGAACTTAGATGATTTGGAAGATTCCTCAGGTAAGGGGGGGAACAAGCCTGACACAAAGGTGCACCTTGATGCACTCAGGAGCGCCTGATGCTCTGCAACAACATAATCTTTATTCTTGTCCAGGAAAAACTCTGTTTGGTAAGTAACCTGGCAAGTGGATTTTCCACAAACCACAACAACCATTTAGCATCTACATGCCAGCAAGGATCTGAAAAAGTGCTAGGAGGGGAACTAGGGAGTAAAATCAGGAAAATAGGACCTGCATATCCAGTGAAGTGCTAAAAATATACTCACATCGCCCGCATAATGGCAAATGGTGAAATCACTCCTCGACAATTTTGGTTTACTGAAGCGCTTGTGATCCTTAAATGTCTGGTAAAGTTTTTCAGCAAATGTCTCATGGGTGGATTTTGGAAACATGCTACAAAAAATTACAAGTTGCAGTTAAAGTTTTAGACGTAAGAAGCTCCATTGATAGCTGCAACATGAGACAATTTTAGGACATACCAAGCCTCATCCAAAAGAGCAATGATGCCACCAGGTTTCTGAAATTACAAAGAATAGAATATATAAATACTAGTATGAATTACTTGGATCGAGAAATTTATCCAAACCTTATAATAAATTGAACTCAACAAAAAGCAAAGGAAAGAAATTTCATAACAGCAGTGGGAAAAACAGATAAAAAAGTTGTAATGGCTTAGTTTCAACTGACGCATCTCTTAACAGTGGATATTCCTGATTTTAGCCATAGAATGAGATCCATGTGAAAAACAAAGCAATCGAGGACCCTGACTAGATAAACTATTTAGAAGTTTGCCACTCCTAAGGCTTCTGGCTATTTACAGCACTAAGCCACCCCAAAAATTCAGATTACACTTAGTTCAGTTATTCCCAGGTCTCTATTTCAAGGTTGTCTTTAATTAGCTCACTCTTGTTAAAGCAACCTAGCCTCCATTCAGCTGTGATGCTGTACTAATATATAATTTCACTACTTATACAAAAAAAGAATGTTTACTGAGATGGATGGCCACTACAAAACAGACCTTGTTTTGTTGTGCCTAAGAGACTACACATGCCAGACAAGTCCACTGATTGTTAGTTCTGCTTGTCAACTGGGATCATTCAAACGATTTTGTATAGAAACCACAAATACTACATTGCTCAATTGGTTTTCATATGAAATTGAGAATTTGTTGACAAAACAGTACATAAGAAAAAAGAACTCCCTCATTGTTAATTCACACAAATTTGAAACATGCCCCACAACCAACAATTTTCGTACTATACCAACACCTACATATACAAACACTTAGTATATAAGTTGTGTCTCCATGAACTATTTCTGGCAAGAAAAGGTAACATACCTTTTCTAATAGATCAAGGACATCTTGATTATCAATGAACTCTATGTAACTCCAATCAATTTCTTCCCTTGTATATTCTTCTTGCTCCATCTTAAAAACATGCTGAAAAGCAAATAACATTGGCATCATGATAGATTGTTGAACTACAAGTAGTAGACACTTTCAAAAGTACTTCCAGGTGTAAATTTCATCCATTGGGTCACTGAACTTTAGTGAATTTTGCCATCAAATAATTGGATTATGATATCAATCACCCCCACATACTAATTTTCATTTCTTTGCAAAAGATTCACTTGGACCGAAATCCGGACAAAATTCCAATGATCTACAGATGTGCAGCCACGTGGCAATGAAACGTCTTTCAAAAAAATGGCTATTTGTCCACAGTGTCAGCAATTTGCCGGAAAACTGACCAGATTTATGTCAAAATGCATCAATTGTCAAGAAAAAAAATCATTGCATTTGGTAAAAATCAAAGTTCAATAACCCAATGGCAAAATCCACAAAAATTCAGTGACCACCACTGAAAATCACCCACATTTCTAACAAGCAACAGCTATATATATTCCATTCAAAACCTGATTGAAATGTTGCTGCAGCTTTTCATTTGTCAAGTTTATGCAAAATTGCTCAAAGCTGCAAGGAGTCACAAAAAAGATGAGGTAAGCATTCATGGAAGTCAACATCAATGTAAAAGAAAACAACCAATGTCTTTACAGGAACCAAGAAGTATGGATCAGCAGCTTATGATTAATACTTAAGCCATGAATTTCCTAATAGAACTAAATGAAGTAATATCATCTCCCCTGCAGACATGTACAATAACAAAGAGGAATTACTGTTGAGATCCACAAAGAATGAACGTTGCATTATTTATGTGATTGTGGTGATAATATGTGAAGTATGACCATTAGGTCAACCAGCATTATTCGTGTATACCCCAAATGGGAGGCTTTAAAGCGCCAATAATCTCAGTCAAGTTTTCCCAGGTGAAGATGAGCACAGTCAACCAACTAAAGCCGTGCTAGACACGATATTGCTTACACACACCAAATGAAAAGATATAAGATTCAACAATTAACAAATTGACCCAACATGATATAAAATGGCAACTTTTGTTCAAACATCTCAAGGTAAACTACACAAATGATCAAAATACAAAAGCATACCGGCAAAGCACCTGTTTGTCTTGAAACTCTCAAATCCGTAGATATCCAAAACCCCAATTAAGAACTTTGAATCAGGATCTTGCCCAATCGAGCTATTGATCTTGTTCACAAGCCTAAAGCATTCAAGAAAAGAACATTAAAGAACCATAGTATTTTGAGGCAGCATTGATCTGTTTATAAAAATTTTGCTAAACTACAGACGAATGCCATTCCCCCACTTATGACCGCACACAATCTAAAACCAATCTTCATTGGATAATTCTTTTTAGCATCTTTAGTTTCTTGAGTCATACCGATAGTTTCTAGCATTTAGCAGTTCATACAACTTCAAAACTTATTTCGTTGTGGTATCCTTACTTCCTTCAGTCACGCTGAATATTTTTATCCCATTTAGCAGTTCATACAACTCCAAATTTCCTTTACGATATTGCATGACATCATTAACCCTGGGGTCAAAGTTACAAAATTCTATAACAGGCAGATGTCATCTCCTATTGGAGAGGGCATCCATGTGCATATTAAAGAAATAATTGTCCTTCCAATATGCAATTCAATTTGTTATGCATAAAACCTAGAAATATTCAACATCAAAGTTAAAAGCAAATCTTGGTAGAAAGAACAAAACTACAAAAAAACATAAACTCCCACAAGGTATGGTGTGAGGCCTTCTGAATTTCAGAGATCTAAGATTTGCCCGAGAGAGCCCAAAAAATAAATTTAACACAAAGCAATTATTTTGAGTTCTGTTCAAGGGATATCATTAATAAGAAACAATCAAAAACCAATGCCAATTTTCTTAAAGTGAAATTGGCATAATTTGCTTCTCCTATTCAACAAAGAATGTACACAGCTGACAAGATATGACGTAGATGTTTAGCTTCTAACAAGATTAAAAACCTACCAATCAAATAATCTTGAATAGACAATTTTCGCCAAAGCATCTCTGTTGACAGCTGCAGCCTCTGGGTTCATCCATTTTGTTATGGACTCATCACGAGTCACAATCACACGTTTGCACAAAGAATCTTCAAGAGACTTCTCATCACACCTAAACAACTCTGCAGCTGTTAACTTTTTGTTCAAGCACATTTCGTCTAATTTAAAAGGAGATTTCTAAAGAATATCATAAAAGCAAACATACATGAACAATTCAGCTGCCATTTTAAGATGGAATCGTGACTCATCATCTTTGGGTTTGGAAGAATCTGCTTCCTCGCCCTTTGTGAACTCAACATTCCCTAGATGAAGTATAGCAGCAACAACTCGGAAGATCGCATCCTGGGGCAAGGTATAAAAACTTATCACCACAAACACCTTTTTCTACCAACCAACTTCTTTCCACAAATATTACTTCAATCATTAACAAACTACCTGCTCATAAGGACTTATGCCAACGACTTCCATAGCCTTTCTAGTCGCAATATACTCCTCAGAATCATTCACTCCATCCAGCTCAAAGCAGTTTGATTGATTCAGATAATGAAACCTCCTTGGATTCCCCAATTTATACCTCTCAACATCCTGAGAGCCAGTATCATAGCTAGTAACTAAAAAATCGTTTTCTCTGGTAAATAATTTGAGAATTACTTCAAAACCATATCACTTTTGAAACATGAGAAATCAAATGTGAAACTTATGGAACATCGCCTATTTATAAACCCACTACTGAAAACCTAATGAGATTCATAAGCTAATTGAGCATGACATCAAGGCATATGGAATCGAGATAAATCACGGCAAAGACTCCAATGCAAAAGCCTTTCAATAACAATGGCCCTGCTGCTTCTTGTTGTATAATATTCATAGGCCATTTCCCTTCAAGCCTGGAAGTTAGAGAAAATGTTTCATCTTGAGAAGTATACCTAAAGAATGACATGACCAAAAGCTGGCTATACCTACTTTAAGAACAACTCGGCCGAGTTTCTAGGATTAAAATTAACCAGTATCTTGACCCTAACAGAAACAACAAACAACATTAAAACAATAGCAGATGCTCTGCCATTTGGAACTTACCAAAGTTCAAAACAACAGATTGACCGGTAAAAAAAACACATTAGACAGCTAAGTACAAGGATGAGAAGTTATCAAATACCCTGAGGCAGTAACACGACTGTTAAGAGCATTACAGCCATCAATCACATAATGCTCAGTCAGTTCGGTTCTTGGGCAAGTACGCCTTTTATCGGGATGGTATATTATGCATATGACATAAATGCACAGATTTTCAGCAAGAAATACCAATATTATAACTCAATACATGCCACTTATGCTCACAACAAGCTGGACTGAAACAAGAAGACTCGTGATTTAAACCTTGCAAGATTTTTGGAAGCAGGAGCATAAAGAAAAAGTAAAAGCCGCCAAAGAGCAATCAATGAAGTTAGTTTACCTCTTGCGGTGCGGCACAAAGCATATAGAAGCAATGGTAGTTTCTCTCGGGATCAGACACTTGGCAAACGCGCGACCGCTCTAGCAAGTATGTCCTTATTGCAGCTCCCGAAATTCTTCCTCTTTGATCAAATTGAATTTCCACAAACTTACCAAAGCGACTGCGTGCAAATAGTGACTTCCAATCAGTATGCAGCCTCTGGTAAAATTTTAAAAGAAAAATGACAAGTCTATAGTACAAAATCAAAAGATGATGACCTTGAGTTATTATTTCTAACTGTCTTGGCATTACCAAATGCTTCCAAAACAGGGTTAGACTGCAAAAAAATTTGAGGAATGAGACAACCTTGGCAAACCCTCAGAAAGAAATATTCATATAAAAGGATAATAGAAAAAGACAAAAATATCAGGTATTTTCCAGAGTAAAAAAGAAAAAACAAACCGTCAGTAATCAGGACTACTACAAATGATGATCCAGCAATAACTGAAAAGTTTACCTCAAGAACTTGCTGCTCCACAGTTCTTCCCTCTGCCGCAGCTCTCCCACCCATATAAGCAAGATAGCGCATAAGCATCTTAGTGCTTTCTGTTTTACCAGCTCCGCTCTCTCCGCTTACCAAAATGGCTTGGCTTATACCTTCATTGATCATCTGTCTGCATAGACAGAAATCATCAGAAGCCTATCCATAATTGTACAGCATGACATATGGTCAAACAATTACCTGTATGCAGAATCTGCAACAGCAAATGGATGAGGGCTTAATTCACCAAAAGCAGCCCCTTTATATTGTTCCATCATGTAATTGTCATATAAATGAGGTAACCTCCGAAAAGGGTTCACCGCAATCAATATATTTCCCGTATAAGTCTGAAAAAATTAAACATTAGACTTATTCTGCGGCAACAGACCCAGAGAGAATGTGCTCATTCTTACCTAAAAACAAAGCAAACTAATATGTGAACCCTAGATGGAAACAATTAACAGTCAACGCAAATGCTAAAAATGCCAGCAATCAACTGACTACTGAAAAACCAGAACCCAGCAGCAAATGCTAAATATTCCACCTTGTGAAAGGTTTCACAACACACGAAAACTCAACAAAAAGATTATAATGCAATGCAATATCAAGTTGTCCTTACATATATCTCATTGAGATCATATCTGCATCTCAAATTATCCAAAACCCCAGGCTCATGCAGATAAGCAAGCCTCGTCATATCATCCACGCCGCATTGAGGAGCTTCGGTATCTTTAGCATAGACAGTAGAAGCATTGGCAACAACCTAAAATGCGAAAAGCTAGGTAATAAGTACATTATCCTGCCTTTGAGATGGAATCGTAAAAGATTGCGAACAAAAGAGCAGAACCGCGAAGGAAACAGACCACAGATGCGTCCCTACTAAACAAACATCATTGGATCAAGGATATCACGCGGACAAATGAACTGGCAAGAAGGCAATATCACCATCGTTACCCAGAGCATGTGAACAAGACTCCAAAAAAGGCGCCCTCATATTTGAACGCTCACGTTATAATGAATGGCCTTGAAACCCAACATAATCACACTTCCGTTTGAATAGGTAATATGATGTTATTAAATGTATTGGACAAATGACAGGTCATGCAACTATAAAGTCTCATTCTCCTCTCTTTTGGATAGTAACAGAAGAAATTAGTTTTATGTTTGGAGTGAATTTTATACTTTTTTGAGTTACTAATGTTTTCCTTCTGGTTGGACTTTTACTTAATGTCAAACACTTGCATAAAATAACATTCGCACTTAAAGTCACGTAGACATTCTTCTTAATCTCTTAAAATCTATGAATTGATATGTTGCCTAGAAATGCGGATAGCGCTGGACTAGAACGATCCTTTAAAACATAACTTAACAGTAAAGTAAACATTCTAACAGAAAACATCTTACAATCATGCAAGATAATTCTAATCTGAAAAAAAATTAGTGAGCTTTTAAATAGCTTCAGCATAATGACCTGACTCTCGTCTGATGATATACAGTAAGTTTTTGCATAGTTTTGCAATTGATATGACATAAAACTTATATCTAATGTGCGACACAATCAATCTCACCCAAATAATCCTTCCATGAAATAATTACAAACACATGCACGGTAAGGACACCGCACAATATAATAACGGCTATTGTCAACAGACACATTGCTGAACTTACCAAGATAACAACCATCATGGCATAAAGCAACTAAAGTACCATTTAAATCCAGATTATTCTTTTTGAATACTTTGTGCACTTGAAGAAAATAGGAGAGAACTAATTTAGAAGTGTTAAGAAGGGATATGACAAAGGGGAAAAGAAGGATTGTAGAAAATAGGTGCAGCTAGCAGTCCTACACAGGCAAGAATCACATTAGAAAGAAATCCTCTAGTGCGCACCTGAAGCAATGACAGATAGTAGTACAAAGTTACCAAAAAACAGAAGATGTCATGACAAATCCTCCGAGTTTGTAAAACAGAGTGTTCCACTTTATTCATCTTACCACCCACCTCACAATTACTGCCAGATACCACCCACCTTCCCAATGATTCCCGGATGTTTTCACATCAGTAATATTTTCTGAAACTCATCTACAGTTAAAAAGACTCCCAGAAGCTCCTCAATCAGAATGACCCGCAGTTTCTAAACAGTCTCTAGAGAACAGTTGATGAATTTAAAAGACAATTCTATCTTTATCATCTGAAAAAGATAACTAGGCAGTCCAAAATCACAACTCTGATACCTGGAATAAGGCCAAAGATAATCCTCTGTTTGGCTAGTCCAAAGGCAATTTTATGCCATTGACACAAAAGCACAAAACTAAAACAGAACTAAATCCTACACCACCCAAAGTGAAATATGGCAAGATCCTTTCCCTAAAATATCTTCTAATCATTTAGACTCACAAACAGCTTATAAATTCTTCGACACACCACAGAAGCAACTCTATTTGAATCAGCTCACAATCAGTCTATCAGACCTAGTCCAAACAGCACCCAGAAAGTTACCAATTGATAATGAATATAGTATCCCCTGGCATTGGTGAAAAAGCCGGTCATTAGCCCCATAAAAAGGATGCCGCTCAGTATTTAATCATGACTCCAAGCATCTGGTCCTATAATAACCAGGGGTGTCAAAAAAGCCCGAGCTGACCCGACCCGACCCGACCCGACCCGTTCCGACCCAAAATTTTAGGGTATTTTAGGGTCAGGTCTTATTTTATCTGGGTATGGGTTTTAGATGTGGGTATTTATTAAGATCGGGCTGGGCCGGGCCGGGTTGGGCCGGGCCGGGTGTTTTTTGACCTAACACCAAATATAACCCTTCTCCTCTCCCCCCTTCCCCTCGTGTCTCTCTGGCGGCTGTGAGTCTCCTCTCTCCCCCCCTTCGCTCTCTCTATTACTAAGCTGCCGCTCCGAAGCCGAAGATGGGAGGTCCGTACTCCGGCGGCGCCTCCAGTCGCCGGGACCGTTCCCACGGCAAGAACGACTGCCACACCCCCGAATCGGACCGCTCCGCCGAGCGCTGCCGCCGCCGCAGCCCCTCCTACGACCCCCACAAGCCCGATTGCCGCAGCCCCTCGTACGATCGCTACGACGACCGCCGCGGCAGCTCAAGCCAGCGGCACCGGTCGCGGGTCTCGCCCCGCGACCCGGACTTGTCTCTGCTCTGGTTTTAAATTGCTCCGTTCCTCCCCATTCTTTCAAGATCAGCACCGAAAATCTTCGCTTCTAGTTGAGTTGGAGGACTGGAAAGTGGGAGTTTCCGATCATGAAGTTCGCGTTCGCGGTGATGTTGCTGGTCGTGACGGTTCTAGGAATCGCCGTAGGTGGATGCCACTGCAAGATTGTGCAGTTCATATTCGGCGACTCCCTCTCGGACGTCGGCAACAATGACCGCGTGTGGAGCGAGGCCGAGGCGGAGGACGAGGAGTCGTCGGGCGAGTGCGACGAGGAGGACGCGTCGTAGTCGTAGTGCTTTGCGGCATTCCGGCCCTCAAGCCCCCTCCTCGTCAACCCCCGATTCGTCCAGGACTCCATCGGCTTCGCTCTAGAGAAAAAAAAAAACCCTAAACCCGACCCGGACCGACCCGACCCGGACCGACTCTTGGAGTAAATGTTGAACAGGGTCTTGGGTCGGGTCGGGTCAAGCCTGACCCTATATATTTCGGGTCGGGTCGGGTATCATGAAAACCCGATCCGACCCGACCCAATGACACCCCTAATAATAACCATTTTCTGCACTTGCTCATGCAGAAAACATAAAATGGAAGAGGAGCACATTCACTTCATCACTCGAATCAGCCATATATGCTCTGGCCGACAAAAATTTTGGCATACATGCATCATTTCAATGGGAAGCTAAGACATTAGGTAAATTTGGTGTAGTTCTCATAGTGTTCACCCTGTCTAAGCACCAGACTAAAGTACATTACTGGAAACAAATAACTTGAGAAACAATACAATATGCATAAGAAAACTGTCAAGTAAGCGAAACTAAACAAGTACACTACAACCAAATCATATACAATGAATCTTGCAATCAACCCCCCCAAAAAATAAAAATATATATAATTTTAAAAAAAGCAAACAATATTTGATAAAACCGCTTTCTTAAAAAAACTGGGAAACGTAAAACCTACCGTCCTTCCTGATGCCAAATTTATCTTTATCTCTTCACCATTGACTTCCACGACTTCACCATCTATCCAGGCTACCTCAGGATCCTCCGCCCATACAACAGATCCAACCGCTACAGCCATTGAAGTGGCCTGTAAAACAGTAAAAACACTTCTAAATGCACAGATTGGTAAAACAAGTGCACCATTCATCAACTTGTCTAATACAGAATAGTCTCAAGCATGCATGACTGGGACTGCAGTTTTATGAAGATCCCATAATTTAAAGGGTGATCTCCATAGAGAGCCTGCACGCTAACCAATGCAGAAAAATTCCAACTTGAGAAAGAACTGCTATAGCAATTCCAAACTAAACATTTATTCATGAAGTACCAGATGCTTCACTCCATCTGCTATCAAAGAGGGGACACACATTCGCCGGACATAGTTTAAAGCAGCTAAAGTCGTGACAAAATACCATAAATATTTCGACATAGTCAAATCATTTCCAAATAGTTACTCTGCACTAGAGTAAATGCAATTTTGAGCTGAACCCTTCATCATTGCAATCAATCAGAAACAAGATGACCATCTTCTGCCGAACCTCTGTGGACGATACAAATTAATAACATCTCAGCAAAACCTCCACATTGAACAGCCTCGAACTAAAAATGGAAAAAACAAAAATCAACTTCTATATGCGTTCATAGGACCACATTACTAATTACAAATGTCAACTGATGCTGACAACATCGAAAGCACAGAAACGGGAAAACATGATTGACAAATACCATTGCTGGCGAGAATCAACTCGACTATGGATCAAAGTACGAGCTCGCGAGCCTCAACTCCGTCACCAGCAACGGCCGCTGAACGTCGCGGGCACCATAACGTGGGCCAATCTCCAAGACAAAACGCACCCACGACGCAGAAAGGAACCGGCTTTCGACGTTACAATCGAACAAACCAATCACTCGAACCACTCCGAATCAATCTTCTCGCCGGCCGCAAACACTAAGCTGCTGTATTTGCGCGCCCCCGCTTCGTCGGCAGCGGAGCTTGCTTCGTCGGGTTTTCGCCGCCGCGTTCGCGCGAGGACGGAGGCGCGACGGGGAAGGAATCGGAGGAGGGATGAGCCGGAAATGGGAAAGCGAAATGTCGCAGAGGAAGGCGACGCCCAAAAGGGTCTTCGAGCTTCCCTCTCCTCGTTCTCGGGATTTTCTCGGGAAAGCAAAGCCCTTTCCTTTGAGATCCTCTGCAACTATCGTCCCCTTCCGCCCGCTTATTTTCTCGCGGTTTCTTGCGTTTTCCCTCTCTTTCTCTCTCTCTCTCTCTCTCTCTCCCTCCAGACTTCCTCTGCGGTTCTTGTTCGGATGTCGAAACAACGCACGCAAACACAACAACGAAAACGCGTCAACGTTGTTTTGCCTCGTTCCGGAATTGCCCCCGGTCCCTCGTTTTATTTACGGATACGGCCACGGGAGCTTTTAATCTTCGACTTTCCTCTTTTCCCCCCATGTTTTCCAATATCCATGGGATTCTCCAACCAATCTTGGTTTTTTTGACGGGTTACGAATACGGACATCACCAGCGTTTAATTTTATCGAATTCGTATGTGAAGATGTTCATAATTTGGAATTGTACGCCGTCAATCAAAGACATGATTTTATGTAAAATGATGTTTGATTCTTTCGCTATAGCACCTAATTTGTCTGGGCTATCCTAACCATGTTCGCTGGCCAAAATACGATGTCGAATCAGATAAGCTATAAAGTAACAATGGCTTTAATAAATTTAGTATGTGAGAAGAATATTTGGTACCATTTCAATGCAACTTCAATTATAAAAATAAGTAATGCGGCTTTTATAAAATGTTTGACAAAGCATCTCAGAGCTACATTACCTTCTATTACAACAATTTTCTAAGAAGCTGGCTCACCTAGTTCTAAGGTGCTACAAATTTGAAACATAGTTTACTAAACACACGAGTTACAACACTTTGCAACACAATTACAGCAAAGCATGGCTCTAGTTGTGGCACCCTGAATTTCGCATATCCACTTAGTAAGCCAAGGAAATTGATTTTAGTAATGGTGATCGAATTTATTTAAATGACACATTTTCAACGGTCATTTATGGAATTGAGGAACAATGGCACTTGTTAACACCTAAATTTAGACCGACCATTTAATAATTAATTACATAGAAAATTATGGATTAAATTTTAACCCATAAACAAAAATATTATAATTGCATAGCATATAGTTTAAGTTCATATAGGTTAATTGTATTCCGCATAGGACCGATGGCGGCAAGTAAGCTGAAAATTCATAGCATAAATCGAGCTCAGATGCCGAGCGAAATTCGGCTCATTCAAAGGATGGGGTAATGGGTCTTGGTTGTCTTAATTTGAACTTAAATTAGTCCATTGAGCTTAATTAGAGAAAAGCCCAAATTAATTCAACCCATTCAGAATTACAATAAAATTAGATGATAAAGTCAAAGCCAAAGCCCACCAGGATTAGAAAGCATGGCCAATTAACCTAGATATGCAATATAAATATATCGTTATGCCTCATAATCTGGGAAAGCTCTCGTAATTTCCAGAAGACGATTCCTGAGAGCACGAGAGACACACGGGAGTGAGAGAGGACCGTGGTTTGGCTCAACCGCGCTTGTGTCCTCCTGCCACCGAGTCGCCCCGCACCCATGCTGCCATGTGGTGCTCATCTCGCATTTGCGTCTTGTCGTTGCTATTCATCACTTGCTGCCACTGCCACCGCTCCTCACTGCTGCCCGACGCCGCTGGTCCCGCCTAGCCTAGTGCCCAACCATCGCACCTGAGCCACCCAGCCACCATTACTCCTGCCCCACTACTACGCCTGGCCTGTCATTGCTCCTGCTACCTCTACTGACCTAAGCCACGCTCGACAATTGCCCGCTGCTGCTCCTGCGATCGACACCACCACCGCCCTGAAGCCCGACATCGTCATCACTGCTCCGGTGCCCAACTACCACCGCACCCACCCCCGAGATGCTCAGTTTCCTCACACCACCCGAGCTTCTACCATGCTTGGCCCAACCGCCACCCAACGTTGTGCTGTTGTCGTGCCGACCCAACCCCAGTGAGCCACTACCTCCTTTGCCTTCCAGCCACTACTGAGACCCCACGGGTTTGTTGCTCCAGCGAGTCCCTCGCCGGCCCTCGCTGTCACTGTCGTCCTCATCGTCGTTTAATGTTGTCCCGAAGGATCTCATTGGTCTGATACTTAGCCGAGCGGGAGCTTACCACCCAGCGTCGTCCCCGATCCATCCCGGTGTTTCTTGTTGCTCCCGTGGCCGTGGGCATCCCTACACCAGCACTGCCCATGTTCACTGTTGACTACCCATCGTTGGTCACCCACCGACAACTGCAATCCCTATTTGCTAGCGATTCAAATTTGGAAAGAAATATGTAAATTAGGTAAAAATCTCTATCCCGTATATTTTCAAAATATTTAGATTCCTAGTTTGAATATTTTGAATATTCCGTGAATATCACATAATTAACTAGATACCTAAGGCTAATATTTGTGATATCCGCAATATCCTAAGATATCCCGAATTGGGAGGTCTACCTAATTTAGCAATGTATTTGAACGATTATCTTACCTTAACCCTAAGGTATGATACGCAGCGGTACGGAAAGTTCATTATCTTATTCATAACTATTTGGATATGATAATGGATCTTATCTGCTTTCCAAATTCAAACAATCGATTTTCCGTCGATATCTATAATCTTATAAATACAACCATTAGTTCAATTCCCTTTCCTAATTCAAATAAGATAAGAATAATTTTGCGAATTGTACAAATTGGTTGATGCGTGATTGTTATCTTTCGTGTGTTTATTTTCCCTTTAAAGAGAAAATCCAAAAATATGTTAGTAGGATTTAAATTAGAAGTTTTGCTTGTTTAAGGAATCCTAAATGTATCTAGAAGATAGGATAATTGTTTAGTTTAAAATTATGACTTAAGATAATTTATCTCCTAGTTTAAATTAGGTGTTATTCTAATCTTAATAGATTATTTAAGGTATTTTAAGATTTATAATTTCCATTAAATCCCAAAAAATGAGTTACTTTATGATAGATTATGATAGATTGCATTTCAATTTGAGTAATTTTTAATTTCGAATTTTAATTAAAAAATACCAAAAAGAGAAGTTGTTCTAGAATAAATAAAATTGCTTTTTTAAGGGTAGATCGCATGTTAACTTAGGCATTTTTTTTATTCCGAATTTAAATGAAAAATATCAAAAAATACATCATTTGCCCGTTATTAGAGTTAGGTCATTTAATTTCATGTCATATAATTTGCATATTAGGTTTAATTAATCACTGGATATTAAATTGATGGATTGCGCACTCGCACGATCATCCCGCATGTCTGTATCTAGGTAATAAAATAGATTCAGACTGCCTGTCAAAATATTTTTTTTAAAAAAAAGTACTAAAATGACGTTATACTATATCTAGCGTAATCAAGTTCTCAAGCTTAGAATATCTGATTTGTAGAAATTTCTAACTACTAATCTTCTTGGTTTTCTTGATGCCCCCGTTTGATTGTGGCTCTTCGTTTCTTTTTGTTGTTCTTGGTCTTGGTTAGTTCTATTGAATTCTTGTTGAGATAGTTTATGCATGTGAGTTGTAGTACTTGGTCTTGATGATTTTTTATCTAGAGTTCGCAGATCTTTCAAGATTGGGTAAATTCGCAAGTCTATATATATTTTTTTAACTCGAAATTGTCTGAACCTTACTATTTGCTATTTTATGTGGTTCTTTGTGTTACGAATTTCACAAAAATTCCTTCATAAGAGTTGTGTGTAACATCTTGAACTACAACATATTTAATTTCAGAATTTTTGGAATTTAAATGATATGTATGAAGGCTTTGAACATTACCCATTTTTGCATGTGTATTGGGAAACGGGCTACGACCTTTGCATACTCCTAATTTTCTCGGAAATTTTCCAATTCGAATTTGGATAGACTTTCTTCATGAAAATTGTAGATAATACCCATGCCGAGGACATTGAAAAATTCCAAAATATTTTGAGCAAGTTTGGTTTGTGAAATAGCTATTTCTTGGACCACAAGATCTCTGTTTTCAGTAATTCTGGATTGCTTCGATTGAGTGAATCACCGAAATCCATACAGACTGATTTAGAACTTAGTATTCTTTATGAAAAATGTAAATCATGAACTTACCTATAACATATTAAAGTTTTGTGAATTTTCGAAATGATTTACTAAAGTAATAGTCTTGATTTAAATAGTTGCCCAAAACTATTTTGTTCTTACATGCTGATTGGAATCTGTAATTACTGATTTAAGGTGATCGAATCTTGACTTCTTGTCCTCTGATGATAGAGATTTGACTCTTCAAGCTTTCTAATGATGCTTGATTTGCTTTAATCTTATATCAATTGCTTGCTGAATTATGATCATCTTCGTGAGTTAGTAATCTGGAACTTCTATTATATGTCATACTTGTGAAGTTAACAAGTTAGAAGTCACTGTACATTCTGAATTGGAGTAGTCTAGGGTGCCATCATATCATCTCGTGCAAAAAACGTTTGGAATGGGTACATGGCATGTGGCATTTTGTGTGCATGAGATTTCAATTACAAGATAAATGCTTAAAATGTGTGAAATGAAGTAACTGTTAAGAGATGACTATTGGCCAGTAAACCGACAATGCCCCGTGGGAGTCAAGATGCCCAAGGCCAGCAAACCTTGGATGCCTCGGCCAATAAATCGAGATGCCTCAAAGTGAGATGCCCGTGGCCAGTAAACCACGGAAGTCTAGCCAGTAAACCGGAAGTGACCCACACGGACCGGCTAGTAAACCGGTTGAATCGTGAGATAGGGTGGAAATTATCACACGACAACCAATGAAACTCGGCGTATGAGTCATGTGTGTTGATGGGCTATATGTTCTTGAATTGTTATTAGTTTTACATCGTAGTTTCACAATGTCTTTAGTTCATGTGATGTTCTGACCCTATGCCTTGATGTTCGTGAATCATGTGTTTTAAGTAAGTTTTTCACTGTGTTAAGGGCGGAGCGAGTGGTTTAGAGATTAGATATTTCTCTTGTTAAGCATTAGCTCACTCCCGTTGGTTTTCCATATATTTAGCTATAGCAGCCCTACTTGTTATCCCTGTAGCTCACTACGGAGCTCCAATAGACTTCAAGGGTGGACTGCAGGAGTTCATTGACCCCGCCTTTCTTTCTGTTCGTTTTGTGAAGTACATCGTTACCCTATGGGTTGACATAGGATCACCGGCTAGCCTCATTCCTCATCATTTTGTCGCGATCTACGCAAAGGTTGGGAGAAGGCTTGTAGGACCACTGCCTTATCCAGAAGGCTTGTAGGACCACTGCCTTATCCAGGCGATAGTAGCAGTGATGACGGAGAGAGCAGTGAGAAGTAGCTGGGTAAAGTTGTTGATGTTGCTATGTATAGTGGGACTGCTTTTGGTGACACGATCGTCACTTTTTTGCTATGACTGTGAGGATGGGTGATGGGAGATGCTGGCAGCCGTGGGTGCCACTTTGATGGCATTGAGGGAGCAGGACGCCTTTTTGATCTCCCAAATATAGTCTTTTGCTATAGTGTTTGATGATGATATTGCCCAAATCACCCACGTACATAAATAAATATATGGAATGAAGATGTGATATTTGCATTGCATATGTGTCGACTGAATGAGAAATATCTACTTTGATTGTGAATTGTCTTCCGCTTATGTTATAAGTGAAAAGACTAAAGGAACACATTAGTATGTAACGCTATGAGACGTCACATCAGTAAACCAATTACTATATTATGCGGGGCTCTAGAACATGTGACAAGGCAAGAACGAAATCCATGTGAACTGCCAAAAAAAGTATGATTATTTACCCTTAGTTTTATGTGAGAGAAGAACATTTGCCATGCATATAATCCACACACATTTCCATGCCTTCACTCACAAGTCTCAACTCCATAGGGTATGTGGATCCCATTTTGCTATATCATTCCTGTGGATATATGTGATTTGTTATTTTAATATGTAAGATAACACGATCCATTGAGGCAAATACCAAATGGCACATTATGCACATTTAAAGGGATTTCTTACATATTTGAAAATTTCAAAGTTCAGAAAATTATTTGATGAAGTGATCTCGCTTTAGTAGAATCAATAAATTTTATTGTTACATATAGAAATTACTTATTGCAACGCAATAGAAATTATTAAAAAAATACTTCATAAGCAATTGTGATAATTAGATGAGAGCGGAGCATATTACAATAGGACAGAGCATCACTAATTACAACTTTTTTTTTTTGCTAGAAATCAATAATTGTAACTTATAACAATGTCAAACAGACCAGTAAATTATAGATGGGATTTTCTGAAAAATGTATTCTCTTTAATAAACACATAGTAGCCCACATTGTGAGTTTGGCAATACTTCAAAATTGGAAATAATATTACATGTGAATAGCTAAAAGTAATAATTTTCCCAAAAAGAAACTCAAATTGCTTTGGTCAATTTGTTGTTATAACTTTTATATTTAAAGATTTTCTAAATTTAAATAATGTCCAGCTATAAAAAACTAATTGAGAAATTTCATTTGACTCTGGAATAAATTAATTTCTCAATGGAATAATATATGCGAAAACTTAGGTGTATTGTACATAATATCACAAACCTCAAGAAAGAATTTGACATAAAAATACTTAGGTTTTATCAATAAATTCAGTGAAAATATTATACACTCTATTGAGCAAATGAACATTGTACAATAAATGTTATACATTCTATTAAAGAGGGGCGAAAATTGTAATCGAAAAGCAAACTAAATCTTTGACACTTAAATCGTGATTCTTTAATCCTTAACACTATTTGATTTCGATTTTAATCTTTCTTTTCAGTTTTATCTTCTTGTTCTATGAAAGATTAAGTTTGTTTACTATAATGAAAATCTTCAAATATTTATTTCTTAGCATGATTATATCTTAAAATTTTTTCTTGCCCCACGTAAACGGCATGCTCTTTTGTCAACATAGCAGAAAATATGAATATGGCATGTGATATGAGAAACATCTCCTCTCAGATCAAGAAATGTTTGGTTATCTTTCAAATGCTAACTCCTATTCATTCTCTTTAGGATTAAAATGGCGTGAATTTTAAGGTAATTCATGAAATCTATTGAAAGAATATGGTATTAATAATGAGTTATCCACTCATATGGATGTCGTTTTAGTGGGATAATTGTTCAAAAACCTATTGTACAGCTATCAACTCAGTTTTAAACTTTCAATTTTATCAGCGATTTTCTAATATAGTCATTCCAGTCAATTTTGATTAGAAATTACTGACGTGGACGCCGGTTATTGAAGTGGCGTGGCCGGCGTTGATGTTGATAATTTTTGCAATTTCTTTTAATTTTTTGAATTTCTTTTTTTCTTTTTACTTTTTTTATTTCCCTCTGTCGGACCACAATGCCCTCACGGGCCATAAGTGAGGCCTTGCAAGCCCTCACTGTGGCTTGTGAGATTGTCGTGGCCTTCACTAGATCTAGGCAATGCTAGGGTCTTCTAGCCCTCATCAATGTCTGGCAACCTTCACTAGCCATCACTGAGGCGCAACAACTAGTGGAGGGAAACAGGAAAAGAAGAAAAATTACAAAAATCGTTCACATTAGTGCTTACCTTGTCATGAAGGATGTTCAATGTTCATGTCAGTGATTTCCAACCAAGACTGAAGGACTACATTGGAAAATCTTAGAAAATTTTATGATTAAATTGATCAAATTGAAAAGTTTAAGACTAAATTGGTTGTTGTATAATAGGTTTTATGACTTTTTTGATAATTTTCCTCATTTTAATTGATTAGTTAAATGTTGATTCTAAACTCAGAGTCTTAGGAGTCACTTATAATGAACCATAATATATGTATGACCTCACTCACACTTTTTCGACAAAAAAAAATACAAAGTTAATATTTAGAAAAGAAATAAATTTGATACGTCTGCACTTGCATTATTAAAAGGTGATTTAGTACAACATAATATTTACTAAGAAAATTCTACCTCGAAAAGGACATTATTGTACTAATTTTTGGGTCACTATTAGTTTAGTTTTGCACAGAACGATTAAACGATGTCATGTCCGATGGTTAATCGGATGGATATCCTCTACCTCCATTTGTGCCCCTACTCGATAATTCAATTATGTTCGTTGGATAATTAACAGTTATATTCAAGCTCTTATTTTTCAATTTTAGATGGTGCTCAATCACTGATCTATGCTAGCATGATTAATTAGTTCTAAAATTCATCACTTGATGTGTTACTGGTTGAAATTCATTGAGACACCGTCCGGATTAGCGGCGAAGGCTCTTCTTCCACTCCGACGAAGGTTCATTTTAGAAAATATATTGCACAAAAGTACCAAAAAAAGTCCATACCATGAGGAGAGGATCATTTTAGCAATATACAATCCTAGATAACACACTTTAAAGGTGGATTTAAAGAGACTCCGTTATAATAGACACATAGGTCAATGTATGATTCCAATGTAATAAATGTTGCTTGATATGGCCACGACCCAACAAATTACCTGTGAGAAATTGGTTCATCTATGGCAAATTACCCCAAATTAATTTTTTAACCACCAAAAACTCCAAAAAGGTACACCTGTGACAATTTTATCCTTCGTTAATTTCCGTTTAATTTTACTTTTAAATATTTGAGTAAGATGATACGTGACAATTTACGGGTGTGTTACCTTGGGGTTTTACCTAGGTGTACCTGTTTGTAATTTTTCGTGGTATTAATCCTATTTAACGAAGGGTAAATTTGTCACAATGTACTAATTTAGGATTTTTGATTGTCAAAAAATTAGTTTTTGATAAATTTATCACAGGCATACCAATTTAAAATTTTATGTGATATTAACCTTAAGGATTAACTAACATAGACGCCAAAATAGAATTGCCAAATACTAAGGCTTCTAGGTATTACGAGTTGATTGACCACACTAATCCTCGCTTTTAACTAAGGCTCCGTTTATTTCGTGAACAATGAATGATTTAGAAAATATTTTTCAAAAAAATGATCGCTTGTGATATTTAAAATAATTAGCCAATGACTAAACATCTGTCGATAATTAAAATATATTTTGTTCATTCATTTTTCTAAGCGATGCAAGCAATCATTATTAATAAAATGTTTTCCAAATCATTTATTTTCCGCGAAACAAATGAAGCCTAAACCTAAACTCGCGAGTTCAATTGTGGCACACACTAAGGGTGAGTTTGTTTCGTGGAAAATAAATGACTTGAAAAGTGTTTTTCTAAAAATAATCGCTTATATCACTTGAAATAATCAGTCAAAAAAATTTTTTTCATTATCGACGACAACTTATGTCTAAATATTTATATATACGATAAAAATATTTTTCATTCATTCATTTTTACGAGCGATCATTTTTAAGAAAATATTTTTTGAATCATTTATTTTTCGCAAATCAAACTGAGCCTAATATACGGATGTGATAACAATGGCATTTACGTAATTCTGGCGAAATCGCCGGGCAATTTGCCCATCCGCCCCCCCCCATTCCCCCCCCCCCCCCCCCCCGGGGATGAGCAAGCTCGGGGCACGTCAAGCCCGCCCTCCCAAACAACGCCAACTGGCGGGACCTACCTCGCGCGAAATCAACGGCCGAGATCAATTCTTCCTCGAACTCGGGCCCCACTATATATGAACCGAAGCCCGCCGCATGATCCGGTCTCCCTTTCCGGGTCACGTTTTCGCGCTTTTTGCCTTTTCCGGAGCTCCACACACTCTCTTGTCGCTAGCGCTGACGTGTCGAACGGACCACCCGGCTTATCGTGAGGTCCCCCCTCCCCCCACAATCAACGGCCCCGAGCGCGTTTCCTCTGCTCGGTGAAGCCGGGACCGCGAGATTGGAAGAGAAAAGAGGAAGATGCTTGAGTACGAGAGGGTCCACGGTTTGACTTCTCCCCCGGCAGGTTTGCAGAGGCTGGGCAAGTCAATGCGACTTTTTCCAAATAGAAAAGATTGACGACGACGATTCCTCCTGCTTTATCGCTTTTTCTTTTCCCCATCTCACTCCTCCAAAAGAAAGAATCGATTCTTAATTGACAAGCCGCGAGATCAGAGGGGGATTGGCCTACGTGGAGGGCAGAGATTTGTCGGCTATTAGTATCTCGGTGGAGTTAGCGGGGTTAGTCGATTTCGGTCTTCAAAATCACGAGGGGTACTGAGGTCATTTTGATTCGATCCGAACATTTCGTGGTAGATATGGAACCATTATGATTATGGTCGAAAGAGGTCGATTAGAATCGGTTACACTATCTCCATCCTTGGTGAGTATTGACGATACGTGATTAGAATATGAAATCAAGGTTGGGATTTTACATTGAAAACAACTCAATTAGGCGCAACAATTAACATAAAATTGGTTACCATGAAACGAAAAATTGCTTAGAGATCCGGTTTTGAGATGATATTATTCAACTTTGACCATTCCAAAACTTGAACCCACGACTATTATTGGGGCTTTAGATTTCATAAGGCAAGATTTTCACTTACTAGATATAAAAAATGTTACGACCCACAATTTTGGTAAAGGAAAAAGATCGATATTTACCTTTTTGTTAGTTTCCTTATCATGTTGCGACGTGGGTTTTGTCAAATAAGAGTATTTGCCCACTTGGAGTATACAAAATTAGAATATAAATGTTGCAACTAGGTACTATATAAATTGAATTTCTCTCGTAATTAAACGAAGACTACATGAATGTCTCTCCTTCTTCTTTTTTTAAATCGAGGAATGTCTCCATCATTTCACATGACACGGAAGCTACAGTAATCAAAACCCTGTTCACATGGTTTGAGACTAATTCGTCCATGGTAGTGACGTCTAACGTTAGATTAATGGAGGTATTATGGAAACCCTAGTTGATTAAGCAAAGAACATCACCCACCATCGAATGCTGGCCATCTCTAACAAGTCGTTTGACATGGAGAAAAGGAGATGACCCTTTCTTTTTGTAGTGACAACATATTACATGTTCACATGAGGACGTTCTAGCCACCTTATGTGTCTATTCACATTAGACAGCCAAAATGAAGTCCCTCCATCACTTTCTATCATCTACTAAATGTTGAGCATACCTTCTTTTTCTTTGATAATTCCGAGACATGGGTGTGAAAGCCCGACCACCTGAAGGCTCATGACATGGCAAGTACGGGTCTTGTCTTGTGCAGATGATGCATGCATAGAGTAGTTTGGTTGCAGTTAGTAGGATCCGAACGGGTGATCTTTCACTTCCTAAACTGAAAAACTCCCGAAACGTCAACCTATTGCTTCAATCCTTTAAAGTAAAATGTCACATGGATGAGAAACATGAATTTCTCCAAATAAGCTCGCCATTTAACAATTTAGTAGAGCATAGCTTAATTTCCATTTCTCTACTTGCATTTCCTGAAGTGAAGAGCACAATTGAACGGTTGGTAGTAGACAACATGATTATAAATTCGGCCACTCACTCGCTCTTCTAAGCTCACATCGCTAAACACTAAACAGGTATGGTATGAAAAAATGTTGCACATTTAAGAAAAGGCCCAACTTAGCCTCGGCATCTATATAAATATACAATAACAAACTCTTTGACACATAAGATTGTAAATTGCTAGATATTAATCATTTACCTGGCAAGGAGTACTTTTCTTGCCGTCTCCATTCATTTTGCTTCCAACTGAGATTTGTATTTGCTCATTCAATATCATGAGTTTTGTTCGACAAAATAACATTAGTTTTCATGATCTTTAATGTTGCAAATTAACAACTATTGAATATTCTTAATATCTTTTTTTATAACTCTTACTATTAACTATTTGTTTGGTATTTCCTCTCAACATTACAATAATGCACTTGATTACCTATGAAATTTTCCTATGTCACATAACAACGATAGTTAAAAAAAATTTAACCGTCATCGAGTCCCAATATTTTACATGAATGTATGATATGCACTAATAATTTCACATTTATTTTGTCAAAAAGGAGAAGATTCATATAAAATAGGATAAAATTTAACGAGTAATTTATGCTAAAATACAGGTTTCAAGTAATTTATGAAAAAAATTCACGTTTGTGCAACGTACGGATATGCTACTAGTTAGTAAGTAATTTGTTAGCCAGCCTTTCCCGTCTTGGCATGGCTATAGTATACCGTTCACAATTATTTCTTTTCTAAAGAAATTATCAAATCAAAGTCCTATCCAAAAATTTCTCACCCAAAAAAATCCAATCCAAAAGTTTATGACAAAGAAATGGTTTTTATTATATTTAGTAAACATTCTCATAATTAATACCAGCAAAAGTACATAGGTATTATATGTTTGCAAAAGTTGTATTTTTCCAGCCTAATTACATAAGCTTGAGATAAATGATTCTCCTTCTCAAATGTAGAGAAGTCCAAAACTTTGGCTAGTATCGTCCTTCATCCATATCAAGAGGGAGCTACTTTCTTGCCCATGAATTCAAATGAATGTCGATGTAGAAAATCTAAATGGTTGTGAAGTTGATAGCCAAGTAAAGTGAAGATCCCCTTAAATGGAAAAGTTGAATCAAAGACGTGGAAATGAAAACTTACAACAATGGAGATCATATGGAAGTCATGATGACTTCTTGGAAAATTAGGGTTTTGCCCATTTTTGTACAATATAAGATGTTCAAAGCATGTTGGGATATATTCGAAATAATCTGATGACATCAGAGACCTAGGGAATCCTCGCCAGTACAACAGGACTATAATTTAACTAATTATTTATAACAGTTAGGCGTAGGAGGTTTCATATAAAAGCATATCTGGGTATATACCAAAAAAGGTTAAGGGAAAATATTAAAGGATCAAATAGAATATTCAAGCGCTTACCATTTGGAGTATATCTGGTGTAATGTGTTCCAGAGAAATCATGAAACTTAGCTTTGTCCCGTGCCCCCCTTTCTTGGTCAATGAGAAAGCCTAATGATAATATCACTAGGCATGGTATAATTACTTTGCTTTCTTTTCGAATATCATCATTATACCAAGCTCTGTTACTTTTCCACTCACCTCTTGTTATAGTGCAGTGAGTTCAAACTTAAAAGGCTATAAGGACTAACTATTGAGTTCTCTCATTTTTGCCTGCTAAAGTTGGGTCATTTATCATTCCCGACCCTTCCCTCTAGTGATAGCAGTAATTGTAGCACATTGAATTTCTCTAGAATCCTCTAGTTTTGACAGATTACTCCAAGCTCAATGTCTTCCTTCATCTTATTGATAGATTACAAGTTAGATACACCGCTTATATATAAACTTCAAGCGAAATAAAACGTGAATGATGTCCATATTTGTAACCTGCCAATCAAAAGTCTGATATCCAAAAGTGATTTTTGAATTTGAATTTGCAGTCACACATGACATAACCATACATGAATATATGTATATAATCCAATGGAATAAAATGATGTTAACCAAATGTTGCGCTTTTAGGAAAAAATATTATATTGTTCACGGATCACTTGTCTCTGCATAAATGTACATTTTAGAAAATGTCATGTAATTATGCATGCCGAGCTCTCTCATCATGATGCACCATTGATTATGCTTCTTGCTAAGCCTATAACTGTATTTAAAAATCTTATTATATTGACCTCTAAGTATCGGATGCAATTTAAAATAATTTTAAGGTCATTACACAATGTTCTTAGTTATGTGCACTTTTTAGGGTGAGCTAACGATAGGATATCTTTGGCCCAAAAGGGTAGCTTTTCTTTTCTTAATCTACCAAGTGGCCATTTGTCTTTTAGGTCTTGGACGTACGTAATGTTTGCTTTCATGTAGTGAGAAATTAAAAAAGAAAATAAAAGAAAGAAAGGATTTCGAGGATGCCCACCACGTGAACACATGGTGCTGCTCGTATCCATTGATAAGCGTGGTGATTAAAAGAGCTCGTATGCGTTTCTGGTCGGAACAACAAACCGAGATTTCGGTAGTTTCCATAGTTTTTGTTGAGTAAACCTAACCAATGAAAGGCTTCTATGATTGAAACATAACTCCTAAAACTTAGAGCAGTCATACAGCCACAAGTCTCAATGAAATCTCACCAAAGCTGCCATTGTCGCTACCTCTGCTGCTGCTGGACATATCTCTCGCCGCCTCTTGCCATCGTCAGCTTTGTGCCAATGCTCGTGCGTGTGCATTAGGACAATAGCCCACAGTTGAGCCAGCCATATTCAGCATGAGAGGGAGGAAGGGAGGACAAGCGAATCTTTGGTGGTTGTAGCTGGGAGCTCAAAACCAACATCTATCTCGATTTGTAGCAAGCGTCGGCGCACACATATTCAGGCATGCGGTCGCTTGAACCCATTGCAACCGTCGCCACTACAACTAACGAAAACTGTAATTTGCATTCCATATGTTCTATTGAATTTTCAAAACAAATACTACTAAACTTTTCATTGCAACAGGGGTCACTCAAAGCATTGTTTTTCAGGCCATTTGAGTCAAAAGTAAATGGGCTTTCAAATCAAGCTTTGAAAAGACCTACTTTACTGCTTCACTTTAGAAGGCAAATATCCATATCGTACGCATTAAAATTATAGGGACGAGATTACGGGCCCCACAGTTTCTTCCTCAGTAGATTTCTCTTCTCTATGGACAATAATACTAGGACTGATTTACAAAGTGATTCCACAAACTATAAGTGAGCATTTGAACAAGCAATTCATTTTCAACATCGAATTAAAATATGCTAATCTTAGTACACCTAATATTATTCCACGTGAAAAAGGGGAAGATGCTTAAGAGAATTCATAATTCATTTTACGACCCCTCGATAGATTCGGTCTATGTTGATTCAAGTGTATAGATATAATGCTTCTGAGGGATATCCCAAGATATGCCAAAAGTTTCCTTACACCCGGTCTTCGAGTTTACTTCTTTATTGCTCAAGAATTGTTCAATAGTCAATACCACTGCAACATATTTGCCTGTTTCTTTTTCTCTTTTTTTTAACGGGGGATATCCATACCGTTGAACTTAACTAATCTTCACCATAACAAATGGAGAAAACAAGCTCGGTTCCAATTACTTCTAATAACAAATGGAGAAATAAGCTCACTCCCAAATATTTCATGGCGCTTATGGACAATTCAGTCTCTGGAGTATAAATCTTATCCAGTTTGATCTATACAATTTAGTTTGTAATCATTTGATATATAAACCATACTATGCACAAGCTACTAATTACCTTTGTCACGCAGACCTTTTTTATACATAGCACATACAATATTCCGAGCAAAAAAAAATAGTACATACAATATTTAGATGTAAGCTTTTCATTGATTGAAGCAATGATGGTGTTAATTTGGAGGAGTTGCACCAATGATATTTTGTTTTGGTCTCCAAACGTGATTCTTGAACTTAGATTTGCAGTCACACATAACATAACCATACATGCAGCCATTGATAAACTCGGTGATTAAGGAGCTCATATGTGGTTATTGTCGGAACAACAAACCAAAATTTAGGTAGTTTGCTTACTTTGTGTCGTCTAAACCTAATATATATGAAAGGCTTGTATGATTTAAAAAAAAAACTCCTAAAATAGATAATTCATCAATTTATAGACATACGCGTCTATTAGGTAAAAAATTAGACGGTCTATATACCATGTAAACCAAGCAAATCTCATTCGTTGATCTTGTGCTCCCACAGCCGGGACCCACATGATTAATATTTAAGAAGATATCGGTTCAGATGATTTATAAATCAAGTGATAACTTCTCCAACACAAACAAGAGATCGATCTTGTCTATGGACTAAAAAAAAAACCTATGGACTATAATGAAACTATACCTAAGGTTAATTACATAACTAATAAGGTCCATCATGACTCTGGCCCATCACGAAGTTATGGAAAGAAAGTGCTAGGTTGAATTTTCTTATACAGGCGATGTTTTCTTTCGTTCCCGTTTTGACGTATATGATTGATGGGTTACAAATATGGATATCATTCTAATGATAGTTCATTTCACCATATATGCGGGCGATATTAGTATTTGCAATTCACTAATTAGAAGACTGGGTAAACAATCAATGATGGAGGAAAACATAACCATTTATATATATCTCCAAGTGAGCAAGTTGGCAATCTCTCTATTGGGATTTATCATTTATTGAAGGAAGAAAGTCTCTCTCTCTCTCTCTTTTGTTACTGCTAACCAGTCTCCTCAGTGCACGCAAAGGGTATACGCGTACGTTTGTGTATCACATCTAAGCGGAATGGTGGCATCGCTCCTCACCGTCATTGGAGGATGATATCCTCGCCATCGATTGAGATCGATGGTGCCTCGAGCTTGGCGCACAAGATCCGTCGAGGGAACGGTAGCTCTGGCCTTGCACCCATACCTCACTAAGCTTGCGTGGTGATTAGCCCTATATATCTCTCAAGCTCACCAAATTTGCCAGTGATTCATGTGGTTTCCATGATCCATCGCTGAAAGCATTAGAGGTGCGGCTTTCCATTGTTTTGTAGGCTATTTGAGTCCAAAGTAAATGGGCTTCCAAATCAAGCTTGAAAAGGGCCTACGTTACTTCTCCACTTTACGAGGCAAATGTCAATCTGCTACACTTAACCTTATAGGGCCGAGAGTACGGGCCCCCACTTCTTCTCGGTAGATTTCTCCTCCCCCACATATAACGTCGAGTAATATTAAGACTGGTTTACAGAGTGATTCCGCAAATTATAAGTAAATTTTTAAACAAGCCATTCATTTCCAACACCGAATAAAAATATGTGAATTTTAGTATACCTAGCATTATTCCACGCGGAAGAGGTGACGACGCACAAGAGAAAAAAATATTAGGTAAGCCAGTCCTGCTATGTAGGCGATAAGACACTCCATTCACCGCTCGCCACGTGTTTAGATAGGTTTGCTGGCCAGTCTCTGTCTTCTTCACCGTTTCTTCTTTCTTCTTTTTTTCTTTCTTTTTTTCTTATTTCCTTTCTTTCTCTTTGGCCTGTGACCAGCCACAAGCGAGAGTGGCTCTTGCCAAATTTGGCAGGGCTTGACCTTCGCTTCCTAGGCGAGGGTTGCCCTCGCGACCTCTAACGAGGGCTCGACCCTTGTGGGTTGGGTGAAGGCGAGGATGAAAAATCAATGAGTGGACTAATGACAGAGGAGAGGCTACCAATGAAGAAGCAATCGGACAGCTGAGTGGTGTCGAAGGCGTCGGTGGAGTTGGTGGTGGAGCTACAATCGATGTGAAAGGAGACATTGCTTGCTCAGAGAAGAAGAAGATGAAGCGAATAGGAGGAGGAGGAGAGAGAGAGAGAGAGAGAGAGAGAGAGAGAGAGAGAGAGAGAGAGAGAGGGGGAGGGGAGGAGAGAGATGAAAAGATAAAATCTTAGATGTGAACCCAATTGGAACACGTGGTGATTAATGAGCTGAGTTTTCTTCCACTTTTGTAGGAAAATTGGTCTACCTAATATTTTCCCGGACAAGAGAGAATGCAAAATATATTCCATGACGCCTCTGGATTGGTTCGGTCCATGTGGATTCAAGCGCATGTGTAGAACGCTTTCGAGAAATGTTCGGAACAACGTCAAAGGTCTTTCTTACGCCCAAGTCTTCTCGACGAGACTAAATCCGAGCCATTAGATAAGTGCGCCTTTGCAAGATTAACATGTTCTGATGGCTCTTATTGATGCGGCCCAAATAAACTTGGATCCATGGAAGAATTTGCTTTCCCAAAACTATAGGACTTTGTAGAGAGGTAAGCTACAACTTGTAGACCTCACTATTGTAAATCAAAAATTACCCTTCAGTCCTTGGTATCATCATACGTAATATGTTGATCACATACAATACGACATACGTACTTCCATAGTATAAAACAAGAGAAGTCGACTAACCTGAGCGTCGGGAAAAAAGGAAAAAAGAACTTCGAACAATACAAGCAAGTTTGATCCGAGCCCAACGAAGAGACGTTGTGTCCTTAAGACGAATTTGCCCCCTCTTTAAGGTACCCAAGGTCAATGGACAATCGTCTCCCAGGATAGAACGGATCCTTCCCTCAAAGCCGGCACCACTTGCTCGGAGGAAAAAGGCGAACGGAACGTCGCGGAATTGATCGCACAAAGAAACCGAATGAGGGAGAGATTAAAAATAATGCACGGCCTTTCTTTTTAAAACATGAGTTTAAAAACAAGTCCGAAGAGTCACTAGTCAACAAACAATTTCGAGTTGAACCGGTACCAGTTGGACGGATTAACCGTTCAAGCGATCCGACGCAATGAAGGAACCGGTGCGGCATGGACCGAACCGACACAAGTGAAGGAACCGGCTTGGTACCACCGAACCGACGCGATTGAGAAGCCGCCGGTTTGAACCGAACCGTTGCAAAAAAAAAAAATTAAAAGAGTTGGATAATATCTGCCCGTTCCCGACCCGGACGGCGGCGGCGGCGCGCGCGCGATAATTGTTGCTTGGAGCAACACCTCTCTCTTCCACAAAAGTGGGGTACCCCTTGGGGCCCAACCCTTCATGGAAGACACAAGCTAATATATCCAACTTCAAGCTCCCATCTTTCCTATGTGGGACTCTCTCCTTCACCTTTAATATCATTCAAATAATTTGATGGATTTTGGCTCCAACATTTGCAAATTGGAGTTCCCTCCAATTTGTTCAAAATCCCAACAACTATCTCAGTACGACATATTTACTTGTTGTCGAAATGCATTTATTTGTTTTTTTTGTTCCTTTTTTTTATAGCACGAGGTATCCAAATCTTCCGGCTCGAGCAATCATCACGAACGTATGCAAACCGCCGGTCCACGTGTATCAGATAACACTCGGGTCGCTCACACAGTTACTCCAAACGGGCTTTATTGATACATAGACATTCTTGGGAATTTGTTCAGAAATGCATGTCCTCCCCTTTCAAAGAATTCAATGCTTTTGGCATTGAAACTTCTAGTCGGTCGTCACGGTCACAAGCATGCATTGTAATTACAACGCGAGGACGCTGGCAATGATTATAATAATTATAGAAAAACTCCCTCGAAATAGTAGATAGCCGAAATGATGTCACTCCATCAGTTTCTGTCATCCAAATGACGAGCATACCTTCTTTTTCTTCGATAATGGACGTGTAAATCCGATTACCTGAAAATCTATGAATCGGTTTAAGGACACGTCTTGTCTTGGGCAAATGACACGTACCTAGAGCATTTTGGTCGCAATTGGTGAAATTCAAACGAATGATTTTTCACTTCCCAAGTTGAAAATCTTCCGAAACCTTAACCGGTTGCTCCATTCGTAGGGTTCATGAGAATACCCATTTTTTTCTTTGTTTTGTAGAAAAAGCAATTACATTTTTTTTGTCTGTCTTACTCTAACTCTCAACTCACTCTCATACTTTTATCATGTCTCTTGCAGAGCGTGGGAATTAAAAGCCACATCTGAAATAACACGCCTTCACCCCTAGCACTTTTGAGAATGTGAGAAATCGAATTTCCCACCTCTCCTTTCCTAAGTAAGAAGGGTGGCCACTGAGGCAAACTCCAGTGGTTAAGCTACGACATTAAAGAGGAGTAAATACTCCAATAACAAAAGAAATACTCCCAACTTGGTCGCCCAACAATGTTGTGTGGACTCAAAACTAATTAGGACTAGCATTCAAACTGAAATCATAATTTGACTATAAGCCAAATTGCACATGGATTTCTGTTGCGAAAGACATGCTCGATAGGAACTTGCCAAGACCGATCAAGCAGTTCACAAACATTATGGAGTAAAAAATCATAACTTTTTCATTACCCATATGACTGCTGTCTCAAAATACTTCTTAATAAAATGTCACACGGATGAGAAACATGAATTTCTCCAAGTAAGCTCGCCCTTAAACAATTTAGTGGAGCATAGATTTATGTACATTTCTCTGTTTGCACTATCGACAGTAAAGAGCACAATTGAACGATCAACAGTAGACAAAATGATCATAAATCTGGCAGCTCGCTCACTCTTCAAAGCTCACACTGTCTAACTCACTCTTCAAAGCTCACACTGTCTAACTGTTAAATGGGTATAGTATGAAAAGTGTGTGAATTTATATTACAACAATGTAGTTGATTACATATGAAATTTACCTACATCATATAACAACAACAATTAAAAAAATGTTTAACCATCACCGAGTCCCAATATTTTACAAGAATATCTGCTATGCACTAAGAATCTAAATTTATTTTGTTGAAAACAGGAAGTTTCAATTGAAATCGGACACAATTTAACGAATAATTTATGCTAAAATACATACTTCAAATTTGCACATATGAAAAAAATTCACGTTTGTGCATCGTACGGCTATACTACTAGTTAGTAGGTACTTCGTTACCCAGTCCTTTCCCATCTGGGCATTGTCTGTAGTACACACTTCACGATTCTTTCTTTCCTAAAGAAATTATCAAGTCAAAGTTCTATGTAAAAACTTGCGGCCTAAAAAAAGTCCATTCCAAAAGTTTACGACAAAGAAATGGGTCTTAACGTATTTAGCATACGTTTTCATAATTGTGCCAGCCAAAGTACATACGTGTTATATGTATGGAAAAGTCATATTTTTCCAGCCTAAGTACATAAGGTTGAGATAAATGATTCTCCTTCTCAAATGTAGAGAGATCCAATACTTTTGCTAGTATCATCCTTCATCCATATCAAGAGGGAGCTACTTTCTTGCTCGTGAATTTAAATGAATGTCGATGAAGAAAATTTGAATAGTTGTGAAGCTGATGGTAAAGTGAAGATCCCCTTAAATGCAAAAGTTGAACCAAAGACGCGGAAATGAAAACTTACAACAAATGGGGCTCATATGGAAGTCATAATGACTTCTTAAGAAATTAGGGTTTTGTCCATATTGTAGAATATAAGATGTTCAAAGCATGTTGGGATATATTCGAAATCTCTGATGACATCAGAGACCTAGAGTTAACCTCGCCGGTACAACAAGATTATAATTTATCTAACTATTTACAAAAGTTAGGCATAGAAGGTTTCAAAGAAAAACATATATGGGGATAAAATATATGTACTAAAAAAGTTAAGGGAGAATATTAAAGGTTCAGGTAGAATATTCAAGCACTTACCATTTGGAGTACATCTGCTGTAATGCCTTCACCAGAAATCATGAAAATTAGCTTTTTCCCATGGACCCCTTTGTTGGTACATGAAAAAGCCTAATGATAATATCACTAGGCATCATATTATTGCTTTGCTTTCTTTTCAAATATCATCATTAGTCCAAGCTCAGTTCCTTTTTCACTCGCCTCTTGTTATAGGGCCGTGAGTTCAAACTAAAAGGCTATAAGGACTAACTATCGAGTTCTTTTAGGGTGCACATGACAATCATTTTGTGTCCGAAAATTATTTCTGAACAAAAATGATTTTTTTTTATTTTGTGTCCGGAAATAATTTCTGAGCATTTGAAGGCGATTGGTAAACTGTCCAAAATTTCTATTCCTAGAATAGAAAAGAACAGAAATGCATTTGGTAACGGCATAAAATTTCTTTGTATTAAGAATATTTTAAATATTTTAATATTTCTTTTTTTCTTCTCCTCCTTGGCCATGGCCAGTAAAATATTTTTTAATTAACAATAATTTTATTAAAAATAATTTTTTAATTATTTTTTGCCATGGCTTGTAAAAAATTTATTTATTAATAATAATTTTATTTAAAAATAATTTTTTTATATTTTTTTGCCATGGCCGGTAAATTTTTTTTATTAAAATATTTTTTCCTATGGCCTGGTCGCCGGCTATGGCCGGTAAAATATTTTTTTTATTAATAATATTTTTTATTAGAATATTATTTTTCTTTTTTTTTGCCATGGCCTAGTCGCAGGCCATGACTGGTAAAAAAATTTTTTTAAATATTTTTTATTAAAATATTTTTTTTCCTTTTTTTTACCATGGCCTGGTCGCCGGCCATGGCCAGTAAAATATTTTTTATTAATAAAATTTTTTATTAAAATATTTTTTTCCTTTTTTTGCCATGGTCTGATCGTCGGCCATGGCTGATAAAATATTTTATTTAAATATTTTTTGTTAAAATATTGTTTCTTTTTTTGCCATGGCCTGATCGCCGGCCGTGCCAGGTAAAATATTTTTTTATTAATATATTTTTTTCTTTTTTCTTCCATGGCCTGGTCTCTAGCTATGGTCGGTAAAATATTTTTTTTATTAATATATTTTTTGCCATGGCTTGGCTGTCGGCGACCGGCCACAGCCTAGAGAAGAACAATACAAAAAAGAAAAGAAACAAAAGAAAAAGAAGAAAAAAAACTCATTCTCAAAATTGTGCCGAGCAACAAGAAGCAACTTTTTTTTACTTCTTGTTTCTCTTCCAAAATTGTTTCTGGGCACAAATTTTTGCAAAAATGTGCCCGAAAATAAAAAGTTTACCAAACGCATTTCTGTTCCCAAACTATTTCAGGGAATTAAAGAACAGAAATTTTCACTGTTTGGTATGTTACTAAACGGGCCCTTAGTTTTGCCTGCTAAAGTTGGGTCATCTATCATTATGACCGTTCCCTCTAATGACAGCCTTAATTATAGCATGTGGAATTTCTATAGACTATTCTAGTTTTGAAGCTCAGTGGTTTTTCCTCCATTTTGGCTCAAGAAAATTCTCTCCGGCATGCCTCTAATTAGTAGATTACAAGTCATATACACCGCCCATATACAAACTTCATGAAAATTAAACACGGGGTGATATTCATATTTGTAACCCACCAATCAGAGGCCTAGTTGGAGGGATATCGCCCATATCCAAACTCAACTAATGTTAGACATGGATGATTTACATATGTGTGACCACAAAATTGAAGATACAGAAAAATATGACTGTCTTTCCGATACCAAAAGAGGGGGAAAAATGAGCTTACTTCGAAATATTTTATGTCACTTATGAACCGTTCAGCCTCATCCAGTTTAATCTTCACACTTTAGTTTGCAACCACTTGATTTGTAAACCATACTAATGGACAAGGTACTAATTATTAATTACCTTCGTCATGCTGAGCTATATTGGGAAGTAAGCTCTTCGGTGATTAAAGCTACAATGACGTTGGATTGAAGGAGTTGCACCATTAATATTTTCTTTTTTCTTTTAGGGTGCGTTTGTTTCACGAAAAATATAACGTTTTTGAAAAATGTTTTCCGGAAAATCATTTTCTAGGAAAATAGTTAGTTTTCCTTTGTTTGGTGATATGTGATCGAAAATATTTTTTAGTGTTTGGATCTTATTTAGAAAATATTTGGAAAATGATTTCAATCCCATGATCATACCTTAGGTAAAAATAAATTTTCAAATTTTTAAATCTTTTTATTTTTAAAAAGAAAAAAGAAAAAGAAAAGAAGAAGAAAAGAAAGAAAAAATAAAATATTAAAAAAGTAAAGGGAAGCAATTCTGAAAAGTGTTTTCACCTTCTTAGATTAGGAAATTCACTTTTTAAATTTTATACATGAATATTTTTCTTGACCGGAAAGTGTTGTAAGTTGACCAATCATTTTCAGTAAAAAGTCCAGAAAAAAGACTCTTGAAAAACACTTTCCCTGAAACAAACAAACGCACCCTTAGTCTCCAAAGGTGATTTTTGAAGTTGCATTTGCAGTCACATATGACATAATCATGCATGCATATATGGCTGATGGACCACCTATATGTGCGTACATTTAAATTTTAGAAATTGTCATGTGATCATGGACGCAGAGAGCTACCATCATGATGAACCATCGATTACGATTCTTGCTAATCCTATAACTGTATTTGAAAATCTTATTATACCAATTTCTGAGTGTCGGAGGCAATTTAAAATAATTTTAAGGTCATTAAACACTCGACGTTCTTAGTTATGTGCACTTTTTAGGGTAAGAAAACGACAGGATAGCTCTGGCCAAAAGGGGTAGCTTTATTTTTCTCAATCTACCATGTGGCCAATTGTCTTTTAGGTCTTGGACGTACGTAATGTATGCTTTCATGTAGCAAGAAATTAAATAGAAAATAAAAGAAAGAAAGGATTTCGAGGATGCCTACCACGGGAACACATAGTGGTGCTCGTATACATTGATATGCGTGGTGATTGAAGAGCTCATATGTGTTTCTTGTCAGAACAACAAACCAAGATTTCGGTAATTTTCTTTACCAAAAAAAAAAAAAAGATTTCGGTAATTTTCATAGTTTTTGTCGAGTAAACCTAATACATTAAAGGCTTCTACGATTGAAAAACAACTCCAAAGTTAATTTTTTTTAATGGCAAATATTCGCCTATCAGCATAAAGGAAAGATATAGTAAAATTCATATATAATATAAGACCAAATGCACCTCAGCCATTGATCATGTACACCCCATGACGGGAACCGGATAATTATTAGTTAAGATAATATCGGTCTACATAATCTATAAATCACATAATAGCTTTTCCAGTACAAGCAATGGATCAATCTTTTCAAGAAAAACCTCAAATTGGTAGCTCTAATGTGCCGATATCCACGAACTATGGTGAAACTAATCTTACTGTCTTGTTATGGAGTTATACATAGGGTATGCTTTGAGTAAATCATATTGTGACATGGTCTTCTACGGGAATGGTTAAATATCTCGAACTCCAGATAGAGATTATAGATGGCCCAAAATAATCTTGTCCTTATTCGACACGATTCGCTTATATGTGTGGGTAGGATTACCATAATGGTTAATTGCACAACTAATGAGGTCCATCTTGACTCTAGCCCATCACAGTCATAAAAGAGAAATGCTAGTTGATATTTTTTTCCGGCCCATATTTAACTTTGTCGGGACCCTAAAAAATTATCATGATTTTTCGGGCTAATGGATTATTAAGATTGAACTTAACTCGGGTCCTCCCAAGCCCTACCAATTCACAACTTAGGGTTTAAGTTCTTAACATGCAAATATTTTCATGCTTGGAGTCGCCACTAATCAATTTGTGGTAGGCTGATTAGAAACCTAAATAAAACATAGGGAGATATGTTTTATTCCTACGAACCAGAGATTCTAAGCCCGGGGACTTGATTACGCTAGATCTAATCTAACGCCCTTTCAGTACCTTTTCATTTCAAAAATGTTTTGGCAGGCAGTTTGAATCCATTTTAACTTAGTTACTAACATGTGAGGTGTTCATGCGAGCGCGCAAACCATCAATTTAACACCCAGAAAGCATTAAATAAATTGCAAGCTTAGGAGAACAACTTACTTCAGTGCAACGCAAGCATCTGCATTGTTAGCTAGAAAATCACATCAACACCCTAATATGATTTCTAATTAACAAACAATTCATTCAATTTCTTTTTTTTTATTTCCACTTTATTTAAATGAAATCTAACCTATATGCAATGACGTGCAAAAATATGACATGCGAATTAATGCAACTTAGCATGCAAACCATATGTCATGCGACGACGTGACTTAATTCTAATGACAGATGCAATGATATATTTTTGGTATTTTCTTTAAGGAAATTCGGATTAAAAATATGCCTAAATTATCATGCAAACTAATGACTTCTATTTTTTGGTATTTTCTGTTTAAAATTCGAAATTTAAAATTGTTTAAGTTAACATGCAACTTATGATGGCTCAATCTATCCTAACATGTTTTCTTTTTAGGATTTTTGGCAAAATTCGAAATTATAAATTACTTAAATTTAAAAAATGCAATCTATCCTAATCTACCCTAAGATGACTCTTATTTGGGATTTTCTTAAAAAATTCGGAATTAAAAAATAATGTGAATAATCCGTTAGGATTAAAACAATACCTAATTTAAACTAGGAAACATGCCACCTTAAGTCCTAATTTAAATTAAATATTCATCTCATCCTTTGGGATATATTCAAAAATCCTAGACATGCAAAAATTCTAATTCAAATCTAATTGATATTTTTTTGAATTTTCTGTTTATTTGAAAAAAGAAAGTAATTAAATAAACATGGATAATAACCACACTCAAAACGTCCACGCGATCCGCCAAATTCGTTTCAAACTCGGATTAGGCACAAAAATTGAACTATCGGTCATATCTATAGGGTTATAGATATTAACGGAAAGCCGATTATTCGAATTTGGAAAGCGAATCAACATCATTATCGTATTCAAATAGTTATGAATAGGATAATGATTTTCCGTATCGCCGTGTATCGGACTTTAGGGTTAAAGTCGGATAGTCGTCCAGATACGTTGCTAAATTAGAAAATTTTCCTAATTTTGAATATTCTCAAAATATTGCGGATATCTAGCACATCATATTAATATATCTAATTATCCACTAAATATTCATGCAATATTCCAAACAATTCAAAATAGGAAATTAAATATTTGAAGGAAATATTTAGCATATATCCACTTACCTAATTTGAATAACTTCCAAATTTGAAACGTCGATAGGATCGAACTTTGTGGATCGGGATCACGACGAACGACAACGGGATGACGTCGACGGCGAGGCACGGCACCGGCGGTTCACGGCAACGTCGGGACTCACGGTTGGGCCAGCGTGCTCGGTGTCTTTTTCGCGGTGATGTCCTTGCACGAGAAGCGGTGGCGGTGGTGTCTCCGATGCACAAGGGGTGGTGCACGAACGATAATGGACAGCGAGGAGATGGCTCGCTGTGGATCTGCTGGACGTTCACTCCCTGTTGCTGATCGGCTGCTGCACGTGAAGACCTTGGACGAAGAGGTTTTTCTACACGCTCGGCGCTTTCTGCATGGACCTTCGCTGACGTTGCTTTGAATCTACCGAGGGAAGCTGCTGTGCTTGGCTTGCTGCTGAACTCCCGAACGTTCCCTGCTTGCAGCTGCTGCTGGTTGACCACTGAACGAAGCTGTTTGGTGTTGCTCTCGGGGAGTTACGACTGGAAGACTACAAAAGCAGCAATAGCATCAGGAACGGCAACAGCTTGTGTCAGAGGCAGGGGCGAACGCCACAAGTCCACTAGGCAGCAGCAGTCTCGGCCACAGATCAGTAGAGGGAGCAGCGACGATTCTAGTGCGAATGTGGCTGTTGCTCGGCAGAGAATTCTCGGATCAGCTTCTCGGGGTAGGCTGGCCGGCGCGGACGTTCTCCGTTAGGACAACGGCGTGGAGGCGGTGACGCGGCGGGACTTGCGGCGGTGGTTGTCGAGCGGCACCGATCTCTCCCTCCCTCTCCCGAAATTCTGATCTGAAAATTATGACGTCTGAAAAATTGTGTCGCGTCCCCCTAAAATCTGACCTAAAAGATGTATTTATAACTCTAACCTAGGTCAAATAGATGGACTTAATGTCCTAATGGGCTTAAACTTGGGCTTGGGCTCTAATTAAGTCAAATGGGCTGAATTAACTTGGGTTGAATTAATTAAATTCAACAAATTAAATCGAACCCAAATTAAAACAACCAAACCCGTGTGACGTGAAATTCCCGGCCCTAGCATTCCCAAGCGAACTGAGTTTTGTTCAAAGAAATTTAAGCTTATTCGCCATTGCCAGTCCGATGCAATAATGCAATTAAATCTAAAATGAACCTAAATTATGTGTTATGCAATTTAAATATTTTTGTTTAGGAATTAAAAATTAATCCCTAATTTTCTATGCAAATTGCACTAAATGGTCGGTAAAATTTAGGTGTCAACAAACTTCATATACTTTATGAGTTCCAAGTATGGATTTTAGCCATTGGCAATTCATTTTCATATAAATGTGTTTGATGTCCGTATTTGCAATCCACTAATTATTTGGCTGGATAAAGAACTAGGCATTGAGGAAAATACCCAAATTTTTGTACGTTCGAGGAAAGCGAGTCATTGGTCTTTTAAGTGAGATTTGACACATATTGGAAAAAGAAACCTCTCTCTCTCTCTCTCTCTCTCTCTCTACTTCGGTTGTTGGTTAGCCCTCCATTGCTTCACTTGAGTGCGGAGCACTGCTGTCAACTCTACCTCTCTTGTTGATGTTCCCCCGTCTCCTCGGTGCACACGAGCTTATGCATGTACTTGCGTGTATCAAATTTAATCTCAACAGCGGCATCGCTCCTCACCACCGTTGGAGGTCGATGTCCTCGCCATCAATTGAGACCCATGGTGTCTCGAGCTCTATGCACGAGATCTTATACACATAGCTTGCTAAGCTTGTTCTACGATTAGCCCTATATATATCTCAAGCTCTCCTGAGCCGCTAGTGATTCAAGTGGTTGCCATCACCCATTGCCATCCTAGATTTGGTCATCTCGACAATGACGACAATCGAGAGCCTAGAGAGAGAGAGAGAGAGAGAGAGAGAGAGAGGTGCTTGAGGGAGGAGAGAAAGGTGGGACTCTTGTGCTCAATGGTTGATCCTGAAAGATCAATACAGGATAGGGTCACACGCCGACTTGCCCTCCAATTTTAGCAAACTCTCTAGTAAAAAACTATGATAGCGCCCATCCAGAACAAGTTATATACTCAGAAGTTTCACTGGAGTCTCATCAAAGCCGGTCATTATTGCTACGTCAGTTGTTGCTGGACATATGAATGTTTTTTATGACCACATATCTCTTGTTGACAAGTGGGCAGCCAAAATTTTGTACGAGAGGGAGGGAGGATAAGCAAATCTTTGGTGGTCATAGCTAGGAGCTCAATACGAACAACAATCTTTATCTATAAAATGACTACTCACACGGACATGCAGACATATGAGCGCTTGATCCCCTTTTAACCAACACTGATGTAACAGAAGAAAACTTCAGTTTTCTATCTAGATGTTTTCCTGAATAACAAAATACTACACAATTTACCATTACATATACACATCATGTGTAGCATACTACACAATTCATTTTAAAATCATTGAAATATACAACAGGGTCACTGAAAGCATTAAAGAAGGAACTGGGCTTCCAAATCAAGCCTGAAAATAGTACTAGAATATGGGCCCATGGAAAGACCTATGTTACTTTTTCACTTTACAAGGCAAATGTCACTATGGTAGACTCAATATTATTGCGCCGAGCTTACAAACCCCGCACTTCCTTCCTAAGTAGATTTCTCTTCTCCATGGAGAATATGCATGGTTTACCAAGTGATTACACAAACTATAAGCGAGCATTTGAACAAGCAATTCGTTTTCAACGCCTAATAAAAATTTGCTAATTTTAGTATACCTAGCATTACTCCACGTGGATTAGGCATAGGTGCTTAAGAGAATCCATAATTCATTCCATGATCCACTCAGGAAGTTCAGTCTATGTTGATTCGAGTGTATATGTACAACGTTTTCAAGGGAGACAGAACTAATATGAGCCATCATATAAGCGTGCTCTTGTAAGATTAACATGTTATGATGGCTCTTATTGATACGGTCCATATACACTTGGATCCACGGAAGAATTCGCCTTTCGAAAACTATAGGATTTCGTTGAGTGGTAAGGTATGACTCGAATACTTCACTATTTTGTCGCTCTTAAATAGTTTAATACCAACACAACATACTGTTTTTGCCAGAATTTGATTGACAATGAAATATTTTTCACTGAAATTCATTCTTCAGTTTTATTAAGAGGAAACGGGTTTTGTGGCGATTTTGGACGAGAGTGTTATCAATAGAGTACAAAGAACATGTATGCTTCAATATAATTTATCGATGATGAAGTGCGATGAAATAAAAGTTTTGTCGAAAATTAATCGATAACAAAGTGCAATGACATAAAGTTGCAACGTCGGAATTTAATTGACAATGAAGATCTGAAAACTGCAAATGCCGGAATTTAATCAACTACGAAACAATTGGAAATTACGACCAGGATACGTGAATTGAAATATAATTGAAAGATAATAGGCTTTTGTTCTGTAGCACGGTTACAAATAATTATTGAATTTAAAAGAAAACTCCCAATTCCTATATTCAAAACAAATAATTTCTTAATCCTATCTATGGTTACAAGAAGTTACATCATCAACAAGTTCCTATTATCTAGTAACACTTATCAAAAAGAGTTTAAATAGCTTAAAATATCGCTACTTGGTTGTTAAACGTCAATGTCGATGAGGATGACTAACCTTAAATAACTGTTGTTTGCTGTCTATGACTTTTTTAGTTGTTGATATTCTTTAAGTTATCGATTATTCTTTTCATCAATGACTTCTGTTATTTACAAAATTGCTCTTATGGCCTAAGTCTGTTACTTATCGATTATAATCAAAAGATGGTCATTTTTTGATGTCAACACCGACTTACCCGTTTTTTTTTTCTTGGGTTAATACCACGAAAAACCCTAAACTAGTACATTTATGACAATTTTACCCCGAACTATTTTTTTTACCACAAAAAATTCCAAAACTGATACATCTGTGATAAATTTACCACAAACTATTTTTTTGACCACCAAAAACCCTAAACTAATATACTTGTGACGATTTTACCCCGAACTATTTCTTTGACTACCAAAAATCCTACACTGGTACACCTATGATAATTTTACCCTTGGAACTAATTATTTGACCACTAAAAACCCCAAATTGGTATATTTGTGACAAATTTACCCTCTATTAGTGTCCGTTAAATTATATTTATATCACAAAAAATCACAAATTGATAAACTTGAGACAAACAGAGGGGTAAAACCCAAAATCGATACACATGTTAATTACCACATGTCATTAAGCTTCGCAATTTGATAGTAAAATTTAACGGAAACTAACGGAGGGTAAATTTGTCACAAGTGTACCAGTTTGGAGTTTTGGTGGCCAAAAAATTAGTTCGAGGGTAAAATTGTCACATGTATACCAGTGTGGGGTTTTTTATGGTAAAAAAAAAATTCGAGGTAAAATTATCACAGGTGTACCAGTTTAGGGTTTTTTGTGGTTAAAAAAATAATTTGAGGTAAATTTATCACAAATGTACTAGTTTGGGATTTTTCATAATATTAACCCTTTTTTCTTCTTATCTTTCTAACAACACTAGATATTCCGTATTCGAACAGAATGACTCGACTAATTTTCACCATTACATGCAAACCGCCTGTCCACGTTGGGTCGCCCACGCTTTCAATGGGCTGTAATTTTTTTTTTGGCCGAAAATGGGCTGTATTCAAAAGATAAAAAAGACACATCCATGGGAATCTGTTCAGAAATGCGTACCAGCCGCCTTAAATGCAAGTCCTCCCCTGTCCAAGAATCCAATGCTTGGCAGTGAGACTTCTAGTCCATCATCGTCAGTCGTCATACTCACGAGCATGCATTGTAATTATAATGCGGGGAGATCTGGGCGCCCTGCAAGATTCGTGGGCCTATGATTGATAATAATATAAAATGATAATGATAACAACAATAGTGAGAGCAAACGAAGAGCTCGTTTAAATAAAATTTTGAGTTAATATCACGAAAAATCTCAAATTGATATATTCATAATAAATTTATTTTAAATTAATTATTTTGATCACGAAAAACTTCAAACTGATATGCATATGACAATTTTATCCTCTATTAATTTTCGTTAAATTTAACCGTCAAATTTTTTTGTTAAATAGCACGTGACAATTGAAGGGTGTACCGGTTTGGGGTTTTGTCCTCCGTCTGTCACAGATGTCTCATTTTGTGATTTTTTTGTGATATTAATTTAGTTTAACGGAAGGTTTTTTTTAGTCACAAATGTATCCGTTTGGATTTTTGGTTGTTAAAAAATTAATTTATGGCAAATCTATTATATGTGTACCAATTTTGAATTTTTTATGATAAAAAATAAGTTAAGGATAAATTTATCATATATATACCGGTTTGGAGTTTTTCGTTATATTAACTCTAAAATTTTATATGAAAGATGAAAAGAATGGCACGCACTTGATATACATTAATTTTACAGCGTAATTGATAAAATTGTAGGATTTTTTATCGACACGATTTGATTATGATCGTGACACGAATTGTCAACTTGAGTCATACTTTTGACACTTACTATTATTATTATTATTATTTAGCTTGGAATTTATTTTTGATATTAAATACTTGAGCTGTCGTTTTGTCTCTATGCACACCCTTTTTCCAAATGAAGTTAAATGTGCGACAGATGAGACTGTAGCCATCAAGCTACTGATCATGACGGATTGAAGGCAGGGGGGGAACTAGTCTATTTCAATAAAATTGCTTGCCAAATTTTTTTCATCTATTAATGTCTCAAATTTTTAACTCATATTCTAAAATTCCATTTCCGAGTTAACTCAACCTTAAAATATTTCAGCGGCTAAAGAGGCGGGGAGGGCCTCGCCGTCTTTGCCTATGTCAAAGAAGGGACGTCAGCTCCTCAGCCGTGCATGGCTGCCGGTAGCGGCAGCGCCTCAACTGTGGCTGCCCCTCCCCTTCTCCTTCACACACACACACATATATATTCATCTTTTCCAGTTTTTTATTTTTTCTAAAATTTTGAAAACAGCTTCTTATATTTTAATTGTCACATAAGGTTTGACGTAACATAACAGGTTGGCATCTCCGTTTATATTTTCAATAAAGGGATCAACACGAACGAAGGAAGCATATAATTTAGGAATCTAATTGAGCATTTTGCAGTACTTCAGAGACCTCTAGCACCTTTATCCCTAAAAGAAATCACGATTCCTCCACATAATTTCTTTCTTTATTAGATTTTACAAATTACTTATTATCTACGGTAATAAAAACCAAAGTCTAGTTATCATATTTAATTAGATTTACATAGTCCAATATTAATTCTGGCACTAATCACGGGTTAACAAATTAAAACGCATAATTAAAGATTGTAGGATTCAATAGATTAACTATGGATAAGTAATTGATAATTGTTACATCAATTTAATTGCATTTTATAATTGGATGTTATTGCTTGTTGGCTTTAGGGATTATAACAATTATGTATCGTAATAAATTTAAAATTTTCTTCTAGCTTTAACATAATAATATAAAAGCAGTATAATATAAAAATAAGTATTTTATTATATGTATCTTACTAATAAAATCATACTAAAGTTTATAACATTAGAATAAGTATATTGTAGAATTTTTATCTCATTCCACAAGTTTACAACCAAATATAAGAAGCATCATTTCATTCCATTCCCATAACTTATCATATAAAGATAATAGACTTATTGCAATCATTTTCTATTTCATTATGTCATTCCACTCCATTCCATTCCATCGTGCCAGATATGATAACCGGATGTTTTGATTGACTTTCACTTTCAATGTCTCCAGATCTTATTTGCCTCTACTTATGCTTCGATATCGCTAGCTTTTGTAATTTGATTTGATATTCTTGCCCACTTCTGGCGTCTTATGTCCTCTTCTGTCTTATTACCGATCTTGGAGTCCCCTTTCTACTTCTTCTCTTCTTCTCCTTCTACTTCTGCTCTGCGTCAGCATGTTATCTCAACAAAACTCACCAGGAAAAGGATGATTATTCCCATATAACAATTATTAACTCTTCTTACAATTTCTGTCGATCGAAGAATTGAAGATAAAAGGATTTGTCGGTCACCATGAAAGGCATCTCCATGAGAGTACATTGCACCTAGTCTACATCTCTCAAGTAATGTCAAAACCGACATCGAAAGCTCCTCTCACCCTTAGGAATTATGACAGTGTCTTAAATCTTACGTACGAAAAAGTAGGATTCCACCGTCTTGTTAGTCCACATCTTGTCCCTTTTCTCTTTTGGCCTATTCCACGCCCTCATTCCCCAAAACATGTGAATACGTCCTTTTTGTGTGATTTGTGACGTCCCCTTCTTTATAGACTAGTAGTTTTGTGACATGTGAGTGTGTGAGTGTCGAAAGTCTCCCTTATGATTATGATTTTTGAACAGGTACACCGGCAAATCAGATATCTTTTATTCCAAAGCATTCCTCATCAACTCACTGATACGATCGATCATGTAATAGATAGTCGTAGAAAAACGGTCATTCGATTACGGTAAAAGAAATTGCTCGTCTCGTAAATGTAGTTTACGTGTCATGTACTTCAGATGGATTGTTCGGTAGTCGCTAGATATATTTACCTTCTAAAACTACACATGCATTGAGCAGGAACAGTGAAATCTTGTTGGTCATTTCAGCTTCCACGCAGCTTTGCCTGATTCAAAAGAATCTAATAGCAATGATAGTAAGTTGTGTGAATTTAATTTACATGAGGATATTAGGCAACGAGAGCGAGAATAGAACCAAGTGTCACAGCCCAGAGAAATGAATCAATCCTCATCAACTCGCCGATGCCATCAATCATGTAATAGATAGTCGTAGAAAAACAGTCGTTCAATTGCTATAAAAAAAGTGCTCATCTCGTAATTGTAGTTTATGTGTCATACACTTCAGATAAATTAAGGAAAAGTACCAAAAAATTCCTAAATATATTGGTATTAATTTAGTCTTAAAACTTTAATTGGACCAAGTTAGTTTCAAGTTGGCCGAATGGACTGAATTGGTACTAATGTGAAATGGTTTAGGATTAAATTGGTTCAATTGAAAAGTTTAGGATTGAATTGATATAAATGTAATAAATTTAAGATTTTTTTGGCATTTTTCCGGATAAATTGTCCAGTATGCTCTATATATATCGACCCTCTAATAAACTACATACGCATTGGGCAGGAATAGTGAAATCTTGTTGGTCATTTCAGCTTCCACGTGGCTTTGTGCCTGATTCAAAGGAATCTAATAGTGATGATAGTAAGTTCTGTGAATTTAATCTACATGAGGATGTTAGGCAACGGTGGCGAGAATAGAACCAAGTCTTGGAAATTTGGCTAATAGCTTCTTAGGCAACATGTGAGGCTTGTGAGCTTCCTATTTGGAGGTGAGGGCCGGGAGGCACTGGGCGTTGGATTCATTTACTGTTCTTAGCCATTAGATTTACATCACGCGTCCATATAGTCCAAGAAAATCGAATCTCAATTGCAGGTTGCAATGGCCGCGAAGGCTCTCATCAAGGCTTGACGTTGCTTGCGCGCACGAGAGAGACCTAACCTGAGGAAAGGCGATGGGGTATGTCGGGGGAGCGGTCCGAGACAGCGGAAGTGGTGGCAGACCTAGTTTGAGAATTTGGATGTTCGCGTGGTGTAAGGTTAGGGTTTTTGGGACTTTTACATAAAGGAAGGCATTTCAATCCTTCCAGTGATATGATGTATGAAACTTGTATTATTGAAAATAGATATATGCTTTTAGTACTGAAATGAAAAGTTAGGTATACTATTTTCCATTTTCTTATTGATAAGGTTCAAAAGCAAGTTCATAAAGTAGGAAAGGTTTTCGACCAAAAAAAAGTAGGATAGGAAGAAAAATATTAATAATAAGGTTTTATATTAATGATTAGGGTTAATACCGTGAAAACCCTCGAACTAGTACATCTATAATAAATATATTCAAAACTAATTTTTTGATTACCAAAAACCCAAACTGACACACTAGCGATAATTTTAACTTAAACTAATTTTTTGATCACAAAAAATTCCAAACTAGTACATTTGTGATAAATTTACCTTTTGTTAAAAATCACAAACTGGTACATCAGTGATAAACGTAGGGTAAAACTTCAAATCGATACACTTGTCAATTGTCACATGTCATCTAACTCAGAAATTTAACGAAAACTGACGGAGGGTAAAATTGTCACAATTGTACAAGTGTAAGGTTTTTGGAGATCAAAACAATTAGTTTGGGATACATTTATTATAAGTGTATAAATTTAGGATTTTTTGTGATATTAACCCGAATAATAACCTACAATGGATTCAGAACATATATTTTATGTAGAAGGGTTTTAATTTGTAATATGCATTAAAAGTTGTTACCATGACGATAAATGCGTTACTCCAAGTGAATGGAGAATAGAAAATAGAGGAATTACAAGGGTGGCTTTTTTTATTTATCCGTCACATTTCTAACTATTCTCACTTTCTGACTTTTGCTCTATCTCTTGTAGAACACGGGAGCTGAACCCCGCACTTGTGATACGTCCCCACCATGGGGGCCTATTGAAAGGCTGGAAAAAGCCTAGGCACATTGCTGGAAAAGTGAAAATGGAAGTGGAGCAGTTTCAAGTGAATGGATACTCTGAAATAGAACAAGAAAAGTTAAATATGATCAATAAAAAAAGTCCTAAATTTATTACATTTTTATCAATTCAGTCATAAATCTTCTAATTGTGCCAATTGAGTTCTAAATTTTTTCGCGATTTGCCAATTGAGTCCATCCAACTAATTTTGATTGGAAATCATTGACGTAAACACCAGCCGTTCTATGTGGTGCGGCCGGAATGACATAAATTTTATTTATTTATTTTTTAATTTTTCTTCTCTTTTCCTTATTTTCTTTTTTTTTTCGACCCTTGTCGGGCATTGGTGAGGGCCGCGACGCCCTTGCTTGCGACCGGCGACCCTTGCCCAATGGCCAGCAAGGGGTCACCGGAGCCTTCTCGGCCACAGTAAGACGGGTAAAGAAGGAAAAGCAAAAGAAAAAAAGGGAAAAATAAAAATTAATAAAAAATTAGATAAAATATTAAAATGTTATAAAAATGTCAACGTCAACGCCCACGTTAGCACCTGCCATACCACGCAGGACACCCAGTATACACATTAGTAATTTATGGTAAAATTGACTGAATGAACTTAATTGGCAAAATGTTAAATGATTTAAGACTCGATTGACATAATTAAAATGTTTAAGACAGAATTTGTAAAAGTGTAATATATTCATGACTTTTTGGATAATTTTCCTGAAATTATGAATAGTTGTTTAAATAATGAGTTACATTTACGTACTATCATTACTTATAATGTTTGGGGTGATGAAAGAAATAATAAGTTAGTCCTTCTATTATAGGTATTATTTTTCTTTCGTACAAAGAAGAATTAAGAAATATTGCTGGCATTGTAAATGCCTTCATTATTAAGAAGAAAAATAGGATGTATAGGGCTTTTTGCTGGAAAAATTCCAAATAAAGGCATGAAGAGTGGTCATTTTCTTAAAAGAGGGTTCAAAGTGTATATTGTTTCAAATAAAGGCACGAAGTGGCCAATCAATCTCAAATTAAAGCCTAAGCTTGACGGTTGGTCAAATATTCGCCGGCTGGCGAGCAAATGATATTTCCCACGACCGGAATAAGGACACTTTTGTTCAAAAAAATTTAAATAAAAAATTGTAATTCCTAAAATTTTAAAAAAAACCCAAATTACTTTTTTTTTTCTTCCCATCTTTGACTCCCCATCACGTTGTCATCGATTGCCCAACACGCCCGTGGACAAGTTTGAATCAAGTAATTTGGGTTTTTTTAAAAATTTTTAGGAATTGTAATTTTTTATTTAATTTTTTTGGACTAAAGTTCCCTACTCAAGTCGCCGGAAATATCACTTGCTCGCCGGTTGGAGAACAGGCTCTTGTTTGAGACTGATTGGTCACTTTAAACCCTTATCTAAAATAATGTTAACTCTGAGCCCTTTTTTTAGAAACTGACCCAATTTCATACCCTTATTTAGATTTTTATCGTTGTTTTCCATAATATGGACCATTCAGTGAGTGTGCTATATAAAGAAAGTTAGAAACATTAATTCTTTCGTGAAAAGACCTATTTTATTGAAGCTATTCCATGTTTCAAATAGTTCTTCCTCAAGAGAACATAGCAAAAAACAAAATAGATGTTAATGCAATATTTAGATTTCATTTCACACAAGAGCAACGGATATACATTTAGAGCAGGATCAACGTTGATACCCCAATGAGGCTGGCATTGGAGCCGAGCATGATTCGGGTGGTCTAATTCCATGGTTGGAAGGGAAAAATACTAAAAAAATCATAAGTCTATTGTATTGTTAACAATTCAGTCCTAAAACTTTAAATTGGATCAATGTAATCCTAAACCTTTTCATTTTAGTATAAATGAAGTCCATTCGGCCAATTTAAGCCGAATATTGTTAACGTGGATGCCGTCCATCTTACGTGGCATAGTGGCAGACGATCAACGCTGACGTGAAAATTTTTAATAATTTTTTTTTCTTTTTTTTGTTCTCTTTCCTTTGGCTTGTGGCTGGTACTCGACCATGGCTAGCGACTGGCCACAGTCGAGGGTCGCCCTTGCCATAGGCCAAAGGAAAGAGAAGGAAAAAAAAAGAAAAGAAAAAAGGAAAAAAAGGAATTTTTTTAAAAAATTAATAAAAAATAAAAAATTATTTAAAATATCCATGCCAACATTGGCCATATCACGTAGAATGACCAGTATCTATGTCAATGATTTCTAGCCTAAATTGGCCGAATAAATTGAATTGTTACCAATGTGAAAAGATTTAACACTAAATTGGTCAAATTGAAATATTTAAGACTGAATTAATACCACTATAATAGGTTTATGATTTTTTTGGTACTTTTCCCAAGATTGGAATCAGGAATTAAATCGGATCATGAAGGTTTCCAAATAACCTAAAATAGGTAATCAAACTGGTTCACCCTAAAACTGGTTTGGAATTTAACCTGTTTAGTTTATGGGTAAAATATGAAATCCAAATGGTTTTTTTGCAACTTTTATTTTGTTTGGTGTGAGGTGCGCGTGAGTTTAAATTTGTGGGCTTTTTTATATGACGTTAGACTTTAACTATTAACCTTTTATTTGGTAAAGCAAATTTTTCAAAGAAAGTGTGTCCACCATTTCAGAGTTCGTTTAAAACCAATTCTACCCAAGAAACTAGCCTATTTGGTTCGATTCACGAGTAAAACCAGCGGATTCAAGGATCAAAGTGGAACTGAACAAAACTTGTTGGTTTCTAAATTTTGGCCCATTGAACCTATTCTCCTCTCCTAAAAACGTCTTCGAACCGGACCGATCAGGCCAGTTCCGGCTGGTTTCAGGATCAAATCTGAATCGTTACTCGCCTCGAGCAAGCACGATGATTAGATTAACAAACCAATTATTTTGTATGTGTTAGGCGCATGACATGGTTTAGATTCTTCATCATCAGTACCAGCAATTTCACATGTGGGCTACTTACTAAAGTTTTGCATCTTATCTAGTTCACAAAAGTATTGACAATATTTTATAGGCTGAAAATTCACTTTATTCATTTAAAATGAGCTTTCTTACTCGTAGAACAAACAACAAAGAGAAAGCAAATGCGGTCCCGATCGTGCACTACTCTGATACCATGATGCATCCGCTGCCTTCAGAAAATAGAACAGGTCGGTGTTGAAAGTGAGATAAGACTTGAAAGAGCCAAAAAGGAGCAAAAAAGCAGAATAAATAACGCCAGCAAAACCATCCTCCAAGTGCGAGCCAATTGTCTCTGTCGGAGACCCACTAAAACAATGTTAAAAAAGCTGCTAATAATTGAATAAAAAAACATGTATACGTACAAGGATGGTAGCTAGAGGTCCCCATACAAATTTCGTAGGCATTAGCCTTTTCTTTTCTCTTCTGTTCTTTTTCTTATCTCTAAAATACAATACTTGGACTCTTGCAGCAATTTCAGCACCCGCCAAACCATCGAGACACACGTATCTGCGCTCCCTAAGGTTGCCCAAAGAATAATTACTAGGTGCTCTGTCATTCAAATGGGGATGTGAAGACTGAATGGGTATAATGCTGTGTAATCCTTGTCCACACCACATGGCTATTAGCTTATAGCGTGCACAAATGCAATGTGTGCAGAGTCTTCTTTTAAGTTAAAACGTAGGCACAGTCAGCTTCACGGGCATCTTTGACTCTTCCATAAATGATTGAAGTCACAGAGAGGGAGAGAGATTTAGTGGGAAATTGCATAAATGTGCATGGGGTTGGAGGAGCCTCTGCTGCAAAAATTTATGCCCGACACATTTTTTTGTTCTCTAGCCCAGTATTAAGCCCCACCAACCATAAAAGCATAAGCATGCTCCCTTTTCTTTCTCACTTCTTCGCTCTTCTCTAGATATCATCGCCATCGCCCGCATAAAAAGAGAGATATAATTTCATATCACTCCATTTGCCCCAGAGAAACTGATAAATCAGAGCGCGTGCGCACTCAACGCCGACATATATACCATATGGGTGCTGCTACTTCCAGCTCCATTAGCAAGAAGGCCATCAGCTCAAACAAAAGCAAGGACTTGAAGGGCCTCTTCACAGAGAGAGTGAGGCTGCTCCAAGAGGAGATCAATGGGATAGTGCAGGAGAGGGAGAAGGAGGCCAAGTCCTACAAGAGGGAGGTGATGGTGTTTGCACTTAAAGAGGGTGAGTGGAGGAGGGAGAGGAAGAGGCTGAGAGAGGAGGTGAGGAGGCTGAGGAAGGTGGTGGAAGAGAAGGAGGAGAGGATTACAGGGATGATGGAACGAGGAGGGGGAGAGATGGTGGTGGTGGGTGAGGATTGGGGGTTGTTGGTCGAGCAGATGACGGAGGAGAGGGCAAGGAGGGACGAGGCTGTGGAAAAGTGGAAGCAGCTCTACCTTGCCATCAAGATGGAGCTTGACGATCTCATCCGTACCACTCATTGCGGTCAGGCCCCTCTCTCTGTACTACTCGATCTGACCAGCCATCAACATGGTATTGTTGTTAGCTTTGCTCGCGACTCACCCGCCCCTGGAACTCCTTTGAAGAGTGTGTGCTGGCTTCAGGTGGCACAATACTTATCCACAACCCCCAAAAACAAAGCGAAAAAGTTCTGATTGAAACTTTTCTCAATACTGACTGCAAGACTCATGTTTTTCTTCTTTGATGAGTACTACAATGAGTGCTGCTCTTTTTTGCTACTTTGAGTCTGCTCTCTTCACGAATGGTTTCCACTTTTGCGTCGGTTCATTTTGGCGAAAAAAAAAATGAAGTTCTTGTGCATGCCTTTATTAAAATAGTGGGTGTACTTTTGGGGTAACATTGTGAATAGCATAGTTTGTTAAAGAAGTTTCTGGGTAGTGAAGATAACACAAAGTGAATATGGTATGATTTCTCAAAGCCTTCTTTCATTAATTAGGGCCGAACAATATTATGGCAATGAATAAGAAGTTCAGAAATTTATGATCTTGTTCTTTACTTTTCTATCGTTTTATGTTATGACGTTATTATTCTATTAACTTCTTAGCAGTGATCCAATAATTCTTATGAGCTTAATTTCCCCTAAAAACCAGAAGGACCCTTTTCTTGAACAGAGCTTCTCTTAGAACGTTTCTTCAGGCAAACATGATTATCTCACCAGAACAAATGATTAACCAAACGAAATTTTGTGCAGGAGAGGGACTACTGTGTTGGAGACCGGAGGAAGAAGAAATGGTGGAAGAGCTGAAGAGGGAGCTGAGAGCCAAGGAAGAAACCATTGAAGCTCTCAAGTCTCATCTGGCATCCTTGGAACAGGACAAGCACAAGAGTGAGAGAGAGGCAGACATCCTGAGGCAGAGCCTGAGAATCATGAGCAACAAAAATGGTGCTCACACCACCACCAGGAAACTTACTTGATGTTTTGTTGCTATTTAGGAGGAAGAATAAATTTTCTTGCAAAATTAGAGGATAATGAAAAAGGAGTGAATTTACTTATTTTTTTCTTTCTTTTTTTAGCATTATGGAATCACAGATGGGAAGTTAATGCCATGGACCGACTGGAGAGCTGGGGTGGGTCGTTCAGAATGTATAATTATGGCAAATTGATGTAATATGAACGTAGAGAGATTACCTGTCAAATTTGCTATTTCTCTATGTTAACCCTTTTTCTGCAAGTTTTTGGTTTTCAGAGTTTAGCTAATTATGAAGTTTTTCAGTCTTTGATATACCAAAGCTTCCTCAAACATTATCTATGCTTTGTCTTTGCTAAACCTGCAATTTTCGTCCATTTTTAGACAGTGTAAGAAACAAAACTCAATTAGGTATGTTCTGCTTGATTTATTATTACAACCTCCGGCCATGGACTAATGTTACAGGTCGATAGTTTGGAAACGATCCATGCAACAACTTAGGCTTCATTTGGATTGTTGGAGTGTCTAAGCCAAAACTTTTCTTGATCGCTTACTCGGATCGTAGAGAGATAAAGTCTAGAGAGATGAGCCCTGGGAGAGAATAAAAATACTTCAATTGATATAGATGCTCCAAATGAGGGGGAGAATGCCTTTACTTATAAAAGGACTCGATTCATTACATCCATTAATTGACTCTTGAAAGGGTGGCTGAAATTGCATCTTCCTGTCAACTAACGAGTGTCATTTATGTCGAGAACTCTCTAGAACGCGGCACAATTACCATATCCCCCATCTTTGGAAATGTTTTGGAAGCTTCATTAGGGTTTGGACGAGTGTTCTTTGATTGTGCATGATCCTTGGTGCATGGAAACCTCATGACCGTGACATAGCCTCTTAGGATCTTTTGAGTGCACTTTCCAACATTGATTCTTTAAGATTTTACTTTCAAAGTATTTCAATAAAACTTGAAATAAAGATCACAAAAAGATAAGGAAAAAAACTATTTTAAATAATGGGATATGTTCAATAGAAGTCCTAAAACTTGTTACAAAAGTGTAATTAAGTCCTAAAACTTGCAAAAGATGTAATTGAGTTCTAAAACTTGTCAAATTGATTCAATCAAGTCCTAAAATTAACACCGTTTAATGTACTAACGGAAAATGCTGACGTGTCTTATTTTATTAAATTTCTTAAGACACGTGACGTCCACAAGCGCCACGTCAGAAAAAGTTAAAAAATATAAATTAAACTAGAAAAAGCTAAAAGTTAAACAAAAGGAAAACAAAAAATAGAGAGCCACAACCAGCGGCTATGGCGGTGGCCAAGCCCTCGCCGGTGGCCGTCGCCATAGCTGTCGGGAGGGGTCGACGGAGGTTGCCTGGGTCTTCTCGAAGCTCAGCGACCCTTGCCAGCCGCGAGCGAGGCCCTACTGGTCCCTAGCAAGGGCCTACAGCCCCCTGATCTTGGGGAGGGCACGAACCTTGCCCTAGATATGAGTGAGGGTTGCGCCCTCCCCCAGATCGGTGGTTGCAAGCCCTCGTCAAGGCCTTGCTCGGGGCTGGTGAGGGTGGTTGGGCTTTGGGAAGGCTCAAGCAACTTTTACCAGACCTTCCCGGCGGTCACTGGCGAGGGCTTGGCAACCACCACAACCGTTGATTGTGGGTATTTTTTTTTCTTTTTTTATAGCTTTTTCTAATTTAATTTATAATTTTTTTTAAAACTTTTTCTGATGTAATACTTGTTCAGTATCACATCATCGCACATGTCTTAAGAAAATTAATAAAATAAGACATGTCAGCGCTTTGTCAACATTTTCCTTCATGAAATTAGACGATGTTAATTTCTGGACTCAATTGAATTAATTTGAAAAATTTTAAGATTCAATTATATATTTTATAAATTTTAAAATTTAATTATAATTTTGTGATAATGTTTAAAACTTTTAGTATACGTGTCCCTTTAAATAATATGATGACGTGACGACTGGGAAGCTTCACTTTCTTCTCTGCTTTTTTTTTTTTTTTATCTTCAGCTTGAATTTAGATAATAAGAATGTAAGAGACAAACTGAAGAGCAGAAGTCAAACCCCTGGAAACCTAGCCTGACAGTTCTTCTGGTGCATAGCTACAGTATTTCAACAGTGGTTGGATAAAACAACGTCAAGCTTCGAAATCATAGCGATCCCGGGGAAGAAGAAACCAAATGCAAACCAACCCTTTTCACCTTTTCCAGGTGCAATTGGTATATTACCTAAACTGAGCAGTCTTCTTAACACTTCTTTTTTTGGGTCAGACTTTTTTGGTAAGTTAACAAACTGTTTTTTTTTGGGCAAAGACTTCTTTCTGTTTTTCCCTTTTTCTGCGTCCACTAGAAAGACGAAATTTCCCGATTAGGTTCTTCGCCCCAAAGTATACAAACACGAAGTGATGCTATGGCCTTTTATTCGAAATTCGTCTCATGTCTTATCTAATTCATGATATTAAAAATGTATTTCGTGAAATCAAAGTTAGGCTTCCCCGCCACCGACAAATATATTTCCCCGCGCTGACAGGATGACGTTAGTCCATTCAAGCATGAAGCGTTGGGAACTTCGTGAGCCCAGGTTTTTTAGGTTTCAGTATAGTACTGCTACGAACTACCCCACAGGGGAAAAAATAACCTACCAACATCTGTAGACGTCAGTAGACATTGTTGACTGCCTCAAACGTTTTGATATTTATTTTTGGGTCAAGTCGAGTCGGACCGGGCCTTCGGATTTCTTAACTCTGAGCCCTATTCAAAAAATATGAACATACGGGCCCAAAAATCCAGATCGTCTCGGGTCTGGCTTGAAATGGCCTACTTGGGTCGGTTCGACCGTTCGGCCTAAGGGCCGAAGTAAGCACCCGTTGGTGATAGAAATTCCTCCAGCTGCATCAGCTGCTCACCAAAAATGGATATGTCGATGCATCATCTGGACCAAATAAAGCAACTGTTTCAGAGGAACGGGCCACGTTGCAATACATGGGAACAATTTGTGATGATCATTTGTAAAAGCCATCGCCGTCAGTTTATGTAAATGTCATTTGTCTATCAGGAGTCTCCATGTAGAAAAAAAGAATCTTTGTGTCCAGTTTTGGCATTACGCGTCTAGGCTTGAACATTGTTAACATGCATTGCTTCTTCCGAATAATTAGAGCCAACTTTGTGGGATCATCAATTTCACCATCTGACAGAGCACGCTTACACTGGTGTGCACTCGCGTGTGCACATAGACGTGCACGAGACGGCCAAAACAGGCTCGCGCGAACAGACCGAGGATATACACGAACACCAACATGTGGATGTGCAGCGCGCAAGAAGTTTCTTCACCTCGTGTTTTGCTTTCTTTAGCCTTCCCTCATCCAGTCTTTCAACGAGGATTGACTCCTGGCCGAGGTCGAAACCAAATGACTCTAAAAACCTACACTGGCTGGCACCGTCCGGTTCCACAGGATAATGTTAATCGCACAACACCCACTGTATCCATTCAAAACATATGCATGCACCTGTACATTCTGTTCACCTCGCTCCTCCAGAGAAAATTGAAAGTTGTCATTTCACAGAAGCAAGAATATGGAAATAAATTTCTGATCCTACGTTTTAGAATGTGGAAGTTACTGCCACAATTTTGATCACTTATGATTAGCTAGGTCCCCAACGTACATTTATTGAAGGGTGCTGACGCTATTCTTCTCGAAGTCTGTACTTGAACCATACACTAAAACAGAATAGCTCAGTATTATGCATGATCTAACGATCTCCATGTGAGATTTACAACAAGGAGATAGTGTATTTTTTGGGTAGTAATAAAGTGTAGCTTAAGTAACTCGAACGGACGAGCATATCCCCATTTACCATGACGTGCATGCTGTTAAGCATTTAGTCGTCTGTCTGTTGCTTCGTCACTCGTCTGCAACCTTTCAGCAGATTGGTAATTTGATCTGACACTCTGATGAAAAAGAAGAAGGTACTCAATTGATTCAAAGATGGCTAACAGATAACATAGCACATGGGAACTTCATATTTTGGGGTGTTTTCCCCTTTTCTCTTAGCTTTTTCAGGATGTATTATTGAAGATGAACAGTAGATACATGAGGCTCTAACTTAACGTACCTCAAGCAAAGTGATGTAATAGAAATCTTCCATATGTTGCATCAGCGCACTTCCGTCTCTAATTGAACGATATATGTTTATTTCAGTTTCCAATATCTTTTCTATGAGTTCCTTTTCACCTTTCATCTGCAAAAGAAGTTTGAGATCTGTCACTTTGGACCTGTGCACCAGCAATGGGTGTAACTCACCAATTCATTTACAGGTACCCATCTCAACATAAAAAGACTCCTCAGTTGCATAAAATATACAGTAATAGCAAATGGATGAGCTGTTTGTCCAACAAAAGCAACTCAAAGGCAAGGTAGTTTGATGCAGACATATAAATCAAGAATCAAAAAACTATCTAACAAGTAGACATATACATCGGCAAAATTCATCAAGACTGCTACAATTGTGTGTGTCTGTGTGACTTCACAAAACACAGTTTCAGCAGAACAATAGGTTACTCTATAATGAGATATATAAAAATGTCCTAATGTTAAGCATATGGAAATACTGATTTGTCAATCTAAGGAACTCGCAGTCACCAAGGAAGAAAAGTGAACTTACAAATTCACTAATTAAAACATCTGGTGTGGATTCACCAACGAAGTCACCTTCGTAACCATCAGCCAAAGACTGCACATTTACCTGAATAACATCAACCTATTGTGTAAGTAGTTGATCTGGGAACATCTGTAAAGGTAAAACTTCTGCTTTCTCATATTAGTAACAGAAAAGTAACACTAGTCATGATCCGATTTCCTAATGATGCTTCCCTGGATAAGTTCACAAGCATCACAGTCGAACACTTAAAACCATCAGCTAGTCCAGAGTTCCTCAAGGGAATGTATTGCAGAGAATAAATAGATGGGGTTCGTTCACTCGTTCTGGGTAAGAAAGGATAAAGCTATTTAGATACCAAGGCATCCTTAATTTCTCCTGCTGCTAGATAGAAGGGTTGGGCGACATGGCAATAACCCATCAGGCGTGGAACTGATGGTATGATATCCCTGTGATTCACAACTCTCCAGCTGTCCTTAACTTTCTGCAAAGCAACAGACAATTGCATCACACACACTACGTACGGTACTAGAAAAATGCATGAAAAGATTTTCCACTAATAAAGGGGAGAGCATGCTTAGGCAACCTAAACGTCTGCTGACATGAATCAATTGAATTATAAGATGCCAAAGATTTAAAAAGATAGCAGCAATCATAGCAGAAGCTCAGTTGGAGGAGACATTGGAGTGAGACCACAACATCTGGAAACGAAATCACTTAAATGAACATGAAAAGCGCTCTTTAATGAGTCATGCCTCTAAACACAATTTACCGCAATAAGAAAGTTAGAACAATCCTCTCAACTTGGAAGAATAAGTACCTTTCAGGAATAAACAAGGGGGTAGTAATTCACAGAGAATTCTCGAGAAGATTAACAATGATGAAAGGCATGAATAAAAGAACAGAACAACTTCATTTCACGTCAATCATCGCCGGTGGATGCTGATAAGAATACTTGTACCAGCGTATCAGCATGTGAAGAATTCTCATGAAAGTTGCTGTTAAAACAGGACGAGTGCTGAGGTTGTTCACCCAAGAGTACAATATGTTCCATGGAATTTTTTTACTATTTCTTTATTTGTTGGCTTATACTGTGTTTCAAACCCCGCAAAGAACCCTCAAACCCACCCCACCTTACCGAGAGGATTGAATGCGTGTTGGCAGGTTCCATGCCTGTTAGTCCTAACAATTTCGACAATAAAGGTAGAGCAGCAACTTCCATGCGACAATGCAAATATGCATGGGCCTGTTTATATTTGCACACAGAGAGAGGATTGCACCAACGGATCAGGGAGCGGCAGGCATCACTTAGTTTTCTCAAGGATCAGAGTAGAGATGACAAGGCTACATGGTCGTAAGGATCTGAATACAGATGACAGGGCTACATGGTACATATTTGTCTTACCTCATTATAGAGTTCTGCAAATCTCCTGTTACCAACTCTAGGAGATCCGAAGTTGTACATAGTCACATATATTGCTCCGCGCCTAATATAAACAAAATGAATTAGTTACATGCCATAGGGAAAAAAGATTAAAAAATCTACCCCCATGATTCTAATTTAAATTGGCCTAAGACACTTAAGAGTAATAAAAAGAAGCCATTCCGGTCCCTGCTTTCAGATAAACTTACAATTGAAGAACTCAGGTCGCTACTTTACACATTTAGTATCTCGTGTCATTGGCACAATTAAGTTACATAACATGATATAAACTATATTCAAACAGCTTAAGCTTTTGCAGTTAGTCGGTTGTGCACAGAACTCTAACATGGTATAACAGCTAGAGATCTCGAGTTCGAATCCCCACACCTAATCTTTCGTCCCCTTCTAGTTTCCCTTCTTTAGATGCCTTGGATTTTAATAATCTTCACCCATGAGCCATGTTTATTGATTTCGCATGCTTCATGCTTTCCTCATCATAGCAGCAGTCTCCATGAGGAGTACTTAGCTATGGAATATAATATGCACCACACTCTGTCAGTTTAAGTTACCGAATTAAACAATTACGCACATCACTATATCAGGCACTAAAACGACCATGTAAAGTCAAGAATCAAATTAGATGAATCTGTGGAATCCCACAAAGAGAATGCAGTCTATTGAGGCTAGAAAAGCTTGAAAAGTATTCCACCAAACTTTATCCATGCTATACCAAGAATACCAAGAAGAATGGGCAGGTCCTCACAAGTACCTCAGACAAAAATTCGCCCAGAGTCATCACACAAAATCATTATTTATTAATCTCATGACTCAAAGCCAATAGATTTTTCTTTGCTGGATTATGTGATACAAACTGTTCAGGTATTTATCAAACAAATAACACAATGTTTTTTCTTTAGTCCATCATGTGTTTACCTTTGAGCTACCTGCAAAAGTGCTAGCGCACACATGCCCAAGTGCGCGCACCCACCCACCCACCCACACACACACACACACACAGTCCAATTCTGCAACTTTGTACACTATTGGTCCATTCAATGTAACAATAAATCTCAATCATTGAAAATCGTCAACATCTGTCAAATACTTGAGAGTATTACTGCAATCAAACGCATGCCAGCATTTTGCGGGTGGACAAATATTTGAGGCAGAAAAGTAAATATAACAGTTATCTTTAGTATGAAAGACAGGACTCACTTTGCTAACTGACTTGATGAAAGCTCAAGAGCAAGGAGAGTAGCTAGAGCACCACCTAAACTATGACCAGTGACATAGACATGCCACTTGTACTGTGGCTCAGAACCATCATCCCTGCGAGAAAACATTTTGCCGTCAAGTTGTCACAAGACAATCAGCTCTTTGTAATAACACAGCATGCTAGCCATTTAGTAATGGAGCAAAACTTGTTTGAATGCATTCATAGAGTTCCTTGACATATGACAAAATGAAAGAAACACTGGCAATTAAGTTTGCACTGAAGTAAGATTATGCCTGGAGGGAAAAAAACACTGTTGAAGAATATTTACCTAGTGAGACACATGGAGTACATGAGTGTTGAGAATTCTAAATAAGGTAGTTAAGGACTTGGGTATTGAGTAGATTGTCTCCCTAGGCTTGGTAAGTGAAGCATCGATATACTTATGCACAAAGTCAAGCAGGTATTTTGTGTTCTCTCCTTTCGTCTCTTCTGCACTCCCTAAATACTAAACATGGAATCAGATCCACCAAGAGAGAGAAACCCAACAAATATTGGACTTCTTTGTTAACTCTCACTCACTAACACAGCTTCCTCATTGAGTTTGGTCATCTCTCATGCGTAGCCACCGTGAACAAAGGCTTCCGAAATACTCTCCCTTGGGGCCACCACGTCCGGCATCAAACCCCCTGACTTTTCATCCTATGCTACTGTATGCCCAACTATCTCTGCACCTTGACGTAGCTTCAAGGAGTCCATCCTTTGTTGTCCACTTGCCTCTTTTCCAGCTCTCAATACCCTGAATACTCCGCCCCTGCATGGATTTAACTCGCCCCAGCCAGGTGAGTCCCAATCTGCATGGTTTTATCCTGGGCTCCCTGGTGTCACCCACAACTTAAGGACCGCTAATCCTCGAGGCATTGCAACTCCAAACCCACAAAACTTACTCCGAAGAGCACGATGCAGCTCATGCAAGATACACCTCAACTTGATCACACAGACCTTCTCAAGGAGAATATCAACTACATGGGATCGATGCCTACAACTCTCCGAATTCTTTTATGGTATTTCATGAGGAGTGTTAGAGTATAAGGGTAAAATAGTCTTTCATATGGTTTGAGAGACTAGGGTTATAAGGGACGTATAAATACTCTTGTAACTTTTACTTTGAAGATTGAATAAGTTTTTCTCATATCATTACATGGTATCAGAGCCTAATCACCTAGATCTAAACTAACCACCACCACCCACCAGCAGCCACCGTCGCTCCGACCACCAGCGACCGGCAACCGACCCAAGCACCGATCAGCGCGCCTCCAGGCGTAGTCGCGCGACCCAGGCGCGCCTCCCAGGCGCGGTCGCGCGCCTCCCAGGCGCGGTCGCGCGTCTCCCAGGCGCGACCCAGGCGCGCCTCCCAGGTGCGACCGAGGCAGTCAGTGCATCTTCTAGGCGCTTCCCCGCAAGGCGTGTCTCTCGTGTGCTCACACCCAGGTTGAAATTTTGATGTGAGACTCCTAGATTTTGTTGTAAGGCTCCTGTTGGTTAAGGTCGAAGGATGATTGGCAGATCTGGAACGTTGTTGGTTGGTCTCGTTTACTGAAAGCTGAGTGATTTGTGGTGATGTGTGGTAGTTTGCTGGTTTAGTGTCTGTTGAAGTGTTGAAATCGCTGAATTATATATTGTACTATGGCTGACAAAGAAAAGAATGTGGTTACTGAGGTGGTATCATCGTCTTCTAGTCGTTTGACTGAGAAGAAATTGGAGGGAGTTAGCAATTTTCAGCAATGGAAACATATTGTGACATTAGTATTGACAGGGAGAGACCAACAGGAGCACTTGACAGGTGATGGGGTATCGAGAGAAAAGAATTGGAAGACTATGGATGCTAGAATCCTTGGTCAAATGTTAAATTCTATGGAATCTAATGTTGCAGATTTGGTTACACACATTGGTACTGTGAAGGAGTTGTGGGATTATCTGAATGTTCTTTACTCAGGACAAAATAATTTTGCTAGAATTTATGAGGTGTTCCAGGAGTTTTGCAAAACTGACCAGAAGAATCAGTCAGTTACTCAGTATTTTGCCGACTTTAAACGGATGTATGAAGAATTGAATGCTTTACTACCGATTACTTCGAATGTTCGTGAGATGCAGGAGCAACGAGAGCAGTTAGCTATCATGAGCTTCTTGGTAGGACTTAAACCGGAGTATGATGCAGTTCGTTCCCAGATACTTGGAGGAGAAAGGCTGTCTTCACTCACGGAGGTATTTGCGCGTACCTTACGAACTTCACGTGAGTCTTCTAAGGATATGGCATCTCCAGGTGATAGCTCAGCCCTGGCAGCCCAGGGGTATCGTGGTGGGGGTCGTGGTCGTGGTGGAGGCCGTTCTGGTAGTAGTGGTGGTCGTGGTTTCAACAGAGGTCAACCATCTTCATTTAGCAATGCTTCCAATAACATGGGAAGTAATACTGGTCCTATTCGGACTTGTCATTATTGTGGGTTACCTGGACATATTCAGAGGTTTTGCTATAAGTTGCATGGGAGACCTAGTCAACAGGCTACAGCCAATGTAGCCAATACAGGAGAGTCCTCTGAAGGTGGGAAACTAGTTCGAATGACGGAGGAAGAGCTTGCAAGGTACAACCAGTTTCAGATTTCACAGCAAGTCTCACAGGATTCTTCTACAGCTACTTTTGCCCAGACAGGTAATGCTACAGTGTGTCTATCCTCTACCTCTCGGCCCTGGGTCATTGACTCAGGTGCTACCGACCACATGACTGGAGTCTCAGGTATATTTTCAGAATTTCATGAGTCTAGTTCAAATGTTACATTAGCTGATGGTTCTGTGTCTACAGTTAAGGGTGTAGGAACTGTTCCTCTTACACCCTCCTTATCCTTGTCATCAGTTATGTATCTTCCCAGTTTTCCATTCAATCTTATGTCTGTCAGTCATCTCACTAAAGCCTATAATTGCTCGGTAACCTTCTATCCCGATTCGTGTGTTGTTCAGGACTTGAAGACGAAGAAGACGATTGGTAGAGGGCATGTGTCGGAGGGATTGTACGTGTTTGATGATTCTACCCGTATGGCTTGTTCAGCAGTTACTCCACTTCAAGTTCATTGTCGTTTGGGTCATCCCTCCTTGGCAAGTTTAAAGAAGTTAGATCCACAATTTCATTCTTTGAGTAGTCTTGAGTGTCAGTCATGTCAGTTTGGGAAGTTACATCGTACTTCTTTTTTTCCAAGAGTCAATAAACAGGCTTCTCAGCCATTTGCTTTAGTTCATTCAGATGTATGGGGTCCGTGTCCTGTTACTTCAAAGTTGGGTTTCAAATACTTTGTTACATTTGTTGATGATTGTTCAAGAGCCACTTGGTTATATCTGATGAGAAATCGCTCTGAGTTGTTTTCCAATTTTTGTGCATTTGTTAATGAAGTACAAACACAATTTTCTCTTCCTGTTCGCGTTCTGCGAAGTGATAATGCCAAAGAATACTTCTCTAAACCATTCTCTGACTTCATGACACATCGTGGGATTCTTCATCAATCCTCCTGTTCAGATACACCACAGCAAAATGGTGTAGCTGAAAGAAAAAACCGCCATCTTTTAGAAGTTGCACGATCATTGTTGCTTGAGATGAAGGTTGATAAATCACTCTGGGCTGATGCAGTTATGACAGCATGTTACCTTATTAATCGCATGCCATCTTCTGTCCTGAAAGGTGCTACTCCTCACTCTTTTCTCTTTCCTTCTGAGCCTTTGTTTCATTTACCTCCACGTATCTTTGGCTGTGTGTGTTATATCCGTGATCATCGTCCAGGACTTTCTAAGCTTGATGCCCGGTCGCTTAAATGTATTTTTGTGGGGTATTCTCGTACACAAAAGGGGTACCGCTGTTATTGTCCTTCTTTGTGTAAATATTTTACCACTGCTGATGTCACCTTTTTTGAGTCTACTGTTTACTCCGAAGTACAAATGGATTCTCCTACTTTGGATGATGAGTTGCTTACTTATGTCATTGTGCATTCCCCCACAAAGTCTACTCCTACTCCACCAATCCATCAGGTATACAGTAGACGTCCACGACATGTACAGCCCTCTGCAGATGCTCCCGTGCCTACTGCTTCTTCGTCCTCCAAGTCTGAGGTAAGTCCTTCATCTACAGATCTTGATGTCCCTATTGCACATCGTAAAGGAACCCGGAGTTGTACCCAACATCCCATTACCAATTTTGTCTCATATTCTGGTCTTTCTGCTTCTCTTCGAGCTAGTTTACTTACCATTGATACACATTCTACTCCTAAGTCTGTTGCTGAAGCATTATTGAGTCCGGGTTGGAAGACAGCTATGGAGGATGAGTTGTGGGCACTTGAAAAAAATCAGACCTGGGATCTTGTTCCGTTACCTGCAGGGAAGAATGCTATTGGTTGTAAGTGGGTCTTCTCTGTCAAAGTTAATCCCGATGGCTCTCTTGCTCGACTCAAAGCTAGATTGGTTGCTAAGGGCTACGCCCAAATTTATGGAGTGGATTATGGTGATACTTTCTCTCCTGTGGCTAAAATGACTTCGGTTCGCCTTTTACTTTCCTTGGCTGCTTCGTCTCGATGGCCTCTCTTTCAACTTGATGTTAAAAATGCTTTTCTCCATGGTGATTTGCATGAAGAAGTCTATATGGAGCAACCACCTGGGTTTGTTGCTCAGGGGGAGTCTGGCCATGTATGTCGTTTAAAGAAATCATTGTATGGCTTAAAGCAATCCCCTCGGGCTTGGTTTGGGAGATTCACTGAGGTGGTGCTTCAATTTGGACTAACTCGATGCCATGGCGACCATTCTATGTTTTACCGGGTTTCTAATGCTGGTCGGATATTCCTTGTTGTTTATGTGGATGACATTGTCATAACTGGTGATGACTCTGCAGGGATCGATGACTTGAAGTTATATTTGAAACAGCAGTTTGAAACGAAGGATCTTGGACGGTTAAGATACTTTTTGGGCATTGAGGTGGCAACAGCAAAGAGAGGTATTCATATTTCGCAACGCAAGTATGCATTGGACTTACTTGCAGAGACAGGTATGCTAGGAGCTAAACCTTTGGATACCCCTATGGAAGCTGGCATTAAGCTAATGGCGGAAGAAGGTGAGCTACTAAGTGATCCAGAGCGGTATCGAAGGCTTGTTGGCAAATTAAATTATCTCACTATTACTCGACCAGATATTTCCTTTCCGGTGAGTGTAGTGAGTCAGTTTATGTCTTCTCCTTGTACCCCCCATTGGGATGCCGTGGTGAGAATCTTGCGATACTTGAAGAAAGCTCCTGGTCGTGGACTTCTTTATAGAGATCATGGTCATAAAAGTGTGGAAGCGTTCTCTGATGCAGATTGGGCCGGGTCTCCCATTGATCGGAAATCTACATCAGGTTTTTGCACATTTATGGGAGGAAACTTGGTTTCTTGGAAGAGTAAGAAACAGAATGTGATAGCCAGATCCAGTGCAGAGTCCGAATATAGAGCTATGGCTCAAACTACATGTGAGCTAGTTTGGATGCGGCAACTGTTAGTTGAACTCGGTTTCAAGGACCCAGCGCCAATGGAGTTGTGGTGTGATAACCAAGCGGCTCTACATATTGCTTCAAATCCAGTCTTCCATGAGCGTACTAAACACATTGAAGTTGACTGTCACTTTGTTCGGGAAAAGCTAGAAGCTGGGGTCATTTTGACTAATCATATTAAGACTGGTGAACAGTTGGCAGATATTTTCACTAAGTCTTTAGGAAGTGGTAGAGTTGAATATATTTGTAACAAGCTGGGCATGTTTGATATTCATGCTCCAGCTTGAGGGGGAGTGTTAGAGTATAAGGGTAAAATAGTCTTTCATATGGTTTGAGAGACTAGGGTTATAAGGGACGTATAAATACTCTTGTAACTTTTACTTTGAAGATTGAATAAGTTTTTCTCATATCATTACAAGGAGCAAGCATGATTAGTTTATCATAATTTTCTAGGAACAGTGCTTACACAAAACCGATTGCCATTTTGAGGAGAGATAAAATTCTTATTCTCACTGAATCATATGCACGTAAAAAGCCACTGTGAACCTGGAAAACAAGCAAAAAAAAGTTGTAAGCAAGGAGAAGGATAATGGACGGACTCAGCAAATTATGCATCTCACAATAATCAACAAAAGAAATCAAGATCTAGAATAGCAGTATACTTGAACTTCTTCCTTGAAATCTCCACCAATCCTTTCGGGGTTCAAACTGTAGGAGCATAACAAAATAAACATCAAGAAAAAAAAATATTGACATGTAGTATCAGTGTATTACGTTAGCCTGACTTACATAAAAATTACACAGAGGATAAGCATATCAAACAACCAAAAGAATTGGTGAATTTCCACGGTTGAAACAAGCAACAAGCAACAACCAAAAGAATTAGTGAATTTGAAAAGTTCAAACAAGCAACAAGGATGGACATCTTTTCACATAGAAAAGATGAAACCAAAAAGAGCCCTACTTGAAACCTATCTGCAACTATAGACGTAGCAATTGGCATATATCACTCACCAATTCCCAGGTATCATAGGATCATTAATGATAAGCCCTGCTCAATGTAACAGAATTGGTTTCAAGCCTAATCATATGTTCTGGATTATTGCTTAGCACCGCAAACTACAAGGAGACAAAAGACTATAACATCATATCAGACTTGGACGATCTTTGAAGCTACAATTCATTTTTCTTGGTGAGAAACTAAAGAAGGTTGCAAATTTTGATTTTATACAAGTCAAGGCTAAGAGAGAGATGATGATTTGCTCCTACATGACCAACAAACAAGCAAAATAGTAGAAATAAAACCGGTAATGACACATATGTTGAGAGAAGACAATCCAGTGAATTAATTGATTTTTCACATTACCCAGCAGGGGCGAGCATCAAATCAGTCCGCAAGTCCTTCCATCTTGACTGGGAAAAACAGACAGAAAAGAATAAATATCTACCTCACAACCACATAAATAAGGTTGCTAAGGGAAAGACGGTGAAACTGATTACTTGTTCCGTTCCTCTAAATGCAACAAGTAATCTTCTTCGTGCAGAATCGCGCCAGATTGCTGCCTGCAGTAACCGTACTTCATTCATACATGATTCCATCCCCAATTAAAAATGCATGAGAAAAAGCAGATTAGGAAGTAGCTTCCTCAATACAGGAAGACAATACCTGTGTATCAGTGGATGCGTTATCTAAGAAGCAAATTTTCTCAAATTCGGACTTGACAAAACTAGGATGACCAAGAGAAGTGGCAAGCATCGCCCAGGCTTCCATGGCACTTTCTGCGGAAGAGAAGAGAGCTTTCATCTCCTCGGCTTCCTTGTCATCCAATAATGACACGTCCGATGAGACAGCAAGATTCTCATTCTTAGAATACACAGAGCCATAATTTTTCATTATATTATCATTCTTTTCCATAGAATGTGCTGCTTCCTTATTTAGCCGAGAAACTGCCGCAGTCAAAACCATCAATGCCCCCAAAACAGAATCAGTTTGTTGTAACAAATCTTGTGTCACCTTTTTTATATCCGTTATTGAAGACTGAATTGCACTTCTTGGAAGTGGCCCACCCTCTGTGGAATCATCAATTTCTTGGCTACTTGGCGTTGCAAGCCCAGATTCAACGTAACCTTCTTCTGCAACTTTCCAGGATTGTATGCCAATCTTCTTTATTACATCAAACCCATCCCATTTTACATTCTCAGGGACAGGAAGACCAAGTTTCTGTACAACCTTCTGATTGATAACATCTGCAAAGTTCTTCCAGAAATGTTTGTCGAACTGTATGGATTCACCAACTAGCATTTTTTCTCCATTGGTATTATCAACTCCAGTTGAATCAGGGGAAGACTCAACAACAATGTTCTCTTCATTCAGGCTCTGCTCATTCAGCAATGGAACACTATCTACAGATGAAGACTTCTCAGGAGCAGCAGTGGCATTGACTGATTCCCCTTCTGCTACATATTTACCACTATTCAAAAGCTTATCCTTCCAAGGATATGTCTCGTTAAAGGATTTCAGCTGCCCAAAAAAATATTCAACAACCTGCCGAGCTGGCACACTCTCAGACCCAACAATTGATTTCAAAGTTGACTCGAAACCATTTTGCCTGAGAAATTCTGAAACAAATGGGAGCTTCCACCACTTCTTTCCCTCATCAATTTCATCAAAACTTTTATATCTAACCTGAAACAGCATCACCAGTGAGCTTGCTCATTTTTCCGGCATAACACGCAGAACGATGAATAACAGGTATCTTAGTAAAGCATGGAAAAAAGTCCACAACACCACAACTAACGTTAGAATTCTCACATATGGAATTCAGATACTCATCACCCTCCTGAAATTAAATTAATTTTGCCTGGTTCAGGTAGAATTCCCTAATATTCCTTCCAAAGTCCAATAGTGGAAATACTTTTTCTCCTCCCAGAGTTTTTTTTTTTTGGTAAAATTTCTCCTCCCAGAGTTTTTGTCTGGTTTCTGAAAGATTGTTACTAAACTTGTTTATTAGTAGTTCCTATGCGAGACGATACCCTATTTTGACATGACAAGATAATGACATGGACAAACAAACCCCGTAATTGACTCAATGTCTTTGAAAAAGATAAGAGGTTTACTTTGTTTTCCAATGTCGTTTTTTCAACCAATATAATAAAGCAAGGAAGTTTAGCCTAATGATTAGGGTTGGACTGGAGCATGTGCAGACTTAGATATCCGGGGTTCATAGCGTATCGGTGTAAACCGGTTCTTCAAGCATCTAAGATTCACCCAGTGACTGATTTATAATGACAAAAGAGAGAAATGATGCCACGGCACCTAGGAGAAAGCTCTTATACAGTAATTTCCAGGTACTTAATAAGCAAACATTAATAGAAAGCTCTCACTAATGCTCAACTATTCACAGATAGAATGCTGGAAGCTGTAGGCCCACATGAAAACTCTACCTTCTAATTGGAACTTCTTTTAATTTGAACAATTACAAAACATATATAGATGCTTACTTCAAGAAGTCAGAGTCTTCAAACAGAAATACTAATCGTCCTTTCAAAAGAACTTCCTACTATGTGATTAATATCATAATGTTTCCACACTTACCTCTAACTGTATCTTCCCTCCACCACCCATTCCTTCTAATTCCACAACCATCTCATGTGAATCTCCTGGAAACAGACATGCTCGTCAAGAAAAAGTGCAATTTCCATATGGTAATCATTTCATCCATTGCCAAGGTCATACAGTAGCAAATAATGTTTCACAGGTAAAAAATGATCTGATATCATTGCTCAATTATTTGACTTCCAAAACACCCAAATAAAACACCAGCAGCACTGCACAAGACAGTTCAAAACACATATCGACAACGAATTCAATGATTCTCACCATCACACAGAAGCTCCAAACAAATTCCTGCATTACCCATTCGCTTGTGTGGAGTTACCAAGTTTGCATCCCAAGCTGCCACCTAGCATCCACACCACAGTGAATAACATAAAGATCAACAATGATTCAGCTTCAGTTTACAAATTTAAGGATAGCTGTGTTCATTCGCTGGGTGCCAAAATCAACAAGGTCTTACTCAAAAAGAAAAAAAGGAAAAAAAAGGAGTAGGTTGCTTCATGTTATATTAATGCAAGATGTATGGCACAATCAACTTGGGATAGCAACATTAAATAAGGCAACAAATGAGCAATTCTGCTGAGCACATAAAAAAGGAGTCCAAAAATTGATGCAGCAATTGGCCCCCCTCAGAATGTTGTGCATTCATTTATTACAAAAGTAGCCTCACGTATTTTAGGATGAGTCCTTCCTAAATATGCCAGCAATTCAGTCTCCAATTAGTCCACAAATGCAAATTGGAAAGGAAGTAATGGATATCACTCTGGTAGAGGCTTAACCTGGAGGTTTTTAGTCGGAGGGAGCTTAATGTTAAAAGTGAATTCGTCATTCCAGGTTGGCTTTTTTGTCCTGTCAGCAAATTTGATTGACAAATAAAGTGGCAATAAGTCCATAAATCCAGATTAAACTTAATTTTTCCTCCATATGCATCATATGCTCTCATCGCCTGTATTCTGTATACTGCAGATAAACTAAATTGCAATTAGCCGATTTAAAAAGAACTAAAGATTATTGCTCGAGTAGCTTCAGAAAAATTATTTTGCCGAAACTGATGGGGAATGCTAATAATAAGTTTTATCATTTAGTTCATCATGTGAGAGGCACAAAAAATAATCAGTAGCTGATAAATATTGTATTGCTCATTTTAATAAGTGAAAGTACCCTTTAACATTTCAAGGAGACGCAAACAGAATCTTAATTTGGAACTTCATAGCCTTCACTAACATAGTTCTCCGCTCCTTGAGTATGGCTTTGTCATCTCGGGACATTACATGGGCTGTGTGGGGTATGTTAGACAGTAACTCCAAGCTAGGTCAGGTTCGAACAGTTGTAAAGGTAGAAGATCTTTTTTGTTTTCATTCACTTTGGCTCATATGGAAGGAAAGAAATAAACAATAGGAATTTCACAGAAGAGAAAGATTACATACTCTTTCTGAACAATATAATTCTAATAGAAAACAAAGAAAAAATCAATAATTATGAAAAGAGGTAAGTTAGGAGGGCTTTCAGAAATGAGGAAAGTTCTACAGGTGCTACAAAGGCTTTCAAAAACGAGAGAACTTCTACAAGTGCTACGAAAGACAGATGGCTTAGCACTTTTTTTGGGGTAGTACAGGGATAGCTCCTTACATGTTCAGTGTTTTTTTAAGTAGACCTTTCTAAGTTCTAGGTTGTAAATGGGAGGTACGCTCCCTGTTGCTCCCCAACATACTTGTCCAAAAAATCCACTGCAACCATTTATTCCTAAAACTAGAGGCAAAAGGAAAATATCCTCTCTATGTGTGGTTGGAAAGGGGTCATATACCCTAATATTTATAATTTCAGAGATACTGCTAATACCGCGATACAAAAAAGAACATATCATCCTTCATTTTTCTATCCTAATAAGAAATGCAATGCCACTATGTACGCAATCAAATACATTGCTTACCCCCATTTGACCTTGCTTTTCACAACCTGACCATCCAATTGCATGACTACATATGGATCACTTGTTCCCTACCACACATTCGGAAAAAAATGGGCCTTGTCAATATCTGGAAGGAAAGATTAATTTCCATAAGTCTAACTTAAGATTTATTTAATAGAAGCAAAGAGATCAATTCAGGAGAAAAAACACTTCAGTCATTCATGAAAGATGCCACAAAAAGATACAGCGGGAAGTAAAGATGCAACAAATAGACAAGCATAAGTTCAAAACATTCAGCATAATGTCTTATCCCACAAGAAACTGACATACCCACGGATCCATGGCAGGAAGATTGATACCCTTCTTGAGCTTTATGAACAGCTGACCATCGTATATTTTGCGGACAAATGACCTAGATATGTAAACTCAATATTTCAATTCTTTGTTTTCCATCAACCAATCCACCTTCATCTATTGTAGAGCAAACACACAATCCCCTGCATATATTACTGGCCAAAAGTGAATATAAACATGCATAAAATACTTGTACGTACAAAGTACGAATGCCATGTGAGAACATGTAAGCAGCACAAGTGTTCGATGGCAGAACCGCACTGAACCAAACCGAACCAAACCAACCAAACAGAAAATTAGCTTTTACCCCTCTGATTATTCGGAAGAAATGATCACATACTCTGAAAGATACACTGTCTTACACCCCGCAGCATCCACTTCTCGCCTTCCAATATTTTCCTAATCAGCATGCCCCAAAAGTACAAAGCGCACATTAGTCTCGAATAAAAGCATAATCACAACAGGGACTACCCTAAATTAAACTTTTGTAACATTTTTCACTTCTTAAATTGATGCAAACTCCAGAAAGACTAATTCGAGAGTTCGATTACTGGAGGAGTGGTGTAGGCTTCGAAGGCGAAACCGGCGAGGATGACGGCGAGATTGATGTCGAACGGTCGCCGCTCGTTCTCCTCCGAGGCTTCGATCTTCGCGACTTCCGTGCTGGCTTGGCAACAGCACTCGAACGAGCTCCTCTCCCCGTCGTCCCCATCCCCGCCCCGGCAACTTTCCGGGAGCTCCGGAGCCCTAATTCTCCGGGAAAACGAGGCCGGAAAGCGCCGCGAGAGCCCCAGAACCCTCCTTGGGGCGCCATGTTTCGGAGAGGGCAGAGAGGAACGGCGGTGGAATTGGGGACTGAGCTGGTGAGCCTGGAGAGAAGCCATTGGCGCGCGTCCGGGGAGCGCGGGCGAGAGAGCAAAGGTTGAGTCCTGGTCTGGCTCGGCGCACTTTCTCAAGATGGCGAGCGAGGTAAGTGGCAGCTTCGTGATTTCGGTGGATTTCGAGGGGGATAGTTGAGGCCGTACGGGCGTTTGGCCTGCGTCCACGTCATCCGAGGAGAATGTCGGTGAGGGAAACGGATGCCACGTGGCGTGGCGGGCCGTTATGTTGCGCGCGGGAGATTTGTACGGTAACCATCTAGATTCTTGACCGTTGGCAGTTATTCCCGACCGGGGCCGAAGTTTATGTCTTTTTTCTCTTGGTATAATGTGTGTCCTTACGACCAAAAAAGAACAAATGTAAGTCCCTGAACTCGTGTGACTCTCTCGGTGAAAATCCTCTCTTAACTAATTCCAGCGAATTGAAGCCAACGGTATCGGTTTTTGCTCGACTAAAAAGTCTCGTTTGATATGATTAGTGCCGCCGCAAATAAGAAACCATTGAAAATATGTTTTTGTTGTCTCTTGGATTATCATAACTCATGCAGTATAGCCGATGCAACTGGGTTACGGTATAGGTGTTTTGTCCATCATAGTTTTGACCGCAATCGATAGGCGTGTCTGCTTCAATTTGTCAGAATTAGAAAGCGACGGATTTGATGATTGAAAATGGGCTTACTAATTCAAGAACTTAGATGCACTTGCACATGATGTTGTACTTACGAGTCGAGTCCTGTTTACACCCAAAATGTGAAGAATCTCCAAGAAATTGACAAAAAGTGGAATCGATAATATCGAATGCAATCGTCAAAGAAGTAACTACCAACGTAGTGGAATAAAGCAATCGTCCCCGTGATGGAGTTGAAAAAATTGTCAAAGTAACAAAGTCGAAGAAACAGTCAATAAAGTGGAGATAACATAATCATCGATAACCGTTTGTGGCCTCTGTTGGTAACTTTCTTTTGGAACTTTTATTTTTAACCTCCCTTGTAACGTCCTCTTATAACCTTGTTTGTAACCTCATTTTGTAACTTCAATGTGTAACTTCTCTTTACTCCTCGTAGCCACAAAGTTATTTCTTTTTTAGTAAGCCTTTGTAACCTCTATTGATAATTATCGATTATAGGCTTTAAATAGCTACATCGCACTCTTCGGAGAGCCACCAACAAATCAATCAAAATGTTATATTTCACTTATTTTGACTTTCCTGTACTGTACTTTATTTTTCCCTAGTTATAGCTTTACTATTCGCGTCGTCGATTAAATGCTAGTGTGTATCTCTATCCCAGATGTTGCATCATCTATTAATTTTCGGCGTTACATCTTTGCATATTCTCAAGCTTTGTTGTTGACTAAATTGCAACACAGTTTGTGTACGTGTGTTGTTGTGAAGTGGCTGTATTTTCAAGTTTTGTCATCAAATAAATTACGACACGGTTTGTATGTACAGTTCGGTTTGAAGTTTAAAGTAAAGATTTGCAGTTTGAAATTGCCATAAAACTCGTCTCGTCTCATTAAAAGTCGAAGAACGACTTTCGGTGAAAGATATTTTGTCACGAGAGAAATTTTGGTGAAACAAGTCCAAAATAAAATTTAAGGATGACGAAGCAGGAGCAATTTTGAAATCCCTTTTGGAATTCATCTTAAAAAAGCAAAACCAAATAGTGCTTTGCACCTGACATTTTTTAGAGCGAAAATCTTCACTGGAGAAAGTGATATGATTGTGCCATAGGAGACTATAATTGGGATAAGGACACTAGGAGTGTTATAACTTTCGTACGACGCTCACTTGAGTGCCATAACTCTTTTTTGGCTCACTTAAGTACCATTTCCGGCAAAAAGTAATTACTTAAGTGCTATCGGCCACTTGGCAGCCAAAAAATTCAACATGGACACCGGTTGTCCTATGCGGTTTCACTGGAGCTCATGTGGAAAATATTTTAATATTTTTTTCTTTTGAATTTTTGAATTTTTTTTCTTTTTTTTGCAATTTTTTATTCATTGCTGGAGATGTAACATCTTGAATTCGATCTATTTTCGGGATCAATAAAATTGATATTATTTCACATTTCATTTTAGTGAGTCTCGCCCGGAATTGATCACTCTCGGGATACTAACCGATGGGAAATGGCTAACTAGGAAAATGGTACGTGGACCAGGAACTCAACCACGAATCGAGCTCTGATTTCGAGAAACGACGAGGAAATATTTTGGGCTAATGTGGGCCGATCCTAGGAAAGCGACGGACATGGTTTGGCCAACGATGTACGATCGGATAGCGGGTGATTCCGGACGACCGAGAGTACGTGTGGCGAACAATCCCGAACTTAATCCGGACGATCGCAACCCCCGGAACTAGCTATAAATCCTCACGTTCTCTTAGTAATCGAGACCGCCACGACTCGAGTAACCCTAGATCGATACGCGTAACCCTTAAATAGCTGTCTTTTTTTTTTTTTGGTAAAGGTAAATGTGTATATAATTTTTCATAAAACCAAGTACAAGCTAAAGCTCAAACCAAACCCGACCCAAAAGAGACAAAAGCTGTCAAGAAGGGATCAAGAAAGGTCCAGCAAACTATACAAAAAGCAGCAAAGCTAACTAGAAAACAGCAAAACGCATTAAGGTGACAGCCGATCCACTTCAAAGATAGAAGGTGGAAACCCCCATTTCCTTTGGAAGATTCGGTTTCTAGGAGAATCATGGATCCGCCCCAATGAGATGACCTTGTCTTTTACAACCTTAAAGAGGTGCTTGCGAATGCCCGGAAGGTAGATGCACTTGTTTCTGAATAAGGCATTGTTCCTTTCCGTCCATATTATATGAACTAAAGCTCCAAGGGAGAACCTGGAAAGGCAGTCAGAGAATGAGGAATCGCCACAGACTTTCATGGCCCAAAGGATATGCTCTCGCCACGGTCGGTTTCGCCATGGAAGGTTGCATTTGGTGGCCCAAAAGGATGCCAGTCTTTTGGTGGAGGGGCATTAAAAAAAAGATGATTTATCGAGTCCAGGATAGAGCCACAGAAGACACACAATGCGGAATCAAGCCTACAGTTTTGAAGGAGTAAAACCTGCATAAGAAGTCTGTTGAGAGTGACTAGCCACATGATAAAGGCATGCCGGGGTGCAATATGACGATCCCAAATAAAGGAGTGCCATGGGACAGGGAGACCTCTTCTTCGGAGGTGATTCCAGGCAGATGATACCGAGAATGAGCCCGTTGGGTGAGAACTCCAAGTCATAGTATCAGCAGTACCATCGGAGAAGGTAGGCGATGGTTCAGACCAACTTTGGATAGAATCAAGTACAAATAAAGGTTGCCAAGTGCAATCAAAGAACTCCCGGACTGAGGTGTTTCTAGGAATCCATGATTGGTATATGTCGACATTGCTAAAAATAAGGTAGAGTGGGCCTCTGTCATGCCACCAATCAAACCAAAGTGAGACAGTGTGCCCGTCACCAATCTTCCACCGAAAGAGACCCTGAGCAATAGAGCGCAAGTCGAGGATCTTCTTCCAGGTCCAAGAGCAAAAAGTTGGCTTCGAGACCACCCAAAAATTAGATTTTAAAAAGATTGAGTGAATCCACTTGCACCACATGGATTCTTTATCATAGAAAAGAAGCCATATATGCTTTAGGGTCAACGCCCTATTATATTCCATGAGTCTCTGAATACCCAGGCCGCCTTCTTCTTTTGGTAGGCATACATTGGTCCAGGCGACCTTAGCACCCCCAACACCAAGCTCAGGACCCTTCCAGAGAAATTGCCTTAAGATGGTCTCGATATGATATAAAACCGATTTGGGAAGTGAGAAAATGGAAGCCCAATATACTTGGATAGAGTGAAGGACAGAACGGATAAGTTGAAGTCTCCCTGCAAAGGATAGGAACCTTTGAGTCCAAGAGCGTGCCTTGGCTGTGATTGAGTCAATTAGGATCTTGCAATCCTCTTTCCGAAGCCTAGAAGAGATAATAGGTACCCCAAGGTAACGAAAAGGGAGAGAGCCTATTTGAAACCCGAGACATTGGAGTAGCTGATCTTGGAGGGTCATATTTCCTCCTGAAAGAAAAGGTTGCTTTTAGAACAGTTTGGTCGTAGGCCAGACCAGCTGGAGAAAAGATCTAGCGATTCTTTTATAATTTCCACGGACCTCAGGTGACCTTTAGAAAAAAGTAGAACGTCATCCGCAAAGAAAAGGTGGCAGATACGTGTCTTCTTACAGCGCCAAAACCAATGAAAGTCCGGAGAGTTGGTTTTGGACTGAAGAATGCTAGAGAGAATTTCCATAGCCAGGATAAAGAGGTATGGCGAGAGCGGATCTCCTTGGCGAATACCTCTACTACTAGGAAAGAATCCATGTAATTCTCTATTAATAGAAACGGAGAATTTAGCTATAGATACACATGTCATAATCAACTTAATGAAATGGTCTGGAAATTTGAAGGCTTTGAGAGTCATCTGAATGAAATTCCAGTCAAGAGTGTCAAAGGCCTTTTGAAAATCCACTTTGATGGCGCATTTCAGGCGGTAAGTCTCATGGTGAAAATCCACAAACAACTCTTGAGCGATCATTATGTTGTCACTAATTCTACGACCTTTAACAAAAGCCGTTTGGGACAGGCTGATCAAGGAAGGTAGAATGTGAGCAATACGCCTGGCCAAAATTTTAGAAATACATTTGTATAGCGTGTTACAATAAGCAATCGGCCGAAAGTCCGACATAGAAGAGGCGTTAGGAGATTTCGGTACTAGAGTCAAAATAGTACAATTTAACTCCTTAAGCATGCTTCCAGTCTCAAAAAAGTTTTTCACAGCCTTGATGATTGAAGGTCCAATGATGTCCCAGGTGGTTTTGAAGAAATCCACATTGTAGCCATCCGGTCCAGGTGCTTTTCCTTTTGCCAGTGAGAAAAGGGTAGCCTGAATTTCCCCATCAGAAACCGGTTGGCCTATGTAAGTCCTCTAATCCTCACTAAGTACCTGTCCAATGTACTCATCTACTTCACCTTGAGTGGGTAAGGTGGATGTGGAGTTACTATTCAGAAGTACCTGAAAGTGGTTAACTATGTGATTCCTGATCACAGGAGGTTCATTTAATATGACACCATCGTTTGTGGATACTGAGAGAATACGATTCTGAAGGTGTCTCCTGTTGACAAAATGATGAAAAAATTTAGTGTTGTGATCCCCTTCTTTGAGCCAGCGGATCCTGGACTTTTGTCGAAAGAAGGATTCCTCTTGGAGTCTCAGTGTAGAGAAGGAGCGAAGTTGCTCCGCTTCCATGTCAAGCAAGCTCTGGTCAAATGGTGATAACTCCAAGGCTGACTGTGTCGCATAAAGATTCGCTCTAGCCTGGTCTGTCCTTGTAAAAATGGCTGAAAAGGAACTGTTGTTCAACTGTTTGAGCTTTGCTTTAAGGGCTCTCAACTTGGAACATACAATATACATAGGGTTGCCTTTTATACAGGAGTCCCAAACTTGGGTTGCCAGCTGCAAGAAGTTAGGATGAGAAGCCCAAAAATTGAAGAATTTAAACGGTTTATTGGAATGTTGAAGCGGGACAATTTTGATCACCATAGGAGAGTGATCGGATATACCCGGTACAAGGAAAGTAGCTTCCACAAAAGAGAAATGCTGAGCCCAAAGGTTGTTAATGAGGACTCAATCAATCTTGCGAAGTTTCCTGTTGACGCCAGATGAATGAGACCAGGTAAAACGGCTTCCCACATATCGAAGGTCTTCTAGTCCAGCTTCATTGAGACAGTCGCCAAATTCATTGAAAACTGGGATCCATGGCGTTGTACTACCGATTCTGTCTTGTGGATCCTTGATGGCGTTGAAGTCACCAGCTACAATCCATGGTAAGTCACAAGATGAGAGCTGAATGAGATCCGCCCATAATAAACGCCTAAGAACAAAAGTGTGCTCCCCGTATACAACCGTGAGAAGACAGGATTTGCCCAAATTGATAAGAGAAAGCTGCATATGAATCAATTGCCCTGAAGTGAGAAGTTGGGTCATGCCGATGACATTGGGATCCTATCCAAACCAAATTCTGCCAAGAGGGGAGAACTTGTAGTTGGAAGTCCACTGTCAGTTGTTATATAAGCTTCTAGAGATCTTAGCAAAAAGAGAAGCTTTGATTTTGGTTTCAACGATACCAATACAAGAGAGCCGATGAGTTCTTATAAGAGCACGAATCTTGGCTTGTCTAATGGGATTTACTAGTCCCCGAATGTTCCATATACCAAAAAACATAGTTATAGATGGATAGGTTACCTCTGAGAAGTCCTAGGTCTCCTCCTCTTAGGTTTTTGTTTTGAGGAAGAAGGACTCGGGTCCCTTGTGGGGCATGAAGAGTCGGGCTGAACATCTAGTGAGGCAATGGCAGCCTCAACATGGGGACCAGAAGCCATGGAACGAGATCTGGTGTTGGGGGGGGAAGCATTTCCAGATTCAGCCTCAACAACTTCCCCTGGAACATTAGATCTATCTTCCTGAGTGCAAGAGCCAGAGGAGTCCAGAGCATTAATTCTGTCTTCAGCTGAGGACAGTGAGTCTGAGGGAGAGAGAGGAAGCCTCTAATCTGGGCTATCTGCAGGGCATAATACAGGGGAAGCAACCTAAGCGTGCTGAGGTAGAGAACCTGCAAGGCAAGGAACAGAGGGAGAGCTGGGACCAGCGTTGATGTCCCTGGAGTTGGGTAATTTGACTCCAACTGAAGCTGTTTGAACAATAGCCTCAGGGGCAGCAGCCGGGTTTAAGGCCAATACAGAAGGGGAAGGAGGTTGTGGCCTTAGGTTTGAGGCCAATACAGGAGGGGCATGGCCTTTGTTGCGCCTGACCAGTGTCCATTCATCAGTAGTTTGGGGCTGTGTAGAAGGCTCAACCCAAGGATCAGGTTGTTGGGGAGCACAATCAAATCCTTTGGTTCCCAGTTTGTGGCCGAAGATCCCACATGAGGAGCAAGCAAGTGGTTTCCATTCATATTCAACACTTATAGAATTTACAATTCCATCCCACCTGAACTTAACAGTGTCCATCCGAGGACTTGTGGCCTTGATGTCAATACAAACACGCGCATAAGATATTCTAGAGAGCTGTTCAGTCTGTGCATCAACATAAAGAGGTTGGCCAAGGGCACTAGCTATGCAGCCAATGCCCGCCGGTGACTAGAGGGAAAAGGGGATGTCCCTTAGCTTAACCCAAACAGGGATAGAATCCAGCTTACCCTTCTTGAGGACCAATTTCGGGTGCCACTGCTGAAGCATTAAGGTGCAGCTGAATATGGATACAGGACCCATATCTATAATCTTTCGTCGAAAATCAGCATTAGGAACGTGGAAGAAATAAAAACCATTCTCATGAAGTTTGATGTCAACCACCTAGTCCCCCCAAGACCTTTTGATGGCTTGTTCAGTCAGCTTGAACGGTACCTTCTTCCCGATAAAGTGTCCAACTATGCATTCCAGCCACCTAGGACTCTCTTCAGCGGCTACCTCAGGGGTTATATCAACAATGATCTCTCCATTTTCCACCAAAGGAGGGACATAAGCCAAGTTGTAGCCTTTGGTTAGGACCCTAGCTATATTTGCCCAAGTTCTGGTCGACTGAGCAGGGGGGCTGAATACCAGAGTTCTGTTGCCTCTTACTAACAAGGCTAGCTGCATTAGTTCTAAGGTCAGAACCAAGTGGGGGACTGGCAATGTGGTTGTGTCTAGGAGTATTATGCCGGCTTTTGGATCTACCCCTGCTACAGCTACGCCTAGGATTGGCTTGCTGGGATGACCTGCTACCAGGAGGGGGGCTTTTGCTGGTGAAAGCCACTGATTTACCTCTGGGTTTTTATAGCTGTCCGTTAGTGAGAGACCCTAAAATTGTAATTAAGCAAATTTGATCATGAAATTGGATCCAGATTTGAGCGTCGAATTTCTTGGATATACGTGACTATTTTGCGAGGACGACTTCGTTTTAGTGTGACCAACCATAATAGGGATCGGTATGGTCGAAAAATGGAAATTCGACCCGGAATCGAAAAATTACCAAATTGTCCTTGGAGCCTACACTTGTAATCCGAATTTTGGGAGTTATTTGGAGGAAATTATGGTCATGTCCACCCCCCCTAATTGCCGAAAATTATGGACCAAAATGCCCTTAGATATTTTTACAAGATTCAACCTTGTCCCTTGATTGGAGGGCAAGATGGGCATTTTTAAGAAGTAGCTCAACCACTCCACTCGCACTTAACCTATAGACTCTCCACTTACTCTCTCTCCCTCATTTCTTCCCCAACAAGCCAGCCACTCCCCTCTCCTTCCTTCACTCTCTCGCCCATTCTCCCCCTTTCCTCCCTTGCTCGGTTGTGAGAGCCCACCGGAGCAGCCACGTCGCTGCCGCCCGCCGGAAATACCAAGTGCTGCCCGTCTGTGCGACCAACCAGCCGCACCACCATCCCGTCTCATCCTCCCCTTCTCTCTCTCCATCTGGTCACATGAGACCGCCGGATCAGCCCTCTTGGCAGGGCTGCATGTTGTTCGCCCGTCTCGCTGCTGCGCCACCACCTCATCAGACCATCCCATTCTCCCTCTCTCTTTTCCATTCGCCACCACTAACCAGCACCCTCTCCCCTTCGTCGCGTGAGAGCCTGCCTTGGACCGCTGATCGCCGCCGCCTCATGCAGACGTAGGAGCCGCCGTCTGCCGCACGAGCCCGCTGTGAAACCAGCTCAAGCCGCCCGTTTTCCCACCGGTTCAGCCCACTAAATTGGAGCTTAGGAATGGGTGAGTAATTACCCTAAATCCTAATTAGTCCATTATGCGTTTCTAGGTAGGTTTAGGGTTAATTTAGGGGTTAATTAAGGGAAATTAGGGCTAATTAGTGGTCTGTTTGGAAGCGGCTGGTTATGTGATTAATTGGGAGATTAAAATGTTGATTTGGAAGTGGAATAAGGGCCTAGATTGACCTAATCTGGTGGCTGCTCATGATGCACTTAATTGGCCTAGGTTTGGTAAATTTAGGGTTAATGGTGAAAATCTCAATCATGCTTTGTATTGTCCTTGTGATGGCTGATTTATGCTCGTTGGTGATCAATTTTATTATGCCATGTCGTGTGTTGTGTGGCCGAATGATGCGGTGTGTGATTGGCCAATAATTGGTGTGAATCCCATTGAATCAGTATATGAAATGTGAGTGCCAATTGTATGTTATACCGAATGGAATTAAATTGGCTAAGTGAGCATGTTGATATGATTAATTGGGCATGCTAATACGTCAATTGAGCACGTCATGGTGTGACATCGAGCATGTGACCACACTAGAATTTAATGCTCATTGTGGATCATATGATTGCCCGAGTGCTGGATTTGCATGGCCACGCATTTCGTATACCAAGCATTGGCCTGATATGAGAATTGTCCGAGTATGCGTGCCTGACATGAGCATATGATCACCTAATCGCCCTGATGCGTTTTACGCGGGATTCAGATAAAAACCGGTGTATGTGTACGTGTGATCACATAAAATCCCGATGCATTTTGCACAGGGTATTAAACCTGTCCTGATGTGTTTTATGTGGGACAATGCTTGGATTACCGGAAGACGGTCAACTTGATGCGTTTTACGCGAGTTCGGTTCGTATATGGAGATCGGTGTTGCACCTGATGCATTTACACGGGTTAGAGATACTGCGCCTGATGCGTTTTATGCGGGCCATGAAGTGTTGGATATTGATGAACCTGATACGTTTTATGCGGGTTAGACCTAATGCGTTTTACGCGGGTCGAGTTAAATGAGAAATTGACAGTGTGCAAGTATGCATCAGTGAGCTTGAGCATGGGCATCGATATGGTGACGGCATATGAGTGCAAGCATGTGTGTATCGGTGACTCGTGTGTGATGCAGGCATTAATGAGCATGAACATGTGCATGGCATCCCTCTAAGTCATTGTGGCCTCTTTTGGCTTGTTATATAGTTTTCCTTGCTAAGCCATCCCTCTCCCCTCTTGGACATTCTCCTTGTTGGATTGATAGGTGTGCTTGGTTTTAGGTTGTAAATGGTGGTTATGATAAGTAATACAATTCCTTACCCTTACCAAAAAAAAAAAAAAACATGTGCATGGCATATGTGTGGCTAAGTATGTTTGCGTATGTGCCATGACTGTGATTGTTATATGCCTAACCTGCAGGGTCATTTGTATGATCGATTTGGCCCCGAGGGCCTAGGTCAATTGATTATTGGTTGATATATTGGTTGTGTGATTTGTTTGCCTATCAGAAGGTGCATGATAGCCTAGTTTAGATTTAGGGGTTTACTCGCTAAGATTTGTTCTCACGGTTGTTGAAACCCAAACTTTTCAGACCCCCGGCCTTGAGGATGTCCGAAGTTCCCATCCGTTTTGGGATCCCGTCCCGAATAGACCAGGAGGTAATCGAGTACCTTGTAAAAAACGGGGATACATATATTAGGCATTTTACCACCGTATGGGTTAACGTGGGTGAGCAGCACTTCTAGGCCCACGAGTTCATAGGTTGGTGCTTTAGGGACTACTTCGGGACTTACGGACCTCTTAGGACCTTTGATGTCCCATTCAACGGGCTAGGTGACATAGCCCCTCAGTGTGCTGATGGAGATTTGGCGAGCCCAAAAGCTTCGTTCGGAGAGGATTCTAATGAAGGGCCTATTATCTGGGAGGTTGACGAGCCAGACTCGATTGATGAGGAGTCGGTAGACTGGGATTTCAATATGGAGTGTATGGATTCAAATGGTGAGCCGGAGCCGATGCAGCATGACCCCGAGCCAGAGGACGAGCCAGAGGAGGTCGATTCAGAGGAGGAGTTAGCAGAGGCCGAGTCCGAGCTGGATTCCATGGACTCCGAGGACGAGCCGTTTGACAACTCTTCCGAGTCCTCAAGATCTGACCTAGACTGGATACCTTAGGATTTTGCCGTAACCCTAGTTAGGTTGGGCCGATATCTTTTTGACTGGAGTCCTTTCTTAGTTTAGTAGTCTGATCGCCCGGGCCACCTACCCTTTTTGTCGTTAGTGGCCGTTGATCGGCTTTTGGTTTACTATGTGTTTTTGTATAATGGATATTGTATTCTCTCTGTTTAATGCAAGTGTATATTTGTGTATCCTATTGTTGTGTTGCTATCCTTGGTCTCGTGTTTGTTTTTTTATGGTACGGGTGTTTATGTTGTTTCCACGTGTGCTTGATTCTTTGTTTGGGTTTTTGGATCGGTGACTCGTCTTGTGACGGTGCACAAATTCGACCTCGGTTGGGATGTTCACATGCCGTAGTGTTCAAGGCTTCATAGGAGAGGGTCACCAGCGACCCTCGCCAGCTACGAAGGCCTCGCCCAGATTGGGTGAGGGTCGCCTTGCCCTCGACCAAGAAGGTCCTAGGTGAGGCCATCGCAGGTAAGGCGGCGAAGGCTCTCACTAGATCTGACGAGAGCCTTCGTTGCCTCGCTCGGGTCTCAAAAGCCATCGCCAGATCTGGACGGTTGCGAGCGAGGTGGCCTCGCCAGATCTGGCAATGGCCTTCGCCGCCTCACCCATGACAGGCAAGGCCGCGATAGCCTCACCAAGGGCTTTCGTGGCCACAAGCGAGGCGGCAAAGGCTCTTGCCAGATCTAGTGAGGCAGTGTCGCTTGTGGTCATCCAGATCTGGATATGGCCTCACGCAGGGCCTTCGTGACCGAGGGTAAGGCAGTAGTCGCCCAATCTGGGCAAGGCCTTCGTAGTCGGTGAGCATCGTCGGTGACCCTCACTGGCATTGAAAAAGAAAAGGGAAAAAATAAGGAAAAGAAAAATAAAAAAGAAAAAGGAAATTTCAAAAAAATAAAAAATATACATTTTAAAAATTCACGTTGGATGGAAAATTAATAAAAAAATCCATATAGGATGGTTTGCCGGAAATAGCACTCAAATGATTTATTTTTGCCGAAAGTGGCACTCAAGTGATCTTTTTTTTTTTAATCGGAAGTGGCACTTAAGTGAGCTAAAAAAAGTTATGGTACTCAAATGAGCGCCGTACGAAAGTTATAGTACTCCTAGTTGATGTAGCTAGCAATGATCACCTAAAGGGGGTGAATAGGTGATCTTAAATAATTTTTATCAATTTAACAGAAATGAATTATCATAGTTGAGTCTGAATAAAATTCAAATTCAAAACAGTTTATATAGATTGTGCTCTTGAAGTGCAATATGTAAAGTAAGAGATAATGATTAGAAAAACTGCACACAAGTTTATAATGATTCGGCTTATAGCAAGCGTACGTCCACTCTCCCACGCCGACAGCCTATTAGCTGGATTTCACTATGTAATCAAGAGAAATTATAGATTCAGACTAACAACACTCTTGTATATGATAGGACTCTTTATCTCACATAATCACTCTTACAAAGTGTCCCTTAAGATTTTAATGTTTGGCTCAAGAAAGACAAGAGAAAGAATCGGAGTATGCTTAGACTTTGGACTTGTTGATTCTCTATTTCATTTTACCTTCTGCTCCTCATAGATCTTCTTTTATACTCCTCTACTACCAAGCTAGCCATTGGACAGTCTTCAGAGGATCATCTTACAATCTTCATCTTAAACAGATTTGTATAAAATGGATTGAGTGGCCGTTAATTGACAAAATATAAATCCCGTTGATTTTGGTCGCCCATACAATCAGAATCTCGATTTCCATAAATAGAGTTTTATCTGTTGTAGTGCATACTTGTCATAATGATTTGATTGTCAATCAATTAGACTGAGATTGATTCAATCAAAATCTTCCTTTTGTGAAATCCATACCAGATCACTAGCTATTGTATTTTGTTCTGAATAAGTTTTGCTTATGCATTTGAAAAACTTCAGTATCTGCGTCTGCATAACTTTTGCGTCTGAAGAATTTCTAATTCAAAACTTGAGCCAGCGTAGGACTTTAGTAAAATCTGAATATTGTAGTCTAAATGACAGTCTGAAGATCTTATGTCTGAGTCTGAACTTTTGGTTTTGAATCTAAACTTTTAGTTCTGAAAAACTTGTAAAGTCTAATATTTCCTTATGAACTTCCAAAGTATATTATCTTGGAATGGAATGCATGTCAAATTCACAGGTTAAACATTGAGAATTTTATCAGCTTCAAAATCCATTAGGAGTTTTCCTCAATAATCTTCCCCTTTTTAACGGCGACAAAACTTTCATGCAGATTCAATTAATATCAAATAAATTTGAAGAAAATAAACATTTCAAGCACATGAAACACAGATATAAATATGCAAACTTGTAGGATCTATGTATTTTTCTGGCTTTGAGTATAACCTGTATAATCTGTATATTGAAGTATTAGTACGATAATATCTGCATAATCTCTCCCCCTTTTTGTCATCAGTAAAAAAAATGAATTAATAAGAGAACAGAGTAAAGTGTTGATATAAAGCATTGAATATACAAAGTCGGATGTTAAGAATACAGAACCGGAATGAATTTTTAAAAAGGAGGGTATGAAAATATGTTATTTCTTTGGTGGGGTTCGAACAAGTTGAAAGTTCTCCAGAGTAGAAACAACTTCATCAATCTTGGTAGAGCATTGACCCATAGCTTTTTCTACGTCGGTCGAACATAGAGTAATAGCTTCCCTTATCTCTGCCTTGGCTTTTTCTGCTTGAATACGTTGAGTTTGATTGTTTTTCTCAATAATTTTCTGAAGGTTTTTTTATGTCTCCTTCAAGTGCAGCTTGTTTTTCTTTGATTTCTTGCAGAAGGGTTAGAATGGTCATGTTGTCTGAAGTCTGGCCTTGGACATTTTCTGGTGCTTGTTGTTCGAACTTATCCTCTACCTAGATCTCTAGGAATCTCCCCTTGAATATCTGCATGTTCTGCAGTAGTAGTGTCATTTAAAGTTTCTTCAGGATCAAGTGGAGATTGACTTACATCTGTCTTCTGTGGAATATCATCCTGTTTATGCAGATGTGAGTCTCTAGATGTTGGTTCAGAAACCTTTGTACTAGGTTCAGAAACATGTTCAACATTTTGTCCTATTTCAAGGTGTTCTGTTTCATCATCTTCATCTCGAAGAAGAATTCTTCTTTTCTTCCTGTACACCTTGAATGGGTTTGAAGAAACAATTGACTTTTTTCCTGTTCTTTTTCTTTTCCTTTTGTCTTCGTTAATTTTCTTCCCTACAAATTTTGGTTCTGACTGCTAACATCCTTTCCTTCGGCTGTGCTTGCTTTCTCCTTTCTATTTAGTGGAGTTCTCACTCCAACCAGAGATGGAGAAAAACATGGTCGTAAATTTTATGCCTATTCAATACATAATTGGGCTCAATTTGGGCATCTTCACCATTATGTTTATAAGGCATCAGTGCAAGTTAGGACTACATCCAGCAAAAGCGATACTCCATGATCAAATAGAAGTAACTTTGTAATTTCCTCAGTCAAAGAGGTGCACAAAATGGATAGTGTGCATTGATCATATATTCACCCTGTGAGAAGTAAAATGACAAATTCATCCATTGGATGGTAAAGCTATAAGGTTGTGTTTGATCATCTGGATTTTTAGTTATGGTATGACTGAATAGAATATGATATGAAATCTAGGAATTTTGTTATATTATATCCACTGCTTGGTGAATCTCGGTAATAAAGCTGGATATTTTCATTTTCTATTCCGTTCATTATTTGGTATGAAATGCATATCGGTGCAAATGAATCTAAAAATTGCTCAAATGAAGATGGCAAGAATATCTCACAGGACTCTTGCCCACTTCATTTTTATTTGCTTATTTTTTTTTATTTTTCCCTCTCTCTATTTTTTATTTCTTTCATCCCCTTCCATCATTCTCTAATAGAACTTTATTAAATAGTAAACTATACTAAAATACATAAAATTTGTAATAAGTATAAATACTAATTATATATATGTATATTTATATATATTGAAATTATATTATAAGATAGAAAGAAATTTGAATATATAAATAAACTAGGAATAGATAAAAACAAATTGTTTTTATGTTTTTTTATTTTGAATTTTTTATATTAGAATTCAAATACTATTGCAATTTTATTAATTTAAGAAGATTTTTATTCGAGAAAAAGAAATTTTATATTATGGATATTAAAAATCCTATCTAATTTTATCCCACCTTCCTATATAATAATTTTATCTAGACTATATTCATCTTATATCCGATTTTACTCTATATAGGGCAGGAACCAAACATAGGATATCTTTACTACCAAGCATAGCCTAATAGATTGATGCATTTTCGTTGTCATTATACCGACAAATCTCAAACTGTCTGTTTCGTATGCTTATCTAATTCGATAGTGCAAATCGATACCTATTCAAGGCTCTGCGATCTGCACAAAGAAATAGATCCAAAAGTACTAACAAAAGCCATTATGTCATAACCATAATGTTCTCATCCGGAGAATAAGGAGGATATCAGCGTCGTTGCCAAGATCGCTCCCTGCAATGAATCACCAGAAGCCAAATCAGCTCTTTGCTTAAATAAGCACGTATCAGAAGATGAGGCTAGACGAACAAGGAAGGTGCACGGTGCTGGAACAAGTATAGGTCAGAAACCAAAACGTTTGAAAATTCAATCACAGAGCACAAGACAATGAAAAGATAAATGGTAACTACAAAACCCAGCGGGTAATACCAGTAAACCAAACAAAGAACTTGAATCTTTAGCCAGATACACCGGCCCATCATCCTCCATTTTTGGATCCGACATCCTACAATACACTCAAATGTGGCTACTTCCCCAATTGTCTGCACTGTTGCTACTGACGTCACACGATTTCCTAGATCAAGAAAACCAAGTAGGATCCCTCTCCCGTCACTCGATTACCCGAAAGGCCAACAGATGAACCCCATCACATGATAATCATACCAGCATCCGACACCGGTGGACTAGCTCATCAAGAAAGCAACGGTTCACGCCTGTCAGACTCAAGATGACACTCAACGTTGCCAGGGTAAAAGTACATGCATCTGTGGCCAACGAGTGGACAAGAGGAAAGGATTATCAATGTGGGTAAAAGTACATGCATCTGGCAAGGAAATACCAGAAATGTTTCACACCCATAAGGGTGGAGAATAATAAGAGTATCGTATATATTATGGAAATGAACAGTGTTTGGGTATCCTTAATTCCCACATATGACTTTGTAGTTTTCTACGCCCATCCTACCTTAAAAAAGGGATGGGACCGCATCAAACCATGGAGTCTATTATACACCTTGTGACACACCTATAGACATATTATCAGTGCTTAAGTGCGACGGCTGCTTCTTGAACTAGAGGCTGAGTGACAAGAACAAAGTGCTCAGCTTCCCTCTCGACCTGCTCCAAACATCTGTGCAGGTCCCTCCCTTCTTTCATCTTCTTGACAAACGCCACGAACCGCCTCCAGTTGTCTGGTTGGAACAAGTCTGGGTTCATCCTCAGATATGTGAATGCACACATCTCCCTGTCCTCCTGAGGATAGCCATCGATGTTCAGCAATGCGGACCGCAAAATTTGCTCCTGCGCATAATAATCATAGCGCTGCAGTGCGTTTTCCCCAGCAAGAGGAACTTCTGCCTCCCGGGTAGCCAAAGCTACTTGCTTCACCAGCTTCTCGGGTGCGCAGAGCGCATCTTGGGGTTGCTCATGGTCACGCATTTCGATGCAAGTGAAATTGAAAATAGCACCATGACGTGCCAACATCTGGGCAATGGGAAGGTAACCATCCCGAAAACGCGTGTTATAGTATCCTGCTGTCAGCTCAGGAGCATGCGAACGTGTCCCATAGTGCCAGTGAATTCCTGCAACCTTGACTGAAATCTTCACACCTGTATTCTCAAAGACGGATTTGGCAGATGAGAGTATCCTCTCACCATGGTCCAGTAGCATCTGAGAATACCATGATAAGAAGAATTCACCATATTGACTGTTCCATCCTCCACCTTCCTTCTTAAAGAATGTGGTATCCTCTGGCCAGTTGTTATATTCACCAGCATCAGTTGGACCGGTGTGGCCCCATTCTGGTTTGCCAGCAGCCTCGGCTGCAGCTTTCAAGCTACTCAGCATGTACTGCATCAAGAATTTGAAGAAATCAGAACGCAATGCAATAGAGAAGCAGAAAGAAAACTTACTCAAGAAAGAAAATGACAGCACCTACCTTGTCATAACATTGAAAGGCCCCAATTCCTGGAAATTTCCATGTCCCATTTTGCTCAGGGTATGATGGGTAACGAAGTTCGCCTGCTGGTCCCATGCCTACTTGAATTTCCTGCGGATTATGCAAGGCAATTCAGCATATGCTGCACTAAAGTGGCTCATGGCACTACCTATATGACATGTCAAATGACAAAATGTATTTCGAGACGAGAACTCACCACAATGGTTTCACCTAAAAGGTGCTGGAAGTTGTCTCTAAATGCGCACATGAAGTCAGCATAACACTGTACAGGTGTTCGCCCTTTGAGAACAGGGAGGGTGTCACAACCAAGCGATATGTATTCATAGTTTCTCCTACCCCACTGGTCTGTATATGCAAGATCAGGATCTTTATCAACTTCTTCCAGAGCCCACTTTGGTAGAGGGATGCTGAGAGGAGGAAACACAGCCCAGTTACAAGAAAAATCAAACACCATAGGTGGAGAAAAGGACAATCAGTTCCTATTACACACCAGTTCAAATGGAAGATGGTGACATTGAAACATACGAAAAACCCTCATTCCTAAAGCTTAATGACACAATAGTAGTGACACTCATGTTCATCCTGAGCAATGTCAAGCCACCTTAATTTGTAGGTGCAACAACACAAGCGTTCAACTTATATCACCAAGTCTAAAAAAAAAACGTTAGATCCCAACAAGAATGGGTGCGTGCAAGAACCAATTCAAGATCAGCTCCCCATTTTATTTGGTCCAGAAGATCAGGTCGCAATTTAAAAACCAACGATTTATTATGTTCAAAGCGCAGAATCTGTATAGATCTCTAAGGATCTAATCCTCGGGGATGTGGTGGTTGTTGGAACAAACAAGACTGCATCTCATCCATTGATTGTAAACTGTTTGTGAGTATTGACACACTTTATCTATAGGGGTCATGACATAATGAGTGTGATTAGGACCGGGGAGATCGGTCTCTCCTGGACGATGAAGGCCCATCAAAGCAGATAATACAAACGGTGGAGTTTTGCACAGTAACAATCAGTATTGTCACTATTATCATGTCAACGTGTAAGCTATCCCGGAGTCCTCTCAATTGGACAGATGAAATCGAGAAGGCAGCTTTATATTATATTATCGACAATTCAGCATCCTCAATATCTGTTTCAACATGATCCTATCCCTTCCGAAAATATTAGAGTGATATTTATCTTCACATCCAAAAGGTTTTGGAAATGGAAAAATTTGCACAAAATTACGCGTCCTGCAACCCTTTATCCAGGCCAATTATACCAAACCATTACGCAAAAGCAAAATTTGCAACCTGCCAAAGCACCACATCCAGATATTACCCCAAATTCCCAATGTCTACCTCTCTAAATCATCCCCCTATGCCGATATTCGAAAGCACAGCAAGCTAAATCAGATTGAAGATGCAATTACAATCACTCAGATGAAAAAAAAGGAAAAGAGAGAACTTACAAGCAAGAGTCACCAACGTTTCCACCGCACTGGTGAAACGACATCACAGCCTGCACTTTCAACCCATGCTTCTTAGCCATCTCCAAAAGTTCCGCATAACCACCCCAATTGTAGCTCCCAGGCTCTCTCTCCACCAATCCCCACCACACGTCCATCATAATCCCCTCCACGCCGGCACTCTTCAACGCCTGCAGACTCGCGTTCATCGCCTTCCTCCGGTTCACCGTGTTATTCATCGTCACGCTGTCCAGCGGCATCATCACGAACACCGGCACTCCTCCGCTCCCCTTCTCGCCGGCCGCCGGCGCCACCTCCCTGTGCTCCCTCACCGCCGCCTCCGGCAGCGCCTCCATCTCCGCCGCGAAGGCCTGGCACGCGACGGACAGATCCGGGCGGATCCCCCCCAGGACCGGCGACCTGCACGGGCTCGGCGGCGGCGACAGAGCGTCCACCGCGTCCGGCTTCTGCGCCCTGCACCGGACGCTTGGCGCCGGCGACTTCCACACCGCGGCCGCGCTCACCGTCGCCGTCGACGGCTCCCCGGAGCCGCTCCCGGACTCCGCCGCCTGGATCGGCGTCCCGGCGAGCGTCCCGATCTGGTGAGCCATGCTCAACGCCATGCTCGCTGCTAATTTTCTCGGGAAAATCCAATCGAGAATGACGGAAAACGATCTCTCTCTCTCTCTCTCTCTCGGTATCGAGTTACGTTGTTCAGTGGAATACGTGCTTCGAGATTTGAACGAGAGGTGGAGGGAGGTCTGACCTCAATATATATAGGGACGAGAATTCAGATAAGATTTTCTTTTTAAAAGCGATAAAATGGAAATTAAATAATCTCGACCCTTTAGTATCGCGCCACGTGTGATCTCGCACCTCGTGGCGGAACGAGGGGCGCGGGAGGGGGCGACGGCCGCGATCGGGCTACGCACGTGACGATGGGCGGTGGAGATCCGGGAGCGCGTGAAGGTTCCCGGCTAAAGTGGCACGGCGTACCAGACCAGGCCTGTTCACGAACAGAAAAATCTACGCGCCACACCCAATGGGGACGCGACACGTGCGGCGGGAGGGGTTGTGGACTGCGTTGGGGGGATCACGTGTCAGAGGCCTTTAGATGTAAGCCAAGGGTTCGGGCTTCTCGTCGTTTTGCTTCATCAGACTCGTTTTTGGCAGTCCAGGGGAAGGGTGGGGCGAGGACACGTGTCGCGAGGAGGGGAGAGTCAAAGACGGCCAGTCGGTGCCGCGTCTGATGGGGATAAGGACACGGACGGCCCGGATGATGAGTAGGTTGCGTGTCGGCCTTCGCGACGATCGAACGGTCGTGATTGGCCCAATCTGCGGCCGCGATTGGCCCAAAGTGGGGCCCGCCTCGTCGGGTCGGGTTTTAGGATCGGGCTTTTGATTCGAGCGGACGTTTGTCATCCGAGGCGTGCCCCGCGTGTGCAATTGATTTGGACAGTGAGATCCACGCGAACCACACCTTTTTATTTAAAGTGTTAATATTACGAAAAACTCTAAACTGTTACATGTATGATAATTTTACCTTAAATTAATTTTTTGGATCATAAAAAATCATAAATCGATATACTTATAACAAATTTGCTATGAACTAATTTTTTTATCACCAAAAATCCTAGACTGGTACACCTGTGATAATTTTACCAAAAACTAATTTTTTGACAACTAAAAACCCCAAACCGATATATTTGTGATAAATTTACCTTCCGTTAGTATCCGTTAAATTGGATTAATATCACGAAAAATCACAAATTTGTAAACTTGTGACAAATAGAGAGGTAAAACCCCAAACCAGTACACCCGTTAATTATCCCATGTTATCAAACTTAACAATTTGACAACAAAATTTAACGAAAATTAATGGAGAATAAATTTATTATAGGTGTACCAGTTTGAGATTTTTGGTGGTCCAGTCACAACTGGTACATTTATGATAAATTTACCATAAATTGGATAAATTTATCATAGGTCCAGTCACAACTGATCTTATGGAATCATTCATATATTTAAATAATTGGATAAATGAATGAATACGTTATTGCTATTAAATAAATAATGAAATTGAAAATACAACTTAAATCCCTAACATGTAACTATTACACGATGACTTTAGAGCATACATCTAACAGCTCCACCTTCGATGTAGTTAACTATTCCTCTCCAACCTTTCTACCTCTTGAATCTATGGCAGGCTTAAGCTGCTTGATTTGATCTTCCCATGGAGTACCAGCCCAAACAGTTGGTGCAAATCGTTTTCCCTCATACCAAACTGCTTCATGTTCTCGACAATATGAAATTTCTCCCCTTGGACACCCAAGTTGAGCCGTCATAGACTTGCATTCGTGAAGTGATTGGGACAAAATCTTCTTCAATCTGCAATCATCTTAAACATCTGAATATTAAAATGAAAGAGCTAAAAAGAAATCTGCAAAAGTTCTCGAAGAAAGTCTCAGATCATGAAACAGGGAAAATTACATTAATCACACTTGGAGCTAAAGAGGTTCTAATGATCTCACCGCTAGAATCAAAATTAGGTTTGCCTCATTTAGAATTAGATTGACCCCTTCTAGTAGTAATGGATCCACTCATCAAAATGAGTGATTATGACATGCAACTCCCTCTGTAGTAGGGCCACTGCTGCTCCCTGCTTCACTCCGTAGTTTGGTATGCCTTCCCGAAGGTTGAGAACTTGGTCTGGGATAGAGAGGTTGACCAGCTACCTCCACAAAGCTGAGGTTAGCGTGGCTTTCAAGGTAACACTAAGCGAAGGCTATATCACACGAAGGTGCCTGCAGTCACAATCACAAAGGGATCTGCTGGAGAGGTCAAAGAGATCTGCTGTCTCGTTCTCTCATGCCCGTATCCTTCCCCAATCCCAAAAAAAAGGAAAGGGGCGTACTCATGTCTAAGAAGCAGTTGAGTTGATGGAGGACAAAATATGCTTCTGGGATAATTTAAATCGATAAACGTCGTCGTTTCCACAGCTAACTGAGATCGGCAGCTCTATAAACGCTGCCGTTGCGCAGCTCCTGCGACATGCGAAATGACAATTATACCCCTAGGTCACGCGCGTAAAGATATGCCTCTCGCCTTGCCGAGCCCGTACGCTCAGTCACTCCTCTCTTTGAACTCTTCGAATTCTTCGTCTCTCCCGCGGTCTCTATACCTCCGATCCGTCAATGGCGAAGCAAGCAGTCCGAATTCTCGTCACTGATGCTGGAGGTATGGTCGGATTCAGATACGCTATTTTTTTCGTCTGTTTTTGCATCTCCTGTGTTGATCCGAGGATTTAGAAGCCTGAACCTGTGTCGTCAATAGTTCGATGCGGCGAGCTGTTCTGGTTTCGTGATCCTTTGGTCTTTTCATCTTCTCGTAAGAGTTTCGTTCATCTTGTTCACAACCTGTCGTCTTCATATGTTTCATCCCGAAATTGCCGCATATTTCGAGTTGCCTGTTGACCACGAGTGTGATTACAGACGGCAGAAGTATGATGCACCCGACTGTATCGAGTGTACTTTTCCAGTTTTCGAATGCACGAATACGAGATAGTTTGTTGACCATGTCTGACCATGCAGGGCTAGTTGCATGGGATCTCGTTCGTATGATCGCTCTTGGTGATATGCTAGGTCCCGACCAGCCTATGATTCTGCACCTCCTTCATCGTGGGACTCTTGCTGATGCAGATGCTCTCCAAGATCTTAAGATAGTATTGGTGCAATCTCCGCATCCTCTTGTTGAAGGTTTGCGTAGTTTCTCTGTAATTATTAAGCTGCCGGTTTTGTGCAGTGGGACTTGAAACAGGTATTATTGAAGCAACCGATGTGGGTGAGGCATGCAGCGGTGTTGAAATTGCAATGCTGATAGGAATGGTTCCAAAGAAAACTAGTAGGGAAAGCTTGGTGAACAATTATAGGAACTACAAGCTCCTGGCTGATGCTTTAGAAAATTATGCAGCTGCCAATTGCAAGGTAAGTTTTTTTGTTAACAAAAGTATGTGAATAGGAGGCCATGGTGATATACGGTCAATTACAAGAATTTTGACCTTCCGGCATGCTTGTGAATTGGACCGTATGTCTTTTTTTTTCGCTTAAATAAAGCAATGCTAAATAAAATAGGATCTGGTTCGCTTATTGTCAAAGTTTCAAAATTGTGCATTTGATTTGGACACTTGGTTTGCTTTCCTTCCCATTTTCATGGATGACTTAATCTGAAAATAGGTGAAATGCTTTTTCATTTTAAAATCTCTTAATATCTTCTGCACAATAATTTGGTTGGCTAATTGGTAAACGGATGCAACTCTTCATGTTAATCTGCAAACAGTTGAAATGTCATTTCTTCTTGAAATCTTTTAGTTTCCTCTGCATGGAAATTTGGTTGACTAATTGGTAAATAGATACAACAAACACTGCACGGCAATGTATTGAGACGACCATTGGTCGATGATATTTTAGTTTTCATCTTTGAGCATGGAAACTATGGCAGGATGATATTCTAGAAAGTGTATATTCTAAATCATAAGGTTTATGACGTACTCGGTTTATCTTCTATTAAGAGTGTGTTTGTTTCACGGAAAATGTAACATTTTTTGGAAAATATTTTCCGGAAAATCATTTTCCAAGAAAATATTTAGTTTTCCTTTGTTTGGTGATATGTGATCAAAAACATTATCTGGTGTTTGAATCTCATTTAGAAAATGATTTTAATCCCATGATTTTATCTTAGGCAAATTTTTTTTAATATTTTTATTTTTAAAAATAAAAAGAACGAAAAAAATAAAATATTAAAAAAAATATGGACTGCACATTCTCGGGGGACGTGGGTTTCCATGGGGGTGTTTTCTGATGGTTCTTACAATGTGCCCAAGGACCTCATCTTCTCCTTCCCCGGTAACTTCTCGCAATGGAGAGTGGACCATCGTGCAAGGTATAGAAAATTCTGTTTTCCCATTAAAACCAATTACAATCTTCATTATTGCACTTTGTGCTAGCAATTTCTGCCTAGCAACTGTCGGTGGTCAGAGATATTCCACGTCATACTTTTCAAATTTTATTTGTACATATTTCATTCTAAAGATGAACACAAAACTGAGGAGATCAAGAACCCAATAGGCCGCAAAAAAATTTAGGGATTTGATTAAATATTTTGTAAAAGTTCATCGGTGACTCTATACCATTTGATTACAAATGTTTTATCGGAGTTCCCAATTACTTTCTCTTTCCCGTAATTTTAATAAGCTCTCTAACCTTGCCTATACGATTAAATTAAATAATTGCGTTTATCTTGCACTTCATCTTTTTGCATTGCAATACAGTATAGCACTCCAATCTTTTAATCGAACTGGTTTTTCAAAACTTGTCTTCTTGGGTTTTGGTTAGTGGCCTACTTAGTCATCTTGGGTTTTGGTCATGACCGTCTTATTCTGTGGGCCTGATGTAGGTCTCACGCTTGATGAGTTCTCGAGGAAGAAGATGGATTCGACAGTGGAAGAACTTATGAAAGAGCACTTGTCGACTCTTGCCTCCATTGAACGTTATCTTCATGGGTAGTATAGTGGTTGAAGCCCTCACCACCACCACCGTACACAGTCCCCTTCCCCTCTGTTTAATTTCACTATCTAATGTTGATATTTAAACACTCCTTTACCTATTGTATGTGCTTTTGAGTTTTCCTCGTGTTGGCTAGTTAAAACAAGTCGTGTTCGTTATTGCCATCCCTATTGCCATGGAGAGAGTATGATCAGTTCTAAAGAAGTGGGATTGAAACATATTTTGAATGTCCTTCATTTCTTATCAAGTTCTGAGACTCGACGTGTCGTCCACTTGCAAAGCAGGCAGGTGCGAATTACAAGTAGAGGTCAATCCAGAAGAACCCAGCCTTCTCCTCATCCAAAGAATTGCTTCCAGGGCTGGTTGAGCTCGCTTCCCCCTTCCTCTGATGAGGATACATCGATCGAGCATATTCAGAAATATGCTCGGGAGTTCTAAGATGCAAGCCGACAGACACCACTACTTCAAATGGAAAAGTTCTAAAGGGTGACCTAACCTTCGGTGCATCTTACTGTTGAGTGATTTGCCTAGCGGGTGATGTTTCTTCGTGCGTACGAGGCTCGGGATAATTCCAGATAGTACGTCTAAATCTTTTTGCTACAAGGGAGATGCGCGCAGAAACTCCCGGTTACTCCCAAAGAGAGGTCTCTCAAGAAAAGAAAAGTTCAATTGGGCAACCTAAAAGGACAAATGGAAAAGAAACTTGGTTTATCATCATTGGTGGACGAGAAAGGTGTCTTATCTGCTGGAGATGTATATGGAGTGAATGATCAGAAACTATTTGATGGTAACCTTGCTGATGCTATGTAATCGATTTATAAAGAGAATTGATACACACTTGATCGCAAGTGGTGAAAGGTAACCTTAATTCCTGCCTCATTGGTTCTTTGGAACTATAAGGAGTAAAGTGAAGCTAATCAATTGACTTAACAGAAGGAAGTTGCAACACTTGTGCAGAATTGTCTTCTTAAATAGCTTCTTTTACTCAAAAAAGCGAGAGATCTGGATTGATCAAAGAAGGGGAGAAAACCATTGATTGATACCACTTTCCAATAGCCAAAGTTCACCCAATATTCAGTTCATATACATAAATTTCACATCTCTAAAATAAACCTAAGAGAAAATATCAGCAGGAGCATGATCCTGAGAGTTAAATTTTAAGAGAATGAGACCGAGCTGTGAAACAAAAGAAACATTTGGCAGCCATCAAACTCAACCTCCAATTATTTGCATAGAAAATTCAGCAGAATGACCAAATAAAAGAATGTGTCTTCAGCAATCGAAGTACTTTTCACAAGCCTAACTCATTTACCAAACCAATTTTACTGAATCCGATTTTTACAATCAATCCAACATTATCCAGACCCGAAATTTTACAACAAACATCCTACCGTAAGTACTTCTAGAGAACAATTATGCACCCTAAGCAGTTATTAGCCAAAGGCAGTTCGTAAGCAATGCCAACCATCAGGTCAACTTACTTTGGTAATTTCAAAATAAAAAACTTCCCAAAAATATTCTTTCATAGTTTGCACACCTTTCTGGATGAGCTGATTTGTTCATCTCCATCACGAAAGTAGCATAGCATATCCGTGTATTGAGAAGCTACCTCATTAATGGCATGCCATTTAGAATCGATACTTGAAGTTCAAAATACAAAATCATACTCCATAATTGATGATTCCAACATCTATTACTTTACTTGATCATCTCTAAATTTAACCTTAACTGCTCAAGATTCACCAGGAAGACCAAAATTAACAACATTTAATTGATGCTTCTGGTAAAACAATTTAGTTCATCGCGTTGAAAGTCAATAGAGCAAATCTCCCATGATTGAGCAATCTTTCACGATCCTTGCCAATCCCATTGATAGAGCAATCTTCCACAATTTGTGAGAATTCTGTTAATAGAGCAAATCTTCCACAATTTGTGCTAATATTGTAGATTCTTACCTTCTGTAAATCTTTTCAATTGTGATTTTTCCACTCCTGTACATGCTATAAATATAACACAAATCTCCACACCGATGAGTGCGCAATCAAATTCAAGTTCATACCCTTTCATGATATCAGAGCTTCTTAATTTTTTTCTCATCTTATTTCTCTTCTTCATTACAATGTCTTCTTTCACATCCTCCGACACTATTACCACCACCGCTGCTAGCTCTATATCCTTATTGGCCCCCTTCCACTCCCAATCACCCTTTACTCTCAGTAATCTATCTCATATTCTCCAAATCAAGCTAGATCGCAACAACTACCTTTAGTGGCAAGCACAGTTTCTTCCTTAATTTCATCTACATGAGTATCTTTGATTGTTGATTGGCTCATATTCTTGTCCGGCGCCTACTATCACTGATGCTGATAGTACTATGACCATCAATTTGAATCATACTGCATAGCACTATCGAGATCAACTCATCCTCTGCTGCATCCTCTCTACTCTTACCGAATTAGTTTTCGCACACATTGGGTTTTGAGACGTTTCATGATGTCTGGACTTCGCTTGAGAAACTGTGTGCTCCCCCATCTCAAGCTCGTGTAACGCAATTGGAGTATCGGCTTCGATCTCTAAAGAAGAGCTCTCTTTCCATGGAAGCCTTTGTTCAAAAGCCCAAGAACATTGCGGAACACCAATCTGCGGCTGCTCATCTGATTTTGGAAAAGGACGAAGTGAGCAAAAGGCAGTTAAAGGGAACAAGAGCTTGAATGATGTTCTGAAAAGCCTCTCTTTTCTCTTCTTCCCCTTGTGTCCTTTCATATTCTCTTTCTGCTGCCCTTTCACGGAGTGAACATTAACTTCTTCTTTTTTTCGCAATTTGTCTTCTTCCGGTGATATATTTGCTGGTGATCTTATACTTTTTCGTCATCTTCTGAAAGTTTGATTCCGTAATAGTCATCTTCATTAGTGCTACCACTATGATGAGACTCACTAGAGAAGGCTATTGACTTGATCTCTGATATGATTTTTTCCAATGCACCAACATAACACTGCAAATTAAGTTGCACCACAAGAGTTTTGTTGTTGGAATGAGGCATTTTTTTATTTGTTGGTAATGGGGTGAATTTCCAAATGATGTCCTAATATTTTTCTCCTGAATTTAAAAAATGTTCATTCTGAATTTCAAAAATTATGAATGACGTTTTAACCCATATTTTGAATACACCATTGTCTATATAGATGGTGTCTTAATATTTTCCTCTAATATTGATCAACATTTCAAACATATATCTGTTTTCATAAGTATTACTGAGAAATATGGTCTAGTCGTATCTCTGCTAAAATATCGTTTTTCCAAACAAAAATTAGTTTTTTTGGACATTATATTTCTCAAGGAACAATTATACCAATAGAAAGGTCTATTTTACTTGCAGAAAAATTTCCATATGAAATCAAAGACAAAACCCAATTACAAACATTTTTATGAAGTCTTAATTATATTTTAGATTTTTTCCCAAATATTAACATATTTTGCACCTTTGCATCAAAGACTACAAAAGAATCCTCCACCTTAGACATCAAACCATACTAATATTGTTAGATAAATTAAAACTCATGTCAAAGAAATACTATGCCTCCATTTAGCCGACCCATTTGCTTTCAAAATGGTGGAAACAGATGCTTTAGAAATTGGTTATGGAGGGATACTCAAGCAAGTAAAAATTAACAAAGAACAAATTATTCAATTTCTTTTTAAACACTAGAATCAAACCCAACAAAATTTTATTCTTCTATTAAACAAGAATTGTTAGCAATTTTTTTTATCAATATTTAAATTTCAAGTAGATTTATTAAAATAAAATTTTCTTTTACGAATTGATTGCAAGTTAGCAAAAGAAGTATTGCAAAAAGATGTATTAATTATTGCTTCAAAACAAATTTTAGCTAAGTGGCAAGCCATTCTATTAGTGTTTTTACTTTGACATTGAATTTACTAATGGTTCTTCAAATTCTTCGGCTAACTTTCTCACAAGAAAATTCTTATAGGGAAAACAATCATGCCTCCAAAATTATCAAGAAAAGAAAAGAGGAAAGCAATTGTTGAATTTTCAAAATCACAACCCGAATCACATAGCTAGCCACCAACAATGAACCAACTTCAAGTATGGTTAGACATCATTAAAGCTGAATCATCAGGATCGGCTCATATATCCCCATTCCTATCGCAAATAGACCAATTACTCCCAGAAAAAACTAAATTACAAAAACCCCATACAAGATCAAGTACCAAACAATCACAATCACTTTCTTCTCCTATCAAAACTTGGGCATACATAATCCAAGAAGAGCCATCAAAACAAGTTCAAGATAACTTTAAACCCATCACCATTAGCCTCCCAAAAACCAAAGGACTTGCAACCATTGAAACGAATTTCTAGTAAAGTGGTTATAAGAACACCAATGACCACTTCCATCGTATCCCAAAACCAAGGATCACAGTTCTATGTAAGATCACAATTTATTACACAAAGCCAATACCGATTAATCATGGAAGTAGAAAAAGGATTTTATCATGAAAACCCAAAAGTTTTTGCAAAAAAACATTTTCCTCGAAAACTGGCATTAAAAACCACATGATTTGTCAAAACCTCATGCTTGTTATGAACAAATTATGATGGAAACTCAGCTCCTCAAAATCCAAACAATATTACTCATTCCATAGTCACAATCCTCTTAAGTCATTTATCCTAATACGTGAAAACCTACCCCTCATACTCCTTTACATTTTGAAGCCCGATTGACTACCACATTACTATATCTTCCTACCTACACTTACTAAGATTACCAATAGGCATGGTGGAATAAATTTTTCCGACAAAAAAATGGTGATCGCCACACTTGGCCTTTTTTTTTTTTTTTATTTCAAGACATACTTTCCCACAGAACAATTATTTTATTGGTTTAAACGTTGGTGGGATCACTTTGGCTCATTTCCAACCCACATCCCATGAACCAAAATTTCAAATCTCATGCATTTTCTCATCAATTTCAGAATTTCTAGGGTTGAAGTCTGAGAATTTAATTTCAATGCTTTAACCAATCACTCACATGTCCCATATCTAGTCTGGAGATACCAAACTAAATGGTGAGATAATTTCAAATTTACTGATCAACTTTCTTAACAATTAGTCCTAATTGGCTAAACTATCAAAACAACAAAATCACCCCATAACCAATTGATAAAAAAAAATACAACAAAATTCTTATGGCAATTCAATCAGCACAACAGCATGTTGCTGCATTGGAAAAAATCATATCAGAGATCAAGTCAAGAGATTCCTCCAGTGAATCTTATCGCAATGCAACACTAATGAAGATGACTTTTACGGAATCAACTTGTCAGAAGATGACAAAGAAGCATAAGATCACCAACAAAGATATCACCGGAAGAAAACAAATTGCAATATATATATATATATATATATATATATATATATATATACTATTCACTTTTTGTTCACTCCATGAAAGGGCAACGGAAACAAGTATAATAGGACACAAGGGGAAGAGAAAGGGGAGGCTTTTTAGAAAATCATTCAAGCTCTTACTCTCTTATTCTGTTTAACTCCCCTTTGCTCACTTCCTCCCTTCCTCTAGAACCTCCATCCTTTCTTCATCTTCTTCTTCTCTTCAACTTCTTCTTTTCTTTTCTTTTCTTTTCCTCGTCACTTGTATTACCTCATACTATCACATTTCCCGAATCACTTGTAATCACCCCCTAATCACTTGTACTTTGCATTTGTATCACTTGGATCACCTTGTAAGTTTCTTTATTTGATGCAAAGATTACCAACTAAATCATGATTGGCTTGATCATTTAAGCTTTTTATTCATTTGAATAGTAGTGGGATCTCCCTTGAGTGCGGATCGAATTACCTCTCTTGTGGATGGTCACATTGTAGTCGTTTTTATTTATTTCAACCACTAGTGGTATCTCTCTTAAGCGTGGACTACTGCCCTCGTGGAAGGCCACATTGTTCTTTCCTTACCAAGTCCATCATACCCCACTCGAGTGCGGATCACTCAAGAGATACGTGACTCAACACATGATCGAATCCATTCATTTGCCCCGACTTAAACAGAAAAAAAAGAACAATCCATATCAAATTTATTTGCTCCTTTGCAAGCTTCAAGCAAGAACCTTTTCTTTTCATGCACACTTGCCTCATCACCATACTTGTCCTCTCACTTGGACAAGAACTATCGAGACGATGCTTCCTTGTTGAAGCAAATCCACTCTTCTCTCACCACTCGCGGTCTCATCACTTAAGATCCACACTTGAGCACTCATATCATCATCATCATATACTCCAAATTTGAACAACCAGATAATGCGCGATCCATTTTGTCAGGTAATATAAGAAACAAAATTATCTCAACTATTGGCAATGGATACTTACAAGAATATGAGTTTTGTACAATTACATCAACAAGCAACATAGCCATTAGAAGACTATTGTCGTGCCTGCGTGGAGACTGGAGGAGCCATAATTCCAATGCTTGCCATGAGCCATATTAGTCAAGCCAAATCCTCGATTTGGAAGCAAGTTTATAAGAAGAGTTTTCTAGTTGGCAAACCATGCCCTTCCCTGGAAATGGGAAATGAAGGGAAATTTTCAAATTAGGATCTAAAGTGTCATCATTATCTGAAATAAGGACATAAAGTGGACTTTATACCCAATAAGGGTCTCAAGTACTCTCATTTTTTAAAATAAGGGCACGAAGTAGATTTTGTTTGAATTAAGGACATAAAGTGGATATATCTATTTTTAAAAGGGGTCTGACTTTCCGAACGGTAAGGGCATTTTTTTTTCTTTTTCTAGTTTTCTCTTTGTTCTTCGTAGGTGGCTAGTTCCAATGGCCAATCAACCAACGATAAAGCCCATGAAGGGTTGGACAAAGGTCGCTCTCACTCGATTTGGAGAGGGCCACCCTCACCGACAACAGGCGAGGCCGGTCCTAAGGGTTGTTGATGAGGGACGGCAAGTCCAAGCGAGGTTAGCGAGGCCAACCTCGCTTGTGGCTTTTGAGTTGGATTTGCTATCCCTCATCGGTAGCTAGTAAGGTGACCCTCACCCAACCCTTCCCGGGTTCTGTCGGTGGTCAGCAATCGACGAAGACAAAGAGAAAGCCAGAAAAACCAAAAGAAATGAAAAAAGAAAGAAGAAAGGAAAAAGAAAAAAAAATTAAAAATTAAAAAAAAATTTGGAAGAGAATGTCCTTGATAGGTCGGAATATTTCGCTGGCCGGCAACCGGCGAGGTCAGGCTTTAATTTGAAACTGTCATGGTCACTTCAGGCCCTTATTTGAGATCGATATGCCACTTCAAGCCCTTATTTGATACAAAGTCCACTTTATGTCCTTATTTGAAAAAAATGAGTGCACTTCAAGCCCCTTTATTTGGAATTTTCCCACTAAATAAATGAAAGTCCCCATTCTGCATTCCTTCCTTCGATCGATGTGCACGTACCACCTCGTTATTTAGAATTTTTTTTGTACTTGATTACAATGAATCCTTATCACGTAATGAAACGACTTTTATAATGTGTTATGACATTTTCATACTCAATTATGACGACGCATTGCATATCACATTAGGGGTGCGTTTGGTAAGGCTGCGCATGGCAACCATTCTGTGCCCGGGAACAGATTTTGGTAAGAAATTATTCTTTTTTATTCTGTGCTTGGGAACTAATTCTGAGCATTTGAAGGCGTTTGATAACGGTCAAAAATTTCTATTCTTGAAATAGTAAAAGAACAGAAATACGTTTGGTAACGGCATAAAATTTCTTTTTATTAATAATATTTTAAATATTTTAATATTTCTTTCTTTTCTTTTTTTCTTCTCCTCCTTCTTGGTCATGGCCGGTAAAATATTTTTTAATTAATAATACTTTTATTAAAAATAATTTTTTTTATTTTTTCCACGGTTGGTAAAAATTTCTTTATTAATAATACTTTTATTAAAAAATAAATTTTTTTATTATTTTGACCATGGCAGATAAAATTTTTTTATTAATAATATTTTTTTTCTTTTTTTGGCCATGGCAAGTAAAATATTTTTTTATTAATAATATTTTTTTTATTAAAATATTATTTTATTTTTTTCCATGGCCTGGTTGCCGACCATGACCGGTAAAATAATTTTTTTATTAAAATAATTTTTTCCTTTTTTTGCCATGGCCTGATGGCAGGCCATGGCCGGTAAAATATTTTTTTATTAATAATATTTTTTATTAAAATATTTTTTCTTTTTTTTGCCATGGCCTGGTCGCTAGCCGTGGCCAGTAAAATATTTTTTTATTAAAATATTTTTTTTCCTTTTTTTGGCCATGGCTTGATCGCCGACCATGGCCAAGAAAATATTTTTTTATTAATAATATCTTTTTTTTCATGGCCTAGTAGCTTGCCATGAATGGTAAAATAATTTTTTTGTTCATGACCGGTAAAATATTTTATTATTAATAATATTTTTTATTAATAACATTTTTTTATTAAAATATTTTAATCTCGCTAGATACGTCGAGGGTGGCCCTCGCGTCATACATTAGAAGCTACATTAAAAATCAAGAAAAAGAAGAAGAAAAAAAATTGATTCTCATTTTTGTTTTCAGAATCAAGAAGCTACTTTTTTTTTGTTCTTAATTCTGCTCCAAAATTGATTCTGGACACAAATTTGCAAGAAATTGTGCCCAAAATCAAAAAATTTAACAAATGAATTTCTGTTCCAAAACTGATTATGGGAACAAAAGAACAGAAATTTTCACTATTTGGCCAGTTGCCAAACAGATCCTAACTAGCTAAATAGTGACTGATTCTATTATTTTGTTCCCGAGAATAAAAAAAGAACAAAAATCCGTTTGGTAAATTTTTTGTTCCATAGCACAAAATTGTTCCCAAAATCAGTTTTGAAACATAATCAAGAATAAAAAAAAGTTGATTCTTGATTATGGGAGCAAAAAAAAAAAAGAATCAAAACTAACAATTGAAATCGACATGCTCATGGAGTTCACACATTCTCTGGACCATTGTTGCTCCTTCACTGGCGCTTTCTTCTCTCGACGACGGTTGCTCCTTCATCGGCGTCTTCCTTCACGATGGTGGCTGCTCCTTTACCGACCAAGCTTCTTGTTCGAGGTGAGTTCTTGTTGATGACTCACAACTATGGGAGGGACACCGTCGCCACTGTTGAGCGAGGGCAGACCTCGTCGATTTGGGCAAGGGCTCGCTCGAGCTTCGCCATCACCCATATCGGTGAGGGCGGCACTCGCTTGAGTGAGCCGCCATTGCCGCCCTTGCCCCGATTGGCGATGGCTCACTCAAGCAAGTGTCGCCGCGCTCGCCAATCTTTTTGTCCTAGCTAGCTGTAACTCACAATGTGTGTGTACAGGTTGACGTGCTCTATCTCTTTTGGCTTGACCTTCCTTAGCTCCCCTCCGTGCAATCATCGCATTGCCTCGCCGCCTCCACTTCACTGTTCATCTTAGGTACATTCTCAAATCACCCTCCAAGAGGGGCGGTAGATCATGTGCATTTATGGTTATCGTTCGTATCGTTTCGATAGCTAAGAGCCTTGTGGAGATTTTAGAGCTTGTTTGGACAATAGAGTTGTTGTGCTGGTTGATTAGTGTGATTGTTAGGCCTTTCTTAGCTAGTCCACTGGTTGGATTTTGGTTTTAAAGATTCTGATTTTTCACGGGGCTATAACCCTCTTAACTAGCTCGATGACTTGTTTATCTTGATTCTGATTTCTTTGGTGGGTAATTGAATCTAAGCTCCAGTTGGGTTTCTAGTAATAGGTGAATGTAGAGAATGCGACCATTCTCAAACCTTGAATCTTGTATTATTTTAGCTTAATTCTTACTTGCTGCTTGGATCTAGAGAATGAGACATGGAGAATGCATATCTTTTTTGGCGATGATGTATCCCTATGCCCTTTTTCTTTTCTCGTTCTTTATGCTTTTAGCTTTGCCAGAGCATAATCTTCTTTATTTAGCTCGAATTGTAGCTTGATATTGTATTTTCCAAATTTTCTCATGCTGCTGCTTCTCTTGAGAATGGTTGCATGTATTGCTTGTAATTTCTACATGACTATATTATTGATTTAATGCATAACTCATATGATGCTCAACCGGTCAATGTTACATGGCATCTTAGAAAGAGATATTCAATGCAAAGTGAACTGAGCCTTGAACCAACCTGTTTGTAAGTTTGTTGGTTGAGGAGGTCAAAAAGGGAAATCGCACATCTTTTACTTATAACGAAGCTAGGTGGATTAACATACGGGTATAATTCATTAAACAGACAAGATACTAATATACCCTACTTCAGTTAAAGAACAAGGTGAACAAACTGAGAAAACAGTATGGTAGTTCTAAGAAGCTTCTTTCACAATCTGAATTTGGCTGGGATAATGTGAATAAATAGTAGTTGTCGACGATCCAAGTATATGGGAATCTCACATCAAGATATCTTTTAACTTTTGATTATTTTGATGTCATTGTAGATGTAAGTTTTAAAATGTTTGATTATGTTGTTGACATATGTCATTGTTGCGAAAATTGCAGGATAATAGTGAGTGCGCAATATTCAAGAAGGATGGATTTCCTCAGTATCTCGAGCTGTGTATTGTATTTGGTGGTACATATGCTACTGGGGATCATGCCACAGGAAATGCCGAAGATTTGACGGTGCCAGAGGAAAGTGACAATGGTGGCGGCGATGCAAACGGTGATCCAGAAGACTTAAGTGATCACCATATTAATGAGAGAGTCTTTACATCCGACAACACTACAGCTCTAGCTCATGACAAGCACAAATTAGATAGGACTCCAAATACCAAGAGGAGAAGAAAGAGTGCCTCATTTTACGTTGCTGACACTTGCACAACTATACAGGAGCTGATCAAAGTTAAGGCAAGTCAATCTGTAAGTGGCTCTACCAACTCACAGGTCACACCACCATATGTGGACCCCTTCTCCTTATCCGTTGTCATTGATGTCCTAGTTAGTATGCTTGAGTTAGAGCAAGATCTTTACGGAAAAGCAGTGGAACGAGCATGTATTAGTGCTGCATAGACGGAGGCTTTCGTCAAATCCCTACCTGAAATGAGAAATGGACAAGGGAGATTGTTTATGGACATTCAAATATAATATATGAAGCCTTCAGAATGGAGAGACATGGTTTTTTTTAACCTATGTGAATTAATGAATGCAAAAGGTTGGTTGAAAGATAGTTGGTATGTTAGGATAGATGAATAAGTCGTGATCTTCTTATCTATGGTTTGTCACAATAACTCTAATAGAGATTTATGTGAGAGATTCTAATGTTTAGGAGAAACAATTAGCAAGCATTTTAATATAGTGTTGAAAACAATTCTCAAACTTTTAAAAGAAGTCATCAAACCACCGTCCTTTGATGTTGTCCCACAAGAAATTCTTATGGATCCTGATGATGAACGATACTTCAAGGTATGGTTTTTATTCAAAGTTTACACTATTAAATACATTTAGTTGATAATCTTTTATAACATTAGTTTTTCTTAAATGCACAGGGCTGCGTAGGTTCTATTGATAGCACTCATATAAATGCTTTCATCCTTGTGTCTCAGTACGTCCCATTTAGAGGCAAGAAAGTAAATACCAACCAAAATGTGTTGTGTGTTTGTTTACTGGATATGAAGTTGGCTTTCATGTATTCTGGGTGAGAAAGATCTGCCAATGATTATTGGGTAGATGAACAATTCTTGAATGATGATGATATTGTTAGCATGGTTATGCACCGTTGCAGTGGACATATCTATGCATACGAAAGAACCTATTAAAGATAGCAAACTATGGGGGAAGAACAGCAATGGTGCCAAAACTTGTGTACGGAGGCCACTTTGGTGCCAAAACTTTCATTTGGATCACTTAAGTACCAAAAGTTTACGCCGGCGATCACTTAAGTGCCAAATCGAAGAAAAAACGATCACTTAAGTGTCAACGGCGAGAAATTCCGACCAAATTTAATACGTGGCTTTTATATTTAAAATTTAATGACACGTGGCATTTCCATGTGTATAATTCAATTTTTTAAATATTTTTTCTGATTTTTTTCTTTCTTTTTTTTTTCTTTCTTCTTATTTCCGGTGGCCGGCTTCGCTGAGCGTCTCCTTCCTCCGGGCAAGGCCCGGAGGAAGGCGACGCCCAGCGAGGCAGCCGTGGCCTTAGCGGGGGCCGGCCTCGCCGAATCTGGCGAGGTGAGCCCTCGCCGGGGCTCGCCGTGCCCAGGCGACGGTCGAGGTCGCCTGGGCACGGCGAGCCCCGGCGAGGGCTCGCCTCGCCGGATCAGGCGAGGTCGGCCCCCGCCGAGGCCACGGCGGCCTCGCCGGGCCTCGCCCGGCGAAGCTAGCCATGGCCGGTGGCCGGACGCCGGCCACCGGAAATAAGAAAAAAGAAAAAAAAAACAAAAGAAAGGAAAAAAGAAAGAAAAGGAAAAAAAAAGAAAGAAAAGGAAAAAAGAAAGAAAAGGAAAAAAAAGAAAAGAAAGAAAAGAAATGCCACGTCAGCCTCCGTCGAGCCACATCAGCCTTCGCCGAGCAACATCAACTTGAAAAATTAATAAAAAAACGCCACGTCGGATTTTCAGCGAAGTGGCACTTAAGTGATCGTTTTTCACAACTTTTGACACTTAAGTGATCCAAATGGAAGTTTTTGCACCAAAGTGGCCTCCGTACACAAGTTTTGGTACCATTGCTGTTCTTCCCCCACAAACTATTAAGACTCGAATGGATAAGAGAGATTGTTTATGGACATTCAGATAGAATATATGAAGCCTTCAAAATAGAGAGACATATTTTTTTGAACCTATGTGAATTAATGAGGGAAAAAGGTTGGTTGAAAGATAGTTGATATGTTAGGATAGATAAACAAGTTAGGATCTTTTCCTTACCAAAAAAAAAAAGTTGGGATCTTTTTATTTATGGTTTGTTACAATAACTCTAATTATGATTTATGTGAGAGATTCTAACGTTCAGGAGAAACAATTATCAAGTATTTTAATATAGTGTTAAAAGCAATTCTCAAACTCTCGAAAGAAGTTATCAAACCATCGTCCTTTAATGTTATCCCACGGGAAATTCTTATGGATCCTAATCATGAACGATACTTCAAGGTATGTTTTTATTTAAAGTTTACACTTTCAAAGACATGTAGTTGATAATATTATATAACATTAGTTTTTCATAAATGCATAGGGTTGCGTAGGTTCTATTGATGGCACCCATATAAATGCTTCCGTCCATGTGTCTCAGCAAGTCCTATTTAGAGGCAAGAAATGGAATACCACCCAGAATATGTTGTGTGTTTGTTCATTTGATATGAAGTTTACTTTCGTGTATTTTGGGTGAGAATGACCTGCCAATGATTGTTGGGTGCTTTCGGCAACACTCGAGATTCCTCGACTGCAATTTCCTAGACCACCACTAGATATTTGCTTTGTCTATAAAAAGAAACTTTTTTATGATTATATTATGGTTGCATATCATAACAAATTTATATATACCATGTTATAGGCAAATAATACATAGTAGATTCTGGTTATGCATTAATTCTTGAATTTTTAACTCCGTTTAAAGGTGAACGGTATCATTTGAACGAATATAGAGGACGTGGGAGACGGCCAACAACAACAAGAGAATTGTTTAACCATAGATACTCTTCACTAAGGAATGTTATTGAGAGGTCATTTGGGGCATTAAAGAATCGCTTCACCATTTTGAGACACATGCCTCTATTTACAATAAAAAAAATAGGCATTTATTATAATTGCATGTTGTGCTCTTCATAATTACATTCGTGACTAAAATAGAATTGACAAAAACTTTTCCCTTTATAGAGATCCAGAGTACCTGTTTGGATCTAGAGAAATGAAGGTTGCAGATGATACATTGCATGAGCAAACAGCTAAGATAAACATGCTTAGGAAAAGTATTGTAAACAAAATGGCAATGGATTACAATATGCCTAAGATTCCATGATATTGTGTTTCCAACTTTTGTAATATTGTTTTAAATACTAGACGGCAATGGGAGAGGATCCTTATGTATTTTGAGTTTTTGAGTGCCTCTCTTGTTTGCTGACTTGTTTAAGTACAACCTTTAAGTTGTACACATAAGCACAGAGTGATGAATTTCAATGGCATTTCTTATATGTATATCACCATGTTTATATATAGGTTAATACCATGAAAAACCCCAAACTGATACACTTATGACAAATTTACCTTAAACTATTTTTTTGACCACAAAAAATCCTAAACTGGTACACCTGTGACAATTTTACCCCGAACTATTTTTTTGATCATAAAAAATCCTACACTGGTATACCTGTGACAATTTTATCTCCGAACTAATTTTTTGACCACCAAAAACCTCAAACTGGTACACCTGTGATAAATTTACCTTCCGTTAGTTTCCGTTAAATTTTACTATCAAATTGTGAAGTTTAATGACACATGGTAATTGACATGTGTACCGATTTTGGGTTTTACCCCTCTGTTTGTCTCAAGTTTACCAATTTGTGATTTTTTGTAATATTAATATAATTTAACAGACACTAACAAAAGGTAAATTTGTCACAAATGTAACAGTTTAGGATTTTTAGTATTCAAAAAATTAGTTCCGAGGGTAAAATTGTTACAGGTGTACTAGTGTAGGGTTTTTGGTGGTCAAAAAAATGATTCGGGATAAAATTATCACAAGTATATCAATTTAGGGTTTTTGATGGTCAAAAAAATAGTTCGGGGTAAAATTGTCATAAGTATACCAGTTTAGGATTTTTCGTGGTATTAACCCTTATATATATCACCATAAGATGGGAGTAATTCATTTGGTACTCATCAATATCGTTGATGGCTAATAAAAGAGTTGCCCCTTAGGAAGCACAAAAATCGTTCTATGGTTGGTTTGGCGATGGATTGAGTGCTATTCGGAACCATTGGGCAGAGTAATACACTCAAAGCTCGACCGTGAGCTTCAAATTGAGATATAACACTAATGGGAGTGATAGAGGGAAGAGTTTATATCAAGTATATACCATGTTTATACATATCACCATGTTCACCATGTTTCCTTCACTTACAAGAAAAAAATAAATTGGTTAGTGCTCCATGAGAATTAAACACCATGTTTAAAAAAGCACTTGAAAAAAATTTGGAATATAAATTTTATGGAGTTATCAAACGCATTTCTGATCTTTTTCTATTCTAGAAATAGAACTTTTTGGGTTCAAATGCTAATAAATTATTCCCAGGCATAGAATAAAAAAATCATTTCTATGCATAAATTGTTTTCGGGAATAGAATAGTTACCAAGTGCACTCTAGCGATACTATTGTAGTGCCCGTGCGTGCTCAATTTAATAGTGCTCAATTAAAAAAAATAGGCATTTTATTGTAATTGCATGTTGTGTTCTTCATAATTACATTCGTGACCAAAATAGAATTGACAAAAACTTTTCCCTTTATAGAGATCCGGAGTACCCGTTTGATCTAGAGAAATGAAGGTTGCAGATGATACATCACATGAGCAAACAGCTCAGATAAATATGCTTAGGAAAAGTATTGCAAACAAAATGGCAAGGGATTACAATATGCCTAAGATTCCATGATATTGTGTTTCCGACTTTTGTAATATTGTTTTTAAATACTAGACGGCAATGGGAGAGGATCCTTATGTGTCTTGAGTTTTTGAATGCCTCTCTTGTTTGCTGACTTGTTTAAGTACGACCTTTAGGTTGTACACATAAGCACAAAGTGATGAATTTCAATGGCGTTTCTTATATGTATATCACCATGTTTATATATATCACCATGAGATGGGAGTAATTCATTTGGTACTCATCAATATCGTTGATGGCTAAGAAAAGAGTTGCCCCTTAGGAAGCACGAAAATCGTTCTATGGTTGGTTTGGTGATGGATTGAGTGCTGTTCGGAACAATTGGGCAGAGTAGTACACTTAAAGCTCGGCTATGAGCTTCAAATTGAGATAGAACACTAATGGGAGTGATAGAGGGAAGAGTTTACATCAAGTATATACCATGTTTATACATATTACAATATTCACCATGTTTCCTTCACTTACTAGAAAAAAATAAATTGGTTAGTGCTCCATGAGAATTAAACACCATGTTTAAAAAAGCACTTGAAAAAAATTTGGAATATAAATTTTGTGCAGTTATCAAACGCATTTCTATTCTTTTTTTATTCTAGGAATAGAACTTTTTGGGTTCAAATGCTCATAAATTATTCCCAAGCATAGAATAAAAAAAATCATTTCTACGCATAAATTATTTTCGAGAATAGAATGATTACCAAGTGCACTCTAGGGGTACTGTCGTAGTGCCCATGCGTGCTCAGTTTAAAGAGAAAAAAAATTCATATGTATTTATATAATGTAAGGAAAAGTACCTCTTTATTTTGCTTCTAGATTTCCTAAACTACTCTTCGCTTCTTTCTCTCATACCCACCTATTTGTTAAACAGCCACACACTTTCTTTCTCTCTTAGAATTTCTAAATTATCCTCTCTTCCTTTATCTTGCCCTAATCAATCATACGTTAATTACGTATTTTCTTTCTGTACATAGTTACCCAATTATGTGTACGCATGCGGTGCGTGCTTTAACCCTAGTTTTCTTTTCAACCATAAATACATGATAACTAATATGGATATCGATCGTCGAGAAGCAAACTTCTTCATAGTTTAATAAAATTGTTCATTTTCTTTCACTCCTCTTTCATAAAATAGACGAAAGTTTATCATAAACATGGTCTTTATAAAAATTTATTTAGATTCGCTTTTCTCTAAGAAGCCAATAATTCTAGTGTATGGCTTGAGAACTCGAAGAAACTCCATTGCGACCCTAGCAGAGCTCAAGCGGCCATGGCTAAGCTTGACGAAGTTCAAGCAATAATGGCTATAGTTGAGCTCCATCTGTGAGCTCGACGGATTTCGAGTGGCCATGGCTAAGCTCGAAAGGCCATAAGCATGAGCTTGAAGAAGCTCCAGCTGCCATAGCCCCGAGCTCATTGGAGTTCGAGCCGCCGTGGCCGCAATCTCGAAGAAGCCTCTAGTCACCATATCACTCTTGCTTTTTTTTTTTTCTCAATTTTTATTTTGGCTAAAGTGGCGACGCCAAATAAAAGATTTTCACCTTTTTTAATAGGACATGTGTATTGAGATGTCCAGCTCAGAATGCCATTGTCCATGTTAGCAAAAATCAGCCAGCAATAGAAAAATTATAAGGAAACATTAATGGTGGAAATTTTTTAAAAATACAAGGGCAATTTTGAAATAAAAACAATAAAAGGACGGTTTTGATTTTCGGACAAAAGTATCGAGAGACATTCCACTGAATGAATACAACATGAATTCTTAAAAAAAAAGGGTTAATATCACCAAAAATTTTAAATTGATATATTTGTGATAAGTTTATCCAAAATTAATTTTTTGACTACTAAAAACTCTAAATTGATATACACATGATAAAAATACCCGAAATTAATTTTTTTGGTCACAAAATCGGTACATTTATGACAAATATACCCCTCATTAAATTGAATTAATATCATGAAAATCATAAATTATTAAATCTGTGATAAATAAATAGGTAAAATCTTAAACTAATATATCCACTAATCCTCCCATGTTATCCAACTCAGCAATTTGACGGTAAGATTTAACGGAAATTAACTAAGGATAACAAAAAATTAGTTTATGGTAAATTTATCGCAAATGTACCAACTAGTTTAGGGTTTTTCGTGATATTAGATATTAACCCAAAATAAGAAAAATGCAAAATGAATTCACGGAAGGCCCGTACTATTTGGCTCTCTCAACGGTATTTCTCACCCCCTATCCGAAAAATCCGAGGGTAATTTGGGTTCAAAGCCTGCCTCGAAAAGAGATCGAACCTCCATGATCAGACCTTGATTAGGGTTTCCTCGGTCCGATCCCCTGAAATTCATCATCGAATCGAATCCATTTTCACTATCATTTCGAGCTTTGATCTGGTTTTCCGAGCTCGATCTCCATTGCCGATCCGAGATTTTCGGGGGATGCGGCGCGAAGATCGTGGCGCCTGAGGTCGTTCCGGGGGGGTACGACAACGATGAGGGGTTCCTCGTGTCCGGAAGATGGCGATTCGCCTTCTACCTCGAGCTCTTCGCAATCCCAAAGGCAGCAGACGCACCCGCCTCGAGGTTCTTCCGGGCAGCCGACGATCCAGCGGAGGTGAAAAATTGAGCTCCCCCTGTTTTGAGCCGTCGTATGTTTGCTGTGGCGATTTCGGATGCCGACGAGCGTATGCGCGAGCGTTCGAATGTGGGGGTCTATTGCGTGCTTCCGGGAGATATTGGGGCGACGCGCGGTCCGGAATGGCTTGAGTTTGCGTGTGGAATTGGATCTGTGTGTGTGATTTTGGAAGTTTGGCCTCTAATCTCGTCGAATGAATTAGGAGTTTGGACCAATGGAGTTCTTTGAAATGAAATTCCCTTTTGATAATATGGGATGCTGTGGGGCGATGTCATTGATTTTTGGTTCGAGTTCTGCAGAATCTGTTAGAATTTAGAGGATTGTGTCCCTTAGTTGGATATGGTCATTTAATTATAGGAAGGATCCTGCCATTCTATCGAAACTTTTGTCCAGCCCCATGCAGTGTTCAGTAATCTGTCGGTTTTTCTGGGTCCCAAACGGTGCAAGAATTGATCAACTTTTGTATGCATCGTGTATCTTAGGATTTTGGTGATTATGCTTGCTTGTGTGAAATAATGACAGTTCTAGCTGTTTAACATTATGCTATGACAACCTAGACTGAGGAGGTGATCGATAAGGTTACCAGAAATGATGTCACAGGCCAAATTCTTTTTTACATTATTGTGGAATGATTTTGTCTTTCCAAGAAAATAAGGCTTGTTTTGTACTGTCAATGTTTGAGGTTGCAAGTTATTAACAGATGTTGCGTTGTAATCCATTGGAAATAGGCAATTGGTTGAATGTTGTTGAAGGCCATTGTGGGTGTTATAGTTGAGTAATATTGTACGATAAGTTTGATTACGTGTTGACATGGGCTCTTATTGAGTTACTGCTCGTATTCCATGTTCCACCGGTTCTTGTGGGATATCTAGGAAAGAAAGGATTATTGAGTGCACGATTGCGGGGTTAGGTCTGCAAGATAATATTTGATTGCTTTATAGGAGTCTAAAGGGTCTCTAATGCATGTATGCCCAACATTTTACAAATTTGATAGATCTTAGGAAGCGGATGTACTAATAAGAGACTATTTCTACTTCTTTTATTGTCTGTAATCTTGTTATTACAAGAATGGACTCGAATAGCTGCTTTGGCTGCTGCTTGCCAGGCAGCTCTCATTAGTCATTTCTTTTTGTTGTAAACCTGTGGACTCAATTTAGGGTTTCAATTTGGGGTTTCTTATGAGAGTAACTCTAGGTGTAAATTTGTGTCTCAAATCAACCAATAGCGGTTGCCGCTCCACCAAATTTAGTCCACGATGGTTGAAAGTATCTAATATCTGATCATACAACTATAAAAGAGGGTAGAATGGAATGCTCATTAGTGGATTTTAGCATTAACTTTTGCAGTTTAGTATTTTAGATATACTTCGATTTGTAGAAGCTTATAGGCCTTTTGAAAGTGTTACTTTTACATAATTTGTCATAGGATAGTCTCCTTAAAAAAATATGTATTCATCATAATAATGTCATAGGAATGCAATGTTCGTTTATTTGCAATGATTTATGACATGAAACAGAGTTGTAAATAAAAATAAGGTGCATCGCACTAAGACTTCTGCTAATGTATAGAACCATCGTTCTTTTTGCCATACATGTAGCTTGCAAAGTCTAATTTTTGAAGATGTCTATGTGTTTTGGTAAGTCTAGGGCTCTAATCAATATCAATTTTTATTTCTCCCTTGCTTATTTTATCATTTTTGGTAGACAATGGTCATCTGTTTCTTCAGGTTTGTATTATAAATGAACATGTAGATCAATAATGATTGTAAATATATTCTTCTACGTGTTGTTTGTTTTGCATAGTCGTAGACAGTGATGTACTTCTGAAAGAATTTATCAAATTGAGACGATAGATGCATGCAGACATCTCCATGTCAATAAGAACTATGAAATTCCAGTTCTCTTTCTACCTCAATTAGATATATAATTTCCTTGGAAAAGAAATCATTGCTTCATTAATTTGATGCATGGGAACTTATATCTCTAGAAAAGAAAGGTTTAGTATTGGAGTTCTTAAAGATCCCACGCCCTTATTTATGGTTGAATAAAAAAGAAAAAAGGCATTTTGATGTGAAATTTTCAGTTCATTAGTCTCGCATGATTTCCTAAATCTATTTTAAGCAGCAAGGGCCATGTATTTGATCTTGATGTTTCCAAATGTAGGAATCCTTGCTTATTCTGTGAATAAAGTACATAAAATATTGCTGAAGAGTCCCTAAATTTTTCTTGGGTCAAAGCCTAGTTATTTTAAGCGTGATAGTTGTCCTTTTGGTTTATGCTACAACATGTACTAATATGTCTCTTATTAATGAGGGAACCTTTCTTTTGCTTCAAATGATGATTTATCAAATCATAAATTCATCAGTGAAAATTACCAGAAACAACATGTATTGTCATTATACCAAGTTTTCTTCATTCATTTATCTCGTTATATATGTGTGTCTTTTTTCAGCAGTGGCAATGTCTTTAAACTCTTAGCACGAAGAGAGGTCTCTCCACGATCAAAACATTCTTTAAAGAAGTTTTGGGGAGAAGCCTCAGAGTGTCAGCTCTATCCCTTCCGGCAAAGTTGTGAAGCAGTAAGAGATGTAAGGCGAAGTCTCATCTCATGGTATTTTCTCAAACCTAGAATGTGATTATCTTTTGGGAATGTGGGCTTTGGTATATTTTTTATGTACTTTTCATATGTTGTTGCACTTGACGGCAATCCATGGCATACAGCAATTTGCCGATGTTCTATCGACTTTTTTCAGCATACTCGTTTTGGCAGGGTAGAGGCATTCTCACTGCAACATTTGTCTGCCAAATATTGTCCCTTTGTGCCTCCTCCAAGATCTACGATTGCTGCAGCCTTTAGCCCTGATGGAAAAATACTCGCTTCTACACAGTAAGTAGAAGATCCTTATATGTTTGCATAATGGTGGCCGCTATTAATATTGATTCTTATTCCAGCTAAAAACAGAGCATATATCGTATATCAAGTTGGAGTTGATTTTCTTGATTGCAGTGGAGATCATACTGTCAAACTTATTGACTCTCAGATGGGGAGTTGCTTAAAGGTGTTAAGGGGTCATAGGAGGACACCGTGGGTGGTAAGCTGCCTCTGTTATAAGGCTCCCTGTGCATGCAATGATTTGATGCTGTACTTCTAGCTTTGTATGAGTGGTCTTTTCAAATTTGCAGGTAAGGTTCCACCCCTTGTACCCAGAGATCATAGCAAGTGGCAGTTTGGATCATGAAGTTCGCCTGTGGGATGCAAATACTGCAGAGTGCATAGGATCTCGCAATTTTTGTAGTTCTCGTTCTGATTTCCCTTTTCTTTAAGAAACTGTGTCAATGTTGGGACTTGTTAAGAGGATTATTTGTGTCTTTGTCGTTTCTACAGATCGTCCGATTGCATCCATTGCATTCCATGCCCAAGGAGAACTTCTTGCTGTTGCATCTGGTCACAAGGTGGGGATTTTTTATGTGGATTTTTGTGGATTGTGAACTTTGGATACTTTTAGGGGCTTTGACCTGAAATTTGTTTATTAGTTGTACATTTGGCACTACAATAGAAGTGGAGAGACATCATCACCAACTATTGTTTTGAGGACACCACGATCTCTTAGGGCTGTGCATTTCCATCCACATGCAGCTCCATTTCTTTTAACAGCTGAGGTGAAGTCTCTTTGGTTGGCACCTTTCTTTCCTCCACCATAGCTTCTCTTGATGTTATCATCTTATCGATTTGCAGGTCAATGACCTTGATTTGACAGATTCAGCTATGACCCTTGCAACTTCTCCTGGTTATTTGCACTACCCTCCTCCTACTGTATATCTTGCAGATGCTCATTCTAATGAAAGATCTAGGTTGGCGGATGAACTGCCTCTCATGCCTTTACCATTATTGATGTGGCCTTCCTTTGCTAGAGATGATGGAAGAGCACCCTTGCCGCACACAGATGGGGATGTTGGTCTTAGTGAACAGCAGAGGGTAGACTCATCTTCTTCAGAGCGCCTTGTGGCATCAATTCCATCAGGGCAGTATGAACTCCATCTGTCTCCAATTGAACCTAGCAGCTCTCCTTCCATGCATGAAGAGACGGGAACTAATCCTTACTCTAGTGTAAGGGAAGCTGCAGTAACTCAATCTGCAATGAACAGTGTGCATAATATGGAAGTGCAATCTGAAGAGAGAAGTAATCATATTTTCTCTTTTAGCGACCCAAGATTTTGGGAGCTGCCTTCGGTGTATGGATGGTTAGTTGGTCAGACCCAAGCTGGTCCTCAAACTGCACCAAGTCCTGGAGCTCTTGAAACTTCACCTGCCTTTGGTGAGGTCACAAGTGTTTCACCTATCAGATCTGAACCTATGCCAAGTGGCGTGGACCAGTCCCGGCTTGGTGGACAATCTGGGTCTAGATATTGCTCTTCTGGGTCTCGGGTGATGCACTCAGCTGGACTTAATGATCGCCCTCATGATGAGAACTATCCTCAATCTGTTGTTAGTAAACTTAGGTCTGAACTTGCAGCCTTGCTGGCTGCAGCAGCACCATCAGAGTTGCCATGCACGGTGAAGCTTAGAGTATGGCCATATGACATGAAAGATCCTTGTGCACCTCTTCATTCAGAAAGTTGCCGCTTAACTATTCCTCATGCAGTGCTATGCAGGTATATCTTGTAACCCAGGATGTAGACTTTTGTCTTACTTTCTAATTACTCCAAGTGAAGAATTAGTATTTTCCTTGGAGTTTCTTTGGGTGGGGGTTTTGGGGGGAAAAGGGGGGACTGGAGGGAGGGGGAATAAGGCAATTGCAGGGAACAGGGAGGTAGGTATGAACCAACAACCAAAGTTAAGACCTGTTGGGTCTTTGTGATGGGTAACCATCAATAGGCCCATCTTTTTTTTTTTGGTAAGGAATAGGCCCATCTTTTTTTTTTTGGTAAGGAATGGGCCCATCTTTTGTTCCTGATAAATAACGTTTTTCCTGGTGTCCTGTTTATACTTGCATTAATACTGGCTAATTTCCTTTTGAAATTGCTGCAGTGAAATGGGTGCCCATTTTTCTCCTTGTGGCAGATTCTTAGCTGCCTGTGTTGCATGTGTGCTGCCTCAGTTGGAAGTTGATCCTGGATTACCCAGCCAGGTTGATCCCGATGTCACTAGTGTGGCAACCTCACCTACTAGACACCCTGTTTCTGCTTATCAAATCATGTACGAGCTTCGGATTTATTCCTTAGAAGAGGCAACGTAATGCTCTAGTCTTCCACCTTACTTCCATGGCTGACTTTATATTTTCTATTTTTAGATATATTCTTCTATGCTTAATGCGATATGCTTTTCGATCATCCAGATTTGGAATGGTGCTTGCATCACGACCTGTAAGAGCTGCTCATTGCTTAACCTCCATTCAGGTCAGTTGACTAGTGTCCACTCTGGTTTGAGTTTCACGAGATTGTATGATAACTGATTTCATGATTCCTCAACTTATTTTTGAGTTTTTTTGATAACTATTGTCTGAACTCTGAAGTAGCATCAAATTAACCCTGCCGAATGTTGTATCGTTTGACTTCTAGTTTATTTAGTTATCTGACATTACTCGTGCAGAAATTGTGTACGTATCAGTTGGTCATCTGATAACCATAGCAATGACTTTGGATATTATTAGCTGCTGTATTTATGAGAATAGAAAATGCTTGGATGTGTTACTTTCATTTGCAAGTCCTTGTTTTCTTGACACACTACTTTACTGATCTTTGAGGAAGTAATGTTTGGAAAGCTTTGCACATTTTTGTCCATCTCCCACTGATCTTGAGTTCATTCACGTTTATGCAGTTCTCTCCAACATCTGAACACTTGTTGCTCGCATATGGCCGTCGACATAATTCGCTTCTTAAAAGTATTGTTATTGCTGGAGAGAATACAGTGCCTATTTACACTATATTGGAGGTATGATTGAAATGCTATTTAGATGCAATTTTGAGCTTCTAGTTCCTCCTGCATTTGGCGAATCCCCCAGTTAAGGCTTTTTATTGAAGGAGAGCAGTGTGTTATTATTATTCTTTTTCTGTGGCTCGAATTACTGGTGTGCTTCTTGATGTATCTGTTGATGCATCATGCTTATTGATCTCAGTGCAGCTAATTTCCCTTTTTTCCCCTACAATTATATCACCGAACTCCATTCTGCTATTCTCTTATCAGATTGAATGTGCAACATATGATATGAAATTAAATATCACCTACCATAAATTGTCTATTAAGTCCCCATTCTGCCTTGTCAATTTGTCTGTCTCAAGCCCTCTGCATAATATGTTCGTTGGTGATGCAGCTTTCAAATCTACATGAGCATGCTAGAAGGAATGATACTTTCTGTCTGATAGTATCATGAAATATACAAGTTAACTAAGCTATGAAACATTTGTGAGAAGAAATCCAAAAAAACAATAATGGGAAAGATGTCTTTGTCCTTTTTTCCAGCAACAAAATTATCTCCTCTTGTCTTCAGATGAGTCGTGAATTAAATTTTTATGCAGTTAATGTTATTGAAGCAATTACAAGGATGAAGAACTCATCTGCTATTTATTCGGCATGAGCACATAATGAGGGAACTCAAATTAGGGATCAGAGTTTTCTTAGTTGCATTTATTTGGAACTCGAAATGTTGTACAGTTCCTTTATCTCTTATCCTGCCTATAAAGCAAGAAACTTATGAGTCAAAAGGCCTCTTTTCGTCTATCCTTTGCCTCTCTATCGGAATCGTAACTGTTAATTCAACTCTAGGTGCCAAGGTTCTAATTCCTTTTGGAGTAAACAGTTTCCAGAGTCCAAATCTAAGATGTCATTTGTACTTGTTGACATAGTCAAGATATAGATCTTGCATGCATGCATATCCTGCCTAAAAAGTGTAAGGATGTAGCTTTGGGGGACGTTATCACCTTTTTTCCAGCATGCAGCTCAATCATGCCAGTGCTAGTGATTCCTGATGTAAAATTATCCTTCCATTTAGCACTGAAAAATTAGCAATCTGTCTGCTTTGTCATATCATTGGACTGTCATTCTGTCAAAAGACGAGAGGCAATTGCACTGCACTGTTAGAGGGAAGTTATGCGCATTTTGAAGGAATGCTATGGATTATTAGACTTATTGACATGAAAACTTCTTTCTAGGAAAAGAGCGTGTTTAAGGATGATGTCCATAACAATTGTTCCAATTATTTCTGTGATTTATATGCTGCACCCATTGTCATTATCCATTTCAGAAAAAGGTATGTGCTCAGCGCTTTGATTGCTTGCAACAGTTGTTTTATTACCAGAACTGGATTGACATGCCTGTTTGTATTGTATACTCTGCAAAATCTAGAATAAAATTAGCCATATCTATGATATGAGCCCTTCAATTGATGAGCACAGACGATGCACAAAATTCATGCAGCCATGAGAAACAGGGTCATAAGTACAACTATTTATTCTTCTCTCCATCTTTCATTTGGGACTTGAGTTGTGGTCATTGTCACTACTAAGTATATTACAAAGTGACCTAGTCGAAGGGGTAGTGATAGCATTGGTGTTGGTTGCATTTAATGGTTGAATAGCCTAGAACTGCCTCCGAAGTTGATGTCACCAATTGTTGGGCATTGCTTCATGAGCAACCAGATTCCCAATCATCTTATGTAGGATTGGCATACAGGTGATTGTCCAAACCTAGATGTTCTGTTTTTTACATACCGCTTTTACTCAAAGTTAGCAGTGAGCAATGTTCACATTGCTTATCTGGCTGTTATGTTGGGTGTTTCCATCTCCCTAAACTGGTTTCTTTAACCAGGTCTACAGAGTTTCTGATATGGAACTTGTGAGAGTTCTTCCTAGTGCGGAAGATGAAGTAAATGTTGCATGCTTTCACCCTTCAGTTGGAGGTGGCCTGGTTTATGGAACAAAGGTGAGTAAATGTAATCTAATTTTCACTGGATGATCACGGGCTCACGGGCTATTCTTAAATACTTACATTTCCTTCTCTAAAAATTCAGGAAGGGAAGTTAAGGATTCTCCATTATGAAAGTTCTGGTGGCTTGAATCCAAAATCATCTGGTTTTCTTGATGAAAACATGGCAGAGGTGAACAAAGATCTGTGCTTAACTGGTGTTTGTTAGATTAATGCATTGACAGTTATTTATGAAACAAGGCCAGGCCTTTTGGCTATTGTCGAGCTTCCATTTTGTAGAATTCTTTGGTATTTGCCAGCAATGCGTGCAGTGCAATGTCTTAGTTGACCAGAAATCTCCTGCTATAATTGTCTATTATCTTTTGTTGGGGTGGTGGTGGGTGGTTGTGGATATGGCTCTTTTGCAATGATAATTTACCTCTAGCTCTCAACCTAGGTCTCCATTAATGAAGTTTATGCTCATTTTACTTGAACTTGTTTTATTGGATTGCTTTATCAAAATGACAACTTAAGGCAACATTTGATTATGTCTTAAAGTCTGTTGTTGGTAACTGAGCTGAATGAAGTTAATCACACTATGCGGGAGAATAAGTGTATATTTACATGTTGAGTGTAGCTGCATAAACTAACCTTATCTATTCCCCTTATAGGTTCCAACATATGCTTTAGAATGCTAGTAGCCTGGAAGCGCAACATGCTTGTGAAATTAACTGCTCGACCCCGAAGGTTTGTTTTTTCTTTTTCTTTTTCTTTTGTGCAACAGAAGTTTTGTGTCCATGAATAGTCTTAATACGGGGTTGTGATGCACAATATCATTCTGAAATGAATTTTGGCTTCTTTTGGGTTTATCATTCTCTTTTTATCTGTCCAAGTACCTACATCAATTTGGTGCATGCATTGAAGTGCTATTTTGAGTGCTGGCATCTTAGAAAGACCTAGGTCCCTTTAGGAGGTAATACTTGGATTTGGGTTTAGTACTTTCGACATAAATTGAAGATAGGGGTTTCCTGCTGTGGAAAGTAAAACAGCTTGTCAAGCCCAATTCAGATGTAGCACCAAGTTTGTTATGTTGGGATCTGTGTTTTCTTCTGTTAGCAATCTTTCGAAGCATGTTTTGTCAAATTGGGGAAAAAGTTCATCAATTGTATTATCTGAGATAACTCATCTGAGTTGTTATTAGGTGATAATAGCGCGGATTAGATGATGAAATGTCACTTTCACTTCCCATGCAGGTTGTGGCTTGAGTGCAGTTGTATCTGTTTTTCCACGACTGTAAACCCTTAGCCATACCGTGAGGTCCTCGTTCGATTACTTGTCAAATGTAGTTATGTATCATTCTTTGCTATTTGTGAGAGATGTCTTCCACTGCCCAGAGCCTTGGAAAGTTGATCTAACTGGGAAATAGATGTGTTAGTGCAAGATGTCTCTGGATTTATGTTAAAATGTGTATGTCTGTTTTGATCCCACGTACTATTGTGTAGGGGAGAAAAAAAGAAGCGTTTAATCGATGGACTTCAAGATTTGCCTGTTTTCTGTTCTTTCTCATCATTGTAAGGATGTTGTTTATAAATCAAATGTAAAGTATTCTTCTCTGATTACCTTGCTATGGAGGTGATCTAGTCTATGTGAGTTGGGTTTTTTCCTTGCAAGTTCAGCACCAAGTTCAGCCCCTTATAAGAAATCGGACCGGCACCAAATTTCCATCCCGAAGATTTGATATGCTTTGGGGCGTTTGGTGGACTGTGGAAGGAGACGTGGAAAATGGCGGAGCGAGTAGTTCTTGCCACAAATTATAGCAAATATCTTTGCTTATCAAAGGTGGGTGCCGTTTCGCGGCAAAATGGCATCGACCTGCTGTTTTAATCAGCTCGAGCAGTTGTCATTTTTCTGATAGTCTTATCCCTGATGAATGTATATAGTTGGTTTTCTCTTCATCAGCTCTTGGTTTTCAATTTTCTAAATCATTGGTTCTAGCACACCAATCTCGGCACTGGAAGAACTAATATCTGTTTGACTGGTTATTTTGTCACGGGATGCAGGCGGAGTGAGGAGAGAGAACGAACGGTGACTTGTGCCGTTATCATTTTGCTCTAACTGTCAAGATTATCGCCGAACTCGTAAGTTGGTTGGAGGGTACCTCTCAATTCTGAGTTCTACCCGAGTCCGAAAAAAGGAATCCCTTATGAGAGCCAATTGGCAAAGTAATAGACATCTCGCCATCCGATTAAGAGACCACTCTACGAGTCATGGGATTCATGAAATGCGCTCGCTCTTGCAATGGGTTTTTAGACGCGTTTCATAAGACAGTTCCCCTTCTATACTGGTTGCGGTATGGTAACTGCTCAAGTGCTCAGGCCGTGGAAGTGGGAACAGACCCAGTCTCGAGTGCACCTAAGTTTTAACAAAACCAACATTTCATACCTGTCGTTTCATCTCACATATTCCAATTTTGATGACATAAGGGCAATTGATTGGTGAAACCATAAATCACTTTGGCTCTGTTTGTTTTACAGAAAATAAATGATTTAAAAAATATTTTTCTAAAAATGATCGCTTGTTTGGCTTAAAATAATTAGTCAATACAAAATGCTTTCATAATCAACAACAATTTTTCGTGGACCATGAAAACAATTTTCAATCATTCATTTTTTATAAGCAATACGTACAATCATTTTGAAGAAAAATTTTCAAATTAATTTATTTTCTGCAAAACAAATATATCCAAAGAGACGGTAAAGTCGTTGACGATTGACATTATCCCTAGCTGGGACAGATTCCTTTGATACTTCATCTGTTACTCACTCTACTGTATTACGAGTTCACGACATCATCTATTTCTGATGTTTGCAGTTTGGCAATCAAACTTCCATAAAATGGAATTTCCTTGGGTTCATGGAATCCAGCAAGATCTCCATATATCCAAACCCGACACTATATTCTGATCCGGAATCTTTTTGTTATAACTTCAGTGCAAGTACCGCCATTCCTCATGTTCTGAAGCCTTCAATCGCTAGATCGCGACCCCGTGTTCCTTCGCCTATTCAAGCCGGCACGTTGACCTAACACCCTCTGTCCAATCCCCACATGGTACCTAAGTTCCAGACACTAGCATGAGTCAAACATCTTAGGGATGATACTATCTCTTTCCAACAAGCCTTATGCATTAGATAACAGCTAAATATGGCCTAATTCCTCTACCAAGTGCATAATTTCACCAGCTGCAACATCAGCTTCATGTTTCACAATAGCATGATACATCTTCACGAAACATTTTGGCTGACAATTATACTATGACAATCAAGAAAATTAACATCAAGTTACATCACCTTCCGCACAGTGCTTGAATCATTGGGCGATGATCGTTCTAATAGCACAAGTAAGAGGGCTAGTCGTAATTGATTGACCAACATAACATTACAGGATAAATGCGTTCTCGCAAATATCAAAACACACTACCTAGAGAGAGCTCTTCTATTTAGATTTATTTAAGTTTTAGAGGTACTCTCATCGATGGGACTTATACACGTGCACAAAAATGCACAGAAAATTTCATCTATCTTCAGATTGACAGACAAGAAACTATATCATAACAGACACAATACCGATGAGGTAATATTGGCCCCTTAGAGCCTACCACTATCACCCCAGCGGTCACTTAAACACAGCACTAGACTGCAAAATCGGAGAACGATTTGCCCAGCAAAACACTATATAGTGCCACTGCAAGATCCTTGGCACTTTAAACAGTTGTTAAGTTCGGTAGTATCCTCGTTCGCAGAATTACCTTCTTCATATCCGCTTTTAGATAAAGAAACTTTCGTACAACGGAACTTCACCAAAGCATCATCATCACCACATCCAGCAAATGTACACCTACCCTTTCTATGCTGTGTTCCATCCCAGAACTTTTTACAATCTCTCGACTTAGACCACCTCTATCCATCTCCCAATTCATAATGCCTTCAGTCAGTCATCGAAAGTTTTGACTCTTTGGTATTCTGCATGACGGCATAGCGCGATTAACCTTCCTAAACCCTCTGCTGCCACCTAATATGTGTCTAAGTCACAGACATTGTCACACTTGAGCATCCCACCACAGGCAATTCTCGAATCTGAAGGACAAAGAGGGCACGTTACTCCTCCTGGAAGACACTGCTTTCGAAAAGCCAATCTGGCATTGTAAACCACACTCCCCTGTAGTAAGCTAGACATAATAATGAATCCATCTAGTTTTACAGGTCAAACCAAGTGGATTCATGACCTGATTCAGACTCACTCATACATCTTATCACCATGAAGTGATGCAAATCATCTAGCTGCTAGAGCATATCCAGTGAAAGAAAGATATATTCTATCCGAGCCGTTTTGCTACTTTATGACTCTATATAGCTTGCTAACTTCGTTAGCTCATGGGCAGGCAAGTGTCCCCATATCTATACCAACAAGGTCTTCAATTCAGTTCCAATTTATCAGCAACTTAATAGGATAATAAGTTCAACAATGTGCAAAAATTCAGGATATAGAATTAATCCCGACAATCAGCTAAAACCCATAAAAGCAATTCGTAAACCCTGCACAAGGATTAGCACCCCTTGCCCCATATAGTTTTACCCATTTGCAGAAGGAGAAAAGGCAACCATCTCCGAAAACTACCCGGACCGTCGAGCAGACAGAAACAAACACCATACAGTCTCGAATCCGCGCACTTCACCTTCGCCCCTAAAAAATAATCAATGAGAGATGGTATCAAACACTCAATGCTCTATCCACTAGTACACAATCACAGCCACTTGCACCGGGGAGCACCGACGCGTGCGAGCAAATCGATACCCACCTTTTCCCCAAAACCTCCCTCGAGGACATTCAAAAGCAGCATTAACATTGCCGAGACATCAAATGCGGATTCAAAAGCCGAGTTCAAGATGCCAATTGAATTGGGGTCGGGGGTGCGGATTCATCAAAGGGCCGAGAACCATATGATCGATATAGCAATACGCAAACAAACAGAACAGTCAATTTCTGAATATATATATTTATATGCCTCTATACTGAGGAAGTGATTAACAGCAATCCCATCACACCGACAACTGGAAACCTAGGACGGAAAGACGCGAAGCCGCGCGGAGGAGGGGGAGGGGAGGAGGGGAGGGGAGGGGGGGAGATGGAGAGCGATGATTACTGATGGGATCGGATCGAATCAGTTGATGTCGGAGTCGTCGAAGTCGTCCTCGAAGGAGTTGAAGAAGTCGGCGTCGGCGAGCTTGTTGTCGACGGAGAGGACGCCCTCGCCGAAGATCTCGAGCGGGTCGACGTCGTCCACGTCCATCGCCACCGTCGTCCCCTGGTCCTCAAGCTCCGCGAAGTAATCCATCGGCGTCGGTCTCATCTTCTCTCTCTCGCTCCCTCGCTCTCGCGCTCCCTCGCACCGACGTCGATCTCGCCCTTCGAAGTTTCAGGATCGAAAATATGTATATATAGACACACATGAAGCTTAACCGTGAAAAGTTGAGAAGTGATAATATTGGTAATTTCTTAATTTTTTAGCTCAATATTTTTAATCCCTGAATTAATTTAATTTAATTTAAAAGCTCAATATCACATATTTCTTTTCTCATTGTAAAGAGCCACATGAGCGCAATCGAACCACGAGAATGACATGAAACTGGTGGTAGCTTTGATGATGGATTGGGGAACTTGTTCGTCTAAAAATTGGGAGGAATCATCCTTTATTCTCTCGCGACCTTTGCATAATAGAGACTCCTAAATTTCGTCCCCTCGCAACAAAAGGGGCGTGTCACCAAGTGGGAACGAGAAATTAAAAGTCCACTTTAACAACATGGAGTATCAATTCGTGTTGTTGTAATTAAAAAGGGTTAAATATCATTGGAAATTTCAAATTGAACAACATGAGGCATTTTCCTTGAACTAATTTATCGTCTCACAAACAATTCCAGACTCAGAATCCCGTGACATATTCGCCATAAACTAATTCTCGTTGCTTGAGAAATCTCAAGATGGTTCATCGGATTTGAATGGGAAAATGACACAAATAGTCATTAAACTTTGGCTCAATGTGTAATATAGTCCATGAACTTTTAATTTGTTCAATGTAGTCTTTGAACTTTAGCCCAATGCACAATGTCATCTTTAGACTTTCAATTTGTTTAATGTGATTCTTAAGTCTTTTATACATATTCAATTTAATCCTCGAACTATATGAAAATGTTAAATATTGTCATTTAATTAATTCAAGTTCGTGAACAACATCGAATATTTTTTTGTAGTATTCATGAACCACATTGAACAAATTAAAAGATCAAGGATCATATTAGACTATTTGTGCAATTATCTCGATTTGAATGTACAATCTCACAATTCGGTGGGTTCGTATGTAACATTTCTGTTTAGCTTTTTCTTTGTCTATTTTCTAGACAAATTTTTGAGCAAAAGAACGCGTTTGGTAACTGTATAAAATTTCTATTCCCAGAATAGAAAAAAATAAAAATGCGTGTGGTACAATCCTAAAAATTACTATTCTCAATTTTTTTATTTAATTATAAAAATGTCAGTGGAGACTTAACAATTCATGTTTGGATAAATCTGAATTTTTCTAAGGACTTAATTGATCAAGATATTCCAAGATAGCCTTAGAAAATCCAACATTATAGTTAGTCAAATATGGATGGCTGGAAATGGCAGCAGAGAGTTCTATTGGTTCATAACTCGCAATATGACGAGGTTGACATAAAATCTTGGGGCATTACAATAAACATGTGCATAAACATTTTCAGCTTTAAAGTGTAAGGTGTAGGATTTTAGAATTTTATTGTTTAGGTTACGTTGAGCTTATTTCTCTAAAATGACCTTGTTTCTCTTTTTGTTTCCAGAAACAAAAAAATAGATTTTTTTGGGAAAATTGTTAGAAAGATCCTAAACCTTTTACTTTTGTACCAATTTAGTCATAAATATTTCTTTGGTGCCAATTGAGTCTTAAACCTTTTGTCTTTATGTCAATTCAGTTTTTCCGGCTAATTTTAATTGAATATTGTTGACGTGAACCACAGTTGGTCTATGTGGCACTGCCGGCGTTGACGTGAATAACTTTTAATAATATTTTCAACATTTTTCGATTTTTTTCCTTCTTTTATTTTTTTCCTCCTTTCTTCTACCTTTGGGCGGTGATTGGTGCTTGGTCACTAGCCATGGCAAGCCACTTGGCCTCGCTTGGGCAAGGCCACTGCCACCCGAACGAGGCTGTAGTCACCTGACACAAGCAAGCCTTGACTGACCCTCGCTTGGACGAAGGCTAGCCCCAATAGGGGCAAGCAAGGCCTAGTGATGGTTGGCTTCGCTCATGCTAGTGAAGGTTGTCGCGACCCTAAAAAAAATTTAGTTCAATTCTTTTAGGCTAATGGATTATTAAGATTGAACTTAACTCGGGCCCTCCCAAGCCCTACCAATTCGCAACTTAGGGTTTAAGTTCTTAACATGCAAATGTTTTCATACTTGGAGTCACCACTAATCAATTGACGGTAGGTCGATTAGAAACCTAAATAAAACATAGGGAGATATGTTTTATTCCTACGAACCAGAGATTCTAAGCTCGGGGACTTGATTACGCTAGATCTAGTCTAACGCCCTTTCGGTACCTTTTCTTTAAAAATGTTTTGGCAGGCAGTTTGGATCCATTTTAACTTATGTCACTAACATGTGAGGTGTTCATGCGGGTGCGCAAACCACCAATTTAACACCCAGAAATCAAAGCATTAAATAAATTGCAAGCTTAGGAGAAAAACTTACCTTGAATCCAGCAAGCATCTGCATTGTTAGCGAAAAATCATACAGACAATCTTAATATGATTTCTAGTTAACAAGCAATTCACTCAATTTCTCTTTTTTTGGATTTTCGCTTATTTAAATTAAATCTAACCTATATGCAATGACGTGCAACAATGACATGCGAATTAATGCAACCTAGACATGCAGACTATATGTCATGCAACGACGTGACCTAATTCTAATGACGAAAGAATGACATATTTTTGATATTTTTCTTTATGAAATTCGGAATAAAAATATGCCTAAATTAACATGCAACCTAATGACTTCTATTTTTGGTATTTTCTGTTAAAATTCGGAATAATAAAAATACCTAAAATAACATGCAATCTATGATGACTTAATCTACCCTAGAATGATTTCTTTTTGGGATTTTTGATTAAAAATTCGGAATAATAAAATAACGTGAATAATCCGTTAGAAATTGAAATAATGCCTAATTTAAATTAGGAAACTTGCCACGTTAAGTCCTAATTTAAATTAGATATTTATCTTATCCTTCGGGATATATTCAAAAATCATAGACATGCAAAAATTCTAATTTAAATGACAAAACATAAATTTTTTGAATTTTCTGTTTATTTTGAAAAAAAGGAAAGATAATCAAACAAATACGGATAGCAAACAATTCAAATCAACCACGCGATTTGCCAAATTTGTTTCAAACTCGGATTAGGCACAAAAATCAAATTATCGGTCATATCTATAGGGTTATAGATATTAACGGATAATTGATCATTCGAATTTGGAAAGCTAATGAAATTTATCATCGTATCTAAGTGATTATAGATAGGATGATAATTTCCCGTATCGCCGCGTATCGGACTTTAGGGTTAAAGTCGGATAGACGTCCAAATACGTTGCTAAATTAGGAAACGATTCCTAATTTGAATATTTCAAAATATTGCGGATATCGAACATTATCTAAATATATCTAATTATGCACAAGATATTCATGCAATATTCCAAACAATTCAAACTAGGAAATTAAATATTCTGAAAATTTATTGGATAACATTCACTTACCTAATTTGGATAACTTCCAAATTTGAAACGTCGATCGGGATCGAACTTTGCGGATCGGGATGGCGATTGACCGGCGACGGGACGTGAGTACCGATGAGGACTCACAGTAACGCCGGGACTGTTCCGGCGTCGGGATGGTAGCGCGAACAGTGGCGGGACACGGCAACACTGGCTGCTCGGCGGACTCGGCTGTGGACTGTTCCGGCGGCGGCGTGATGTGGCTGGGCTCGATTCTAGCAACGGCACGGTGAGGTGCGGTGGGGTTGCTCCGGCGAAGACAATGATGAGGCAAGGCGTGGCTGTGGAGCGGCTGCTATGGGCGACAGCGGGCAGCTCCGGCGTCTCACGGTGCGGCGGAACAGCTCCAGCGCGCGGCTCCGTTGCTGGCGGGTGGTGGCGGTTCCAGTGTGTGGACAGAAGCTGAGGCGGTGGCGAGCAGGGCTGGCACGCGTATGTGACGACCGGGACGGCTTCTGGCGGTTCTTGGGCACGGCGGCGAAGCGCGGGGCAGGCACGGTGGCTTGTGGCGTCCTCCGGGAAGCAGCAGCAACGGCGCGGTGAGGAGCGACTGCATGCAGCGACTGGGACGGTGGCGGTGCGGCAGGGACGCAGCAAGGGGGAAGCAGCGACTCCGGGCAGCCCCGGCGATGGCGTGAGGCGCGGGTGCCGGCGAGGGCAGCAGCGACGCGGCGGGTGGCTCACGGCGACGGTGGGCGACGGGACCGGCGATGCTGGTGTGGCGCGGGCGGTGGTGCTTGCGCCGGCCTGTCCTTCCTCTCTTTCTCTCACTCACACGTGTCTCCAAAAATTCAGATCTGAAATTTATGACGTCCCCCTCTAAAAATCCGACCTAATGTTGTTTATATAATGTTAATCTAGGTCAGATTAGATGGGTTTAATGTCCTGATGGGCTTAGATCTAATCAAATTAAATGGGCTGAATTAACTTGGGCTTGGGCTGAATTAATTTGGGCTGAATTAAGCTCGAAATATAATGGGCTGAATTAATTAATTTAACATTACTAAAATAAGCCCGAATTAAAACAGCCAAGCCCGTGCGACGTGAAATTCCCGGCCCTTGCATTCCCGAGTGAACCGAGCTTGATTCGATGAAAATTAAGCACGTTTGCCATCGTCAATCCGATGCAATAATGCAATTAAATCTAAATGAACCTAAACTATATGTTATGCAATTTAAATATTTTTTGTTTAGGGGTTAAGAATTTAATCCCTAATTTTCTATGCAAATTAAACTAAATGCTCGGTAAAATTTAGGTGTCAACAAAGGTGATACTCGGCGAGGTTGTCGGGGCCGGGGTGAGGGCCGGCCTCTTCAGATTTGGCTTGGGTGAGGGTGACTCTCGCCAGATTTGGCGAGGTTGGTCCTTACCCAGGCTACAGCAGCCTCGTGGGGGCACACCCTTGCCCAAGCGAGGGTCGGCCGAGCTTATGGCGAGTGATGATGGCCTCATTCGAGCGATGACGACGTTGCCCAAATGAGGCCAGGTGGTTGGCCATGGCCAATGTCTAGTCACTGGCCAAAGATAGAAGAAAGGGAAAAAAAAAAGAAAAAAAATTAGAATTTTTTTAAATTAAAAAAATATTCAAATGTTATTAAAAATTTTCCATGTCAATGCTGGCGGCGTCACATAGGCCAAGCGTCGTCCACGTCAGCAATATCTGGCCAAAATTAATCGGAAGGACTGAATTGGTGCAAAGACAAAAATTTTTTTTTTGGTAAAGTAACACAAAATGTTTATGACTCAATTGGCATCAAAAAAAGTTTAAGACTAAATTTGCATAAATGCAAAATTTTTAGGCCTTTTTTTGACACTTTTCTAGATTTTTTTAATCTTTTATTTTTATTTCAAATCTATTTTCTGGCTACTAATCTATTTTGTGGTATAAAAAAATTAACTGACATATACAAATATATTTGTATTCTTTTTCTGTCCTGGAAATAAAAGTACAGAAAAACAAAGAAATGGAAATATTACTAAATAGGCCCTTAGAATACCGGCTTGGGATTTCTCGCGATATGATATTTAGTTTTTGGTGAATGTATCATGACATTATTAATTTGAATTTTTTTGTGAATTGAAAATTAGTTTCGAATAAACATGTTATGTCAGTATTATTCTAAATTAAAAATCGCGAAAAGAAACAAAGAAAGAAAATTGTGAGGACTAAACGAGGTTTTGGAGAGGGTATTAGAGCAAAAGTCCTTAAAAACCACGAAAGGGGGAGACGGATTATATCACTACACGTCGTATTGTGCGCCACACAAGGCTCTGGAAGTCAAGAAAATGGCAGAGAGCCGGAGGGAAGCAGCAGCGGCGGCAGATAACGAAGGCGCGAGCGCCAGATGGAGCTCTTGCACTGGCAGGTGGTCCTCGCGCCTTCGCAGTGGAGACCCTCGCCCTGGCCACTCTCGCCACGCGAGTCGAGAAACCTCGCTTCCCGTCTGCCCCCGAACCCGACCCTCCTCTTCTTCCATCGCCGAAGGAGAACCAGCCCGACCCTCGTGGCCAGGTGCGGCTGGTGGGACTCCAGTGCCGAGAACCGGGGACCGGATGGATTCGGGTGCGGCCCTCGAGGCGGTGGCGACGGCGTCGGAGGATTTGGCACGTGGGTCAGGAGGAAGGAGAAGGGGAGGAAGAAGGGTTGGTGGCGGTGTTATGGTTACTCGAAGAGGCGTTGGTGGTCCGACGATGACGGAGATGAAGACGAGGACGAGGAGGAACAGCCTGTTGGGATTTGGGAGGAGGTGATTGACACCTTTTGGATCCTCAAGGTATGTTCCCGATGATTTCTTTCGAGTTCTATTTTATCGGCCGATCCATTTCTTTCGATTTAGCGACTGTTTCATAATTTTCTTGAATTCGATAAACCGGGTCGTGTGCGTTCTGATGCTGTGCTGCATAAAAATGTCTGCTTCTGTTTAAATTCGTCACGCTCTTATGTAATCTTGTATCAAAAGTCGAATAATGAACAAAGCGTGAAATCCGGTTCTCATGCTGGGCAAATGGTGATTGTTTGCTGTTATTTTCATGCTTAAGAATTCAGGCAATAATGACAAATGCAGATTGCAGAGAAAAGTTTCGATGTCCGGTTTTGCTTGAGTATGTTGAGGCATGTGCACGTTTCAGTAGTCACGATTGAAGATTTCAACGTAGGGACTGGTAGATTTCTTAATGTTAGCGTACTTACGAATATTTCATGATATACTGTGGTGGTTGATGTGGCATGGTTAAGTTGAAAATCAATCTGACTAACAATGGCATTAGATGACCTTTTGTTCTGAACACACCTTGAAAAATGTGGTCCTAGGATGAGCTCTGTGCTGTAGTGGACAGAACTTTTGTAGCTGACAGTGGAATTCCTCATGAATTTTGGAATTCCTCATGAATTTTGGGTGGCGACGCTTAGATCACCACTGTGTAGTACACTTTTTAAACTTCATGTCATTGCCTTTGCTCAGCCTTATCATGATCTTTTAAGAACATGAATGCCTCTCGGTGCCCAAATTCGATGTCTTACTGTTCTCACAGTTGGGTTGCAGATTTGATCTTCCTGTCTTCATTTACTATCGTCCTCTGGGTGGAGGGTCGTTATTGTTATCCCACTGGTACTAAGCATGATTAGATGAGCTGGAGTGTGCACTTTAATCAAAGTATTCTTTTCTTCCATATGCGGATAATTCAGCACAAACTCTTCGGCTCATAGCATTTCCAACTCCACTGTCAACTGCAATTCCCTTCACCATTAGTCCGCTTTTATGCTCCTATTCATCAACTAGTCCGACAAACTAAGCTAGTAGCCCATTTTGCTATCTCTTCTGCTTTTGCTTGGCTTGGATAGCTCCTTGGTGCATCTATCCTTCCTTATCAAGTGAGAACCATACCAAAATTTCATCCTCATGAAAAATTGATGGCTTGGTTCATGTTACATGACTAATCATCAATTAATCCAACTTCAGAAAAATGAATACTATCACCAAATGACCCCTTACCTGGTTAGCCAAAATTCAGCATCTGCTGGTCAAACTACAATGTTCTTCTCTTTTAATTGCTACAAATTGTGGATTTTTTTTTTTTGATTGAGAACAAATTGTGGAAGTTGATGAGTTCCAAAATGTCGGCCATGGTCCATTTCTCTATTTTTCTTTTTTTTTTGTTAGATTCAGATTTCACATAAGTTGGGTAATTCCCGTGTAGCTATTTCAGAAAAATCAAGTCTGTGTTTTCACATGCATGGGATCTGTTTCTGTGGTTTCCCACTGTTGGTACTTAATGTCCATCATATTTCATGATGAGTTGGCCTGGCAATTCCCTCATGGTGCTAGGTTTGAGCCTCGATCCTACCTAAATTGGCCTGGTACTTAGAATTAACTTTGGCATTGCATAGGCTGTCATATGGATGTGGTTTGAGATTCTTAATTAACTAACCAAGAAGAGGGAGGAATGATACTTGTACAACCCACTGATAACTACACTTGGTAACTATTCCATGCGGTTGCTATTATCTAATTATTTAAATGTGTATTTGTCCATGCACGTATCAAGTTGTGTTTTCTTTGAAAGATTTTTGCTTTTAACCTTTCGGTTACAATTTTGATTTCAAATTTTGAAATTTGATTTTTTTCTAGTCCTGAATAGTTCATGTTTATAAGAACATATGAATAGCAACATCTAATGTTATTAAGTTGTGTGAACTTTTTCACAGTATGTAACTGAAAACAAGCACACCGATAGCATGTGAAAATTCTTAGTATGTAGACAACGCATAAATCAAAAAGCATAACCCTGCAATGGGCATATTGTTGTGTGCTTGCTATATGTCAAGTTTGTCGTCAACTATTATTCTTACAAAACTTATGTAATAACTTCTCATCTAGCTTCAAAGGTTATGGTGTTCTAGCCTCAAGTTTTGGCAATGTTATATAGAAAGTATTTTTCTTTTTCTTTTTCTCAATATTGCTTGATAATAACATTGTATTGTCTAAATTTTCCTCATTTGAAGAAGAAAATGCTTAAATAAATATTGGATATGAGGCATGTATGGAGACTTGCCTCTTTGGATGTTTGACCATGAGAACTTCTGGAGGTGAATTTGGTCTTCTAGGCAGTACATGATTTATAAGAAGTTTCTCAATTCAATCAAGTAATATTTTTGGGAAGAAAGCAAGAGGGTTCTTTCCCATTACTTTGCCAAAAATGATTCCTGCAATATTTTCTCCTGTCAGTTTCAATAAGTTTAGTGTTTCAATGGTGATTTCTGGCCAGTGTAGGTATTCAGATCCTATGGTTGGATGCTTCCTATCATCCTCATCTCATTGCTGGTAGCTACGGGTCCAAAAGCTTTTCTCATTACTCTGGTTCTTTTTTTTGGACAATCGGCTCTTGCTTTAGTGATTAAGAAGTTGTGGCCTGGAAAAAAGAACAAATCAAAAGGTAAAGCCGGGAGAAGGAGAAGGAAAAGATATCCTTACCGCACGAACAATATCAGAACAAAGGAAGAACGAGATTGGAGGAGATGGAACAGGAAGGATAAGATAGAATATGAATCGCGGCAGGGTGAGGGAGATTTTTCGGCCCCTGAGTATGAGGGAGATGCAAATGGTTTTGGTGGATGGGATGAGCTGGAGGGGAAGCAATTCACAGGGAAGTCGTCCCCAGTTTCAGAGAGACCGCAAAGACCACAGATGGATATTGGCAAGTATAGTAGAAAAGCAAGCAGAGACGATGTTCCATTGCTGATGAGACTTTTGATTGCAATGTTCCCATTCCTTGGCTCCTGGACTAAAATGTTCTGGTGATTTGCTAAAGCGAAAGCTTGAGTTTACGAGCAGTTTTGTTTGGCCTTGCTTGGTTGGGAACTTGGAACAAGTTGCTGCCTGAGATCGGGGAAGTATTTGCTTGTTGGTAAATCGGAAACTCTGATTGTTGATGATTTTTCATGTTGAGGATCATTTGTTTAAGGTGTGACAAAGAAGAAGAAACTGCCATATTCAAGATGCCAATATGCATCTCATTCGTTAGAGTTAGAGCTCCAAATAGAAGCTAAGTCCCCTTTTCTTTTCTATTCTTTAGCCTCTATATGGCATCTTCAGATTCATTCTCTCCTGGAACTTGTCTTCCATGCTTTACATGTTGTCGGCAGCGTCTTTTGGTCACTTGTCTGTTATAGGTTTGAGGAATAATGTGGCGACTGAGCACGCAAATGATTTACAATATTAACAAATGCAGATTGCAGAGAAAAGTTTCAATGTCCTGTTTTGCTTGAGTATGTTGAAGCATGTGAGCGTTTCAGTAGTCACGATCGAAAATTTCAACGTATGGACTGGTAGATTTCTTAATATTGGCGTACTTTCAAATATTTCAGATATACTGTGGTGGTTGATGCGGCATGGTTAAGTTGAAAATCAATCTGACTAACGATGGCATTAGATAACTTTTTGTTACCCTAAAACACCTTGAAAAGTGTGGTCCTGGGATGAGCTCTGTGCTGGAGGGGACAGACCTTTTGTAGTTGACGGTGGAATTCCTCATGAATTTTGGGTGGCGACGCTTAGATCACCGCTGTGTAGTACACTTTTTAAACTTCATGCCAATGTCTTTGTTTCAGCTTACCATGATCTTTTAATAACATGCATGTCTCTCGGCGTCCAAATTCGACATCTTACCGTTCTCATGGTCGGGTTGCAGATTTGATCTTCGTGTCTTCATTTACCATCGTCCTCTGGGTGGAGGGCCGTTATTATTATCCAACTGATACTAAGCATGACAAGATGAGCAGGAGTGTGCACTTTGATCAAAGTGTATTTCTCTTCCAGATGTGGATAATTCAGCACAAACTCTTCCGTTCATGGCATTTTCAACTTTAGGTTCCGTTCGTTTTGCGGAAAATGTTATTTTTCTAGAAAATGTTTTTCGAGAAGTCATTTTCCTGCAAAATGGCACAATTTTCCGGTGTTCAGCTGAATCTAAAAGAATTTCGAAAAATATTTTCCGTCATTTGGTATGGAAAAGATTTTCCTTGTTGATTGATAATGGTTCCGCACTTGATTTGTGTCCATTGAGCACACTGCATCTTTTGGGGATTAGTGAAGACCTCATCAAACCTTATAAGGTAACTGTGCATCGCTTGGGGATTAGTGAAGACCTCATTAAACCTTATAAGGTAACCGTGAGCTCATTTGATAGAATGAAGAATGACGTTATTGGCGATATCGAGCTTGAGGTAAACATAGGCCCGGTGCCTTTCGTGATTGACTTCCAAGTAATAGATATTCCAAGAACTTTTAACTTGTTACCCAGAAGACCTTGGATTCATATGGCTAACGCCATTCCTTCAAGTCTCCATCAGAAGGCCAGGTTTGTCATTAATGGCAAAATGATCATTGTACATAGGGAGAGATTTCACCACCTACAAGGAGAGTGCAATACCGTATATCGAATCCGAAGTGAAAGAAGAACCAAGTTATCATTCCTTTTTAATGATCTCAATGGTGCAAATTCTTGCCGGTTGCATCATAAAATCCCTGGAGTTCTCAACACCATCTATTATGTCTAGAAAGATGTTATACCAGTATGGATTTTAAGATGTTATACCAGTATGGATTTACTCCCACTAATGGTCTTGAATCGAAATCCCAAGGAATCAAAGAACCTATCACTCCTCTCGCTACAAGAATGAAGCACGGAATATGTTATATTCCAAATAACTCTAAAGATCACCATGGAGGCCAAGACCAACGTTGAAAGAACCATGAAGGCTGTAGAGGCCAAGGTGATCGCCTCATTAATCCATTCATATGGAAGGTCAAGACTAAAGAGCTTCCCTACATATCCACGTCAAGAAAATTTTTCTTAGACCCTCCAAGCTACTTCAAGAAGAGGACTTACATGCAAAGGAAGAATTTGTTTTGCCAAGTTTATTCGAAAAGAATACCATTAACGTTATTATAACTGAGACAGAAAATACCTATGCACTGAAGTAGGAAGATTCTCTTAAACTTTTGCCGCAAACTTTTCTTTCCATTGCATTTTGTTAATTGCAATTTCAAGTTTCTTGTGATTTCATTTACGATTTCAATTCGGTTACAATTTACATTCCTTTCAATATAGATGTAATTGTGTTTTTCAATTCAATAAAACTGATCAAATATTTTGTTAATGACATATAAAAACAAAACCAAACGTATGATGAACATTATCCTCATTCATGAGGCTTGAGGCTTTGGATTTCTATATTGTTCCTCGTTACGAAAACGATTTTAAGAGCAAGGAAGTCTGATGATACGAAGACTAGCTTTGTCTTTATATTCTTTCAAAACAAATTTCAAAATGAATTTCAAAAAAGTTTTTCATAGAACAAGGTGCGTTACTTACTTTGTGTGTGATTACTAATCATGTTTATTACATGTCAAGCATGAGCATTCGCATAACCATGATGGGTTCATATGTGACCCAAATCTTTTCAAGGAGATCACTCACGATATTGAAGTGTATAATGAAGATGAGGAATGAGTCATAAGAGAATGGATCCGTCATGAAAAATCAAAACCACTCACATTGGAGAAAACTATTACTGTTAATCTAGATGATAAAGAGAATCTCAAAAAGGTTAAGATTAAAGAAAGTCTTCCCTCAGCAGAAGTAGAAAGAATCACAGATTTGCTCAAGGAATATCAAGATATATTTACATGGTCTTATGCTGACATGCTAGGCTTTGATCCAAGCATAGTTAAACATGCTTTGTCAATTGATCCAAGTATTTCACTAAAGAAGCAAAAATTGAGGCAGAAAAGTCGGAATTGGCAAAGAAAATAGAGGAAGAAATGATGAAATTGCTCAAGGTCGGTTTCATTGAAGTAGTGCCATATCTAGAATGGGTTGCCAACATAGTACCCGTAATGAAGAAAGATGGTCGAGTGCGGATGTGCGTTGATTACCGTGACCTAAATAAAATAAGTCCTAAGGATGATTTCCCGCTTCCACATATCAATGTACTAGTGGATAGTACTGCTAGATTCGAAACATTTTTATTCATGGATGGTTTATCATGATATAATCAAATCCTCATGAAGAAAGAGGACAAGGCGAAAGCGTCATTCATAACACCATGGGGCACGTTTTGTTACAAGGTGATGCCTTTCGGTTTGAAAAATGCTTGTGCCACATATCAAATGGCAATGGTAACTTTGTTCCTTGACATGATGTACAAAGAAATCGAGGTATACGTGGATGACATGATTGCAAAATCCAAATAAGGAGAGGATCATGTTGAGGTGCTTTGCAAATTGTTCGAAAGACTTAGAAAGTACAAGTTACGGCTAAACCCCAACAAGTGTGTATTTGGGGCAAAATTTGACAAATTGCTAAGATTTGTGGTCAGTAACAGGGGCATTGAAATTAATCCTTCCAAGATTAAGGCAATATATGACTTAAAGACTCCTTCTACGGTAAAAGAAGTGAGAAGCTTGTTGGGGCGATTAAATTATATTGCCCGTTTCATCTATCAGCTTTTTTGAGAGTGCTAAATCATTCTTCAAACTATTGAAGAAAAATGCCAAAGTAAAGTGGGATGCGGAATGTCAACAAGCCTTTGACAAGATCAAAGAATATCTGGTATGCCCACCAGTGTTGGTACCACCAATTCCTGGAATCCCATTGATCTTATATTTGACAATTCACTATGAGTCGTTAGGAGCGATGTTTGTACATAGAAGACCAAATGACGGTAAATAACAAGCTATTTATTACTTGAGCAAGAATTCACAACATCAGAAGTGAATTACTCAACAGTTGAGAAGACATGCATTGTATTGATTTGGGTATTACACAGATTAAGACAATATACCCTTCATCATCAAATTTTGCTAGTGACCAAGAATGATCCAATCAAGTACCTTATTGAGAAATCCTCCTTGATCAGGAAATTAGCAAAGTGGCAAGTTATGTTATCTGAGTTCGACATCAGAAGTTTATCACAAAAGTCAGTCAAAGAACAAGTGATAGAAAACATGTTGGCAGAAAATTTGCAAAATATTGCCAGTTTTGAAGAACGACTTGATAACCACATATTGACATTAGTCGACGACAAATGGACCATGTATTTTGATGGTGCAACCAATTTATCTGGGTCAGGAATTGGAATAGTGTTGATCTCTCCAAAAGGCCAACACTATCCAGCTTCTGCGAAATTGGTATTTCCATGCACTAATAACGTCGCTAAATACGAAGTATGCATTCTCGACTTACAATTAGCCCTTTCAATGAAGGTAAAAATGTTGCAAGTAAATGGAGATTCTATGCTCATCATATTACAAATAACTGGTGAATGGCGAACTCGAGATGCCAAACTGATTCCTTATCATAGATATTTAGAAGAGATGATAGAAAGTTTCGAAGAGGTAACATTTGATTATCTTCCAAGAGCTCAGAATCATTTTGCAGATACTCTTGCAACTTTGTCATCCTTACTACAAGCTAAAGATGGTATGGATATAAAACCATTGAGAATCAATATTCTCGAACAACTAGCTCATTGCATGATGGTCTAAGCAGAGTTCGACAATGAATCACGGTATCATGACATCGAAAGATATGTTCACTTAGGAGAATTTCCTAGAGAAAGCCAACCAGGTGACAAGAAGTTGATAAAGAAGATAACCAACAAATTCTTCTGCAGTGGTCAAACCCTCTATAAGAAATCATTTGATTCAACCTTGTTAAGGTGTGTGGATGTTACATAAGCTGAATAGATTATGAAAGAAATTCATGAAGGTGAATGTGGACCGCACATGAATGGATATCTTATAACCCGAAAAATTATGAGATTGGGATACTATTGGATGACAATGGAAACATATTGTATCCAACACGTGAGATGTTGCCATCAATATCAAGTTTATGGAGATAAATTTAATACACCGCCAAATGAGCTATATCATATGTCCGAGCCATAGCCATTTTCAATGTGGGGCATTGATATGATTGGTCCAAACAATCCCAAGGCCTCAAATGGACACCGGTATATCCTGGTTGCTATTGATTATTTCACTAAGTGGATTGAAGTAAACTCCTACACGAATGTTACTGCAAAGAATATTGCAAGATTCATTAGGTGGGACATCATCGCTAGGTACGGAGTTTCAGAAGCAATAATTACGGACAATGGCTCAAATCTAAATAACAAGATTGTAGATGATTTACTAGATCACTTCCTTGTCCGACATCTAAACTCATCTCCATATCGTCCACAAATGAATGGAGCAGTTAAAGCGGCAAATAAGAATATCAAGAAGATACTGGCCAAGACAGTCGAAAATTATGGTGATTGGCATGAAAGGTTGCCATATGCTTTGATAGCATACCGGACTTTAATTCGAACATCAATTAGAGCAATTCCATTTTCCTTGGTTTATGGAATGGAAGTAGTGCTACTTGTTGAAGTAGAAATTCCTTCATTAAGGATACTATCTCAGTTAAAACTTTTCATAAGCTGAGTGGATCCAACAAAGATGTGAACAACTCAACATGATCAATGAAAAAAGATTAAGAGCTATATGCCATGAATAAGCCTATCAAAGACGAGTGGTTAAGTCCTTTAATCGAAAGGTGAAACTGAGGAATTTCAAAACAGATGATTTAGTAGTGAGGAAAATCATCTTCAACAATTCAGATCCTCGGGGTAAATTCACTCCGAATTATGAGGGTCCATATATTGTCAAGAAGGTTCTTTCTATAGGAGCATTGATTCTTATAGATATGATAGGAACAGAACTAGCATATCCTGTAAATGCAGATGTTGTCAAGATTTTCTATCTATGAAATGAAGATAAACATTCGAGAAAAGATTCGAGTCACTTTAGAACAAGTGCATATCACGCATATCACGCAACAGGTATCTCTAAATCGTAAGGGCATGTGCTAAAGAGGTTGTCTTACTGAGAGAAAAATCAAACTTTCTTCCCCAAGCGGAATGACACTTAGGCTGAGCAAAAACAAAACAAATTGTTTTAAAAAGGAAAATACCCCATAAATGTTTCAATCAAAAATTTTGAAACACCCTTTCTTTGAAAATGCACTAAGCATCAAAATTCCCTAAAAGGGATAATTTGATAAAAGGCTTTGAAAAATTTCAAAAATTTTTTTTAGATAAAATCAAATGGAAAGACCTTCAAATGATGAAAGGTAAGTCATATTCAAATACGTCCCCTATACACTCAAAGTCAAAATGTTGAAGTAAGTGAGAAAAACTCATCCGAAGGAAATATGGGATATTCTCAATGATTGCATGAATTGAAATGATGAAAGGCAATCATTTCATTATCCTAAGCATATGCTTATCCCGTGCAAGTCTACATTTAAGCCAAAATAGTAGAGAAGTTCTCCCAAAACAACCCTGTTAAGAACCATCGCACACTGGGGCAAATTAGGAGGTTTGTGGATTGATAGCTATGGAGAATAGGATCAAGAAGGATCTTATTGCATACTCTTACATCAATCTTCCTGAGATAACTTTATATGAAGTCGTATGGAAGCTCAAAACATCTCAAGAGGAAGAAGAGCACTTCGTTTCTTATACCCAAACACATTACTTTTGGAAAAGCCCAATTGAGCTTGAATATTTATTTCAGAGCCCCAAATTAGTGATCATCTCTTCACACTGGAGCATGAGCATATGATCTACTTTAATAAATAGGAAACAAAAGGACAGAACACAGAGTCCTTAGAATTAAAAAAAAAAGATCAAGGACAAAAGAGTCTGAGACAAGAAAAAGCAGTATGCTTGGTAAAAGCAAGGCCAAATACCCAAAAAAAATGAGAAAGAAAAGAGTGCAAAAGAAAGCTTGAAACGACAAAGGTCGTGACAAAACAAAGTCAAGATCATGAGAGATCATAGATTACAACAAATGAGAATGATCAAAAGAAAAGAGATTGTGATGAATGTTAGAGGACTCTGGTATTCATAGAAAAAATCTCTAGTGAAAAAAGAGAAGAGAAAAAGGGTGGTGATGCCAAGAAGATCACTAATTTCATGAAAACCCTGAATTCAAATAAATGAGCCTTTTTTAGCCTACCCAATATCAACAATACCAACAATACAACCTCTCCCCAAAGACTCTTTAAATTGAGATGTTAAGAGTAGAAATATGACTTTATGACAAGAAGTCATCACTCAAAGAAGTGTATGCAATATCTTATCTTATCCTCGAGGTTCTTAACTTGTAAAACCAAAGTCAGTTATGACGAAATCCTTTTCTTGGCCTCAGAATGCCTATCCTTTGAATAGCTATTGACCAAGCCAATATTACAGTCCTCCTAAAGACCTTCTCTGATCAATTGGATTGTCTACATTATGAATATCTCTAAACACCTAAAGATTGGTTAAGAGAGATAAAATTGAGGGATATTAGACGAGTCCCCTTTCAATCAAATGAAGAAAAGATTAAGTTCGTAAATTGAAACAAATCCTTTCTAATGAAAGTCTTCCAAACGATCATTTCAAGCATTTCTTGAAAGTTTGCAAGCATTTTGTTCAAATAATTCCTTAAAAAGGAAATTTGATTGTCTGAAATGCGTACAAAGAATGCATATTTCAAAATCAGGTTTCAAAAGTTTTTTGTCAACTTGAAACAAAGTTTTCAAATAGTTTGTGGTAAGCTAAAAGAAAAACCACATTTCAAATGGTTTTGATTAATTTCAAAACTACTTTTCAAAATAGTTTTTGGTCAACTAAAAACCATATCAAGGTTAGTGAAACCTCAAAATCACATACCTTACGGTCAAGACATTCATTGTTTGAAGTCTTTCTAGAGTTCTATTGGTGAGAAACTACTAGACAAATCCAAAGTCCTATTGGCAATAAGCCTTTAGGTAATTTCCAAAATCCTACGGGTGAGGAATCACATGGCAAGTCTCCAAAATTCAAGTCATATTGGCAAGAAGCCTTTAGACAATTTCCAAAATCCTACGAGTGAGAAATCACATGGCAAGTCTCTAAAATTCAAGTCCTATTGGCGAGAAGCCTCTAGACAATTTTCAAAATCCTACGAGTGAGGAACTACATGGCAAGTCTCCAAAATTCAAGTTCTATTGGCGAGGAGCTTTTAGGCAATTTCCAAAATCCTACAAGTGCGGAATCACATGGCAAGTCTCCAAATTCAAAGTTCTACAGGCAAGGAGCCCCAAGGCAAATTCAAAATCCTACAGGTGATGAGCCCCTAGGCAAATTCAAAATTCTACAGACAAGGAGCCCCTATGCAATTTCCAAAGTCCTACAGGCGAGGAGTCCCTAGATAAATTCAAGTCCTACTGATGAGGAACCACTAGGCAAATCTAAAGTCCTACAGGCGAGGAGCCCCTAGGCAAATTTTAAGTTCTATTGGTGAGGAACCACTAGGTAAATTTAAAATCCTTAGGTGAAGAACCTAAGGTGTTCATGGTTCGTGGATTCATCCTTAAACCACGAAATCTGAATAACCATCACGATCATCACCGCCATCAATTCATGCCTTTGGATAAACAACAAGGAAACTTTCACAAATAGGTAAGTTTCTCTCCCTCGATCATCAAGAATCTTTCAAAATGTGTTCTGAAAAGAGAACCTTTGAATTAGATCATAGATTTCAAAAGCAGATCCCTAATCAATTGTTGTAAAATTTCCATCTTATCTCATTCAGTGAGTCAACTAAAAATTCGGGTGTCACCTCATCTTTGAGATCAACCTCTAACCAGCTCAATCTAAAAAACGAGCAGCTGTTGATACCTAATTTTTATTTCTTTTTTTAAAATTTTTTAAAAATTTCAAAATTAGGTCTAGGAATCTTGGCCAAGCCTAGAAACATATTTCTCAACCAAAAAATAATTTTTTATCATTTTTCTGCATTTTTCCTTAATTTCTTTTAGTCAAAATAGGTGAGAAAATCAAGAAAAATAGCAAATGGAATCAGAAAATTCCATAAAAATAGTCATTAGTCTTATTTTAAATCTAATTTCATGAATGCATCATCAATTTTTGAAAAATATTAATCGGGTATATGTTTTTCCCAAAATTGAGCAAAATTAAACCCGAATTGAACCAAAAATGCAATTAAATTTTTTCTAGTCATTTTTAAGTCATAGTGTCTTCACAACAAATGATTCTAGGACCTTGAATTGCATAATGGTCAGTCCAATTGCACAATTTGATATAAAAATAAAAAAATCCCCAAAATTAGATTGAAAATTAAGAATTTTAAACCCAAATTGGAAATCGTGTCCAATATGAAATTGTCGAAATGTGAGACCATGTGCTAATAAGAAGTGTCATGTTATCTGAATATTTTGCCATCTTACGGAGATAATACTTCAAATGGCTTTTGGGACAATTAGTGCCATCATACTTGCTCACGAACTCTGGTTCTTTATAATTTTCTGGAACAACCACTTTCGTATACGACGAGAACTTGTCGAACCTTTGAAGTTCATCGCTTTGACTTGCTAAGCACTCTTCAATTTTGGACAATCTCTTGGCCTCTTCCTCATCTTTTGTTTTGGATGTCTTCTTGATTTGATCATCCTCTTTCAAATTTACCACCTTAGGTGCAGTCTTTGTAGGATTTTCTTGAACGGTTCTTTGTTTCTGACTAGTTCTTTAATTAGTGTTTTAGTAGTATTTGAAGTTCCTGCATTTGGAGTAGTAGGATACTATCCATGGGATGTAAGGATAAAAGCTTTCATTTCTGTCATCATTACAGCCATTTAGGTCATTTGATTCTGGACTTCAGCTAGTCGAGCACGGGTTTCTTCTTCCGCCATTCTAACTTGTAAGCGAGTTCGATGTCTTTTTCTTTCTGTTGCTAAGCAACTTGCTTCACAAAAAGACCCATTGGTAGCATATTGAAAGAATCATGAAACTCTACATTCTTTTAATTGTATGATTTCTTATGATTAACAAAGATAAGAGCTTTTATGCAAGTCTTAGCCTTCCATAGAATTTCTTATCAATATTCTTCTTCAAGCAATCATACAATTCAAAGAATTGTAATAATCCATGGTGACTTTTTACAAAACATGCTTTGAAACTTCACTAAGCAATTGTTCATTAAGCAATTGTTTCAATTTTGAAATTTTTTATTACAATGCTATTCATCAAAATAGGGAAACACTAGCTTAAACAAGTCTAGGCTTCTTGCTAGCTAAGGTAGCTTCAACCTCTTCATATTCCTTGGCTCGTGTCTCCCATTTTTCCACATCGATTACAACCTCTTTGGCAACATACGGCTCTACACCTAGCGTGCTTGGCAGAATATACTCTAGGTTGTACGGCTCGTCGAAATGGGTAATAACGCTCAAGGGTACATAGGGTTCGACGTCGATTGGTCGCTTAGTCTTCGACCACTTTATACACTCGTTGGATGTCAAAAAGAGCTTCATTTCTCCTTCCAAATCTTCAGGCCATTGTACTATTTGCTTGGTTGATTTCTTCAAGGAATTCACGATCCCATCAATTCTTATTCGCAGCTCTTTTCCTTCCTTTTCCAATAGGGGTTTTTGTGGTATCTCAAATGTGAACTCCTCAGGATGCCAAATAGATGGAATTTGTTAAACCATTCCGAATTGTCGTATGACTCTTAGTGGGCAATAAGCAGTTCCCCTGCTCAATCCAAGCACAGGCACCAAATTGCCGTCTTGGGTAGTAATTTGAGCTTTCGCTATCTTTGGCCATTGAATTCTTCATTGAAACTGGTTGGGAGTTAGTGCTTTAATGAAGTTTGCCCACTCATGAAAAGAGTATTTTGGCATTTTGTCTTGGAGTTTCAAATACTTCTCAATGAGGTTGCTAGATGAGTCGATTTCCCGAATGTACATATAACATTCCCAAGGTCGGATATGGGAAATAAACCACACAGAAAGCAACCCAACTAAAGCTTGAAGTACACATTTTTGCTAATTTTAGTATTTGTTCAATAAAATGATGGTCTCATCCCATTTTAGGCAAGCTTGCTAGCGATTACTGCAACAAGAAGATTTAATCTAGTCCTCGATACGGGGAATAAAATGAATCCGAAGAAGGCAAGAATGAAAACCCTCACGGAAGTATTTCCAGTTTCGTTCGGCATTTTGGAGTAATTAGCCACCAAGTAAAATAGATGAAATCTTTCGATATTTGACTTAATCAACTTGTCCACTTGAGGGGTCTTCAAGTTTAAGAATTCAGCTATAACACTCGTGGGTTTTAATCCAATTGGGGGCTCAACGGTTCTTGACTCGAAATCAATCCCAATGGTTGCCTTATATTCTTCTAGTGTAGATACCATCTCGTGCTCGCCCAATTGAAATGTGGTAGTGATAACTTCCTAGAAATTGGATAATGCTTAAATTAAACTCACTTGGTACTCCAAGTTGATAAGCTTGAATAAATACCTGAGCATTTCCTTCATGTACGCTTTATTGTCTTTTGTCATGTTTACCCACCATGCCAAAAACTCCTTCCTTGGAATCAGAATGACTTGTATGTCTAGTTTCCCCATTTCGATCTAAAACACGTAAAAAAATTGATTATTATTCACCATGAATTACCGATTAATTTTAAAGCCTCTATTTCAATTATATGTTCTTTTAAGGTAAAACGAAGATAAAATACACTTGCATGCCTAAAAAGTAATGCAAATGTCATTTTGAGTCCGTTTAGACCTTAAGATAGCATATACTTGAAATCATGGACAAATTTAATGTGTGATGTAAATGCCCATTCTGTCATACTCCATTTAGACCATAAAGTCCTAAACTATGGTTTACAACTTCAAATACATTGAAATGAACGAATAAGCACTTGAATTACATGAAAAATCCATCATGGATTTATACATTTCATCTAAAAATGAAAAAAAAATAGTCAAATGGAGTATGATGCCCTAATCATGCATTCTAATATGAAAGGGCATTTAAACCAAGCATTGAATGTCATTTAGGCATTTTTTTTTTGAAAATGTGCCAACTAATTGTACCTTACCAAAAAAAAAACTTGCATAATTGTAAAAGAATGGAATGGAACGATGCTTACTTGCCAAGACATTTTTGTTTGGTTTTAGGTATATCAACCACAAAGACAAGCGAATGCAACCAGTGAACTTTTGACTTCTAAAAGGGTAGGATATGCTAAAGGCTCAAGGTTACCGCCTTAATGGATAAGAGATTCCATTCCAATAAGCAATCGACCTAAAGTAATGGAATATTATTCCACCTCGGTGATCGGTATTGCATTTAACGATCCCATGAGCAATCGGCTCATAGTTTCGCCGAAATACATACCTCTGAAGGGTAATCCTAAATGTAGCTGGGGTTGAGCCACAAGTGGTATGTGCTAATGGTGTAGTGTTAAAGCAATTTAAAGACATGCATAGCAATTAATGACCAAACAGCACTTCTAAAATTCATTCAAACCACATTCAATCCCAACATCATCCTGCAAAATAAGGGTTAGCAAAGACTACACCCCTTATACGACTCGCCTGCAAAACCATTTACCACTATCGTTAGTGGGACGTACCTGGGATCCTTGCAAGCATAAAACACAAGCGTATCATTCTTTCTAGGCCCAAGTCCACTTAGCCATGATGACTTCGGTTGTCATGTAATTGAGAGGGTAAATCACTAGTTTCGTAGAACACGATTATTAAGAATTGGCCTAGGGTTGTTTGCAATCTATATAATGATCAAACACAATCACCTGCGATCCAATTGTATAACATTGGCAAATTGTTCCATAACCATCTCTTGATCGGTCTATAACGGCCCAAAATTATCCCTCGTTAATCCTTGTAGTCGAAGTGTCAAACCATGATCAAGTCTTTAGGTCGTGCGTACTTAATTCCTAGTTAGTCTTTCCCTAAAAGTTAGTCCTCTCATAAGTGATCAATTCTGAGCAAGATTTAACTAAAGTGCATCGATGAAATATTCATTTCATAAATCCCGAAAATGATTGAAATTCAAAATGTCACAATGATCGGATAATGATTGATCTTTATGCCGAATATCAAATAATGCTTCCTACTTGTCACACACCTGCGTCATATTATTCTACCTAGAATATAGCAACACACATTTCTCCCAAACTTCCTTAGCAGGGTCACATTGAATAAAGTGGGGTCCATACTATTTCATAAAAGAGTCCAAATCATCGCTTCTCTTGCAATCTAATCGGCATCTTTATTCTAGTTAGACGATACCGTAGAAGTAAGATAGTCAAGTTGCTTGGTAGCAGCAAATTATACATTAACCGTTTTAGACCAAGACCGATAATTAGTTTCATCCAACTTGACAAAGGTTAATTTAAAATGACCAAATGGAGATCCAGAAGTTGACCTAGACACCATTAGTGAATAAAGAATGTGATCAAACCCAAAAAATGAACGTCACGATAACCAACACTTAAATCCAATAATCCAATCAACCACACAGTAATTCCTGAAGAGAATAGGGCTCAATCTAATCATCACAAATCGCAATAGTTCACCGAAACTTCATAAAATCATTGAATTAATATGTAATGCCATAACATATAATGACAAGTCATCTATCAGTGAGCAACAGTATGAATCACCAAAAATCAGCAATATAATTCTCAATATTTCCTTCTACCCGCTAAACTAGCGATGCTCGTTGGCCTTTGAGGACGAGCTCCCTTCACTCTCCTCTCACTCACCTCGTGGCTTCGCTGACCTCGTTCTCTGAAGTTCATCATTGGCTTTGAACTCAAACTCACAGATTCATAACTTGGTGGAACATCACTAGATCTGAGATTGGCAAGGCCTAGCGATGCCAGACCTGAGCAAGCAAGGCTGGGCAACGTTAAAAAGGGCTATACGGCACTGGGTTTGGTCAACAAGGCTAGGTGACACTGGGCGACGGTAACGAGGCGTTGATTTGGTGAACCAGAATGGTGTTGCAAGAGTCACGGAAGTTGTGGACGTTGGCAGTGCAATTGTCGTTGGAGTCATAGGAACCGCCGACAGTGTGGTTGTTGTGGGAATTGTGGGAGTCGCCGACGGTGCAATGGGTAAGAGTCTGAGGCCAGTGGCGGTGACTTCTCCGGTAACAATAGTGGCCTCCGAAGACTAGGGTAAAGGTTGAGGGACTAGGGTTTTGTTTATCAGCTCTAATACCATGTTAAAGAATAATGCTTTTCTATTATTCAAATTAGAATAGGGTTACAATATATATATATATATACCCTTCTAGAAACATTTTACTATTCTACCCTTATTACTAAGGGTACTTTCTAACATTCATCATCTAGTCCAATAAACTAAGTTAGTAGCCCATTTTGCTAGCTATTCTACTTTTGATTGGCTTGGATAGGTCCTCGCTCCATCTATCCTTCATTATCAAGTGAGAACCATACCAAAAGTTCATCCTCATTAAAAAATCGATGGCTTGGTTCCTGTTACATTACTAATCATCAATTAATCCAACTTCAAAAGATGTATACTATCACCAAATGACCCCTTTCTTGGTAAGCCAAATTCAGCATTTGCTGGTCAAACTACAATATTCTTCTCTTTTAATTGCTACAAATTGTGGAAGTTGATGAGTTCCAAAATGGCGCCAATTGTCCATTTCTCTGTTCTTTTTGTAAGATTCAAATTTCTTTTAAGTCATGTAATACCCGTCGTAGCTATTTCAGAAAAATCACGGCTGTGTTTTCACATGCATGGGATCTGTTTCTGTGATTTCCCGCTGTTGGTACTTAATCTCCATCATATTTCACGAGGGGTTGGCTGGCAATTCCCTCATGGTGCTAGGTTTGAGCCTTGATCCTACCAAAATTGGCCTGGTACTTTACATAACTTTGGCATTGTATGGGCTGTCATGTGGATGTGGTTTGAGATTCTCAATTAACTAACCAAGAAGAGGGAGGAATGATACTTGTACGCCCCACTGGTAGCTACACTTGATAATTATTCCCATGCGGTTGCCATTATCTAATTATTTAAATGTGTATTTGTCCATGCACGTATCAAGTTGGATTTTCTTTGGATGATTTTTGCTTTTAACCTTTTGGTTACAATTTTGATTTCATATTTTGAAATTGATTTTTGTCTAGTCCTGAATAGTTTGTGTTTATAAGAACATACGAATAGCAACATCTGATGTTATTAAGACGTGTGAACTTTTTCACAGTATGTAACTATAAACAAACACACTGATAGCATGTGAAAATTCTTAGAATGTAGACAATGCATAAATCACAAAGCATTTGCCTTGCAATGCGCATATTGTTGTGTACTCGCTATATGTCAAGTTTGTCATAAGCTATTTATTCTCACTAAACTTATGTAGTAACTTCTCATCTTGCTTCAAAAGTTATGGTGTTCTAGCCTCAAGTTTTGGCAATGCTATGTAGAAAGTATTTTGCATTTTTTTTCCTCAATATTGCTTGATAATAACATTGTATCATCTAAATTTTCCTCATTTGAAGAAGGGAAAATACTAACAAAAATCCCAAACTATGTCATTTGTGACACATTTATCTTGAACTTTTTTTGTAACACGAAAAACTTTAAACTATGCCACTTATAACAAATTTACTTTGAACTTTTTTTTTATACGAAAAACCCAAATTATGCCACTTATGATACATTTACCCCACAATACTTTGACTCATGAGCATTTTTGTCTTTTTCTTCTTTCTGTTTTTTTTTCCTTTTTTTTTGTCTTTCTTCTCCGACGAGGGTGGTCCTCGCCGGTGGTGGTTTGGGCAAGGGCTGCCCTCGCTGGTGTTGGGCGACCCTCGCCAGAGTCGGGCGAGGCTACCATCGCCAAATCCCCTGCCCAACCCATCGCTGGTGAGGAACGCCCTAGCCGAAGAAGAAAGAAAAAAAGAAGGAAAAAAAAAAATAGAAAAAAAGAAAAAGACGAAAATGCCCATGGATCAAAGTATTGTGGGGTAAATGTGTCACAAGTGACATAATTTGGAGTTTTTCGTATCACGAAAAAAAATTCAGGGTAAATTTGTCACAAATGGCATAGTTTGAGGTTTTTCGTATCACAAAAAAAAAGTTCAAGATAAATGTGTCACAAGTAACATAGTTTGAGAATTTTGATGGTATTCTCCCTTTGAAGAATAAAATGCTTAAATAAATATTGGATATGAGGCATGTACGAAGACTTGCCTCTTTGGATGCTTGACCATGAGAACTGCTGGAGGTGGATTTGGTCTTCTAGGCAATGCCTGATTTATAAAAAGTTTCTCAATTCAATCAAGTGATATTTTTGGGAAGAAAGCAAGAGGGTTCTTTCCCGTTATTTTGCCAAAAATGATTCCTGCAATAGTTTATCCTTGTCAGTTTTAATAAGTTTGTTGTTTCAATGGTGATTTCTGGCCAGTGTAGGTGTTCAAATCCTATGGTTGGACGCTTCCTATCATCCTCATCTCGTGGCTGGTAGCTACCGGTCCGAAAGCTTTTCTCATTACTCTGGCTCTTCGTTTTTGACAATCGGCACTTGCTTTAGTGATGAGGAAGTCGTGGCCTGGAAAAAAGAACAAATCAAAAGGTAAGGCCGGGAGAAGGAGAAGGAAAAGATATCCTTACCGCGCGAACAATATCAGAACAAACGAAGAACGGGATTGGAGGAGATGGAACAGGAAGGATAAGTTAAGAGTATGAATCGTGGCAGGGTGAGGGAGATTTTTCCGCCCCCGAGTATTAGGGAGATGCAAATGGTTTTGGTGTATGGGATGAGCTCGAGGGGAAGCAGTTCACAGCGAAGTCGTCCCCGGTTTTGAGGGAGACCACGAAGACCACATGTGGATGTTGGCAAGTATAGTAGAAAAGCAAGAAGAGACGATGTTCCGTTGCTGATGAGACTTTTGATTGCGATGTTCCCATTCCTGGGCTCCTGGACTAAAACATTCTGGTGATTTGCTAAGGCGAAAGCTTGACTTTACAAGCAGTTTTGTTTGATCTTGCTCGGTTGGGAACTCGGAACAAGTCGCTGCCTGAGGTTGGGGAAGTATTTGCTTGTTGGTAAATCAGATACTTTGATTGTTGATGATTTCCATGATTAGGATCATTGGTTTAAGCTGTGACAAAGAAGAAAGAACTGCTGATTTCGGTATGCCAAATATGCATCTCATTGGTTAGACTTAGAGCTCAAAATTGCAGCCAAGTCCCTTTTTCTTTTCTATTCTTTAGCCTCTAAATGGCAACTTCAGTTTCATTCTCTCCTGGAACTTGTCTTCCATGTTCTACATGTAGTCGGAAGTGTCTTTTGGTCACTTGTATCGCAACTGTTATAGGTTTGATGAATAATGTGCGAATGAGCATGCAAGTGATTTACAATGTTATCGCGTTTCGGAACATCCTACTTTTGAAGGGAATTTTGTTCCATTTCCTCTTGTGCATACGCTACACTGTAAACGGCCTTAAGCTTTGCCAGGTGTTCCATCTCGAAGAATCATGTACATGAGTGAAACAATGAGCAGTTCTGAGCCCAAATTCCTTCTTGGGCCTGCATAGATATGTAGCATCATTCTTAGCCCATTTAACCTTGTGAAGTTACATTCACTAACTATTTTCCCAAACTATAGCAACCAGGAAAGCGTAGCCAAGAAACGCAGCTCATCCACTATAGCAGCCTCCCACTACAATTCAGACTATCAAGGAGTGATGAAATGCCATAATTTCTCGAACATAGTGTAATGAGCATAATGTTTCTCCTCGATCCATTGTGAAGAAAACTGTCAATGACAAGTAACTTGAGGAGTACTGCGCTGCCCCAGCAGCGTCTAAAAGAATGTTAGACCAATCAAAGAATGGAGCCTGGAGATGGCTTTGATTTGTTAACCTTTGGAAGCACCTGTCATCTTGTAAACAGTTGGTTTCTGTTCACATAGCAAGTTGATGCTGGATCTTTGAGGCAGCTACAAAATCCCTCCTCATCTTTGGGAAATGCCTTTGGAAGAGGATGATCAGGAATTACACCCACCTAAATAAGAGCAATGGGACTTAGCAAAGACCAGACATCAGAGAGAGAGAGAGAGAGAGAGAGAGAGAGAGAGAGACAGAGAGAGAGAGAGAGAGAGAGAGAGAGACCTTGTCAATATCATTGTGCGCGGGAGTCTCATAACGAGCAACTGTAACTGCTAGCCCAGAGCCATCAGATAGCTGGAAGACCGACTGGATTTTGCTGTAGAGTTGGTAAGATAAATTGATGTCAGAACTATGCGATGGAGTGCATGGAATAGGGATAAAAGCTATCACCCTTTGCCAAATGTGGGTTCCCCAAATAGTACTGCTCGTTTGTTGTCTTTCAATGCTCCTGCTAATATTTCGCTTGCACTTGCTGTGCCCTTGTTCACCTGAGAGAAGCCCCACGGACATGAGTAATTTACTATGGAAGATGATGAGCACTATACTTCTGTTCACTTTAGCAAATGCATGCATGCAGAGCTGCCCTGCCCCCACCAAGACACACTTCTATTGAGAGAGAGAGAGAGAGAGAGAGAGAGCAAAATTTTTACTTTTGAAAGTCACTGACTGCAGCCTAATGGAAAAGAAGCCTATGGCGTGTAGCTAAAAGAAAAATCTTTCAGGCATTATGTATTCTACAGTCAAAAGAAAGGGAAACCGCAGCTTTAATGCAGCTACATTCCTTATACATGATATACATCAAATGTAGCAAATCACAGTAATAGAAATATTCAAAAATTCAACAAACCCCTACCAGGACAGCCAGGGGTTCTGATGCTGCCATAGCACTGCCTCCATCTGTGTCATATATATCTCGAACCCCACGACTATCACAAATATAGACAATGACCCCTTTATCCAGCCTGGGATACAAAATGCAGTTAACAATAATGCCACATTTGGATGAATAACCTGCTTCAACTTAAGTGGCTGAAAACAGAACAAAAATAAGATAATGATGGGGAAAGTGAAGCCCCCCAGAATCTGGATAATGAAACTGTGGGCAAGCTTGTCAAATAATACCAGCAAGATATTATGGCAGATATCATGCTCTTTGTCATCGGGGCATGTGCAATCAACCAAATAATCATCAGCAACGAATGCAAGTTCAGGTGATTTGGCAAATGAATTGGCACGGAAAACAAGTTCATTACCGCATATTGGTAAAGAGGCAGGATCCTTACAAAATTTAATTTAGTTATATGATGCATCATTATATGATATGTGTCACAATTAAGAAGGTGGCATTTACTCTGGACGGCCATGTGCTAGCTACTTGAGGTTCATGCCTTGCATTGCTGAACACAAATCATACAGATTCCACTTTATCAGCTAGAATAGAGAAGAAGAGCTTACCAGAGTTTAGCAATTTCAACACCCTCAGGAAAAAGGCCACCGCTGTAGCAAGATAAAACCTTCAGAAGCCTGATAAGGCCATCAGTGACAGAGCAAGTAAGCTAATTACCTATTATCTCGAAGGTCCAATATGAAGGCATTGACATCATTGCTCCTTAGTGTCTCAATAGCTTCTTTTACAGCACCTACAGCATAAAAACTATGTGAAATGTGATCCCCCCCCCCCACACACACACACACATGCTTGCACAGAGAGAGAGAGAGAGAGAGAGAGAGAGAACGAGAGAGCTCACCACAAAAATTTATGAACTCCAGAAGCACACACGGGAATCATAAGAAAGTTAAAATATAATCATACTTTTCTGTTTATTGCATAACATATATGCAGAAACAGTTAGAACACAAGTTATACTTTCCGCAGAAGTGCAATGATGCATGGAATAATAAACTTATCCAGGTCCCAAAGAAGGTTTTTAGGCATTCATTGTTATAAAACTCTTGATATAAATCAAGATTCTTACATCCATTTCTGAAAGTTCAATTACATCAATGTGAAATTCAAAGAGGTCAACGACAAAATACTTTCAATGAGCCAAGATTTCATTTAATTATCCATCGGATAAATCATAACAATCAGTTATCAGGCCACCATCTCAATAGCCTTCCCTCGATATCTCTGATAACTTGAAAGATAATCACTTGTTCTAAAGGCTAGTAATAGACGAAGGACTTGAGTGTGAGAACTTAATACGAGTATGTGAAAGAATTGATGAGACCCCAAGAGCGCACAAATAAGAGAAACTCATAAATAGGTGAACGGGGAGTATGATGAACTAAATGCAAGACATCTTGCACTGATATAATATTAGAGTTTCACACAGCCATTTATCAAAAAACTTAAGTTGTGAGATAATACAATACAATTTAAATCTCAACACCTCTCCCTCCCAAAGTGTCCATGAATTGGCAATACAAACAACCTCCCACTTAAAGACAACATGCATATAAACTAATGAGTAGAAAGATTTTGACAATTAAAGCATAAACATTACGAAACAAACATGATAGCTTTCAGTGCATGTTTTTCTTTTTGGCAACAGTAGCTTTTCATGCATGCTTTGGCATTGTAGAGACGGAACTAAGGGTGCTTACCAGAAGCATTTTGGTTAAATGACGTTAGCTTGATATACCCAATTCGTGGAGAATCTTTTCCGGAGCCAGGTACCTCACAAAGTCTTGATTTAACTGGGTTTAGTGATACCCTCTCTCTCCTGGAAAAAGGCAGTTTATTGTAGAGACCCACTGCTCTAAATTTATGTTACCAATGAAAAAGAGCCTATAGCCAAAATAAATGTAAAACTGAGACTCATTTTAGTGTGATTATTTAAAGCTCACATGGGGTACCTAAAAGATTTTACTTGCCCATGTAGTTCTAAAAGTTCCAACTCTACTAGAGACAAACTTTTTCTCAGTTCTCATTAAGCAGCACTGAAATTGAACTTACGTCAAGGCTAGATGCTTTATATCATTTCCACTTCGAAGAGTTAATTCCACTGTACTTCCTTCAGGACCCCTGCAATTCATGGTGAAAGTTTATGGCGATCCTTGGGCAAGTGATAATCAATTCTTACAACAGCACATTATTTTTTAATTTAAACTCAATATTATAAGCACTCAAAGAAGGAAGATGATAATCTGTGTTCAAGTCACATGATATAATCAATTCAACCATGGTATGAATATGCTACAGCATGTAACTAGTTATTATAAGAATAGACAGAGACTACATAGATGAACCACCAGGTATCGGTCTGATGGCCTTGGGGGGTTGTGTTTCGGGGTAGGAGTGTGCTAGGATCAAATCCCAGCAGGAAAAAAAAAAACTGACCAATGGAAAAACTAAAACTACTCACTGCAATTTCTCTGCAGCATCATATATTCCCATAGTTTCTGTACTTGAATTATTGATCGCAAGTAGAACATCTCCAGATAAAATTCCAGCTCTATTTGCGGGACCTCCTGGAGCTGCAGAAATTACTACCAGCCCAGCAGGTGAATTATCAATTCCAGCTGGATACCCAATTGACAGTCCTACACCCGTTAGAGCACCTTGATTTCCGGACTGCCTTCACAAAATTCAGAAAAATGACTAAATATTTCACTAATCTAGACAAAGTAGAGCAATAATATATTCCCTATTTAACAGAAGAAAGAATCTAGAATGTCAGTCAGAAGAAGGTATGTACTCTCAAACTCCTGAACTTCTCAGGTTCCAGGAAACGGGTGAAAGGATCATCCAGTGTGGCGATCATCTTTTTTATTGCAGTATCTGATATGCCAACGGAAAATGATGATCAGACTGGTTATAAACAAGAAAAACCAGTTTAATAATCCTGTTCTTCGATTACTTCATATTCCGCTACTTCAGTTTCCCCCTGTTCCCACCACTTGGTATTCTGTTCAGTAATTATGCTACATGTTCACACCCTTAGTCAGAACATCATCCTTTCTCATCTAATTCCGGAATCAAATTTATATCTCACCCGTAAGAGATAAAAATGCACTTCGGGCTGCAAAACACATCCAAACCTGCTCTCTCTATCTATGCATCTAAACTAGGTACAACTTCTGTACTCCTCTCTAAATCATAGCAGCACCAGCAAACACAAAAAAGAAGTGAAGGCCAATATACATACACGTCTCTTCCCTCGTATTCATCGGCTCATTGCGCAGCGCATTCTCTCTATACCTAAACCAACTCTGCCCGTTGAAATTCTTGTCAATGTAGGCACGGTCGAGAGTCCTCCACGCCTCTAAGAAGAGCAAATTCTCTTCACTGAGAGCCCCTGCGCCGCATCAGCATCACCAAAATAATAAAAAAAACAAAAAAAAAAAAAAGATTCCTCATTTCCACCGCCAGCACCGAAAATCCCAAACAGCAAAATAAGTGACACGACAGACTCACACGAAGGAGCACCGCTGCTGACGGCTAAAGAGAACGACACGACCAGCACCACGCCGACGAGCAGCTTCGGGAACGCCCGGGAGACGCGCCGCCTGAGCCCGTCCAGCGGCAGGCTCCCCTCGATCCTCCACACCCGCGTCCTCCAAGATCCGCCACCGCCGGCGCCGCCGCTCTTGCCGAAGCTCGCGCGCACTATCCAAGATCCTAGGTTCGTCGCGAACCGAGGCTGCCGCGGGCGGGACGCGACGGCAGATTAGCTCGATCAGAATCACCTTTTTCCACGGACGAAACGGCGAGAACGGAGATCGGAGAGGAGAGGATTTACCTGAGGAGGAGGAGGAGGAGGAGCGAGCTTGAGAGCAATGGCGAGGGCAGGGACGGCGCGGGGTCCGGCGCCGGAGGGGGAGAAGCGGAGGCGGCGGAGGGTGGAGAGAGAAGAAGCGGAGGTGGCGAGGACTTCCATGGCGAAGGCCTCCGATTTCGAGCGCTCTCCTTCGCAGTCGTTCGTTGGTTTTTGGTTGCTTCCTCATCGGTTGCTTCCCCGCTCGGTGGAGTGCGGATCACGTGGACTCGGATCGGGTCGGATCGGGTCGGGTCGGGTCGGGTCGTGACAATAACGGTCGTCAGTCTCTATGGTTGCTAATTTTTTTTTGGGTTAATGTCACTAAAAATTATAAATTGATATACATGTGATAAATGTACGCCAGATTAATTTTTTTATCTCAAAAATCTCAAATTAATACACTTGTAACAAATTTACTTCAGAATAATTTTTTAACCACTATACACTTGTGATAAATTTATCCTCCGTTAAATTGGATTAATAAAAAAAATAATCATAAATTAGTACAATAATGAAAAACGGAGGGTAAAACTCAAAAATGGTACATCTGTCAACTGCCACGCGTCATTTAACTCGGCAATTTGACAATAAAATATAACAGAAACTAACGGAGAATAAAATTGTCACGAATGAATCAATTTGGGATTTTTAGTGGTATTAATCCTTTCTTTTTCCCGAAAATATTTGTGAATTTTCTTTTACTTTTTATCTTTTTATCTTTTTATTTAATCTAGATCTTCTAATTCGTATAATTTAATTTTTTTAATTAAAGGTTCCGTTTGTTTCGAGGAAAATGTGACAGTTTTCGGAAGATGTTTTCCAAAAAGCCACTTTCGAGGAAAATGGCAAAATTTTGCCGGTGTTAGACTAAATGTGAAAATAAACAGAAAATATTTACCGCTATTTGGCATCTCATTTGATTTTCAAAGGAAGATTATAAAAAAATTTCAAAAATTTTAAATTATTTTTTTTTCTTTTCTTTTGCTTCTCCCTCTGTCAGCCATAGGCGAGCTCAAGCTCGAGACTCGCTGGATCTGGTGAGGCCCTCGCTCACCCAGGCCCGATTAGACAAGCTCAAGTATGGTGAAATCTAGCAAGCTAGGCGAGGCACTCGATCTGGTGAGGCTCAAGCTTGCCGGTCTAAAGCGAGACCAACCTTGCCGAATCAAGCGATGTGGAGCCTTGCCACAATTTGGTGAGGTCAAACCTTGTCAACCTACGGCGAGGCTCGAGCTTGCTTGTGGCCATCGCTAGTTGCCAGGGTGATTAGCAACCGATCAAGGAAGAAGAAAACGAAAAATAAAGAAAAGGAAAAAAATTAAAAACTCAATTTTTTTAACAAAAATAGAAAGAAAAAGAAAATATGTTTGGTGAAAGAAAATGCTTGCTCTAGAGGTGAAAGAAAGAGGATGGGAAATGTTTTTTGCTCTTTGAAAAGCAGAAAACACTTTCCCCACTTTTGAATGTATTTTTTTCATTGGTAGAAAATGTTTTTCTTGACTAGTTAATTTTTTTTTTTGGTAAAGTTGACTAGTTAATTTTCCGTGAACTAAAAGCCGGAAAACCTTGTTTCGGTGAAACAAACGGAGCTTAAACCTCTTGAAATTTTGACAACACTGATTTGTTTGTACAATAATATATTGTATTTATTATAATTTTTTTAATGGACAATAAGTTGATCAAAAGGATATGTAAACTAATGCAAAAGAGATTGTCTTGGAACTGGGCAGTGAATGTGCACGACTTACAATGTCGCTTCTACACGGTTGCAAAATCGTCTATTTGCTGCGTCATTTAAGTTCTCTTCTTTTGGGAGATAATTGCTCAAAACCCCTTTGAATTTCGGCGACATTGTACAGTAGCCCCCAAATTTTGAAAGATTATAGATTACCCCCCACCCCCCAAAAAAAAAGCATTTGATTTCGTTACGGTCGCTAGTTTTTTTGGTCTATGCATAACTAACCTCTTATTCATTTTTTTAAAACCAAAATAACCTCTATTACATATTTAATGAGGTCAAAACAATAGTGGTTGCATAGCTGATGAATTTAAGAAATTTTAGTGCACTTTATTTTGGTCAAGAAAAATGAGCTAGTCCTACCACTTAATGGTAATGCGGACAAAAAACTAGCAACGGCAAAAAAAATCATAACTTAGGGGACATTATGTAAATTTTTCGAAGCTTGAACTCAATGGAGCAACGGTATCAGAGTCCGGGAGAGTAATTTATAACTTTTCAAAATTCGAAAATTATTATTATGTAACGATGTCAAAGTTTAGGAGGATTTTCAGCAATTAACCCTTTTTTTTATTTACTTGAAGGGCTTTGTTTCGATTTATTCTCATTGTTTTGTTTAGACGACAGCTGGAATGGAGAAAGAAAAAAGCTATTTCAACCAAAAGATGGAAATTGCCATGAGAATTAGGCTCCGTTTATTTAATTAAAAATAAATGATTCGGAATATATCTTCTTAAAAACGATCACTCGTTTCGTTTACAAAAATAAAAGAATGAAAAACATTTTCATTGTTCACAAAAATATTTAGACATAAATCGCTTTCGATGGTAAATACATTTTCAATTGATTAATGATGTCAATCAATTTAAGCAATCATTTTCTTTGAAAATATTATAAAAATAATTTATTTATCTCGAAATAAATGAAGCACTCATTTACAAACCATGTAGTAAAGCATAGGTGTAACATCCTAGGCTTGCCCCTTACTAATACTAATCACATTACTTATTAGATTCATTTTGTTAATATCCCAACGGAAGTTATTATCCTTTTTAGGAAACTCATCTCTCTATATTTATAACGTTGGGTGATGTACAGGGCGAGGACCAACTCGGGATTCTATCCCTAAACTATGTCCTAACGGATCACTTACTCGTCTTGCCTATAACATAAGTCAAAAGGTGTCACCCAACTAGCATGACTCCATACCCCACAAAAACCGACTAGTCATGCCTCAAAATGGTTCTCTCCAACAACTCCCACCGACCAACTCAGCCACGCCTACCCCCTCCGTTAGCTCCGTTGGTACCACCATCTCCATTCACTGGATATTTGAGTGGTCCCACTAAATTGCCGCCGACGTCAATGAAAATCGAAACCAGCCTGATGGGCACCCTGTGGTTAGGTAGTCCCACACCACCCATAAGGTAGCCTCATATTGGACCAGTTGGACTATTGGGAGCTCCAGGTCGGCAAATGGGTTGGGTCGGCCCTCGAATTCAATCGGAGAGCCAAAAAGGGCAATAGGAACAGTAAGCGGGGGGAAAGTTCATATTTACTAATCTAAAAAATGTAATATCCACAAGAGTGAGCGATAGCTCAACAATGAAATATCTATCATGCTATACTATACGAATAACTCACCAAGCAATACGAATCAGGTCGTGCATATATAAACCATGTTTAACATTTCAACCAGACTATTAACCACTAGAATAACTTACCGCAATCATGAGTATCACGATATAATTCAATAACAAATGCAATCTTTCAAGACATACGAACACACATAATTCATCTTTTCACTTATACTTTAATTCTCAACTCCAAGTCACATGCCTGGTGCGCTTGCCGATCACGCAAGGAGGAAAACTCCCATCTGGCAGGATCCGGTGCGCCCTCCAGTTTGCCACAATGTACGTCGAAATTCTCAACGGCTCACGCAGGTTTCATGATCCACTGACCACGGCATCCCGGTCATACTTCCGAGGCATCCGGAGTAGAATCCTCCCAAGCATCGTGGTTCCATGGACCACGGCATCCCGCATTCCCTACGGCTCCTCAAGGCATCATCGAATCACAGTCCGATGGCATTTCAATTATTTCAATCAAGCAATTACCAGCACAAGTACTTTTTCATTCACTATCCAGATTACGAACACATCAAACAACATCACTTAACGTCACTTAATTTCTTATTCTGATTCAAGCTCACGGTACCATGATTATAATTCTAACAACCTATTACATAATGCCACAATAAGAACCAACACGAAACCGACATACCGAACATACTGTTTAGGTCTCATGGTTACAACTCGCATTAATAAACATTCATTTTGCAAAGTCTAACTCCCTACCTCCCTGAATCATCCATGAACCGTCCATGACCCAAATTCTAATGCCTAACTACTTGCTCATCCCCACCATGACTACAACCTTACTCGATTACTCAAAGAATTACACAATCATGTTCCGTATTTCGCTTACATTCAGAATCATTCACTGCCACCTCAGCCCTTGCTCTGTTCACGGCTCCTTGAATCACCTCGGCTACACTTGCACCGAGTTACTTCACCATCCCGGACTCACCAACCGACTTGCCATCTTCCAAATTTTGAGTCGTAGCTCACTCTCAACAAACCCCGGCACTTATCTACAACTCAAACGACACTAATAGCATTCGCTACACTCACCTATCGATGGCTCCGCAAATCACACTCTGACTGATTATCCAACAATTACTGACCCGCAAGTCGAGTTCGCACTTTATTCCTATCGTGGCTTCTTTCACTGCGCGCCACTAGCACCACCCCCCCCCCCCCCCAAACCAACCAATCCAGCAAACAACAACAACAGCAAGCCTATTCATGACCCAATTCTCGTGCATGCGACTATCGGATAGTATAGAATGACAGAAGTTCACTTGCCTCTCGTGACTGGTTCAGTACTGTGCTGTGTCAGAACGAGGGAAAGGTTAAGAGCTTCTCAAGGCTCCTTGTCGCACTTCTCAAGCTCACAGGGGCTAAGGGAGTCGCCAGCCTTCAGTCTTGTCTAGGCGGTGCAGTGTCGGACGGAGCAAAGTGAGCGGAGCTAATGAGGCGGAAGAGCTGAAGAAAACCGAAGAACAGTGAAGAAGATGCAGTCGGCGGAAGAAAGGCAAAAGGACACTATTAGTACCATAACTTGTGTATAGTGATCACTTTGGTGCCATAACTTTTTTTCGGATCACTTTGGTGTTAACTTTTGTGAAAAACAATCACTTTAGTGTCAATGCTGACGTGGCTTGCCAGAAATCCTACATGGCACTGACATGGCTCGCCGGAGAGGTCCATGGTTCACCGGAGAGGTCCAATCAGCATTAAAAACCAAAAACGACGTCATTTAGTCCGATGACGTGTACTTTTTTAGAAAAATAAAATTTAAATTATATTAAAATAATTAAAAAAATAATAAAAAAGGAAAATACCACATAAAATTTAATTTTTTTATTTTTTTCTTTCTTTTCCGGTGAGGGCAACCCTTGACACCGACGATGGTCACCCTAATCAGATCAGGCGAGGGCAACCCTTGCCGGTTGCTCTCGCCGTAGAAGAAAAAAAAATAGAAAAAGAAAAAAATTAAAAAAATTCGAAAAAAAAGCCACATAATTTCCATGTGTACAAGTCAGATTATTTTTTAAAAAAATATAAATTCCACGCCAGCTTTTTGGCCGGAGTCACTAAAGTGATCTATTTTTTCCGATTTTAGTACCAAAGTGATTCGAAAAAAAGTTATGACACCAAAGTGATCGCCGTACACAAGTTATGGCACCAATAATATCTTTTTGTCGCAAAAGAAATAAGGAGAGAGAAAGATTGGAGGATTTTCCCTTTTTTGCATGCAGCAAGAGAAGAAATGATGATGTGGCGTGAGAAGCAAGAGGTTGGGTGACAGAGAACATAAACTAATGTGGCAAGGAGAGGGGAACGAGGAGATGGCCATATATGGCATGGCATGAGGATGGTGATGGCAAGATAGAATTGTTGAATTTATGTCTTGAGTTTGAATCGTTTATAGAACGCGACTCACCTGAATAAATTTCCATATTTGACTGTGAAGATATTTTTCTATTGGAGATAATATCGAAGATCGTTCACGAAAGGAAATCCTCTCCTGGTACGTACTGTAGAAGTCTTCAGCAGAAATGGCATATTGGCACCACAGGACAAAAGATGGGCACACATATTCTATAATTTATATATTTCTTTTATGGGTAGTTTGTGGGCCCAAGGGTAAAATAAAAGAAGATCATGCATTCACGTTGTGCAGCTGAAGAGTTTGTTCTTTTGTATCATCCAAGGGCATAAAGGTCATTGTGAGAAAACATACTCTTCTCTAACCTACAGTGGCCGCGTGGATATATAAGAGAAAAGAACCGTAGTTTTTTTTTTCTTTTGAGCCGCGAAGAGCCACTAAAGAAGAAGTGGCGATCGCCGAAGAAAAATCATTCAAAGGAATTCTCTGAACACGATGATTTGTACGGTGAGTTTATTTTGTCCAATTAAGTTGTTTATTCATAAACACTTTGGATTTGAGCTTAAAGTTAGGTGCAGGAAACACTCGAGCATTTTGAGCTAATTGTAACTTTGATTCTCCGATTATAGTGGATTATTTATTGCTGGCTCTTCCCGTGGATGTAGGTATCGATATTTAGACCAAACCACGTAAATCTCTGGTGTCTTTTATTGTTCCTTGTTTATTTCTCTGGTATTTTCCCATTGACTTAATTTGCAAGATCCTGTCGTTTTTTTTTTTGGTAAATTGCAAGATCCTGTCGTTTCCGCGTTATATTTCAAACAATTGGTATCAGAGCTTAAGGGTTGGATTTTCTGGATTGTGATTTGGGGCTTTTACTTGTCTGATTATTATCTGGAAATTCTGCTATTACAATTATGTCTAGAGCGAAAGTTGAGATTGAGAAGTTTAATGGAAGAAACAACTTTGGGTTTTGGAGTGTCAAGATGCGTGCGTTATTGATAACCCAAGGTTTGGCCAAGGCATTAGATGGCGAAGATGGGTTACCCATTATAATAAAAGTGGCTGATGAAGCAAAGCTAATGGAGATAGCAAAGAGTATAATCTTATTGAATTTATCGGATGAAGTGTTAATAGAGGTAGTTGAGGAGAAGGATACCGCAACATTGTGGGCAAAATTACAGGCACTCTATGTAACGAAGGGTTTGAACAATCTCTTATACATGTTGAAGAGGATGTTTTAATTTCGATATACTGAAGGTACGTCGATCAGATCCCACCTAGATGAATTTAATAAACTCATAATGGATTTGAAGAACATCTGTAAGATACTTGATGATGAGGAACAAGGCATGATGTTATTGGCTTCTTTATCGGAAACATAGGATCACTTTACTGATTCACTACTCCAAGGGTGTACTACGATTACCTCGGAAGAGGTAAAGTCAGCATTGTTCTCTAAAGAGTGGCAGAGGAAGTTGCGAGATGATAGTCTAGCGTAGGATGTAGCACGAGGACTAGTGATTCGAGGTAGAGAACAACATCGAGGGTCTGGTAGCAGCAGAGGTAAAAGCAGGTCAAAGTCACACAATAGAAAGTCTAAAGGACACGTGAGGTGCTTTGAATGTCACGAGAAGAGGCACATTAGGAGAGATTGTCCGAAGCGAAGAAATAGGAGTGACAAACATAATGCCACAAGCAGTGTGGCAAACGTTGCTGAGGAGAGCACTAGTGATGTAGAGGTCGTCTTGTGTGTGACTACTGGTTCGTTAAGAGACGAATGGGTGCTAGATTTGGGGTATTTGTTGATACCTAAATTTTACCGACCATTTAGTTATAACTTGCATAGAAAATTAGGGATTAAATTTTTAACCCCTAAACAAAAATATTAAAATTGCATAACATGTAATTTAGGTCCATTTAGTTTAATTGCATATTTTTTTTCATCAAATTGGCTTTGGCGAATGAGCTTAAATTTCATCGAATGGAGCTCGGCTCGCTCGGGAATGCAAGGGTCGGGAAATACAAGTTAAACAGGCTTTGTTGTTTTAATTTGGGCTTAATTTAGTTTGTTGAGTTTAATTAATTAAAGCATAAGTTAATCCAGCCCATTTAGATGTTAATTAGAACTTAAGCCCAAGCCTAAGCCCATTAGGATTAGTAAGCCCATCTAATTGACCTAGGTTAGCATTATATAAACATAATTAGGTCAGATTTTAGAGGGGGGATAATTTTCAGATCTGAAATTTTTGGAGAGAAACACGTGAGACTAATTAGAGAGAGTTAGAGTGAGAGTTAGAGAGAGAGAGGACCGGTGTGCTACCACCGCCGCGCCTGTCCCCCCCTCGCCGGTGTGTCGCCACGCTGACACCGCCGAAGAACGTGGCCGCCCCCTCGTCAGCTACTGTTTCGCCTGAGGACCACCGCCACAGCCCCTCATCACGCCAACCACCTCGTGCCGCCACCTTAGCCCTCTCGCTGGGATCACTCCACGGCCCCAGCCACCGGCGAAGCTGTCGCTCACACCGCGCCGCGCCTCTATCACTGCCACCGTTGCTGCTGCCACGCCGGAGTTATCCCACCGTTCAGAGCCACCAGCGAAGCTGTCACCCCTGCCTCTCCGCTGCCGTGTGCCGCCTCCCAGACGCCACAACAACCCGTCCCGCTGCGCCGTTGCCTTTGTTGGATGCCCACAGCACCTTTGTTGGACCGCCATAGCTGCGATCAGCCATCACCAGCCACCGAAACAACCGTCGTGATTCACCGCCCCGTCGCCGGAGCACCCCCATCGAAGAAGACGTTGTCCACAGCCGTCGACGCCTACAACGCCACACATCGCAACTGCTCGCCGGCGAAGCCCTGTCCTCTCCCGTCGCCGTCCAGGCCTTGCACCGCCGACGTGCACAGCCGCCGGAGACGGCCCCCGTTGCTGCTGCCCCATGTGCTGTCCAAACAGCCGCGCCCGCCATGCCGTCGTCGTCACTTCCAGACAGCCTTGTCCCGATGCCGCCGTGAGCCCCGCCGGTGCCATGCCTCACCATCCCATCACCGACGTCACCGATCCTGATCCGTAAGCCCGAGCTTAATCCCAACCTCGATTCAAATTTGGAAGTTATCCAAATTAGGTAAGATTATTATCCGATAATTTTCAGAATATTAAATTTCCTAATTTGGGTGTTTGAATTGTTGCATGAATATCGTGTCAATTTGCTAGATATCTTAGGATAATGTTTAGGATATCTGTAATGTTTTTTTAAATATTCAAATTAGGAAAATTTCCTAATTTAGCAACGTATCTGGACGACTATCCGACCTTATCCCTAAGGTACGATACGCGGCGATACGAAATTTCATTATCTTATCCATAACTATTTGGATACGATAATGAAATTTATCTGCTTTCCAAATTTGAATGATCGACTTTCCGTCGATATCTATAACCCTATAGATATGACCGTTAGTTTGATTTTTGTGCCTAATCCGAGTTTGAAACAAATTTGGCAGATCGCGTGGTTGATTTGAATGTGGTTGCTATCCTTATTTGTTTGATTGTTTTCCTTTTCAAATAAAAAGAAAATTAAAAAAAATCTGTTTTGTTATTTAAATTAGAATTTTGCATGTTTAGGGAACCTTAAATATATCTAGAAGATAGAGTAATTATTTAATTTAAATTAGGACTTGAGATGATCTATTTCCTAGTTTAAATTAAGTAATATTATAATCTTAATAGATTATTTAGGTTATTTTATTATTCCGAATTTTCAAGAAAACCCAAAAAAAAAGTCATGTTAGGTTAGATTAAGTCATCATAAGTTGCATGTTAACTTAGGCAATTTTAAATTTCGAATTTTAATAGAAAATACCAAAAAGAGAAGTCATTAGGTTGCATGTTAATTTAGGTATATTTTTAATTTCGAATTTCATTGATAAAAAATCCCAAAAATAAATTATTTGCTCGTCATTAGAAATAGGTCACGTCGTCGCATGACATATAGTTTGCATTAATTCGCATGTCATTTTTGCACGTCATTGCATATAAATTAGTTTTCATTTAAATAAGTGAAAATCCAAAAAAAAGAGAAATTGAGTGAATTGCTTGTTAATTAGAAATCATATTAGGATTGTCAATGTGATTTTCTAACTAACAATGCAGATGCTTACGTTGCTCCCAGGTAAGTAATTCTTTCAAACTTGCAATTTATTTAAGGCTTTTCTGGGTGTTAAATTGGTGGTTTGCGCACCCGCATGAGCACCTCACATGTTAGTGAATAAGTTAAAATGGATCCGAACTGCCTGCCAAAATATTTTTGAAAAGAAAAGGTACCGAAAATGCGTTAGACTAGATCTAGCGTAATCAAATCCCCAAGCTTAGAATCTCTAGTTCGTGGAAATAAAACATATCTCCCTATGTTTTATTTAGGTTTCTAATCAACCTACCATAAATTGATTAGTGGCAACTCCAAGCATGAAAACATTTGCATGTTAAAAACTTAAACCCTGAGTTGCGAATTGGTAGGGCTTGGGAGGGCCCGAGTTAAGCCTAGTCTTAATAATCCATTAGCCTGAAAAATGAAAAATTTTTAGGGTCGCGATAGTATTCTTATCATATTACGCCTTATAGAAACTGGTTTACTACTTACCAGATTATAGATGGTGGTAGAGTTCTGATGGGGAATAATGCAACCTGCAATATTGTGGGGATAGGAACATTTCGGATTTGGATACACAATGGGGTGGTATGCACACTAACAGCCATGAGGCATGTACCAGAGCTCAAGAAGAACCTTATTTCTCTAGGGACACTCGATGATATCGGGTCTAAGTACACCGCTGAAAGTGTAGTGATGAAGGTCTCTTGAGGTGCCATGACAATGATGAAGGGGAAGAAAGTGAGTTCTCTCTATCATCTACTGGGAGAGACCGTGATCGGAGTTGCTGTAGTTTCATCAGGTGAGTCAAATTTTGACTTGACTCAGTTATGGCGTATGCGTTTGGGGCATATGAATGAGGCAGGTATGACGATGCTGAGTGATAAGGGGTTGTTGAAGGGTCAGAAAACAGGGCAGCTGGACTTATGTGAGCACTGCATCTTTGGGAAGCAGCGTTGGATTAAGTTTACAACAACTGTTCTTTCGACCAAGCGACTGGTTGAGTACATTCATTCAAACGTATGAGGCCCATCTCCGGTTCCTTTGAAAGGAGGTGCCCAATATATGTTGACATTTATCGATGACTACTCTAGAAAGGTATGGGTTTACTTTCTGAAGTACAAATATGATGTGTTTGATCGGTTCAAGAAGTTTAAGGCATTGATTGAGAAGTAGTCAGATAAACAAATCAAGTACCTGAGAACCGATAACGGCATGGAGTTCTGTGGTAAAGATTTTACTGAGTTCTGCGAGAAAGAAGGGATTGTGAGACACCGCACAGTGCCCAGGACACCACAGCAGAATGGCATTGCAGAACGGAAGAATAGAACTTTACTGGAGCGAGCTCGGAGCATGCTTTCGCATGTAGGAATAGAGAAGGAATTTTGGGCTGAAGCAGTAAACATGACATGTTACTTGGTTAATCGATCTCCATCATCCGCTATAAAGTGGAAGACTCCTGAGGAAGTATGGCCGAGGAAACCTGTTGATTACTCCAGATTACGAGTATTCGGATGTTCTATGTATACTCATGCAAGTGATGGTAAGCTTGAGCCAAGGGCGAAGTATTGCATATTTTTGGGTTATGCACATGGGGTGAAAGGCTACTGGCTGTGGTACACTAATCCTAGATCACCCGATTTTCTAATTAGCAGAGACATGATCTTCGACGAGACTGCAATGTTTCAAAGGAGGGGTCTTAAGACATAATTAGCAAAGCAGACAGATCATGGCGTTGGTAGTGAGGTGGAGATTGAAGTGAAGACTCCAGAGACCTTGAAGGTAACAGAAGTTGAGACTACAGATGAAGCCGCAGTTCCTGAAGTCGGTGATAATGAACAATCAACATAGCCGCAACACACTATAGCCGCGGATAGACAAAGAAGGCAAATTAAACCACCAGTACGTTATGGTTATACAGATATTGCTTATGCATTGACTGTAGGTGAGGAGGTGAAAACAGATGAGCTTTTGTCTTACTCTGAGGCGATGGCTAGTTATGAGTCGTCATAGTGGCTAAGGGCTATGAGTGAAGAGATAGAATCACTTTATCAAAATTAGATATGGGTGCTAGTTAAAGTACCTAAGAGCCGGAAGATTGTTGGTAGCAAATGGGTCTTTAAACAGAAGAAGGGCATTCCCGATGTCGAAGGAGCGAGATATAAAGCGAGACTTGTGGCGTAGGAGTATACACAGCGGGAAGGCATTGATTACAACGAGGTGTTCTCTCCTGTGGTAAGACATACTTCTATTCGTGTTTTACTTGCCTTAGTTGCTGCACAGGATCTCGAGTTGGAGCAGCTAGATGTGAAAACAGCATTTCTTCACGGTGAGTTAGAGGAACGGATTTACATGAAGCAGCCAGAGGGATTTACTATTCCGGGTAAGGAAGATCATGTTTGCTTATTGAAGAAATCTTTATATGGCCTAAAACAATCTCCTAGGCAGTGGTATAACCGTTTTGATTCTTTCATGACTAATCAGAACTATTCTAAAAGTCAAATTGATAGCTGTGTTTACTATATGAGATTGGAGGATGAGTCTTTGATATATTTGTTATTAGATATTGATGATATGTTGATAACAGCTAAGTATATGTCTCATATTGTTGTGTAGAAGAGGCAATTGAGTGCTGAATTTGAGATGAAAGATTTAGGTGCTGCAAAGAAAATATTGGGTATGGAGATTTTGCGTGACAGAACTGCAAAAATTTTACGTCTTTATCAAAAGAAATATATTGAGAAGATTATTGCACGATTTAATAAACAGTCAGCGAAATCTGTAAGTACACCTTTGGCGATGCACTTTAAACTTTCAGATAAGTTATCACCGTAGACTGAGGAGGAGGAGGAGGATATGTCTCGTGTTCCTTATTCTAGTTCAGTAGGTGGTATTATGTATGCTATGGTATGCACTAGGCCTAATATTTCACAAGCAGTGAGTGTAGTTAGCCATTACATGAAACGACATGGTAAAGCTCGTTGGGAAGCTGTGAAATGGATCCTCAAATACTTGAAGGGGACAACAGACTTTGGAATTGTGTACCGAAGGGACAATAATGGCAATGAGACCACTGATTATGTAGATTCGGATCACGCAAGTGACTTGGATGAACGCAGGTCTTTAGCAGGGTACGTATTTACGCTAGCAGATGGTGCAGTTAGTTGGAAGGCATCCTTATAGGATCACGTTGCCTTGTCATCGACTGAGGCAGAGTACATGGCACTGGCCTTTATAGCGAAAGAGGCGATATGGCTAAAAGGTTTACTCTCGGACTTTAGGTTGGATCAGAAAAGTGTTGATATACACTGTGATAACCAAGGTGCGATATATCTGGCATACAATCCAATTTATCATGAGCGAACGAAGCATATCGACATCAAGTACCACTTCATCCGAGATGTCTTAGCGAAGGATGTAGTTGTTGTTAACAAGATTGCGACAGTAGAGAATCTAGCGGACATGATGACTAAGCTTGTTTCTTTGGCAAAGCTCAAGCTCTGCTTGAGCACAATTGACGTATGTGGAGAGTGAGCGTCCGTCGGAGCATTGGGAGAGCTAGCATGGATGATGAGTACTATAACTTGGCTTCAAACATCGAGCCAAGGCGGAGAATTGTTGAATTTATGTCTTGAGTTTGAATCATTTATAGAACGCAACTCACTTGGATAAATTTCCATATTTGACTGTGAAGATATTTTTCTATTGGAGATAATATCGAAGATCGTTCACGAAAGGAAATCCTCTCCTGGCACATACTGTAGACGTCTTTAGCAGAAAAGGCATATTGGCACTACAAGACAAAAGATGGGCACGCATATTCTATAATTTATATATATATTTTATGGGTAGTTTGTGGGCCCAAGGGTAAAATAAAAGAAGATCAGGCATTCACATTGTGCGGCTGAAGAGTTTGTTCTTTTGTATCATCCAAGGGCATAAAGGTCATTGAGAAAACATACTCTTCTCTAACCTACAGTGGCCGCGTGGATATATAAGGGAAAAGAACCGTAGTTTTTTTTTCTTTTGAGCTGCGAAGAGCCACTCAAGAAGAAGTGGCGATCGCCGAAGAGAAATCGTTCAAAGGAATTCTCTGAACACGGTGATTTGTACGGTGAGTTTATTTTGTCCAATTAAGTTGTTTATTCGTAAATATTTTGGGTTTGGACTTAAAGTTAGGTGTGGGAAACACTCGAGCGTTTTGAGCGAATTGTAACTATAATTCTCCGATTATAGTGGATTATTTGTTGTTGGCTCTCCTCGTAGATGTAGGTACCGATATTCGGATCGAACCACGTAAATCTCTGGTGTCCTTTATCATTGCTCGTTTATTTCTCTGGTATTTTCACATTTACTTAATTTGCAAGATCTTGTTGTTTTCGCATTATATTTCAAACAAGAATAGAGGAGGAATAGATTTCTTTTGGATAGGCAATTTCAAGGAAATTCCACCCCCCCCCCCCCCCGGCGTTTCCTTTTAGTGGAAAATGGTGGCGTGGAAACGTGGTAATAACTTCCATCGTGGCATGCAAGGAGAAAGATGACGGACTGGTGGTGTATCGTTGGCGGGAAGGATGATGGTGTGGAAACTAGGAAGAATAAATTACAACATGAATTCGTACAGATGAAAAAAACGTGAACGGTTAGTTCATAAAATGACGATAACGAATGAAAAGATAGGAAATCGCAGAATGTCATGTGGTGGTTGACGTGGTGGTGTCCGAAGTTTCGAAGTTCCAAAATTGACACTTTTCAACTTCTATAGATAAGCAGGACTAGCCACTACCTTGCATTCGTTTACTTTGTTCGTTAAACGAACCGATGAAATTCGGGATGTCACAACTCCCCACCTTATAAAATTTCATCCTTGAATTTTGGGTCTTCACTAGTCTCTTCAAATAATTGTGGATATTGTCCTCTCATATCTTCTTCACTTTCCCATGTAGCTTCCCCATTATCATGATGTTGCCATAACACCTTAACGAGAGGAATGGTTTTATTTCTGAGTGTCCGTTCGCTACGGTCCAATATTTGTACTGGCTTCTCAATGTACTGTGCTCTGGGGTTGACATCTATAGTCTCAAATTCTAGTACATGCTTATGGTCAGGTTCGTACTTCCTCGACATCGATATGTGAAAAACATCATTTACACCCAAGAGTTTTGGTGGTAATGCCAGCCAATATGCCACTTCTCCAATTTTCTCAAGTACCTCGAAAGGTCGTACAAATCTCGGACTCAATTTTTCTTTCTTTCCAAACCTCGATATACCTCTCATTGGTGTTACCTTCAGAAATACATGGTCACCCACTTTGAATTCTAAGGGTCTCCGACATTTGTCGGCATAACTTTTTTCAACTTTGGGCGGTTCTAAGTCTATCTCATATTACTTTCACTGTCTCGGCCGTGACTTGTACTAATTACGACCCTGTTAAATTCCGTTCTCCTGCCTCATTCCAACAAACTAGAGTTCTACATGCTCTTCCATATAATGCCTCAAATAGAACCATATTGATACTTTTCTGAAAACTATTATTATATGCAAACTCTACTAGTTGTAATTTCTCATCCCAATTGCCCTTAAAATCAATAATACAAGTGCGTAACATATCCTCTAACACTTGGATCACTCGTTTTGATTGTCTATTTGTTTGTGGATGAAATGCAGTACTATATTGAAGTTTGTCCATAAAGCGATTTGGAGACTCCACCAAATATTTGATGTGAACCTTGGGTCTCAATCTGATGTAATTGTCACAGGTACCCCATGTAATCGCACTATTTGCTTAACGTATAAGTCTGCATACCTCTCAAGCACATAATCAATTAGTACAACCAGAAAATGTGCAGATTTAGTCAAGCGATATCAATTACCCAGATGGAATCATGACCACTTGATGTCCTTGGTAACCCTTGCACAAAATCCATGGTTATATGTTCTCATTTCCATTCGGGAATTTCTAAAGGGTTCAACATTCCAACAGGTTTACGATGTTCTGCCTTGACTTGTTGACATGTCAAACATTTTGCAATATGCTTAGTGATATCTACCTTCATCCCATTCCACCAATAATATTGGCGAAGATTATGGTACATCTTCATATTTCCTGGGTGAATACTATAATTACTTCGATGAGCCTCTGACAAGATTTCTCCTCTCAACTCATCATCTTTAGGTATACAAAGATGTCCGCGAAATTTCACGATCCCTTCACCTGTCACTTGATAATCCATTTTCTTTCCTTTTGTTATTTCTTCTCGTACTTTCGAGATTTCAGGGTCTGTCTATTGTAGTATCTTAATTCTTTGTATGATTTCTGGTTCAATTCTAAGTGTAGCCAATACACTAGAAAGATTATCTACCTTAAGTTTAAAATCAGATTCTGACACTTCCTCAAGTAAACACCATTCCTTGACCATCAAACTTGCCACCATCATATTAGACTTTCGACTAAGAGCATTTGCTACTTTATTTGCTTTCCCTGGATGGTACATGATTTGCAATCATAATCCTTAAATAATTTCATCGGCAAAATGACACTATTGGTGTCATAACTTGTGTACAGCGATTACTTTGGTGCCATAACTTTTTTTCAGATCACTTTGGTGCCAATTTTTTTGAAAAACGATCACTTTAGTGTCAATGTTGACGTGTCTTGCCGGAAATCCTACGTGGCGCTGACATGGCTCGTCAGAGAGGTCTAATCAGCTTTAAAAATCAAAAACGACGCCGTTTAGTCCGCTGACGTGTACTTTTTTAGAAAAATAAAATTTAAATTATATTAAAATAATTTTTTTTAAAAAAAGGAAAATACCACATAAAATTGAACTTTTTTTTTCTTTCTTTTCCAACGAGGGCAACCCTTGCCGGCATCGGGCGAGATTACCCTCGCCAGATCTGGCGAGGGCCACCCTCGCCGGCCCAGGCGAGGGCTGCCTTCGTCGGATCTAGCAAGGGCAACCCTCGTCGGTGTCAGGCAAGGGAAGCCCTTGCCTAGGTGGGCGAGGGAAGCCTACGCTCGACTCAGGTGAGGGTCGCCCATGCCTGACTCAAGCGAGGGCTTCCCTCGCCCAACGCCGGCGAGGGTCGCCTGATGCCAGCGAGGCTTGCCCTCGCCTAGGCCGGCAAGGGAAGCCTTTGCCTGAGTTGGGCGAGGGCGACCTTCGCAGGCCCAGATAAGGGCCGCCCTCGCCAAATCCAGCGAAGGCAGTCTTGCCCGACGCCAGCGAGGGTTGCCCTTACCGGTGAAGGAAAAAAAATAGAAAAAGGAAAAAAATTAAAAAAATTCGAAAAAAAGCTACATAATTTCAATGTATACAAGTCAGATTATTTTTTTAAAAAATATAAATGTCACGTCAGCTTTTTGACCGAAGTCACTAGAGTGATCTATTTTTTCCGACTTTAGCACCAAAGTGATCAGAAAAAAGTTATGGCACCAAAGTGATCGCCGTACACAAGTCATGGCACCAATAGTGTCTTTTTGCCTAATTTCATCCATTACGGTTGTCTCATGTCTAACTTCTTTTGAGAAAACAAATACTTTAAACTCTTATGGTCGGTATAAATTTCAAACTTTCCTCCATATAAATAGTGTCTCCAAATCTTCAATGCAAAAACAATTGCTACCAATTCCAAATCATGCATTGGATAATTCAACTCATGAGGTTTTAACTGTCTTGATGCATAAGTGATGACCTTCCCATGTTGCATCATAACACATCCAAGACCTTTGTGGGAAGTATCACTATACACAATAAATCCTTCTGATCCATATGGTATCATTAGAATTGGGGCTGTAGTCAGCTTCCTCTTGAGCTCTTGAAAACTTCGTTCGCATTCCTCATTCCATTCAAATTTTGTGCCCTTCCTCATCAATTGAGTCAATGGACTAGCAGGCGTGAAAATCCTTTTACAAATCTCTGATAATAACCAACAAGTCCTAAGAAACTCCGAATTTTGGTTACTGTTGTTGGTATGGGTCAATTGACTACTGCTTCAACTTTATCCGGGTCTACTGCTATACCATTTCCAGTTACTACGTGACCTAGAAATACTACTCGATCCAACCAAAACTCACACTTACTAAACTTCGCATATAACTTATTCTCTCTAAGAGTTTGAAGTGTGATCCTTAGATGTCGTTCATGCTCTTCCGGTCCTTTAGAGCATAACAGAATATCATCAATAAAAACTATCACGAACTGATCCAAATAGGGTTTAAACACTTTATTCATTAAATCCATGAATGCAGCTGGTGTGTTAGTCAATCCGAATGGCATGACTAAGAACTCATAGTGTCTATAACGAGTCCAAAAAGCTATCTTAGGGATGTCCTCCTTCTTCATTCTTAGTTGATGATACCCTAATCTTAAGTCAATCTTTGAGAATACAGATGCTCCCTGTAACTGATCAAATAGATCATCAATCCTAGGTAATGGGTATTTATTCTTGATTGTGACCTGATTCAATTATCTATAGTTAATGCAGAGACACATCGATCCATCCTTCTTCTTTACAAATAGGACAGGTGTACCCTCAAGGTGATGCACTTGGTCGAATAAATCCCCTATCAAGTAGTTCTTGCAACTATACCTTTAACTCTTTTAGCTCTGTTAAAGCCATCCTATATGGGACTTTTGAAATGGGCTCTACTCCTGAGGTCAATTCAATGACAAACTCAACTTCTCGATCCGATGGTAATCTTGGTAATTCCTCCAGAAATATATCCGAAAAATTCTTGAACCACTGAAATTTCCTCAAGTTTCGACTCCTTTTTGATTTGGTCCTAAATTATTGCCAAATATCCTTGACAACCATAACTGAGGAGTCGATGTGCCTCAAGTGCCAAAATAAGTGGCATGGAATGATTTATCCCGTTCCCTAAGAATTCGAAACTAGGATGATCTGGTGGATTAAACTGAATCCTCTTTGCACAACAATCCACGTTGGCTCGTTATTTACTAAGCCAATCCATCCCTATAATGACGTCAAAGTCATGCATGACTAATGTTATCAAGTCTATCATCTACTCCGATTCACCTATGGAAATCTTACGGTCTCTACATATCAATGTCAATACTATCATATCCTTTAGAGGTGTAGAGACGCTAAGAGACACTTCAAGCAATTCAAACTTCAATCCAACTAATCGCATAAACCTTGTAGATACAAAGGATTGCGTGGCACCCATATCAAATAATGCATATTCTGTTTGGTCACATAAATAGAGCGCACCTGAAATAATAGTCTTGGAAGCTTCCGCTTCCTCCTAAGTGATCGCATACACTTTTCCTTATATCAGGGGCCTTTGCAAATTTCTTGGTGGTGGTGCTCCGCCTTGAGTTGGTTGTTGCGGCGGTCGCATTGGCAGTGCACACTATTGTGGTCCCCCTTGAGGGCAATCCTTAACAACATGGCTGAGTGGTCCACATCAGAAACAACTTTTCAGTGATGAACACGATGTATTCCCGTGTTGTTTCCCACAGATACGGCAGTTTCCATTTGGAAATGATCTTCGTTCCATTGAATGGCCATTCCCTGATCTTATGTTATTGCGTCTCTTATCGGGAACAAAAGAAGATTTTCCAAATTGGAGGGGCCTTTTGCCAAATCTTATGTTATGGCTTGATGACTTGTCTTACCTTGTCTTATGACCTCCAATTCTCCTTTTACTAACTCCTGTTCGATAAGTGGAGCTAACTGCCGGTTTTATGATTATTTCAAGGGTGAAGACCAATTTCAAGAGTTGGACTTCACAAGGTAGTATAGATACAGTGATAATCCAGGACTCTTAAGAAAATCAGAACGAAATTCAAACGACTATGATGCATTCCTTCTTCTTGTGAAGTGAGCCTCAAGATGATGACCGTGGATTTCCACTGCCATTCCAGGATCACTCGAAGACATTTTGTCTTGATCATTACCTGATCCATTAACTTGTCCATCGAAGAGCTGGGTCCATACACTCATTTGTCGTCTTTCATGACTGAGTCGGCATCGCACATGCGGGTGCTCTTCCTCGAAGCAGCTATCACTCTTTTGACAAAACTAGCACTAGACTGATCTCCTGACAGCAGAGGAATCGAACCGGGAGGTGGCCCATCTGGAAGTGTAGAACCGTTTCACCAATCTAGTTTGTAATTAGTTTGCAAATTGAATGAATTGTGGGACTTCGTTCAGCACTGAAGAATAGATAGTGGGTTCAACCGCAAGAAATCAAAAGGTTGGAGACTCAATTGATTTGTGGAAGTTTCCCACGATATTCTAGTCATTCTTGACCATATCAGCAACACATGTCATCCCTCGAGCAAAGGCTAAATCAGTCCCTTGCAAGGCTATTGGTCTGGACTGTTTTCATCACCATCGAGTACATGGCCCGAGATGACAATGCACCTCAATTTAAGTCAAATTTGTGTACCTTGGAATCGGATAGTCCATAGGTTTTTCCTTGTAATAACTATTACATCACCCCCTTGTGTAATTGATATTACAATTTGTCTATAATAGTTATTTCCAGTTCAAGCTTTAAACGGGCCTAAAAAGATTTAAACTCGGAACTTCCTACTCTTATAGTATTTTTTTAGATTTTGTAGGATGATTACCAACTGTTTTAAAAATTTAAGTTGCAGAATAAATGCATGGTTTAAATATTTAAATAGACAAAAATCACATATTATATGATTGATAAAAAAAATTTAAAAAAATAAGTAACTAAAGAAATGTAACAACAAGGAAATTGCATGAGTCTATGGTGATCACAACTTTACAAAAGAAAAAATTCACGAAAAGAAGGTACAGTTATCTTAAGTTATCATGACCAAATCATTATATTATTTATAATATAATTATTATCTTAATCACTAATCATATTATAGTTGATGCCCAAATTTTTATTTAATTATTTCAATCATACCACTAATTATGTAAAAATAATATTACTAATGTACATGTGGTATTAAACTCATGGATTTTAATTGACTATTGAAATCATAGTTACTATATTCTCTATAATTCTATTTAGGAATATTTTGAGAATTCTCATACTATTCCACGTTCATTACGCATGTCATTCATGAAACCAAATAGTGTAATAGGTATAACATTCTTTAGACCAAATGGCGCAATAGTTACTACATCCATATTACATGGCAACGCAATAACTATTACATCATCACCGTATTCCATTACTATACCCAAACAGGCTATAAATACGAATACGATATCATTGTTACAAAGCTAGAGCTTAATAGTTCGATTTTCTAAGAGCTCCAAATTTTTATTTCCACCACATAATCATAGACCCCCCATTTATTTCGATGCTTTATCAATGGTATATCTAGCTATTATGAATTTATGGGAAAAGTGTCTGAAAAGTCCTAAACCTTTTAATTATGTTAATTTAGCTAAATTGACACTAGATCAAAAGGTTTGAGACTAATTTTTTTTCGATAAAAAAAATTTTAGTCTCAAACCTTTTGACCTGGTGTCAATTTAGCTTTTCTAACTAATTTTGGTCGAAAATTACTAAAGTGGACACCATTTGGGCTATGTGGCACCGCCGATAACGTGAACAATTTCTAATAATATTTTAATATTTTTTCGATTTTTTTGTTTTCCTTTCTTCTTCCTTTTGCCAGTGACTGATCATCGACCATAGGCGATGGCTGGCCACCATCCATGGCCAGGCAAGCTGGCTTCTCCTGGAGACACCCGGCGAGGTCGTGTTGGCCTGGGCGAGGGGGGCCCTCACCTGTGGCAAGCAACGGCGACCCTCGCCCAAGCGAGGCCAGCCTACCCAACCATAGCTGGTGGCTAGTGGCCGATCATCAATAAAAGGAAGAAGAAAGGAGAAAAGAAAAAGAAAAGAAAAAAACAAAAATATAAATATTAAAATATTATTAAAAATTGTCGCGTTAGCATTAGCAGGGTCACGTAAGCCGGCCGACACCCATATCAACAACATCCATCCAAAATTAGCCGTAATGACTAAATTGGCATGAGCCCAAAAGGTTGGGACAATTAAAACGAAATTTACACAATTAGAAGGTTTAGAACTAAATTTATACAAATGTAATAGATATAGGATTTTTTCCGACATTTTTTTCACAAGTTTATAGAGATAAGAATGAGAAATTAATTTTAAAAGAAGAAGAAGAAGAAGAAGACTAAAACAATGAGAATATTGGGGAGCTGCAAAAATTTAAATGCGACAGTAGAGAATCGCAGCAATCAAGAGTCGTCGGCCCAACTTAAACTCATATTCCAAGTCAAAGGTGTGAACATTGACTTTGACCACGGGGAATTTAATTTCCAATTGAATGCGCGCAGATGGGGCCGTACACATTAAAGTGGAATCCCACAATCGATACACGTCGTCATCTTGTTTTCTCCGGTCAACAAACAAAACCTCAACAAAGTCAAATGAAGATTAATATGGCGCTGACGCGCACTAAATCTGCTCCCCGCGATTACATAGAGGGAGATTGCTTTTCCTGCTTTCGAACTCTATTTATTTCTATTAATTTCGTAAAAAATAAATAATTTAAAAATAATATTTTATATCGCTTATAAAAATAAGTTAATAAAAATATTTTTATCATTCACGAAGATATCTAAACATAAGTTATTGACTAACTATTTCAATGGGTTAATTTTAAAAAAAAACATCAATTTTATCTTGAGTGATAATTTTGGCTCAAACATTTTTTTGTCTCAATAAAATTATCGACTTTTAATCTAATCCCAAATCTGGCCCTAGTGATTTGAAATTTTCAAATTGTGCTAGTTAGATTTGACATTTAAGTGAAAGTTGGTGATTTTTTAGGAGACAAAAAAAGTTTAGACCACAATTATCACTCAAAGTAAAGTTTGTGTTTTTTTTGTGTTTAAAAAATATATAATTTTTTAAATCATTATATGTATGCTACTCTATTGTTAAAGGGATTGAGGGGTATGGATGCTAGTATTATAGGTGTGGGGTTCGATTCTTGCGTTTTGCAAGAGGCAAAGCAAAAATTAGAGCATAAGAAAGTTAGAAATAGAACATACAAAAAAATAAAAAAAGAATTATTTATTTTTTACTAAATAAATGAAACGTTGAAACTTTCTTTGTCGTTTTGTTCTCCTCCTAACATGTTAGCCTTGCTTTTTGCAGCTGCGTGAAAGGCCAACTTCCTTTCCCTCTAGAAGGCTAGAAAAAGACGATTGGAAAGCAAAGGTAGACGTGAATACACAAAGCTAAAGCCGAAAGCAGAAGTGCGAAGTAAAGTGCTTATGCCTGATTGGGCCCGTATCCTTCTCTCCACAACATCGGAGGGACCTCATTGTAAATCGTGCCAAAAATTATGAATTATTTAGATCATTTTTTCCTTTATAGTATGGGGCTAAGGTTTTCTAAGAGTCCTGTCTCTTTCACTGTATTAATATAGTGAAAGAGACAGGACTCTTAGAAAACCTTAGCCCCATACTATAAAGGAAAAAATGATCTAAATAATTCATAATTTTTGGCACGATTTACAATGAGGTCCCTAACCTTTTAATTTATTGGATGTGGTCCATAAACTTTTGGTATATGTTCAATCCAGTTACTGAATTATATGAAAATATTCAATATTGTCTTTTAACTTAAACTAATGGAAGGATAATATTGGACATTTCATATGGTCTAGTTCAAGGACCATATTGGACAAATTAAAAGTTTATGGACCACATTGCACATTAGGTTAAAATTTAAGGACTACATCGAATAAATTAAAAGTTCATGAACGATACTGCACATTGAGCCAAAAGTTCGGGAATCATTTGTGTAATTATCCCAACTCCAAAAGAGTATACCAATCAGTCAAACTTACCCACATTGCAAAGGGCGGACTCCCCGCACCCTTTGGGTTGATTGGCATAAGAAAAAATAAAATAAAATTACGATTAACAGAAAGATTGATGCAATGCTAGCTAGCAATTATCAGATTTATCAGCCCGAGAGTAAAGTCGTGAAATAACTAAGCACAACAGCTAAGATTGGGTGAATTGGTTGTTCTTGAAAAGTATAAAAACTTATTTCTGAAGGACGTGTACAATGTGTTGCTAGAATGAAAAGCAGTATCGCTTATTAAATAAATATTCGAGGAGTTAAGAAGATTGAAGAGATGCAAAACAAATTTACAACAATTTGACCTACTCCATTCTCTCAACTCCAACAGCCTCATTCTGTTTGAGTGTTACTTGCTTTAGTTGTGGCACAAGATCTCACGTTGGATTAGGTAGATGTGAAAACTAGCATTTCGTCGTGGTGCATTAAAAGAGAAGAATTATACGACGCAGTTAGAGGGATTTGCTATTCAGGGTAAAGTTGACCTTATTTGCTTATCAAAGAAATATCTTTTATGACGAGTCAGGATCATTCGAAAAGTCAGTTGAATGGAAATTTACTTAGAAAATTAGAGGATGCATTTTTTATTCATCTCTTTTTATAAGGAAAACTACCCAAAAAGTCCTAAACTTATAATTTAATTATAAATATTTCAATTTGACTAATTTTGTATGATAACAAAATTTGCCGATTGAGTTCTTACTATATCTGATGCGGACACTAATCATCTTACGTGGCATGATTAGAATTGATGTAGATAATGTTTATAATTTTTTAAAAATTGAATTTATTATTATTTTTTTTCTTTTATTTTGCCAAGTGAGGGTCATCCATTGGGTGAGGGCCAGCAAGCCCATGTTGGCTGCAAGCAAGGGCGCAAAGGCCCTACCCCAGGGCCATCGTGGCCCTTGGCGAGGCCTTTGCGACCGACAAGGGCCCTTGCCTAGCCATAATGAAAATTAAAATAAAATAAATTCAAAATAATAAAATAAATTCAAAAAAAGTTTTACAAACTATAAAAATTCTCCACATTAGTACTGGTCGTGCCATATAAGACAATCGACATTTACATCCACAATTTCCTATCAAAATTGATCAAAATGACTCAATCAATAAGTTATCAAAAGTTTATAATTAAATTAATAAAATTTAAAAGGTTTAAAAATGCAATATATATGATTTTTTTCATTTTTATATGTTATTCAAACTTTAGCCGCAATTCTCTGACCCAAAAAAAAAAACTTTAGCTGCAATTCCACCTTGACTTGCTCTTTCGTGACAAACAAAAAGACGTCCGTTCACACTTCAACTCGATCTGTAAAGCGCATCAAATCAAATTGATTTGGTCACGTCCAAGAAGATTCTCACTAAGGTCCGTACGTTGAACGCACTCGACTTTCCGTTATGTTGTACATCCGTTAGCTGTGAAATGTCCTTATTAGCTTGGCAATATAATTGGAGTACAAAATGAAGGAAATTGCAGTTACATCCGCCCCCATTTTGCATGATTAATATATGGAATGCGAGTAACATGGGAAACGTTCTTTAAATTTACAAGTTTTCTTTTTTTATTTGTTAATTAAGTCAATTTGATAGTTCTAGCAACTTGAAGGGGAAGTTAGATGCATTGGTGTTAATAAAAGTTTGATGTTTGAAAATAGCCAGTGCTGCTATAGCACAAAAAGCTATTGAAATTTTGTTTAGTTGTATCTTGAATTATCAAATCAGGAGATCGAGATCGAGAGAGTTGTTTATAAATACGACATAGTATTGTATCATCAATCCGTAGTCATTGAAAACAAAAAAGAAAAGGTTGACTAATTGATAAATCTCAATCAGTAGAAGATGCAACATAACAATACATTGTTGTACACTTGTACAATATATCATAGCACCATACAATATCAAATATCAACTATTTGACAGCACATATCGACAAAAAAATAATCAATTGCTTGATAATTTTTCGAGGTTAAATGACACAAATCCATATATTATTAGGATTAATACCACAAAAACTACAAACTGGTATACCTGTAATAAATTTATCCCAAAAAAAATTTTTGATCATAAAAAACTCCAAACTGGTACACCTATCCTAATGTAGCTTCTATCAAATTTCTCTTTTAAATTTGCTAACGTTGATGGTACATGGTGATGTGGCATGAAATCCATAGTGTAAATACCATGAAAAACTTCAAATTTATTCGCTAACGAGGGGTAAATTTGTCATAGAATTACTACTTTGAGGTTTTTGATGGTCAAAAGATTAGTTTAGGGTAAATTGTCATATTTGTACTAGTTTGGAATTTTTTATGGTCAAAATATTAGCTTGGAATAAAATTGTCACAGGTTTATTAGTTTTGGGTTTTTAGTGATAAAAAAATTAGTTTGAGATAAATTTTTAGTTTAGAATTTTTCGTGGTATTGACCCTATACAATGACATTCATCCTTGCACATTAAATTTCTTCTTCCACGATGTGGTTCCGACCAGCAGCATCCACGCCCAGCGCAAGGAACTCACTTTGTGACCCACAAGAATTCCGGCGAACCGAACCGTTACCACCACTAAAAGGAAGCTCATAATTCATGTGTACCGCAAAAATGAGGAGCCAATGGGATGATCACTCTGTGCTTTTGTCCATTTGTGATCAAGACCAGCTGGTCAAATGTGCCGTCTCCACAGAAAATGAAAGTCCAACAGGCAAGAAAGCATGGCCACATCTCGTTCTTACGTATTCCGCACCTCTCGCCCATTATCTTTTGGCAAAAGCAAAATTTCACTCGTCTGGATGAAAACATTACCCCGAATTATTGTGTACCGAATTTTGCTTTTATTTGTGTCGTTTTGGGATTATGTATTGGGTCGGATTGTTTCTGGAAACATTCATGCTGCTGAATATGATTAATCAAGAGTATCATTTTCCGCATAAAATGACGTCCTTTTCACGTATTTGGACAGGCTTTTAAAATGGAGTTTAGAGACATTTACCAATGTTTATTCTGTGGACTCAAATAGGGATAAGTATGGTTTCAAAGTAAAACCTGAAATCGAATAACCGGACCGGTGAGAACCTATTCGGCTCTAGAGTCCATCAAACCTGAAGCCTGGAACTGCTCACCCCTAAACTAAAATTCTAACCACAAAAATCTTAGGTTTGGGCAAGACCGGGAGCGGTTGGGGTCCTTGGTCCTATTGCTGGAATATAACAACTCGACTTGGTCCTAATAGGTCAAGCCCTCCAAAAACGGTAACTTACCAAGATGTGTAAATTTGACTTGATTGTTCAGGTGCTTACTCGCAATTATTGGATCACTTTATAAAAATAATTCTATGCATCAATCTTAGTATCATTAGTTTTGGTATCAATTTAGGGGGCACCAAATGATGGTTAGCATAATTACCTTCTGAAGACGCACTTTCGCTGCAGTATTATTGACCTTGTTCGTACTTTATACTGCTTGGTAAGAGTGTAGACTAAAATTTCCTTCAGCTGGTGGCCTCTCACCATCTAGGATGGCGGCAATCTATACTTCACCTAACAATCCCAAGCTTGTATTGAAAACTAATCTCTATCTTAGTTATTTTAGTGATGAAAAGAAGACCTAGAAATATTTTTTGAGGAGACATTCGGGGAACAAATTAAGAAAAAAGGTTTTGCTAGAAGCATAAAAAATTCAAAAGAAGCGATTGTGACCTAATTCTTCCTCGAAAGCATCATATGGAGAGGTTACTTTATATAGTGGATTTCCCGTTGTAACAAAATGATACAACCTTGCTAATTGGATCTCATATTCTAATGAAACAAAATCCATGGTGGAGATGCTGTAACTTGGAAATCAACCAAACAAATTTACGAGGGAAATGACAATCTTGCTAAACCAAAAGTCAACTTGGTTGAAGCAGATGATTCTGATGGCGTAAATGTTATGGTTATTTCTCATGCCAATATTGTGACTAATGTGAAAGAGGTCTTAGTAAACATATACGTAAAAAAAAATGCTTTATCCTCCTACACTCTAATAGGGGAAGGACAAGAGATTATTTATTTTAGTGATTTGAGAACTGCTCAAGTTTTCGGCAAATTTCTTAGCATATGTAATGTGGTAAAGCAATTATTTAAAGATGGAATTTTGTCCATTGATATTTGGCCAATCCTTTGACTATTCATGGAGGAGAATGGGACTTAAGCTAGTTGAGACAAATCAACAGTAACAGTAACCCAACTTATTTGATTGGCAATCCCATGAAAATCAACCGTGACGGTAACAAGTTGCTTGTTGACCTAATGTTGCACTATTAAAAATTATTGTCCCTCCTACGATGAGAATAGTGCAAGACTGCAATGAAAGAGGGGTTGGGTTAAGCTCTAAATGATGTGTATCAAATTGTAGTATATAGTTGATAAGATCACCTATATATAAGTATGGAGCGGGCCACTCCTATGAGAATTTTGGCAAAGTCTCCCTAGCACTTATGAATAAACTAGGCATGCACATGGCCTAGTAGTGCAGAACTACGTTGCACAACAAAGCAATATTCAAAAATTAAGCTGAAGTATATATTAGGTACTTTCAAAAAAATAAAACGGTTAATATCATGAAAAATCTCAAACTGGCATATCCATGATAAATTTACTAAAAACTAATTTTTTGACTACCAAAAATCTCAAACCTATACACCTGTGATAAATTTACCCTCCATTAGTTTTCGTTAAATTTTACCATCAAATTACTGAGTTAGATGACACATAAGAGATGACGAGTATACGGTTACCCTCAGTTTATCACAGGTATACCAATTGTGATTTTTCGTAATATTAATTTAATCTAATGAAAACTAACCAAAGATAAATTTGTCGCATGTGTACGGTTTGAGGTTTTTGATTATCAAAAAAATTAATTTGGAGTAAATTAATCACAAATATATCAATGTGATATTTTTCATGATATTATTCCAAAATAAAAATATGCAAAATGTCAGTAGGTGAAAGGTTTGATATTTTCGTAATTTTTTGGGTGTTCGGGGGTTCTCCATCTGTTGTAGAAACCATAGAATTTTGTCACCCTCGGATTCGCAACGGTTTCAAAACACTAGCGTCACAGGATTCTCTCCACCTCGTGATCCGGGCCACATTGCACACGTTCCCAGAGCCCCCCAGTCACTGCAACTCTCTTACCAAGGCCACAAACAAACAAAACAAGAAGTAAACAACCCGCGATCTCTGGGGCGACCATGCCATTCCTCACATGTTGCTCACTTCATGAAAGACTCCCAATTTACATAAACAAGAAATAAGAAGAAGAAGAAGAAGCTTAAAAAATGGACCCAAATTTAATAATCTACGCCGACGCAAACCAAAGAAAAATCGCCACCTCCCTCTCCAATCTCAACCTAGATAAAGAGAAAAATGAAAAGAAGAAAAAATAAATGTTCATCTCTCAACATCATGTGAAATATGAAAGAGAAGACGAGCAGCAACACTAGTAGTCATCTCCAACACGCAAAACCACCCACCAACTCATCAAATTATTTCACACATCACCACCTCCAAGACCTTAGTAAAATTTTACCTAATCGCATCTTCCTTTGTTTTCTTTTTTCAACCTAACAATAGTAGAACACACCCAAAAAAGAAGAAGAAGGAGATGGCAATTGACATATAGTAATTTTGAGAAGGAAAAAAATTGCACATCTAAATGCTTAGCGTTGCGGAAGCGGGTTCCACTTTCCTCAATTGGATGCCGTTCTTCTGGGATTCGTCCTCGTCGTGGTACACGTAGGCGAAGCCGCCGTGGCGGGTCAGATCCATGCCCGCCATCTCGTCCTCCGCCGAGATCCGCAGCAGCTTCAGCTTGTGGAGCACGAAGAAGAGCGGCCCCATGGTGGCGCTGACCCACCCGGTTATCACCAGGATTTGGATCACGTGCGCGGCCAGGAGCCTCCCGCCGCCGCCCATGAGGAGCCCGTAAGGGCGGCCCGCCCCGTAGACCTGGGCCACGTAGTCCTCCGAGGCGAAGAGCGCCGTGAAGATCACGCCCCACGCGCCGCACCCGCCGTGGAGCTGCGCGGCCTCGAGCGGGTCGTCGAACCTCAACTTCTCCGCCAGCTTGTTGCAGCTGATCAGCACCACGGCGGCGACGAACCCGCATATGACCGCGGCCCAGGGCTCGACCACCGAGCAGCCGGCGGTGATGGCGGCGAACCCGCCGAGGAGGCCGTTGCACACGTCGGTCACGTTCCAGTGCCCGGAGAGGAGGCGCTTCCCGAACAGCGTGGTGAGCGCGGCGGTGCAGCCGGCGAGGGTGGTGGTGACGGCGGTCCGGCCGACGGCGCTCCACTGGCCGTAGTAGCCGCCGCTGGCGTACGGGACGAGGATCTTGTTGAACGAGCCGGGGTTGAAGCCGTACCACCCGAACCAGAGGAGGAAGGTGCCGAGGACGACGAGGGAGGCGGAGTGGCCGCGGAGGGCGACGGAGCGGCCCGAGTGGTCGAAGCGGCCGATGCGGGGGCCCTCGATGAGTGCGCCCCAGAGGCCGGCGATGCCGCCAACCATGTGGACGACGCCCGACCCGGCGAAATCGATGACTCCCGACCCGAACAGCAAATCGCCCGAGTTGAAGGCGCTGGCCCACCCGTCGGAAGACCAGAACCAGTGGGAGACGACCGGGTAAACGAACCCGGTCAAGAAGGCGGAGTAGATCAGGTAGGCGACGAACTGGGTCCGCTCGGCGATGGAGCCGCTGGTGATCCCGGCGGCGGCTATGGCGAAGGCCCACTGGTAGAGGAAGTTGCTGTAGTCGATGGTGGGGGAGGGGACCTTCTTGAGGCCGAAGAAGTGGTGGCCGATGAAGCCGTTGGAGGGGGAGCCGAAGGCGAATGCGAAGCCGAAGAGGTAGTAGAAGAGCCCGCCGGCGGCGGCGTCGAGGACGTTGGTGAGCATGATGTTCATGGTGTTCTTGGCCCGGACAGAGCCGGCGCAGAGCATGGCGAAGCCCAGCTGCATGGAGAAGACGAGGTAGGCGGAGAAGAGGAGGTAGGTGGTGTCGACGGCGTAGGAGGTGTCGGAGAGGCGGTCGGAGACGGCGGAGAGCTGGCTGCAGATGTAGGACGCGGCGGCCGCGGCGTCGGTGGCGTTGGGGCCGAAGAGGGTGGCGAGCTGGTCGGCCGAACAGGTGGCGGCCGAAGCCATGGTTGATCGCGAGCGAGAGAGTTGGGGGTGCGGGTGCTGTTGATGAGAGGAAATCAAGGGAGGGACACTGGTTTGGTGTTTAAAAGGAGGGCGACTGAGTCAGAACGAGGGGAGAGAGAGAGAGAGATGACGACTGTTCTTTTCTATTTTGTCGAGCGAATTTAAGGATAAATTGTCAAGTAGAATCTAAATTTTTTCTTTATATAGACAATTCTTTAACACGATCACTTGTTAACAATTTTGCACTTTTATATTTATTTATAGGGTGATGAGATGAAGCAAAACAAAAACCCTTTTTTCGAATATTTTCTAAAACAAAATGACAATTAAGTTCTCCAACTGAAAACTTTAAAAGATGAAATTTAATTAAATGAAAAATTCATAAAATAATAAAATTTTTAAAAAATGTCGGCGAAATCTCATTATGTTGAATTGACTGAAATTAATATCATCAACGAAGTGTTTAAGAAAAAAAATGTCAAGATGCCTCATTGTGCGTAATATTTTTAGTAAATTCCTAGACATTCCATGATGCCTAGGGGTGAGCAACTTGGACTTTCCAAACTGGGACCGAACCGGACCGACGAGTTTGATATGGTTCTCGGGACTATTGGTCCGGTTCCCGGTTCCTCAAAGCAGAACCGGTTTTCGGGCGGTCCGGTTCCCGGTTCTGAGGAGGAATCGGACCAAATTGGACCGACCGGATCGGACTGATTATTTAATATATTTTTTTATTTTTTATTTTTTTTTAAAATTAATAAAATGTGAACTAAATTCTAAGTAAACTTCATTATTATAAATTCATTGATAAAAAATAGTAAAATGTGAATTAAACTCTAAGTGAACTTCATTGACATAAATTTATTGATAAAAATTAGTAAAATATGAATCAAATCTTAAGTGTTTGACAAAAAAAAATCCTAAACTCTAAGTAACCGGTTCCATTGGAAAGGATCGGAACCGGACCGGACCAACGGTCTGGTCTGGTTCTCAATCCTAGAACAACCGGTCTGGTCCGTGATTCTCAAAATTGGGAACTAGTTCTCTCGGTCCGGTTCCCGGTTCCACCTTGGAACCGGACCGAACCGAAAACCGCTCACCCCTAATGATGCCTTACATTTATGTAAAAGCATCTCACCAATAGTAAGGGAAAAATGCAAGTTTTTTAATATATTAAATAAAGAGTCGTGATATATATATATATATATATATATATATATATTAGACTAATGAAATGAAAAGTTAAAAGAATCACCAAGAAAGTGAGCTTTTGAGATAACAGGGAGAAATAATAAATAAGTTTTTATAAGAGCAATAATGAAGAAGAGACTTTCAACCTTTTTCACTATGTCCAACAAATTGTCTTTTCTCCTTACTAGGGGCTTTTCATAAGGCTTGTAAAGCATTATAGTGATATCTAAGAATACACGAAAAAAAATTCTTTGATACACTAAAAAAATTAAAACATGTGAAATGCATAATTATTGCAACTAGATCCTTAATTGAAATAGAAAACTTTAGAAAAAAAGAAGGAATGTGGCATTAACTTAAATTCGCAATTGAATGACCGAGAGCAATTTAGTCTTTCTAGTGTAAATAGGATGGATTTAGTCATATAAAGGGTGGAAATAGCGTCGCCCTATATACAATTAATAAAATCTTGTTTTGTTTTTTTTACACAGATGGCATCATTCTTTTTTATTTAAAAATTATAAGTACCCTCTCTTTCAAATCAATAGTATATGATATCATTTATGTGAACACTGATGTATTTCAATATGTGCACAGCGAAAAGTTATTCAAGAAACCTTAATTTTGTTTTTAAAAAAGGGAGTTTCCTACTTTCTTATTTCCTTTTCTCCAAGCCGATTTAATTTATAAAATTACCCATATCAATGGCGATGTTTGTGATATATGCACCACAAAATTGCACAGGTTATGTACTTAACTTTAATTTTTTTCGAAGTTTCAAGTTTCGTTGACCAATTTGAAAACCCACCCTTGGCTAGGAACCATCAAGTGTGTGTCTATATATATATATATATATTGGGGTTGCTTTCTTAGGGAAAAATATGACCATAAAAAATTCTGAAAAAAGAGATAAATATATGATCAACTTAGCGAACAATACATTTTTTCGGTGTGAATGAAGACTTTTCAAATTTGATACCGTTCGGGGTGTTCCGAGGGTGGGTTTGGCCTAAATATAGTCTGAGACTAAAATCAATCAGCCTAGTGCACGTACTTTGTTTTGTTGAGAAAAAAAAAGTTAAATATTCTATACCCCAATAAATTCTTTCTTGAAAATATTATATTTCTATCTGCCAAATTTATTGGTCCGAGCACGTAAATTAACAAGGGAGTGCCCTCTAACTTCATATAAAGAAGTAAAGTTCAAATATTTCAACTCAAGAGACCCTTAAGTACAACAACCAAGGAAGCTTCTATATTTTAGAGCTAATGGTCATAAGAATCGAGGCCATTTTAACTAGGGGTGAGCGGTTCCCGGTCCGATCCGGTTCCAAGGTGGAACCGGGAACCGGACCGAGAGAACCGGTTCCCAATTTTGAGAACCGCGGACCGGACCGTTGGTCCGGTCCGGTTTCGGTCCCGTCCAATGGAACCGGTTACTTAGAGTTTAGGGTTTTTTTTTTGGGTCAAACACTTAAGATTTGGTTCACATTTTACTAATTTTTATCAATAAATTTATGTCAATGAAGTTCACTTAGAGTTTAATTCACATTTTACTATTTTTTATCAATGAATTTATGATAATGAAGTTTACTTAGAGTTTAGTTCACATTTTATTAATTTTTTTAAAGAAAAAAATAACAAAAATATATATTAAATAGTCGGTCCAGTCCGGTCGGTCCGGTTCCCCCTCGGAACCAGGAACCGGACTGCCCGAAAACCGGTTCCGCTTTTAGGAACTGGGAACCGGACCAATAGTCTCGAGAACCGGACCAAACTCGTCGGTCCGGTCCCGGTTTGGGCGGTCCAAGTTGCTCACCCCTAATTTTAACCCTAAAAAATCAACTGTTTCAGCATCTTTCCTATCACTATTTTTTATCTGACCCGTACCACCATATTATTTTTTATCCGTTTGACATTTGATGGTTAATCTAAGTCTTTTTACTCCCTTACTAAGGTTTTGGGCGAATAAATAATTTGTTTATTATTTTAATATTCTTTGATTTTTTTTAAAATTTAAGTCTGCTATTTTTCGATTCAGTCCCGACCTTTCGAACTTAAAAATAAAAAATGAATACAGAAATTAAAAAAAAAATTCTATTATTCTGCCAAAATCCAAAACATTAATCAACTTTTTAAAAGTTACAAAAACAGTATACAAGAACTTATGTCAACATTTGTATCTTGTTGGGATTCATGTTTTTCGGATTAATGGACGACATTGTACATTCAGGTAAAATTTAAAAATTATATTGAATAAATTAAAAATCATATTACATATAGAGTCAAATTTTAACGATCATTTTTCTTGTTATCCCAAAAACCTATCAATTGTAAGATTGTGATTGTGAGGAAGCTTCTCTTCTTTCTTCCTGACTTTTTATTGGTGGGGATGGAAACTTGGACCATGTTCCCATGAAATCCCGTAGGAGACTCATCGGTGACCAGTCTCACTGAACTCAAGTTGTCAAGTCACATAATATTACTTTATATTAACCACTATAAATGCTACTCCTATATTTCAGCGAAAAGAAAATGCCGCTCCAATATTCTCGATTTTCAAATATTAGCATATTTCGAAAGACAAGGCAAAGAGATATTAGTGAAATGAAAATTGCAATATTTTTTTTATTGATTGTTTCACAAATGTCCTGACTATTGAGCGAACGAATTACGAGTGCTTCGTATGCACTGCGCTTGGTGTGATCTGCCCCCTCCTCCTTTGGTTAGTCGATCCTATTTGACCTTTTCGGTCGCCACCTATGATGTATGAACCATCTTAGCTTGGTAGATCATCTTGTTTCTCAGAGGAAGAAACACATGGTTTATATCGATCAATCTAGGATGCTATTATTTATACGGAACGGCAAACACATGACAGAAAGCAAAGAAATGACACAAGAAATGTAAGAGATTCGGTTGATGTGACCTGTGTCCATGAATGACATAAAGAGCAAAAATTTATTGGTCAAAATTTGGAATACGACGCAAGGGAAACCTATAAAAATTCTCTAACCTCTAAAATACCCCAATATTTATCACACACTATTTATGAGATATTACAAAATTAATGCTCGTATATGTGTATATTTATTGATACCCTGAGAGGAAATGCTGGAAACCAATATATTAGTACCCTCCGCTTCTGCCACAAATCTTATGATCAATCGGGTCATCACAATTCTATCAAATTGAGTCAGAAATAAGGATGGTGCATCCTACTTAATAGAGGTGATTGGTTCCTGATCCGGTCTCATTCAATTGAACCGGTCACTTATTTAACATGAAGATGAAATTAAAAAAGAAAACAGGTGAGAGATTTTGGCTTTTATCTGGCAAAAAGAAAGAGGTCCAACCAATCAATAAGAGAAATCTTTCATGCTTTTCTCCGACAAATTTCGGCCAAATTATTAAAGGAATTAATTCCTCCAGACTACGTAAAAAAGGGCAACAAATGTGGCGGTGATAGAAGAGGGAAGCAAAAGAGATTGTCTCCATTTTATTTTGGCAACAAATTGGCAAGTGAATCTTATCGTGAGGTAAAGAGCATACAGAGATGGATACTCTCTTTGGAAGATAATAGGAAAGGTTGGTCAACAGGGAAGGAATAAAAGGAAAATATGAGAGGGCGAGAGATTTAAGCATTAATTGGAACGAACTAAATTAGCAGGACCATTCATGGTGCTCTCTTCCCTTAATTTTTTGAAGAAATAAATAAATAAATAAAATATATTATATATATAGTCACTCCGGTTCGGTTCGATTTCCACTTGGAATAAGGAACAGGCCGAACACTGGTCCCACTTTTAAGAATTGAGAATTGGACTGATACTCCCAGGAACCGGCTGGTTCGGTTTGGTTCGGGCGATTTTCGGTCCTCTCGCTTCCTCTTGCTCACCCCTCCTACATAAGGGTACGTTTGTTTCGCGGACAATAAATGATTTGGAAAGTATTTTCTTTAAAATAATCACTTGCATTTAAAGGAATGAAAAGAAAATTTCATCGTCCATGAAAATATTTGAATATATATTATTGTTGATGATGAAAGATTTTTCATTAACTAATTATTTCAAATAATACAAATAATTATTTTTTAAAAAAATTACTTTTCAAATTATCCATTTTCCATTTAAACAAACGGAGCCTAAGCCGCATAAAAAGGATTCTAGCTACAATCATTACTGTGGACATTCCTATAGCGGCGCGAACATTCCATTAGTTGCAAATAAAATTAATAAAATTGCATATGAAGCAGAACAAAGCAATTACAGAATGGCAGAAGACAGCCCTTATTCTGTTCTCTGAGGCGGTCGGCTGTCAATTTCGACCCAAATGTTTGAGATCCAACCAACCGAGAAACATTCCAATTAGGTACAACGTTAGATTTCATAAGACAAGGATATTATGTCATAGGTCTAAATATATGGCTGCTTAAAGCATGATGTCTCTGCCTTGGATTGCAATTCCACTTCCCACCAGCAGCCGCCGCACTCCGACCATCGCCGCCGCCCTCTTCCGATGGTCTCAAAATGCCCTTGGATTACTATCGACTAACGATCAACTTGATAACTTTTTTTTTTCAGAACTTTGTTTTTATATTATGTGTGAATTTTTTTTCCTACATTTATCATGACTTTAGTGGTCTATTTATTTACTAGTCACAACAAGGTAACCGTCGAGAAAAAGATTTGTACCGAAACAAATGCCAAGTCTTCCTGATGTGCCAACAATTCATGACGATCACCTTTCAACTTATTGTTTATTTTTATTGATTAACGGGCTAGGATATAGGTGTGACAATGGGTCGGTTATGCTATTGGAAAGGTTCGAACCTAAGTAAAAACTCTAGGCATGTTCGTTTTGATTTGAATCCAAACATGAACTGTCATTACTCGAGTTAGGTTTCGACTTTGCAGTCTAGCGACTTCTTCTAATCGTAGGCACATTCGTTTTGATCCGACTCGGAACTTGAATTGTTACTACCCAACCTATAAAGATCGGGTGGGTTCGAGTTAGGTTTCGACTTTGGGGTCTAGCAACTTCTTCGAAACGTTATCACAAGGGTCCGACACTTATCACCGGGCGTATATTCCGAATTTTTGTACCAAAAGGATTGGTGGTTTCAAAAGGCCACTGAGTTTGTGGCAATGAGAGCTCTCCACCTTGCGGGGAGACCATCCACATTAGAATTGTTTCCTTCTGCCAAAAGTCAAGATCACGTGCTTTACCTAATCATTGTCATGGAAAAAGAAGAAGAAGAAGACAATGAGTGTGATGAAAGATCATCAAGTAAAATGTCTTTTTCAGATGGACTATAGGCATGAAGTTCGGAGAATCAGTGACACAAAACTACCAACTGATGAGTAGAGATGAAGAAGTATATGATTTCGAGAACGCCAGTTAGACAGAATGCTTGACTCTTAGAAAATCGGATAAAAAGTAGGGTTAACATCATGAAAAACTCCAAATTAATATATATGTAATAAATTTACCTTAAATTAATTTTTTGATAACAAAAAACCTTAAATTGATACATCAATGACAAATTTACTCAAACTAATTTTATGACCATAAAAAATTTCAAATTAGTACACTTATGACAAATTTACCATATATTAAATTGGATTAATACCACGAAAAATCATAAATCGATACATCTATGACAAACAAAGGGTAAAACCCAAAACTGATATATCCGTCAACTGCTACGTGTTATTTAATAAATCAATTTGATAGTAAAATTTAACGGATACTAATAGAGGGTAAAATTGTCACGGGTGTGCTAGTTTAGGGTTTTTGGTTGTCAAAAAATTAGTTTGGGGGTAAATTTATCAATTTAGGGTTTTTTGTGGTTTTAATCCTAAAAAGTAATGCAGAGTATCAATTTAGGGTTTTTCGTGGTTTTAATCCTAAAAAGTAATGCAGAGAATTTAGGGAAAATTACCAAAAAAACCTGTCCACATTAGCGTCGATCAGTCAAAATTGGTAAGATGAACTGAATTGACATAAATGCAAAAAGGTTTAGGACTAAATTGACAAAAAAAGGTTTAGGATTGCATTAACACAAAGGCAATAAGTTTAGGACATTTTTGATAATTTTTCTGAGAATTTATTATGGATTCCAGTTTGCTTTTGGCATTGCAATAGGTCTGTCAAGAAGTTATCTTACAACTTTTAAAAACAAACAGTTGTGTATTGTGCACTCTAGCATGTTTTGAGGCATGAGGGATCCATATTGATGCTATATGACCACATGTACAAAATGAAAACCTCATTGTCGATTCTTCAAGTATTCTTATGAAAGCATTATACTAAGAAAAAAACGACCAAATGAAGCAAAAGTTAGAAATATAAAGCAAGATATTAACACACAGTAATCTACATGGCTCGGCTAAATTCACTAAATCAAGCTTATTAAATAATCTGGCGTCACCAAAAAAGTTTAAGGAACAATTAATCGAGATTAATTTGTCAAAGAACTTCTTTTCGGGGAAGCATCTCGATTTGAACCCTAAACCTTAACCAAAATGAATATAAAGTAAAATTGCGAAAAATTGTCATTAAAACATGGGTTGGTATCACGAAAAACCCAAAACTGATACACCTATAATAAATTTACTCCAAATTAATCTTTTGACCATAAAAAATTTCAAACTGATGCACTTATGATAAATTTGCTCTCCGTTAAATTAGATTTATATCATGAAAAATCATAAATTGGTAAATCTGTGACAAACAGAGGGGTAAAACCCTAAATTGGTATATCTGTCAACTACCACGTGTCATCCAACTCAGCAATTCGACGGTAAAATTTAACAGAAACTGACGGTGGGTAAATTTATTACAACTGTACCAGTTTAAGATTTTTGGTGGTCAAAAATTTAATTTGGGGTAAATTTATCACATATATACCGATTTATGATTTTTCGTAATATTCATTTTTAAAACATCAACCGTCCCAACTCCCACAACATTGAGATATGGAATTTTAGTGATGTTCATACATACATGTGTCCCTTTCGGCTCGGATTGGGACCATTTAACATGTCATACACATATATGTGTATATGTATACGTTCATTTCGATCGATCAAGTCCTTACAAGGCTCCAAACAGAGAAAGGCTCCAGCCAACTTGTCGCAATTGTCGAAACGTGAGAGTAGAGAAGTACCCACCACCTCTACAGAGGGAATGGCAAGGAGACAAAAGACAAATTCGATTCCTTCCTCCATGGGTTTCTCTTGATCGATTGGGGTAATGTTTTCCAACCTCTTGAAGCTCTTGTGGTGGTGAGCTCGAGACACGCAGTATCATCTCCACAGTGTAGCTAGACACGTTTCTTGAAAAGCCACGCACACTTGTCGTCTCCTCAAAGGATTATCTTAACTTTTCTTGAAAGGAGTTATAATTATTCTGCACCATTCGTGACTCGGAGGTTCAAAATTGGTGACCCCGTCACCGGAGCCTCACTAACATGAGGCATGCCATAGTTAGGCAATACAGTGCAAGCCGTTAAGAATTTCACTGACATTATGAGTTGAACTAGTAGCTTCGTAAAAAAGCATGTGACATCTTTTTATCAGCAGGCCAATAATTTTGATGGTAAGGATAATTGAATAAGATTAAATAAAACTTTTGACCATACAGGTCCGTACATTGACCGCAAACCGAAGGACACGTTCGCCGTAATAAGGAAAGCATAATTGAATAAGATTAAATAAAATTTTGTGGTCGTTAATGTATGGGTCAAATTACTCAAGGCGACCGTAACCACATACGTTTGACCTGCAGGAATGACGTTCGGATATGGTCCTTGCCTAGAGACAATGACCTTAATTATGGCTGGAAAATTTTAGAGGTATCATCACGGAAAATATTAAATTCATATACATGTAATAAATTTACTAAAAATTAATTTTTTAATCATGAAAAATTTCAAATTGATACATTCGTAATAAATTTATCTCAAACTAATTTTTGACTACCAAAAGCCTCACACTGGTATATCTATAATAAATTTACCCTTCGTTAGTTTTCGTTAAATTAGATTAATACAATGAAAAATCACATACCGGCACACTTATGATAAATGGAGAGTAAAACTTCAAATTGGTACATTCGTTAACAGCCATGTGTCATCAAACTCAGTAATTTGATAATAAAATTTAATGGAAACTAACAGAGGGTAAATTTGTCACAATGTATAAGCTTGAGGTTTTTGTTGGTCAATAAATTAATTTTAGACAAATTTATTATAAATATATAGATTTAGAATGTTTCGTGGTATTAACCCAAAATTCTAACGTTAGAGAAAAATCATGGGTTAGATTGGGATTTTAAGGTCAGAATTAATAGTTGGATTTGGTGGGATTTTTCTGCTTCTCCATTTTAGATTCTGACTTTTAGGAGTGAGGGTTTTCCGGCTGAGAAGTAGAAAATTAGACGTTGCGAACTTTTCCTCAGTCAATGCTTAAAATCAAAGTCAAACTCAAATTCTAAACTTGGAAGATTGCTACAAAATCACAACCACACACACACACACACAAGAGAAAGCTGCGAATCCAGTCTAGATTGTATTAACGTTGACCAAGATTCCATCAGTTCATACGTATCATGGATCGGCTACGAAACCCTAACGTTAGTCGGCTCCCAAAAGATGCTTGAGGATTGAGAAATTCGATCCAGGGAAAAAGGGTTTTTTTGTATTACTTGTGATGTGTACACAATCATACGTGAATGAAACCTTTCATTGATCAAAATGATATGTCAGTCTAATTGCTGAAACAATGGCACAAAGACAAGAAGCTGAATCTGGGTAATTGACCAGGACACAGAGCCTTACAAAGATGTGGGTTTGTGAAGCCGGGGCCTGGGATTCGAGCGTTGACATCACTGCTCGGGACTAATTTTGAAAGTTTAAGATATCAGAAAATTGGATTGATATCATATTTCTTGGCCATCGAAACTACCCCAGTATTTGTTTCCGTGTTAGAGATCGAGTTATGGCTTTGGAAATAACTAGTCATGCCTCTATATGCCTATCAAACTTAAGCTTCTTAGATGGATCAATTGGAAATTATGCATTATTTTTCGTGATACAAGAAAATAAGATCTGCAAATATATATCATTTGTCTCCCTCTTTGAAATAAAATTTCATGCCAAAGCTTAAGGCCAGATGCCCGCTTACAAGTCAAATTGTTGGTAGGCTATTCCACACATTTTCGAATTTCTTCACAATATACACGAGGAAAAAGGAAAGAAAATACATAAATGAAGATAAATCTAACACGTCTCATATGTGAGATTACTATAACACAGCTTTATAATCGATTAGTCAAAACTCCTTGTGGGTCTCGCAAGAAGCATTTTCTTTGAAAATCCGAATGGATTATATGATTTGAATATGTCATATGAAACGCACATATCAGCACGTTCTTTGACAATTACTCGAAGCTTGATCATGCTGATTTCACACTTAATTAAGATAATTCAGAGATAGGATTTCCCTTGCACTAGTAAAGTCTTTCTTCATTATGTCTTAATCAATCTTTCACTTACTAGAAACTGAGTTCACACACTTAAGAACTTCATCATCTCACCAAATCTCGTGCCAGAAGAAACAATGATAAGATTTGCTCTATTGTTGGTGCGACCACCATTGATCACTCGACCGCCATATCCGTCACTCGACCAAAAGCAACAATTGAGGTTGCTCGCCTAAGGTGACCCGGCCAGCAACGTCGTTTTGGAGGTTGTGAGCAATCTTTGATTGATCTCAAATACCGTGGAGAAAGAGAGGCTTGGTCGATTATGTACACAAACTTTTGCAAGGAACAAAGGAAAAAACGGAAATCAAAAAGGGAATACATCTCAATTGATAAAAAAGAAAAATGAAATAAATAGTTCATGAACTTTAACTCAATATGTAATGTGATTCTTGAACTTTTGATTTATTCAATGTGGTCTCTTCAAACTAGTCCCTGAATTATACGAAAATGTTCAATGTGGTCCATGAATATTTAATTCGTCTATTATAATCCTTGAACTTTTAGTACATGTTTAAATTAGTCCGTATACTATATAAAAATACTCAATATTGTCATTCATGATACATTTTCATATAGTCTATGGACTAGTTTGAACATGTATCAAAAGTTCAGAGACCACATTACATATTATGTCAAAATTCAGATACTCTTTATGTCATTAACCCTTAATAAAATCAAGCATCCTGGTGTGTTAATTGTTAAGGGTGTAAACCGAATTTCAAAAAATTGGCCATTTCAAGATTTTAAGGATCTTAATCACCAAAATAGTACTCCGCTGATTTTTTTTTTTTGGTCGAAAGTACTTTCCTGATTAAGGAGAGCAAAAAAAGGGAATCATGAGTTGATCATAGTCAGTCATGTGACGATAATAATGTTTGTTGGCGTCACCGAGAAAATGATTCCTTTCTTACCGCTGTAATGAAGTCATTAGTCGAACTAATCACTGACCTGACATCTTCCGGACACAATCCTAGGATCAAGACTGTCTTCACTCTGTCGCTTCCTGTAGTTCCGAAATCTCCAGGGGCATCGATCTGATGACACTTGCGTTTTTTTTTTATGGCTTACCAGGAACTACACACCGATTCGTGGTACCTAATTATGACGTTTGTCCTAAACCACAGCTTGCCAATGCCGACAGTTTGGATCTAGAGAGACTGAATATCAAAAGGGTATTTTTAAATCATTGAATTGAGTACTTTTTTTTTTCGTTCAAAGGTAATATTCATTTCATTAGCTCGGATAGAATATGTGACATGTCCAAACAAAGCAAATCTAATAGAAACTTCGGGAAATTAGACAACTAGTCCGAAGGAAGAGTCTTTTTATGATGGGCTTTGACAATCCAGTCCATTAAATGATTTGCCTCTCTTGGATAATGGACTATGCTGATGGACTAAAACTGGCCCAGTAAAATCTTGCAGTCTTCTACCCAGGCCCGTATGTGCCACGGGCTTTGAACAGCTCCCTCAATGAACTGAACAAGTGCTACGCTGTCACTTTCCAGTTGAAAGTGTAGATCGGTCGCCCCCTGCAGATCACGAAGACTTTTCATGTGGGATAGACCGTTTCCATTCCGATCGCGGATGAAGCTCGACACGATTTCACAAAGCCATCAATAATTACGCCGTTGAAGTCCCGACACACTCTAGCAATTGATCCTTCCATCGATCCCTCTGTCCAGGACCCATCAACATTGAATTTCAATACCCCTCTCGGTGGCGGAATCCACTTTAAAGGTAGAGTTTGTGGATCATCATTCTTACAGTTCGCCACTCGATTCCACCTCATGAAACTTTCCTGTAGAGCAAAGACTTCATCCACCACCGAGGTAGGATCTAGTTTTCGAGATTGGAATATGAAGGCCTTTGCTTTCCAGAGCAACCGTAATAATACTCCAGCCAGTAATTCTCTCCTCTCTGAGTTTTCGTTTACTTTGAAATGTTGGTGAACCCATGAATCCATTCTCGTAATCCTGCTCTCCATAATTTTCACTTTCAATCTGGGATCCTCCCAAATCGCTTCAGTCCAGGGGCATAACAGAAACAAATGTTCTACCGTTTCTGGCATCTGGTGACACCATTGGCATATAGGCCTTCCTTTTATAAATATTTTCTTTTGTTGGGATTGCGTTCTAGCATGCACTCCATAAAAATAGTCGAATTTTGGGATAGGAGTTCAATTTCCATATTTTGGTCCATAGTGTTGGCGGGGCTTGGTACGAAGAGGATGCTTGAGTTGTGTTTTACTGCCGTGCTTCAAATTGTAGCTTGTTGTATGCACTCTTAACAGTAAGGTCCCATCTTTACTTCCTTTCAACACTAGTTTATCCTTTCCTGCATTTCTGCTTAGTGATATGGACATAATTTCATCCACTATGTTTTCTTGAAAAAGATCATTCAATTTTTGTTCATTCCAAACCATATCTTCCTGATTGATCAGCTCCCTCACCATTCGGGGGTCCCCCTGATTTTCCGGTCCTCCTATCACCCCAGCCGATAGCCACTTGTCTTCTCGAATGCATATTGTTTTTCCATCACCCACTGACCACTGTACGTCATTTACAATAGAGTCTCTGCCCATTAATAAGCTTTGCCATCCCCATGAAGGCTTGGATTCCTTACCTGCATTCCACAAATCCCCTCTTGGGTAGTAGATACCCTTCAAAAGACAACTCCGTAGGGGTGAAGGCGATTGCGAAAGCCTCCAAGCTTGTTTGCCCAGCATTGCCTTGTTCAAGGTTATTAAATCTCGGAATCCCAACCCTTCATTATCTTTCCTTACTTTGAGGTGCTCCCATTTCTTCCAATGAAGTCTAGTTCCAGTATTGTTCTGTTTCCACCAAAATGATGTGATCTTTTTCTCAATGGCTTTACATACACTAATTGGGATTTTAAATATGGACTTGCATATTGGGGAAGAGCTTGTACGACCATTTTGATTGGGATTTCCTTTCCAGACTTCGACATTAACTTTTCTTTCCAATCTTCCAATTTCATGTTCACTCGCGCTAGAATCCAAGCAAACATTTGCTTTTTTGACTAACCCCAATCTGAGGGAATGCCTAGATATTTCCCAGTCTTTTCAATAACTGGTACTCCCAATTCATAGGCCGCATTCCTTCTAAGATCCTGTGGGCAGCCAGTGTTGAAATAAATTCCAAATTTGTTCAAGTTAATTGCTTGCCCTAAAGCGAAGCAATATTGGTTCAAAATCGTAGCCAAATTCTGACATTCTGAGATTTTTCCGTCAAGGACGAAGATAGCATCATCAGCAAACAACAAATGAGTTAGCGTTGGACAGAATCCATTGAGCCGAATTCCTTTTATACTTCCATTCTCTACTGAACTGTTCAAAAGATGAGATAGGACATTGGCTAGAATTATGAATAGGTAAGGAGACAGAAGATCTCCGTGCCTAATCCCATGAGTTGGCTGAAAGTACTCAAGGGGTTCCCCGTTCAATTTCACACTAAAAGTGATTGAGGAGATGCACTTCATGATCATTGTTACCCATTTATCACATAACCCCATTTTAGATATTCACGCTCCTAGAAAATCCCATTCCACCTGATCGTATGCTTTTTGCATATCTAGCTTTAAAATCGCTTGAAATTTCTTCACTCTTTTCCTTATCCTTAACTGATGGAGAACTTCCTGGACTATCGGTATGTTGTCCTGGATTTGTCTACCGCTAACAAAAACACTTTGTTCCCCAGCAATAAGATCGGGGAGGTACGGTTTTAGACAGTTAGCCATCACCTTTGAGATGACCTTATAATCAAAATTACATAGACTTATGAGTCTAAACTGGTTCAAACTCTCAGGATTAGGCACTTTAGGAATCAATGAAATATGATTCATATTCAGCCTAGGATCAAAGGTACCTGACTCGAAGAAATTTTCCACCAGTTTGAGTACATCCTATTGGATAATATCCCAATTGTATTGATAGAATTGGCCATTTAATCCATTAGGACCTGAAGCTTTCGTGGCTCTCAACTGAAATACTGCTGCTTTCACCTCCTCCATGGTTACTTTCTTTGTTAATTCTCCATTCATTCCTTCTTGAACCACCCGGGGACATTGGTCTAGTATTGGTTGAAATTCCCTATCTCCCACTACGCTGTATTGGGTCTGAAAAAACTCAACCGCATGTTGTTTTAACAAGCTGGGGTCACGGCACCAATTATCATCGCCAATCTTAAGCATAGAAAAATCTTCTTTCTTTGTCTTCGCTGAACAGTCGTGGCATGAAAGTACTTGGTGTTTTTATCTCCCCATTTCAGCCAATTAATTCTAGACTGCATGCTCCAGTGCATCTCCTCCTGTCTCCATAGTTGTTCAATTTTCCATGTGATCATCTGAATTTTCTCTTTGCTGGATCTCTCATTTCTGTTATTAGTAATATCGGTTAGCTGCTGTTTAAGAGTCTCAATTTGGCGATAGGCGTTTGAAAATTTCTTTTCACTCTAACCTGCCAATTCATTCGAGACCTTTTTAAGCTTACTTACGAGGCTCTCCCGCCACAAAGTTGGGTCATCCCATACTGCTGATATTATTTCTTTACATTCCTCATCCTCCAACCAGTAAGCTTCAAACTTAAATTCTTTTCTCCTTTTCATTGGATCGGAGTAAAGTGAAAAAAGAATAGGGCTGTGATTTGATCCAGTAGCTGGTAATGCAAAGGCTTCTGCTTCAGGAAACATGACTCTCTAGTCTATATTGCAAAGGACTCTATCGAGTCTCTTTTTAACTAATGCATCCCCATCCCTGTTGTTTGCCCAAGTAAATGAGCATCCCTTGCTTTCAACATCCATTAGAGAACAAACGTTCAAGAATTCTTGAAATGCAACTAACCTATAATGGTCCGCCGGTCTTTTTCCATTCTTCTCCCAATAGTAAAGTATCTCATTGAAGTCCCCCATACACACCGAAGGAAGAAGATTTCTGGAGTGGATACTCTTTAAATGATCCCAAAGTAAGATTCTATCTTGGAAGTTTGTAGGTGCATGTAGAAATGTCGTTCTCATGGTCCTTCCACTTCGTGTTTCCTTGCAAATCATATCGATATACTCCCCAGAACTAGATTCCAACTCCAAAGACACTTTCTCATTCTACAGAACCACTAACCCCCTTGCAATTCCATTTGGATTCACTACCACAGAACTTTGGAACTTGAGATTTCTCCTCAGTCGCTCTACAACTATTTCTTTATCTTTTGTCTCCATGAGAAACACCACGACGGGCCTTTAATGAGCCATTAAGGCTTGCGAAGCCTGGATTGTCAAGGGTGTGCCCAACGCTTGACAATTCCAGTACAAAAGTTTTATATGTCATCCAGTGGCTTATTGGGGCTAGCTATCAAAGCCCATTCAAACAACCCTCCTGCAACCTGAATAGGAGCATCATGTAACTTAGTGTTATCAAAGGAGTGAGAGTTGGCTCCCTGACCATCATATGAATTAAACCATTTCAGTTTCTTTGCCCTTGGGGGTTTTTGGCCCTTTTCTACCTTTCTTTGCAAACTTGCTATCATCTTTCATGATTATGTTTGGTCTTGGATAATCCAATAGCATAAGCTGAGTACCCTGATTACCTGTTGGTCCAATTTCTAAGCATGTCGCTAGGTCATCTTGCTTCCTTTTAAGTGTCAAGTCAGCTTGTTGAAAGCCACCTTGCTGTGGTGCCAGAACTTCCGCATTGTCCTATTGTATTACCACTTCATTATGAACAGAGTGTTCCAGTGTTTCTCGGATCGTCTCATCCTCCTCAAATGAGGGGACTTCTTTACCATAGAACGCTTTCCAAGAGGGGCTACATTCTCGAACTCGAGCTTCCACTTTCAGCCATTGGCCAAAACGTCCCCCAATATTTTCCTCTAATCCCGATTTCTTGTATGGTATATCTTTGCAGTAAGTTGCATAGTGGCCAATCCTTCCACACGAATAGCAATAATGTGGAAGTCTTTCATATTTGAAGTCTATCCACCATTTTTTCCCAGAAAAATTCATCACCCTACCTGACTTTAACGAGGCTGCCAAATCCATATGCACCCTAGCTCTTCCTACTTTACAAGAACTAGCACCTCTTGCATTTAGCTTAACCTCTAGCACTCTCCCCAGGTTAGAGTTCGCATTACATATTGTTTTTTTGTTCAATCTCTCTAGGGGAAGCCCATGGATATGTACCCAGAATGCACAATGTGTGAATTCGTATCAATGAACCAGTATGTTATGCTCCCATTCTTTCAAAATCAGCAAGTTGCTAGAAAAGGACCAAGACCTAGTACTTAGTACTTTTCTGTTTTCCTCCTCTGAACTAAAAACAAAGGCAAACAATTCTTCTTCTAAGGGTTCACAAATGACATTTTCAGTTTTCCAAGCCTTTTTCATAGTGGATAGAAAGGCTTGGAAGTTAACATTTGGTCTGGAATAGAGCTTCCCAATGAGCATCAATTTACACTCTTTCAATTTTTCCTCGGGGACTTCATCATCAATATCTGCTTCATAATCCTCACGCCACAAGTCACCCAGTTGTCTACATAATGCAGCCAATCTGAGTTCCTGATTAAACTCAACTTCCATTGATGTGGTGAAAATGCAGGAATATAGAGTGCAGCAATAAGGTTTTACCAACCCAGCTCTCAGTAAGCATTAAAATCAACTGATGCTAACTTCATATATGTTGGCAATCTCAAATGGGAGTCTGTGAAGTTACTGGTTGTCGAGGTTGGTCAAGACCCATCTTCGAAGTAGGAGACCAGTGCTAATGACCGACTGTGGAGGATGAGTTTGGGTGGGCTGTGTATAAACTGGACGGAAGGGGCTCGGGTGAAATGGGTTTAGGGCAGATACATATGGGATGGTTTACGACTGGTGAGGGTAAGTGTATACAGCTTATACTGGGAAATGCCACCACCCTGTTCCACTGATTAGGGCCAGAAACAGGGCTAGCTCTAGAGAGGATGTATTTTGGTTAAGGCAAATGAGATTGATGGGCGTATAGGATTTAGGCGAGGAGGAAAAAGGGGTTGGGATGAGAGTTAGGGTTTAGGGCATTGAACGATCTTGGGGGAACTATCACCATGGTGGTAAGGAAAAGCTCCACCAACGAGAGAGGAATGTAGGAGAGGCTCCACCAACGGGAGAGATTGAATTGAGTACTTTGAGTTGGAGAAAAATTGGGGAAAAGGAATTGCATGTCATTTGAACGAAGGGTACTTAAAACCTGAATAACATGTAGAGGAAGAGAAGCAATTTAACAAAGAAACTCGCTAATCTAGAAGATAACTGAAAATTACATAGTCATTGCAATCTTGAACAATCTAACGAAAACTTATAATATTCTGAACACCTCTCAAAAGTTAATCGGAAACTAGTTGCAGTTGGATAGGAAACTCAAGATTATGCAAGAGGAGGAGCCTTTGTAGACTGTCTGCGGTTTGAATTGCATAAGAAACATGGACAAGATCGATAGTTCCTCGACGAGGATGCTGTCGAGTAAAGTGCACGTCATGGTTGATATGTTTACTGCACTCATGAAATACTGCATCTTGGGCGATTTGTATGGCGGCTTTGTAGTTGCGACGACTAATAGTGGGTGAATTTTGTATGGCGGCTTTGTAGTTGTGACGACTAATAGTGGGTGAATTTTGAGGAATGCCTATGTCTTCCAAAAGCCAATGCAACTAACGAGCTCAACGCTAGTTTCAGCCTAAGCATGATATTCGGTGTTGGAATGAGAGTTAATATGGTTTGCTTCATACGACGCCAAGAAGTTAAAGAGCCGCCAAGAAAGACACAAAAAATCTTCTTGTAGAAATGCGATCATTGTTGTCCCTAACAGAGTTCGCATTTGAGTAGGCATGTAACTTTACTGTGGAGTTAGAAGGATGGTGAAGACCACATCATAAGGTCCCCTTAATATAATGCATAATATGTTATATCAGCATAGTGAATGGAGCATGGAGTAGACATAATCTGATTCACCGGAAGAACCGTGAAGGCTATGTGATGATGGATCACAATGAGACATACTAAACTGCCAACCTACTGTTGATAGAATATAACATCTTGTAGTAGGGTGCCATCAAGAAGGTATAGCTTGGCATTGGGCTCAAGTGGGGTAAAAGTTACTTCGAAGTCAAGCATATAGCAGAAAAAAAGAATGTGCTTGCTGATTTCTTATCACAGTCAATCAAACTTGCTTGAAAGGTTTCATTGGAGACATATTTGGTTTGCGTGAGATATTAGCTATTTGAGTCAGAAAAAACTTTTATGCCTAACAAATAACGAAGCAAAAAAATCTTTATCTCAAAATGATGACTAAGATATTGCTTCAGATGTGTAACTCCCCAGTGTCATCTCATATAATGATCATATCATCCACATAAAACAAAATCAACGGAATGTCTTCATTGCTCTTATGAACAAATAATGCTTTGTCATGATAGCTCGAGTGGGATCGAAATAGTGCTGAAATTGGTAAACGATGCGTGTCGTGCCTGTTTCAATTCACAAAAGGGATCTTACAGAGACGACAAACCTTACTAGGAGGTTGCATATACACTTCCTTGGTAAGATACCATTCGAGAACGCATTCTTGACGTATATCTAATATAAATTCCATCAACAGAACCGCAAAGGGGCATCGCATTGAAGTAAGTCCTGCAATGGGGGCAAAGGTCTCATCCTAGATGCTTAATCTATTTCGTATTCCTATCAAAAGCCTTTAGCTTTGGGTCATGCTTTGTCTAAATGGTTCAATTTTCCTGAAAAATCGAAGTGAATCGAACCGTTAGGGGTGTACTCTCGCTCAAACCGAACCGACTCTCGCTTGAACCGAATATGAACAAAACGATTTGGTTCGATTTGGTTCGGCTCAGTTTTTGGTTTCTTCTACTTTCTTCTTTTTTCTTTTTTTATTTGTAAAAACTGAATTCCCCCAAGCACAACAGTCGCAAAATTAAGTCCCGAAAGGCCAAGAATCTTCGGCGTCGAACCCACAAACCCGCTAATCTACATCTTCCTTCCACAAATTAAGCATAATCGTGGCAGCGAACAGTCGCAGAAATTCCTGGGAATCACGGCGACAGGAGAGATTCTTCATGAGAAAGCAGCCAAAGCTCAAAACTTGACAGCCCAGAATCGACCAAAACTCATGCCCAGATAGAACCTAAACAAAGAGAAGAAAACACAAGCACATCCACCGACCCAAAAGCTGAAGCTGCCAGAAAAAGCAACCAATAGCCATGGAAAGCTCAAGGAAACGCGCAGATCAATGACGGCGCAAGCCAGGGCCATGGACCCACAGGCCCACTACAAAAAAACATGTTTTTTCCGACAAAATTTCCAACGAAAAATTTAGAAAAATTCGTTGGAAAACTAATTTCCAACGAATTTTCCAACGAAAAAAAATTCGTTGGTAATAAGTCGTCGGAAAATTTTCCAACGAAAAATTTCAATTTTCGTTGGAAATTTCCAACGAATTGTTTTTCGTTGGAAAATTCGTTGGAAAACTTGTGGCTAAATTCGTTGGAAACGAATTTTTTTTCCGACGAATTTTTTTCGTTGGAAACTACAAATTTTTTTTTGGTGGAAAAATCGTGGAAATTTTTTTTCCATTAAAAAAAAATTTTTTTTGTAGGAAAAATAGTGGAAATTTTTTTCCATTGAAATTTTTTTTTTGGTCGAAAAATCGCCCTCGCCGCCGGCGAGGGCCAGCCTCGTCGCCGGCGAGGGCCGAGCTCACCCAGATCTGGGCGAGCTGGAGCTCGCCGGCCATGGCGAGCTCGGCCCTCGCCATGGCCAGCGAGGGCCAGCATCATTGCCGTCGAGGGCCGAGCTCGCCCAGATCTGGGCGAGCTCGAGCTCGTCGCCGGCGAGGGCTCGAGGTCACCCAGATCTGGGCGACCTCGAGCTCGGCGGCGGTGCTGGTGTGGAACGCTCGGCGGTGCTGGTGCGGAGGAGCTCGGCGGTGCTGGTGCAGAGGAGTCCCGGAAAACCTCCTCCACGGTCCTGGGGTTGTACTGCCCTCCGTCCATCTCGACGCCCTCGAATCCGAATCGAGAAAACCCCACACCCCACACTCGCTCGCGCCACCACCGGAGAAGGGGAACTCAAAACCCCAGCAAGCCGATTTCCCGGGGGGGAGGGGGGGTCACGAATCTGCACCGCCGGAGAAGGAGAAGCGGCGGCGGCGGTGGAGGAGCAGAGGGGGCGGGTGAGGGAGCGGCCGGAGAGAGAGGGTCGCTTTCGGAAGCCATCGGGGAAGGAGGCGGCGGCGGTGGCGGCGAGGAGGAGGAGGAGGAGGACGGTGGCGGCGGGCGGCTGCATCTGACCTTGCGGCTGCAACTGAAGAAAACAAGAAGAAGAAAAAAGAAAGGAAGAAGAAGAAAGGGAAAAGGGCGTGTGGGTGGAGGGTGAAGGGGGTGAGAGAGAGAGAGAGTGGAAATGGAGAGATTTTTTTTTAATTCGTTGGAAAATTCGTTGGAAATTTCCAACGAATTTTCCAACGAATATAAAAAATGCCGAACAATACCGGTTTTTTTTTAATTCGTTGGAAAATTCGTTGGAAATTTCCAACGAATTTTCCAACGAAAATTGTACACACTAAAATAATTGCCCGGAAAATTGAAATTCGTTGGAAAATTCGTTGGAAATTTCCAACGAATTTTCCAACGAAAATTGTACACACTAAAATAATTACCCAGAAAATTAAAATTCGTTGGAAAATTCGTTGGAAATTTCCAACGAATTTTCCAATGAATATAAAAAATGCCGAACAATACCGGGTTTTTTTGAATTCGTTGGAAAATTCGTTGGAAATTTCCAACGAAAAACAATTCGTTGGAAATTTGCAACGAATTTTCCAACGAAAATTGTACACACTAAAATAATTGCCCGGAAAATTGAAATTCGTTGGAAATTTCCAACGAATTTTCCAACGAATATAAAAATGCCGAACTCTACCGGGTTTTTTTAAATTCGTTGGAAAATTCGTTGGAAATTTCCAACGAAAAAAAATTCGTTGGAAATTTCCAACGAATTTTGCGATGAAAAAGTTTTCGTTGGAAAATTTGTCACAAATTTTCCGACGAAAAAATTTTCGTCGCAAATTTTCGTGGCAAAAATTCAGTTTTTTTGTAGTGGGCCCCGCAAACCCCATATCCGACACGCCGTAAACCGTTGCGGAGCCGGCGGCCTAGAGGTCGATCGAGCAAAATGGGGGGACGAGAGAGACGAATCTGATGTCGACGGCTGCTTCAGACGGACGAAGAGAAGAGAGGGAGGGGAGGGGAGGGAACGATCGTTCGATGGATCGAGATAAGGAAGGGGACTGGAGAAGCTGGCAGCGATCGAGTCGGGGGAGCTCTTCAGATCTAGAGCGCCAGATGCTTAAACAAGGGCTTTCTCTAGTTTCTTCGTCTGAGAAGGGTGAGAATGAGAAAGATTTTAACTTGGCTTTCAGTTCGGTTTGGATAAAAATGATACGCTAATTTTTCATGATCCGAATCGAAACCGGAAACGATTCAAAATACACTAAATTTTCAGTTCGGTTCGGGTTTCGATTTGGTTCTGACACCCTAACTTTTTGAAGTGCCAACAGATCCATTCGCGCTTGTTTCTATCCTGTAGGCTCATCTGCAACCTCCAACAGCCTTATGACGAGGAAGATCAATGCAGTCCCATGCATGGTTCTTCTTAATGTCTGCAAATCTTCAGACATTGCTTACTGCCACCGAGGGTTATACCGAGCTTCACAACATGGCTGAGGTTCACAGAAGGTATTCGAAAAACAACAATAATCTCGAAGATGAGAGGCAGTTGTTGTACTCTAGTGGAATGGCGAGAAACTGACGAATCAGGAGTTACTGACATGTTCGAATCCCACTAACGTGGTAGACTCCACCGGTAGCCGTGCCTTTTGATAAGTCAAAAGAATATTTTGGAGCCACCAAAATTATTAGCGAGGCTTATGAAATGCCCAAAGGAATCTTTACTTAATAAATTTTCACTTTTGATAAGTACCCATAGCCTGCGTTTGGTAGTCCAAATTTGAATCCGAATAGGACAATGTGTTTCTTGACATTCTCTAGATCGGATAAAGCTGGATACATTTGGATAAAATGCCAAATAAGAAATTTGGCCTAAAGTGTGGGATAAACCCGGATTGAATAAAAAAATTTATGAAGATTCCAAACTCTATCTTAGGTTGCGTTGCACCAAACATATGATATAATATTTTTACAATCTAGGGATATGTGGAAGATTTTAAATCCCCTTTTATCCTATTCTATAACAATCCGAATCCGAACGTCCAAATGCAGCCTATACGATTTTAATAGTATATCAATCTTTGTTGAAAATATTATATCGATACGTTCTTTTACCGTTAATCTACAATAATGACTTATGTGTGAACATCTATTAATTTATGCATCTGGAAATTAGAAAGATCCTTCTACTAATTGATTTTTCTCAATTACTGGTATACTTGAATACCACGTACAAAAACCAATAGGTTCTACGTTCTATAAATATTCTAACATTTACGAATCATTAAGGCATTTCAAGTACTTCGACTCTGAATGGTCTTTCAAGGCACTTTCAAAAATTTCTATAACCCTTTACAAAGCCACGTTTCTGAAAAAACCTTGGCTTTGAAATATCTTGAACTGAACATTCTAAACTTAATAAATTCAGTAGAATGGTTGTAATTTTACCGAAGTTATCCAATAATTCATGCAAATAATCTATTATCTTAAATATTTTAAATCTATAAATTCTAGGATATCATAGGCAATCTTGGTGTAGGAAGTCGACGGTAGGTCGCCACATGTTAGCAAACATGTCCAATCATGGGTCGCTACTTGTCAAGAGGACACATGCTAATAGCTAGGAGTGTGAACGGTCCAGGTGAGATGGGATATTATTAAAATATAAGCCTGGCCTAATCATTTTGGGCCTAAGGGTAGGCTTGGATTGAGGCGTAGAATTTTGAACTTGACCGAGTTGGACTAGGCAATACCTCGAAACTTCCAATTCATTTTTTCTTGGGATAGTAGTACAAACGGTTTATAAACTTTGGTTCAAACTATAATATTATCTATTTTGTTTTTTTTTGGGTCAAAATAAGATTTCGTTACTAACTCGCACTATGCAACAAAGAAATAGAAGACTCGAACATAATAAATTCCAAAGTGGAGCAGGGGGATTGGCAAGCCAATCTTGGGTAAAAGAACTAATTGTGTTGGGCCTTTGCAAACTAGTCCGTGGCCCAATTTGCCTCTCGGCAGTAATGGGCCAAGGAATGTGCTATGTTTCCTTGAACTTTAAATTTGTACAATATAATTTTCTCAATTTTGGCCAAATGTGTAATTTTGTCCCTAGATTTTTAATTTGTTTAATGTGTTTCCTGCATGTTTACTGTGGTCCCTAGATTATATGAAAATGTTTTAAAAGTTCAAGGACCATATCCAATTGTTCAATGTGGTTCATGAATTACTAGTAAATGTTCAATGTGGTTCCTAGATTATATGAAAATTGTTTAAAAATTTTAAAGACCACATTGAACATTTGACAAAAATTTAGGGACTACATTGAGCAAATTAATATTTTAGGATGACATTGAATATTGAATCAAAGCTTAGAAATCATATTGAACAAATTAAAAGTTAATGGACGGCATTGCATATTTAACCAAAATTTAGAGACCTTTTGTGACTCAGTTTCCCTTTTTTCTTTCAAGAAAGCTATATTGGTTTTGGCCATCCGTTGCCCAAACTATGTTGGATCTTCTTGTATCAATACTTGTTTAATCCTTAATCTATTTTTCCGACCAACAGATAAACAAAAGAGAGAAATCTCTAAAAGGAAGATGTAACGCCACATATAGATGAGGCTCTAATTCAGTTTCCCATCTAGTGCTCCACTTCGTGCTCCTCTTCTTATAAGTCAAGCTTCTATGCATGATCCCAACGTCAGTTTCGATGCTAAGTTTAGTAGCGAGACGGTTGGTCATTCTTTTTCCCTACGGGAAGATTGAGAAGCCTCAAGTCCAGTTTAAGTAATTAGAAAACTTCTATCTTGTTGGAGATAGTTTTTGAGAGTTTTGGAAGCGAGAATTTGCAGAGTTTGCTTTGCTCCTTTTCATCGTATTCATTTGCTTACACTATGCCATCTACTGGAGCAAGCGAAGCCGGCATGCGCCTTGCTCATAGAGAGAGAGATAGAGAGATTCGTGAACCGAATAATCTCATGAATAAATTGGACATGTACATTTCTTCGAATGCCAATGCGACATTGATCTAGCTCACGTTGATTTTGGTGTTCTTAACCCGAAAAAATTATTAACAACAATTTCTCTGTGACTCAATAAGCAAAAGTAAGTAACTAAAGAAGACCCGATTAGCCCGTGCAAGAGGAGAATTGGAATAAAATCAGAATAAATGATATGCTGAAAGGCTGGGTTAAGGGACATTCGTCCGGGGAGACACTTACATCTTTACCCTTCCTAAACATCTAATTTCATTTGATCCAGCAATCAGGCATCTAATGCTTGTTCCTTGAAAGGGGACGAAAAGAGTAACAGAAGACAAAAGTGCAGACAAGTATCACAGACCAATATGACCGATTGAGACTTCACCTGCTTGATTGGTTCATGTATGCTGTACAAAACATTCATCCAACAAATAGCCTCCCTTGTAGTTGCGAATGCTGCAAAAAACAGACAGAAACAACAGCATATGCAGTGTCCTCTCGTCACTGAGCTCCTGCAGGTACGATATGCTCAAAGCCAATGGATGACAATGAGTTGACAAAGAAAAGTTGGTTGCATACTGCTGTAATGCACACTTATGATGGTGCGGTCATCCTCTCGTTGAGAATTTGCCCAAGCTTTATGAACAGGGCTTGCTGCTCCTCGAGAGTAAGGTCCATTAGGATCTGCAAGTTATCAACGACAAACAGAGACATTCTCAATGCGAAATTGAGTTCCAACAGAATACATTAGATTCTAGATAGGTTCAAATTTATGTATATATATTGTGTCGCTGTACCTGCTCCAAGATCGTTTCGACCATCAAGTTCTGGCCCACTACAAATGATTGATGGTAGATATATGCAAACACAGCCATCACCATCTAAAGTAGAGAAGCTTGACTTAGTAAAGCAGCAGAGGCATGTAACCCAAACCTATTTCTCAGACAACATGCACACTAGCCAACTGAATTGGCAAATCTAAGACGGAAATGCAACAGATCACATGAAAAACACTGATCCTATGCAACTTCACGCGATAGAAGAGAGTTCTGAGTTAATTGTTATGTCACCTGACAATCCATTCTATCTGTTATACCACCATGTCCTGGAATACTGTCACCAAAATCCTGATGCACGAAGAGCAAAATGGAGTGTCAAGACCTAAGTATCACATGAGTCGGACCAATTAGGAATGATCTAAATTACAAACCTTAATCTTAAAAGCACGTTTAAAACCACTTGCGAAGAATCCTCCAAAAGGTGCTATAATTGATGCAAATAGACCAAGACAGAGAGCATGCCATTGAACAGGCATTACTGCCATCTGTTTCCAAGGAAACTGCATCATTAACAAGTAACAGAGTCACTAATCTTAAAATTTTTTAAATTTAGTGCCAAGTCTCTTAGATACTGAATATTCTCACAAGTTTCTTTTTTGCAAACCAATTGCTCAAACAGCTTAAACATGCAAGAGAGGACTATTCAGGCTGGGTTTTTACAGGACGCCAAGGATACTCACAAACCGACTGAATGGACTTTAGAATAGACCTCAGTCATTCCAAATATCAACTCACAAAGGACATCTCCACTTCAAGTATCAACATAGTACAGAAAGCAATAAAAGTATATAACCAAATCAGTGGAAAGCTATGTAGTGCTATAATCGAGAGCAATTGACTCACCCATTCAGGAAACCATTTGGGTATAGTGTAATACTCTGGCCTGAATAATGGACCAGGATCACACTGAAGCCAACTGGTAGATAAATCCTGCATCAATCCAGAAAGGAAATTAAAGGCCTGGGATCATTCTGAAGCAGAACAGGGTTCAAATAAAAGTGTATCGTAGTAATTACCTTCCTTGGACATGTCAGCCACTGGAAACGGCCCATAATATTTGCAAGCTATGTATACATGGGAACATACCATGATTATTACCGCAAAACTGAATTTGGTCAAGGTCACCAGCATGAAAATTATATAGAAACCAATATGTGACCAGTTACCCTCAAAGCATGAAAAAGTTAAAAGGAGAAGTTGCAGGACCAGCCCAGACAGGATCAAATGCATAAAAATCTTAACAGAAAGCAATTTGCCTTAATAAAGTATGAATATGACAAACAGTTCATTCCAGGAAGCAAGATTTAACCCCTGTTGGACAGCCAAGTAATAAATTGCATAGATACCAACAAGGAACTGAAACCTCTCCATCCTTAGAGAAACTCACTGGAATGGAGTCAGCACAATTCAAATATATTATCATTACACAAGCCACAAGGACACGCGCATGTATTTTGGTGGGGAACTTGAGATGTGTGAGGGAATTAATGTCCTTTATTGATTTTATGATATATGTAAAACACAAAAACAACAGAAACGGATTTTTAGAGGCAAAAATACCAGTCTCACAACAAACCAATATAGACCTCAAATCCTATCATGACACAAACAGCATTGTGGAGAGCATGAGTCCAACAAAGGTTTCCATCACCCCAAAGCAAAAAACAGGTAAGCACTTAGGTTATTATGCACACGCATGCAGCCAAAATGCTGCAACACAAGACATCCCTCCCATTCTTTTGGTATGGTAAAATATCTTGACAACTCACCACAAACGCAGAGATCATAGTAGTAAAAGATGCTCCTATAAATCCCTCCCAAGTTTTCTTTGGAGACAACTTGATCAATGGGGTTCTTCCAAAAAAAAAGCCAAAGAAATATGCGGCAATATCATTGATTATTATAAGCGTTGCAGGAAGAAGAAACCTGCAGGACCAGTAACAAAATTATGTATGAGTGAGATATTACAACGTACATGCAGCACTCCTTGATGTAAAATAATTCATGTCATCAATTTCCAAATACGAGTCTAGGAACTAAAAGGATTGTTCATAAAAGCAACTGTTTAAAAGATAAAATTGAATGCTCGTTATGACAGATGACTCCACATAGAAAGGGTACTTAACGAATAAATCAAAACCTTGAGAAGACTCCGCCATTCTTAAACCACATAAAAAATGTGAATAAGACATCAATTTCTCAAACTTCGGTTGTCACAAAAAAAAAACTATACAAGAATAGAATATATAGTATATCCTTATTTGAAAAACAAATCAAGGGTGAACCCAAGCTAGTGATTTTCAAAAGTGATTATTGCAGTTTCCTCAAGATATCAAACCCCTTCATGATGCAGTGATAGGATAATCCATGCTTACTGAAAAAGTCCATGTCCAGTCTCTCCAAACTAAATGGAAGATGTTCTTGAAGAATTATTCATAGCTGTGATTAAATAGAAGGGATGCAAACAAGAGATGGGGACACAAACATAGAGACGGACATAGACACTCATAAGAAATCCTGAAGGGTAATATCTTAAATATTATCTTCAATCTCAAAAACCCATAACGTGAAAGAGAGCTTCCTTTTGTTTTCATTGAAAATCGATGACGTAAAGTGAAAATTTCAACAAATGGAGGAGCTATCAAGAAGAGGATTTGCATCATTTCATTTTTATGATAATTCTTTTGACCATACGTAAGTTCCACACTGCAACGCAAGAACCCATGATGAAGAAACAAGGACATAATAATTCTCTTTACCATGCACCTTGCAGAACTTAGAGAAAAACCTTAAAGCAGGTACTCAAATCTTTTCTTTTGAATATAAAACGGACAGTTCAATCATGAAGGATTAATAATAAAACAAATTACATGAAGGTTCCAGGCCCACAAGAATATAATTATAATGTCAAACCTAGGACTGGAAGTGGACGTAACAAGTACAGATGGGTTACAAGACATGTAAATTTACAAATCGTAGTGCAGGGCTTAAAATTACATATCAGTCAGCATACACATTAGTTTGACATACATCTTTACATACTTACAAATAGATGAAAGGCTAGGAAAGATTTTTCTTTCCCTTTCCAGAGGTAGTGACTCACCAGAATATTCCCTCAAAGATGTTGGCAACAATTAAAGCTGACTGAGTAAACACCACAATGAGAATCATGTGTGTCCAAGCATACTGGCCAAATTGATACTTGTACATCCCCTTTTTTAAAGTAAGGATGAACCACACAAAGCCTGATTCAAGTTAACAAGGATTACCTATATCAGCAATTTTCCAAAGTCAAAAGCTGCAGATGAAAAACATCAGCCATTGTCCATCCATATTATCCATAGGCATGCTAGCAAGTCCAATGCGTGTGCAAATATGAAATACCATCTTGAGGCAATGCTGGAAAATGAAGTATTCTATTCACGTCTCATTAATTGAAGTCCATGTAAGAGGATTTATTAGGATTTCTTCATAAATTAAAAAATCGAGTAAGCCTGATTAGTATGCTCGTTATGTTTGCACGTGCCTAACTTTTGTTGATCGGAGGGTGGCATTGACAGAATCATCATGGTTAAGGAAGTGTACTTGTGATGAAAACTGCCTCCATACTAATAATCAGTACTTTTAATTGCCTTCTGTTCTTTCCTAGCAAAGTACTTTCTATGGACAAATTATGGCATTTTAAGAAAGAACTAAGCTCGACCAAAAAAAAAAGAAAAAGAAAAAGAAAAAAGAAGAAGAAGAAAGAACTAAGTCCACAATGACCGCTCTCAATTTCCTTAATTAACAGTAAAGTATACACTGACATCATACAGAACACAAAAGGCAAGACAGGTTACTCCAGATCATCCACACAGACTAATAGAAAGAAAAGTAGAGCCATCGCAATTGCTCAAGTTATATCTGAACATTTGATACGCACCTGCAATGTACAAGGAATAACAGGCAATCATATGATACTTGATAAGTTTGCTGACAAGCTGATATAAAACCTTATCCGATGTCACAGTGTTGACAAGTCGTTGACTGAGAATGCGTCCATACACAAATAACATCGCCGTGAAGAAAAAGTGCCTGAACAAAGACATCTAAATAAGAAATGGTTATCATAATCAACCTCACTAATGCTGGTCAGTTGCTGCACATTAAACCTAAACATGAATCAGTACTTGTAGATATAAAGCTACGCAGTACCAGTTCAACATCCTAAATCCTGGGAGATGTCTGTCTTCATGGGCTCTCCTCAGTAGATTGAAGATTTCTCTTGCCATAAAAATTTGTATAACAACAATCATGGCAGTGATGTAAAGGTGACCCATGTCAATAATTGACACAAATCCCCCAATCATCCAAACAGATGAGTAAGCCCGGACCAACATCGACCGGTACTTACTTTGATCATTAACAAGCAAATGGGTTTCATTTGCTTTACTAGCTTCTTGAACAACCTGACAATACAAAATATAATGATCAACCTATTAGACAGTGGTAACATTCAAATGCAGCAAAAGCTGATCTAGAAAACTTCTATTCATAAACCTCATTGGCACGCCGACGATGCCGAACCCGAGGTGTTTGAGAACTGCCGTTCTGCATAGCTCTACTTGCCAATTGTCACTCAACAGCAACAGCTTATACTCTTGAAGTAGTCGTGACTAATTGCGAATAATGAGCTGCTACACGATAATACAAGTTACCGAATGCAAATTACTTGAGACAATTTATTACACTAGCACAATCAGATAGTATATTCGGCAATCGGAATGATACGTCAACAAGAACAATGGAAAAGAACAAATGCACAAACTGAAGTATAAACCAAGAAAAATATATTCCATGTTGGATTAACTTGTCTCCAACATCTAAAATCTACCTCGCTCTTCTTGAAAGCAACACAGCTAAGCAATGGGAACAATATGTCAACAGCAAGAATGGAAAAAAAATGCCTCTAGTATAAACCAACAAAAACATATTCCAAGTCAGATTAACTCGTCTCCGACAACTAAAATCTACCTTACTCCTCCTGAAAGCAACATAGCCAAGCAATTTAGTACTAGCATCTTGAAGGCCTAATTTCCCAAAAATGCACAAATTTTTGGGTTTAGCCCAATTCTTGCATGAATTTTCATTTGTTTAAGAAAAAGCGCAAACTTCTTATCAGAGTCCAGACCTAGCACAGGCTCCTGTCTGAATCCAACATTAAAAATTTGACGTGCCGTTGGATTTGCATTGTGTGCCCCATGCTGTTATTGATCTGGTGTCCAAATCGAAGAAATGATGCCGTTTCTTCAAGCCATCATTTTTAACGGCTTCTTCTCTCTGTATGGCCGAAATTGGGGGAAAAAATTCGGGTTCAAGAACACTCTCCCTACAAAATTTCCCACATTTGATAGAGCTTGCAACTTGAATTATTTGGAAGAATTGACACCATGAACAACGATAAAACCTCCTAGCCAGTTTTGTTTCAGTCCATGACATGTAGAGTCATGAGCAATGCTCTGGTGAAGCTGTTCAATGCCCTGCCATGTCTGTTGCTACTTCCAATCAATGACATTATCGCTGATGTCCTCTTCAAAGAGCCAAACCCTTAGTTTTTGTCCCCCGAAACCCAATTTTGCCCCCAAAATCAACAACCCTTGCTGCAAGTGATGAACCCTAATTTTTCCCCCAATATCAGCCACATAGAGAGAGAGAGAGAGAGAGAGAGAGAGAGAGAGAGAGAGAGAGAGAGAGAGAAGCCACTAGTTTTAATGAAGGCTTGAAGAAATGGTGTCGTTTCTTTGATTTGGACATCAAATTAGCGACAACGGGATGCGCACGGTCCACGTCCATCGTCACGTCACTTTTTTGACGTTGGATCCAGATGGCAACTCAAAGGGTGCCGGATTTGGACCCCAATTAGAAGTGTGTGCTTTTCTTTTAGACAAATGAAAGTTCGTGCCAGAATTGGTCTAAAACCATAAGTTTGTGCTTTTTCATGGAATCGGGCTGGTTTCTTCAGTCACGGATGATAATTCATCTGCTTATGATTGCTCCCCATCTCCAGCAAGCACAAATTCTAACACAAAGCAACATTAGCTAAAAAACACACGAATATAACATCTCATATAAATTCCATCAAAATCATCCTCTGATGCAAGAGAATCTTAGAAAACGAAACATCATAGTTCACTAACAAACTGAACCGAACAAAAAGTATAAAGAAAAAGAAAAAGAAGAAAACAGGCTCAGCTTGCATCTAAATCATAAGCTTTTACATATACCTAAGAACCAATATGGAAAAAAAGGCCAAATTTCTGTGCGCGCATGATGAAACATGTGATTGAAAGTAAAAAAGAGTGATTAATACCTAGTTTTGAGTCAGGCTAGGAATTAGAATCTGAGGCACTCCACAAGCAGACATAGGAGTTGAGGTAGTCGTAGGCGTCGCTTTCCCATTTTCACTTTCAACTTGAGGGCCTCCGTAATCGGCGAGTGAAGACAACTAAACATAAAAAAGGGAGAAAACAAGCACGAAACACAAAATCCAGCATTATTCAATCAAACACAACACCAAAATCAGCAATGCTGCAAACAAAACAAGCATCAACCAACTCATCCGACTCCAAAACCGCTCTCCTTCAAAAGTCCATTCATCAAATTACCTTGAAATATAAGATTACGTGATCATTAACTCAATAAGATGTTCATCTCGAAGAAATTCCTTGCACAAATAATACCCACTACAATCCGACCTGTTACGACACAAGAAAACAATGCTTAACAAGGTTTTTGCCCAGGATTGGTCGAACAGGAATAAAGAAGAGGAATTCTTGCGAAGGCAAACACCAACCTCGGTCGTCGGTCGGGTAGCCTGGAGGTCGGAGCGTCGCTCGTGCGTGGAGGTCGGAGTGGTGGTCGTGCGCGGAGGACGAGAGTTTCGGGAGTTGAGACAGGGGAGGCAGAAAGCCTGGACTGGAGATGAACTCGTAGAAGATTGTGAAAATAAAGAGAAAATATTGGATTGAGAAAAAGCCTCTGTTTATGTTTATAAAAAAATGGTTAGTGTGACACATTTATTTTAATATTTTTATATAAAAAATTTTAAATTTATATTCATGTCAATATTCCGTTAATAATTATGGTTAAATTTGAAATAAAAAAGACATTATTTTTGCTGAAAAATTATTTAATTGAATTTTGAAGGGTAAAAATGTCACGCAAATATAAATTTGAACAAATATGTCATGTAGATACAAATTTGAAAACAAATTATAAAGTAAATGTTTTACAATATGATATGTCGCCAAAAAAAAGAAAAAAAAATTTGTCACTCATAATTTGAAGTTTATAATGATTTTTTGCATAGCCCGGCCCAAGTAATGAACTACTGGTCCTTGCAAAAAAATAAACCGTTGGATCCCACTTCCTCTCTCTCTTCGTTCAAACTCATGAGCAATGGAAGTTGATGTTTTTGGAGAAAATACCATCAAAAATTCCAAATTATGTTATTTGTAACAAATTTATTTTGAACTTTTTTTATGACACGAAAAATTTCAAACTATGCTACTTGTGATAAATTTATTCTGAATTTTTTTTTGTGACACAAAAGATCCCAAATTATACCACTTGTGACACATTTACCTCACAATACTTTGGTCCATGGACATTTTCGTCCTTTTCATTTTTTTATTTTATTTTCTTTTCTTTTCTTCTCTCTTTCCTCCGCCGGCCATGGCGAAGAGAAGCTGGTGAGGGCGGCCCTAGGTGGCGTTGGGTTAGGCAAGAGCTGCTTTTATCGGATCTGGCGAGGGTGATTCTCGCCGGTGTTGGGCAAGAGAGTTAGGTGAGGATTGCCCTTACCAGATCTGGTAAGGGCGACCCTCACCAGCGTTAGGTGAGGGTTGCCCTCGCCTACCCAAACAAGGGCGACTCTCGCCCAACGCCGGCCATAGTGGAGGGAGGAGAGAAGAAAGGAAAAAAAGAAGAAGAAAATAACAGAAAAAAAGAAAAAAGACGAAAATATCTATGGATCAGAATATTGTGAGGTAAATGTATCACAAGTGGTATAGTTTGGGGTTTTTTGTATCACAAAAAAAGTTCATGGTAAATTTCTCACAGATGACATAGTTTTGGAGTTTTTTGTGTTTCTCCTGTTTTTTTTTTTTTGAGCAGATGGAAGTTCACTTCAGGCGATGTTTGATTTCATGTAGGAGTCACAGCTGAAGGCCAAGCCAAGATTGCCGTTTGACGTTTTGATTTTCATGTTACATCGAGTTTGATTCGCCATGCGAATCCGCAAAATCAGTTACTTTGTTTCTCGGTTTTAGATGAGCAACTATCACGCTAAGCGTCAAGATATACACAGGCTCTCTTTTCAAACAAGATAAAGAGGAAGAAAATTCTAGAATCCCATCTTCCCGCCTCTCGCTCTTGGCCGATTCAAGGGTCGCCGGCGTTCACGGCCGATTCGAGCCGCCGCCGCCGCCGCCGCCGCGGCGTCGTATCTTCCTCTTGCTTTCAGACGCCGATCTCTGGCTTCTTTCCGATCTGTCGCTACCAATTCTTTTCGCAGGAGAAGAACTCGAGCGAAGCATTAGAGGCTAGGCACCGGATCTTCGGTCGCGACGCTCTCGGGACTTCCAATCCCTTTGCTTGACCATCATTCGCTGCCGATGATTGCGCCGTCGAGGTATTTTGTCGTCGCGCTTTTGTTTCGGCGAAACTGAATCCGAGAATTCTAGTCGCGGTTCCAGAAGGAAAACCATCTCCAACGGAGGATCCGTTAGGAGTTTAAACATGCCCCTAACGATTTTCGTGGCGGTATGGATCTGAAATCTTTGCATCGTCGTTGCATCTTGGTCTTGCGACTAAGACGCCTGCCACGTGTTTGATCATATGCCTGAGTGAAATTAGTTTAAGAATCTGGGAAATGTTCTAACACGTTGATGTCTGGTTGATTGTTGTGTGTTCAAACTAAGATCCATGTGTTCGATCTTCTCGTCATGGCTTGGAATTGCGACGCTATAATCCACGATCGAAACCTCCCCACGCCATTTACCAGATCAGGGTTGTTGTACCTGATGTAGGGTCGCCCATTGAATGTTTAATCAAGATTCGTTTGTGCTAGAAGCTTATCTATTGATCGATTGTGTTTGATGTCAAGTTTCATATGTTTCGATCATGTACGTATCGAGTTATTTGTTAATGCTTCGAATCAGGATTACTATTCGCTTATAACCAGCTTGGTTTTAGTTGGTTGATCATGTTTGTCTCGGTGTATGTCCATTTCGAACGCATTCAATTGCTGATGTACTCAATGTGTTGAGTTTGTACCGTGTTGAGTTACAAATAATGTCTATTCTGGGCACGCTTGCTGTTCATTTGTCCTGGTATGTGCCATCGTGTAATTGTGCAAGTGATGCACTGATGATTGTGGTTACTGGTTTATGGTCCGTGATTATAAATTCCTGAAAATTCCACCGTGATTGAACTTCTAGTATGCTGGAATTGAATTCATAGTTGCTGCACTTGCTCATGTTTTCTGATTTGGTACAATTTTGAACTCTATAGCTTCAGGAAGTCCATTCGAGATGTTGTTTGTTTCGGTTTGTGTCTTTGCCTTTTCTTTTAGACATGGATTGGTGTTCTAGAGATGAGACCTTACACTAGTGAGACTATGATAGTAACTGAGATTCAACATGCTTCATGGTAAATTAAAACTGAAACTTTTAAATACAGATGAACTAATATAGGGAAAAACAAAACTTGATGTTGCCGCCTTAATGCACGAAGGCTATTGCTTGACAAATGCTATTTTTTATTGCCTTCCGGGCTTAGATTTTGCTGTCTATAAAGAGCATGGACGGCCTTCATACATAGCTCATCGTCTTGATTCGAATCTAAAGCACCCAAATCTGAAGCACCTCTTCCACATTCTTCCATTCTCTACCGTGCAAATAATTGCCATTGTCCGGTTTAACGGTATTTGAGCCTACCTTATTTTCATGGGCAATATAGTTAAACACATTTAACTTGTTTTTGGAGACTTGGATGTCCTTCTGTTCATGGTGTTTGACAAAAGTCTCCCGAACAGATTTGGTAGAAAATATGTTGACTCTATCAGAAACGGGAGCTGATGAGCAAATCTCAATGGAAATATTGTGATCCATTTTCCTTTCTTAAGTTGAATCCACTACTAGTAACAAGCAAGCATCTATGCCAAAATCTAGCTTCTTCCTCGCATTGTGCACGAAGGAGACAGTTCCGTCATTCGTTGAATCATTTCTATGCCAAGTAGAGCCACCATAGCCACATGCATCCACATTGTCATGAGGCTCTTGCAGAACCGCTAGTTCCCATCTTTACTATTCAAAACACATTCCTCATTTTTTGGCATTGAAGAGTCTTTCTGGTTGCAAAATCATATGATCCAAATTCTTGTATTTCTTCTCCCAAACTCGAAGCTGACTCTCCAATTTCCACTTCTTACCTTCCAATTCATCGTTTCTCCTTCTCAACTTATCCAATACCTTCTCCTCTCCACACTTTCTCCATAATAACATCATATACATCCTCAACAATTCTAGGTTTCTCAACCACCACACATTCATATCTACTCGTCTTACATTTCTATAACTCGTCCTTGAGGCATATTTTCACCGAATTTAGATGCTCAAACTCATTTTTAATCGACTCACTCTGGCTCCTTAGGTGCTCGACCTCATGGTTCACTTGTCTCTACATTGCTCCTATAACCTTGTAGATTTTCTTGGAGGACATATGTCTAAAGACCGATCGTAACAAAGCCATGAGCTCCAACACGGAGCGATTATGGATGTCCTTGACGTTGTCGATAGAGGAAGTGAAACCATGTTCTGATCCACATTAGAAACTTACCACATTTGAATCATGGGGCCGACCCATTCAAAGGACGACACGTGGCGTCCTAGATCCTAGATTTCCTCTCCCTTTCCCTCTCCTTTTCAGAACTCTCCCCACGTTTATGCATGGTAAGTTTCATATGTTTTTTGTATCTCAAGTCGCCATGAGCTGTGGCTCGGAACACGAATTTCCCTTCCTCCATCAGCAACATTGAGGATGTCTATAATCACTTAGCGTCGAAGCTCATTATTTCTGTGCAATCGATCTTTAGATATGTGTCCTTTGAGGAAGTTGAGAAGGTTCTAGGAGCGATATAGTGGAGATGGGACCATGAGGTCGAGTACCTGAGGAGGATGAGTAGATATGAATATGTGGTATTTGAGAGATCGGGAATCGCTGAGGATGTATATGATATTGTTATAGAGAAAGTGGGAAGAGGAGGAGATATTGGATGAACTGAGAAGGAGTAATGATGAATTGGAGGGCAAAAAGAGGAAATTGAAGAGTTGGCTTCGAGTTCGGGGGAAAAAATACAAGAATTTGGACCAGAGGATCTTGCAGCCGGAAAGACTCTTCATTGCCAGAAAATGAAGAGCAATGTGTTTTGGCAGGTAAAGGAGGGGAATCAGTGATTTTACGAGAGCCACACATTTATATCTACTCGTCCTACATTTTCATAGCTTGTCCTTGAGACGTATTTTTTCTGAATTTAGACGCGTGAACTCATTTTTTGGGCCACTCGCTTTAGCTCCTTAGGTGCTCGACCTCGTGGATTGACCTTCTCTACATCACTCCTAGAACTTTCTAGACTTCTTCGAAGGATACATATCTAAAGACCAACTGTAAGGAAGCCATGAGGTTTGACACGGAGCGACTATGGATGTGCTTAACGTTGCTAATGGAGGAAGTAAAACCGTATTTCAACCCATATTAGAAACTTGCCACGTACAGACTATGGAGCCGGCCCGTTAAATGGACGACAAATGGCGCCACATGTTGTCCTGGATCCCACATTTCCTCTCCCCTTCCGCCATCCTTTTTCAAACTCTATCTGCATTCATGCATGGTAAGTTTTACATGCTTTTTGTATCATGAGTCGCCATGAGCTGTGGCTCAGTACATAGATTTTACTTCCTTTATCAGCAACGTCGAGGACGTCTATAATCACTATGTGTCAGAGCCCATTGCTTCCTTGAAGTTTAGAAGGTTCTAGGAGCGATGTAGAGAAGATCGAGCACATAAGGAGCTAGAGTAAGTGGCCTAAAATGAGTTTAAGCATCTAAATTCGGAGAAAATATGGCTCAAGGACGAGCTACGCAAAATGTAGGAAAAGTATATATGAATGTGTGGTGACTGAGAGATCGGGAATTGCTGAGGATGTATATGATGTTATGAAGAAAGTGGGGAGAGAAGATATTGGATGAGTTGAGAAGGAAGAACGATGAATTGGAGGGTGAGAAGAGGAAATTAGAGAGCCGTTTTCGAGTTTGGGGTGAGAAATGCAAGAATTTGGGCTAGAGGGTTTTGCAACCATGAAGAGTCTTCAATGCGAAAAAAAGAGGAGCAATGTGCTTTGGAAGTAAAGAAGGGGGACCATCAGTTCTGTGATAGCCACACATTCATATCTACTTGTCCTATATTTCCATAGCTCATCCTTGAGGCGAATTTTTTTCAAATTTAGATACTCAAACTCATTTATGTGCGACTCACTCTGGCACTTCAAATGCTTGACCTCGTGGTTCACCCGTCTCTACATTTGCTTCTAGAACTTTCTATATTTTCTCAGAGGATATATGTCTAAAGACGTCAGGAAGCCATGAGCACATGGAGTGATTATGGATGTCCTTGACATTGTCGATGGAGGAAGTGAAACTGTGTTTCAACCCACATTAAAAACTTACCATATTTGAATCGTGGGGCTGGTTCATTCAACGGACGACAGTTGGTGTCTTGGATCCCACATTTCCTCTCCCCTCCCCCCTCCTTTTCAAAACTCTCCCCACGTTCATTCGTGGTAAGTTTCCTATGCTTTTTGTACCTTGAATCGCCATGAGTTGTGGCCTATCAGCAACGTCAATGACGTCCATAATTGCTCAGTGCCGGCGCTTATTACTTCCTTACAATCAATCTTTATACATGTATACTTTGAGGAAGTCTATAAGGTTCTAGGAGTGATGTAGTGGAGGTTGAACCTTGAGGTCGAGCACTTTAGGAGCTAGAGTGAGTTGTCTAAAAATAAGTTTCAATCTTTAAATTCAGAGAAAATATGCCTCAAAGACGAGCTATGGAAATGTAGGATGAGTAGATATGAATGTGTAGCTCTTGTAAAATCACTAGTTCCTTTCTTTACTATCCAAAACACATCGCTATTCATTTTCTGGCATTGAAGAGTCTCTTTAAGGCTACAAGATCCTCTGGTCCAAATTCTTGTATTTTTTCCCTCGAACTCAAGATCAACTCTTCAATTTCCTCTTCTCGCCCTCCAATTTATTGTTCTCCCATCTCAGCTCATCCAATATCTCCTCCTCTTCCCACTTTCTCCAGAACAACATCATATACATCCTCAGCGATTCCCGATCTCTTAGACATTACAGATTCATATTTGCTCTTCCTACATTTCCGTAACTCGTCCATGAGGCGTATTTTCTTTGAATTTAGATGCTCAAAATCATTTTTAGGCCACTCACTCTGGCTCCTCATGTGCTCGACCTCATGGTTCGACCTCCTTTACATCGCTTCTAGAACTTTATAGACTTCCTCGAATGATACATGTCTAAAGATCAATTGTAAGGAAGCCATGAGCTCCGATACTAAGTGATTATGGACGTCCTCGATGTTGCTAATGGAGGAAGTGAAATTCTTGTTTCGAGCCACAATTCATGGCGAATCACGATACAAAAAACATATGAAACTTACCACGAATGAACGTGGGGAGAGTTTTGAAAAGGAGGGGGATAGGAGGGGAACTCTGGGATCCAGGTTGGCTCATGTCGTTTGTTGAATGGGTTGGCCCCATGATTCAGATGTGGTAAGTTTCTAATGTGGGTCAAAACATAGTTTCGCTTCCTCTATCGGCAACGTCGAGGACATCCATAATCACTCCGTGTTAGAGCTCATAACTTCCTTACGATCGATCTTTAGACATGTATCCTCCAAGGAAGTTTAAAAGTTTCTAGGAGCAATGTAGAGGTAGGCAAACCACGAGATCGAGCACTTCAGGAGCCAAAATGAGTCACTTAAAAATGAGTTTGAGTGTCTAAATTCAAAAAAATTATGCCTCAAGGACGAGTTATAAAAAAATATAGGATGAGTAGATATGAATGTATGGCTACTGCAGAACTGCTAGTCCCCCTTCTTTACAATCCGAAGCACATTGCTCCTCGTTTTTTCACATTCAAGTGTCTCTTTTCGGCTACAAAACCCTCTGGTCCAAATTCTTGTTTTTCTTACCCCAAACTCGAAGCCGGCTCTCCAATTTCTTCTTCTCACCCTTCAATTCATCATTCTTCCTTCTTAGCTTATCCAATATCTATCTCCACTTTCTCCATAACAACATCATATATATCCTCAGCGATTCCCGATCTCTCGGCCACCACACATTCACATTTGCGTAGCTCGTCCTTGAGGCGTATTTTCTCCGAATTTAGATGCTCAAATTCATTTTTACGCCAATTACTATAGCTTCTTATGTGCTTGATTTCGTAGTTCAACCTCCTCTATATCGCTTCTAGAACCGTTTAGACTTCCTCGATGAATATATGTCTAAAGACCGATCATAAGGAAGCAATGAGCTCCAACGCGGAGCGATTATGAATGTCCTCGACATTACTGATGGTGGAAGTGAAACTGTGTCTCCACATTAGAAACTTACCACATCCGAATCTTGGGGCCGGCCCATTCAACGGACGACACGTAGCGTCCTAGATCCCAAATTTCCTCTCCCCTCTCCCCTCCTTTTCAAAACTCTCTCCAACGTTCATGCATGGTAAGGTCATCTGCTTTTTGTATCTTTAGTCGCCATGAGCTGTGGCTCGGCACACGGATTTCACTTCCTCCATTAGCAATGTCGATGATGTTCATAATCGCTTAGTGTCGGAGCTCATGGCTTCCTTACGATCGGTCTTTAGACATGTATCTTTCGAGAAAGTCTAGGAGGTGCTAGCAATGTGGTGGTGGTCAGACACAAGGTCGAGCACCTTGGGAGCCAAATTGAGTCGCTTAAAAATAAGTTTGAGCATTTAAATTCAGACAAAATACGCCTCAAAGATGAGCTATGGAAATATAGGATGAGTAAGATATGAATGTGTGGCTCTCATAAAATCACTAGTTCCCTTGTTTACTATCCAAAACATATTACTTTTCATTTGTTGGCATTGAAGAGTCTCTTCCCCGAGGCGGCCCTCGAGGGGTAGGTCGGGACAAAATGGTGTTCCGAGCCAAAGTTCATAGCGACTCAAGATACAAAAAACTATAGAACTTACCCCGCGTGAACGTGAGGAGAGTTCTGAAAAGGTAGGGGGAGGTGAAAGGAAATGTAGGATCTAGGACGGCTTGTCGCGCCACATGTTGTCCATTGAATTAGCCGGCCCCATAGGTCGTATTTGGTAAGTTTATGATGTGGGTTGGAACATGGTTTCACTTCTTCCATCGGCAACATCGAGGACATCCATAATCGCTTCATGTCGGAGCTTATGGCTTCTTACGATCGGTCTTTAGACATGTATCATTCGAGGACGTCTAGATGGTTCTCTAGAGGAGGTCAAACCATGAGGTCGAGCACCTGATGAGCCAAAGTGAGTAGCCTAAAGATGAGTTTGAGGGTCTCAATTCGGAGACAATATGCCTCCAAGACAAGCTATGGAAATGTTAGTCGAGTAAATATGATTATGTGGGTCTCGCAGAACTGCCGGTTCCCCTTCTTTACTATCCAAAACACATTACTCCTCGTTTTTTTCGCATTAAAGAGTCTTTTTCCGACTGCAAAACCCTCTGGTCAATTTCTTGTATTTCTTCTCCCAAACTAAAAGCGGACTCTCCAATTTCCTCTTCTCACCCTCCAATTCTAGTTATTCCTTCTCAGCTCATCCAATAGCTCATCCTCTCCCCACTTTCTCCGTAACATCATATACATCCTCAGCGATTCCCGATTTCTCAGCCACCACACATTCATGTCTACCCATTTCACATTTCCATAGCTTGTCCCTGATGCATAGAACCTTCTAGACTTTCTCAAAGAATACATATCTCAAGACCGATCGTAAGGAAACAATGAGTTTGGACACAGAGTGATTATGGACGTCCTCAACATTGCTAATGGAGGAAGTGAAACCGGTTGACACCTCTTTTAAAAGAATTAAACATAATTAAAAATACATTAACTGGCAAAAACACAAAAATATAGCACATTAATAACATGTCAATAAATAGGGCCACAAATATAATTGATAATAAAAAATTTTGGGAAAAAAAAATCCGTTTAGGCCTAAATCATTCATTGACCCTTTCCTTTTTCTTTCTGGCCCAACCTTTTCTTTCTTTCTTTTCTTTCCCCTTCTTCAGCTCATTTTTTCAGTTTACTGGCCCAGCCCTATTTTCTTTTCTCTTTATCTCTCTCTATCTCACGCTCACGTCTATGAGCAAAGCAGCCGTGAATGAATTCCGTGAGAATCACAAGAGGTGACCGGAGCATATCCAAGTTGGAGGATCTTGTAGAATCTAACGAGCTGGCCGATTGATTAGAGGAGAACAGAAAAGATTCAAGCAAAATGATAGGGACTATCAAAAAAAGAGAATGGACCGAGAGAAAAGAAATAAAGCTCATGCGAAGAATTGAGAAAGGAGAGGGTTTTGAAAGGAAAGTGTTTGGTTCCTTTACTCAGAGGATCACCGGTGAATTTCTTCCCCCCATTTTCTATCACCTATTCACTGTCGCTGGAAAACGATCTTTGTTATTCATTTCGGACATACGAGCATTCATGGCTATTTCGCCATACCAGAAGACGCTCGGATCTACCACACTCTCTTTTGTAGATGCTTGTGACTTCGCAGCTACGAGCTAGTAAACCCCCTCATTCTTTTGCTTTGTTTTTCCTTGTCTATCGAGGTTGAGAATGCAGAATTTGAATGATGAAGTTTTGATGAATTCTTGCAAAACCGAGTTTGATTTGCAGTGGATAATGTCGATTCAGAATCTCATATACTGCATCTTGGTCAAGAACCGCATCGAAATACAATCCTAAGCTCACATTCTGAGTCGCACGCTACACGTTTGACGATTTGCTTGAGAGATATATTAAAACCAATTTTGAGTAACCGATTGTGTGATATTGCTTAGGTTTAAGTCTGATTTTTATCTGTGCCGTTAATTGTTGGACTAGAGCCAATGCAAAATTTTTTTTTGTTTTTCTGGCATAAAGTCATTGTCTGAGTCGGCTGTCATCTCTCCTTCGTCGGAAATTCATCCCCTCGCTAGGGTTGCTTGCAGTTCAAGGCTGCTCTAGTCAGTCTATTATCATTTGTTTAACATGCATTATGTGATTTCTGTGCTATATTTGTTAGATTTTTGGTTATATGCATTTTTCAGACCATAAAAATTCTTAGCCATCGGCGACGTAGAAATCGCTGGCCAACTAATGACTAGCAGTGGTTTAGTTCTGACTAACATGGATTAGTTTGGCCGGAAAAGATATGCTCTGGTGAAGCTCAAAGTTGGAATCTTGGTGATGAGCTCTCGGGGAAGAAGACAACATGAGGAAGAAGAATATGAACAAGGAAATAAAATAAAAAAATAAAAAAAGGAGAAATAAAAAATATATAATTTGGATATTAAAAAAGACCGGGCCGGATCTGGTTATTGGAGATGGGTTGTATTGTGCTTTGGTCAAGTCGGATCAAGAGAATAGATCGAGCTGGGAAAATGGGCTAAACTAGAATTTGGAGTTGTGCTAGACATGGCTTAATTTGATTAAAAGGGAATTGGGCTTGAGCTATTGCAATAGCTCAAGCCCAAACTATGATTATTCATATTAGGAACAAGGGCCGGTTCGAATTTAGATGCAACCCGAACCCACGGTACAGGTCAAACCGGTTAACCGGAATGGGTTTCTTGATCGTGTCCGAAGTCCCATTTTCCCATAAATAAAAAATTAAAAATTAAAAAAATTTAGAAAATTTAGAAAAATAAAAAAAGGTGGGAAACACTAAAAATTTTAGAATTCATCTAGTTTAGGGCGTTCAATAAACATTTTTAGGCTTAAACAAAATTGAACCCAAAATTGAATAAGCTTTTGGTACTTTACAATAGGATTTCTTTTTTATTGCTTTTTCTTTTTAGAGACAATGCTAGGACGTTATTTACGTACTTTTATTTCAATACATTGATTGTTATTTTCCATTTTTAGAGTTGTTAGATTAAAATATTAAGGTTTTAACTAAAACTTTGCATGAATACCTAGCGGATAAAAACCATTGGACTCGTAATTGGTAAAAAGACTGCATGGATACTTTAGTGAACAAATATTCAAGTTTAAATTCCGAAATGGCATTAGTTGAAAAATTAATGTAATCAAGTCATCGATCCCTAAAAATCTCTAGTTGTGTATGCATCGAGATGATACTCTTGCATCTCGATTAAGGTTTCTAGTCGACTATTAATCATGACTAGTAACGACTCCTAATGAATACATAGATTTAAATAACCAATTTCACACGAGGTATGAAAATAGGGAGGGTCCTTAAAGTACCTCTAAACTTACTTCCCAAGGCTGCCTTCAATGGATAGGTTGCGACAAAATCGTGTTCCGAGCCACAGATCATGGCAATTTAATACAAAAAGTATATAAAACTTACCACGCATGAACTTGGGGAGAGTTCTGAAAGGGAGGGGGGAGGGGAGAGGATATGTGGGATATAGGACAACACCTTGCGCCATGTGTCTTCTATTGAATTAGCCGACCGCACAGGTCGTATGTGGTAAGTTTCCAATGTGGGTCAGAACACGGTTTCACTTCCTTCGTTGGCAACATTGAGGACATCCATAATCACTTCGTGTTGGAGCTTGTGACTTCCTTACGATAGGTCTTTAGACATGTATCATTCGAGGACGTCTAGAAGGTTCTAGGAGCGATGTAGAGGAGGTCGAACCACGAAGTTGACCACCTGATAAGCCAAAGTGAGTCGCCTAAAAATGAGTTTGAGCATCTAAATTCGAAGAAAATACGCCTCAAGGACAAATTACGAAAATGTAGGACGAGTAGATATGAATGTGCGGCTATCGCAAAACCGCTAGTTCCCCTTCTTTACTATCCACACCACATTGCTCCTCATTTTTTCGCATTAAAAGGTCTCTTTCCAGCTACAAGACCTCTGGTCCAATTTCTTGTATTTCTTCTCCCAAACTCGAAGCCGACTCTCAGATTTCCTCTTCTCACCCTCCAATTCATCATTTCTCCTTCTCAGCTCATCCGATATCTCCTCCTTTCCTCACTTTCTCCATCACAACATCATATACATCCTCAGCAATTCCCGATCTCTCAGTCACTCCACATTCATATCTATTCGTTCTTCATTTCTGTATCTTGTCCTTGAGATGTATTTTCTGCAAATTTAGACACTTAAACTCATTTTTAGCCGACTCACTTTGACTCCTCGGGTGCTCGACCTCATGGTTCGACCGCCTTTACATCTCTCCTAGAACCTTCTAGACTTCATCGAAGGATACATGTGTCAAGACCAATCATAAAGGATCAATGAGCTCTGACAATGTTGCTGATGGAGGAAGTGAAATCTATGTTCTGAGCCACAGCTCATGGCGACTCAAGATACAAAAAGCATACGAAACTTGCCACGCATGAATGTGGGGAGAGTTCAGAGAAAGAGGGGGTAAGGGCGAGGGGAGAGGAAATGTGGGATCTAGGATGACATGTCGTGCCACGTATCATCCATTGAATTGGTCGGTCCCACAAGTTGTATGTGGTAAGTTTATGATGTTCATTGGAATACGGTTTCACTTTCTCCATTGGCAACGTCGAGAACATCTATAATCGTTTCGTGTTGGAGCTCATGGCTTTCTTACGATTAGTCTTTAAACATTATCCTTCGAGGAAGTCTAGAAAGTTCTAAGAGCGATGTAGAGGGGGTCGAACCATGAGGTTGAGCACTTAATGAGCCAAAGTGAGTTGCCTAAAAAAAAGTTTGACCACTAAAATCAGAATAAATATGCCTCAAAGACGAGCTACTAAAATGTAGGACGAGTAGATTCGAATATGTGGCTATCACAGAACCGCTGGTCCCCTTCTTTCCTAGCCAAAACACATTCCTCCTCATTTTTTCAGATTGAAGAGTCTCTTTTCGGCTATAGGACCCTCTGATCCAATTTTTTGTATTTCTTCCCCCAAACTTGAAGCCAATTCTCCAATTTCCTCTTCTCGCCCTCCAATTCATCGTTCTTCCTTCTCAGCTCATTCAATATTTCATCTCCCCACTTTCTCTGTAACGGCATCATATACATCCTTAGCTATTTTCGGTCTCCCAGCCACTACACGTTCATATTTACTCGTCCTACATTCCTGTAGCTTGTCCTTGAGGCATATTTTTTTTCTTATTTTAGACGTTTAAACTCATTTTTAGATGACTCAGTCTGGCTCCCCAGGTGGTCGACCTTGTGGTTAGGTCTCCTCTGCATCACTCCTAGAATATTCTAGACTTCCTCTAAAGATACATGTCTAAAGGCCGATCATAAGGAAGCAATGAACTCCAACATGGAGCGATTATGGATGACACCTCAACGTATTTTCTCCGAATTTAGACGTTCAAACTCATTTTTAGGCGACTCACTCTAGACACACACGGAGGCTCTTACATATCCGGCAATGTTTCATATTTCGCCACCACTGAATTCTTCTTTTTCCAATAACAAAATTACCTTAATTGCAAAACCAAGACATATTAAGGTGAGCTACATCCCTTACAATCTCAACCACTGATTTCTCACTTCAATCTATTTATTAAATCACTTTATTTTCCTTGATTGTATCTAGCATTATACCTCCTGTTTTTCTATTACCAACTTGTTGGTGTAATCGCTTACAACAAAAATCAATTGCCTTGACTAGCTTGAAATTGGATACTAACATAAGCTCTTCCTCCTACATAATGTTCCTCACCCACCCAAAAACCACAACACTAAAAATAATTACAAACAGGTAAGGCAAGAGGGAAAAAGGAAATTACCATCAGATCGAGCCCTTGCATCCAATTTCTTAGGCCATGAATTGACGTCGGACCTACAAATCTTTGCGTAAATCCTGTCCCCTCTAGGCGCGGGCGCTGTCACGGGGACACACTCACCATCAATCTAAGAGGCTTACCGCGAAATGGCAACCCCCTCTGGCTCCGAATCTCTTTCACCCAAACCTCTATGCGATTAGTCTCCGGTGGAGGAGAGTAACACAGCCAATCGTCCTCTTCGTCTGATGGTTGTTTAGTCGAGAGAGGAAAGACAACAGACTTAAGAAAGACGTATGGAAGGAAAAACAACTTCAATTCATAACTTCAACAAACATTACAATTTAAAGGAAGGAAAATTAACCAACCACTAACAACATGGCGCTACAAATAAGCCACGATCAACAGCACTAATAAAAATAGCTTAATCGCTTCCTAAAGACTAGGACAACCATTTAACAAACTGAAATAACAAAAACATATGCTGTACGTGAACATGTTTCAGTCCTGAAGCATATTCCTAACACTCTTCCTTGCTTTAGGAGCTGCAAACACCAATTTTCTGCCTTAAAAACTCAAACTTGTTGATTAGAAGGGGCTTTGTAAATAGATCTGCCAGCTGATCTTCAGACTTGCAATAAACCAAAGTCACACATTCTTCTTTTTGCACTTCTGTCAGAAAGAATAGCTTGACGTTGAAATGCTTAGTTTTCCCATGAAACACAGGATTGTGGGAAATAACAATGGTAGCTTGGTTGTCAACAAATATCTTAGTGCTTTCTTTCTGCTCAAGATTGAGATCCATTAGAATTTTCCTAAGCCACAAAGCTTGATTAATAGAAGCTGTTGCAGCAACAAACTCTGCTTCAGCAGTGGATTGAGCCACAGTTTCTTGCTTCTTCGAGCTCCAAGAGAAAACACGAGATCCAAGAACAAAACAGTAGCCTGAAGTGCTTCTCATATCATCAATGGAACCTCCCCAATCACTGTCAGAAAACCAACCAGCTTGAACTCCTTGCTTTTCGTGAATTTGACACCAAAATCACTTGTCCCTTTAACATATTGAATCACTCTCTTGGTAGCCTTGAGATGCAATTCACTTGCGCAATGCATAAATTTGGACAAAATACTTACGGCATTCAAAATGTCAGGCCTTGTTGATGTGAGATACATTAAGCAACCTATCAAACTCCTGAAATATCCCTCATCAACTTTGTCCACACCATCTTCTTTGCATAGCTTCTCCTTTTGATTCATAGGAGTGCTTACTTCCCTGCATTCTTCAAGCTTAAACTTCTTTAAGATCTCCTTCGCATACTTCTTTTGGCAGATGAAAACCTCATGCTCAGCTTGCTTAATTTCCATTCCAAGAAAGAATGACATTAAGCCGAGATCTGTCATCTCAAAGACCTTCATCATTTCATGTTTAAACTCCTCAACCAGCTTTGCATCATTTCCTATAAGCAAAAGATCATCAACATAAAGAGAAACTATGAGGATATCATTGTTTAGACATTTGACATAAAAGAGTGGCCTCAGACATGCTTTTTTCAAAGCCTAAGCTCAGCAAATGGTCATCAATTTTGTTGTACCAAGCTCTTGGAGCTTGCTTCAAACCGTAAAGAGCTTTCTTGAGAAGAAACACCTTGTCCTCCTCTCCTTTCTTCTCAAATCCTTCAGGCTGTTCAACATAAATTTCTTCCTGCAAAACACCATTCAGAAATGCTGATTTTACATCAAGTTGATACACTCTCCAATTCATTTGAGCAGCTACAGCAAGCAGAATTCTTATGGTGTCCAATCAAGCAACTGGTGCAAAGGTATCCGAGTAGTTCATGCCAAAAACTTGAGCATAGCCCTTTACCACAAGTCTTGCCTTGTGTTTGTTGATAAAGCCATCATCATTGAGCTTGGTTCTGAACACCCACTTGACTCCAATTACGTTTCTATCTTGAGGCCTTTTCACTAGAATCCATGTATTGTGCTTCTCTATCATGGACAGCTCCTCCTTCATTGCAGCTATCCACCTTTTATCATTTCTTGCTTCTTCATAATCTGCAGGTTCACACATAGCAATGTTGCATCTTTGATAAATGTTAGAAAGCAACCTAGTTCCTCTCATGGGGACATTATCTACTATTTCATTTTGTCTTTCTTCATCTTCTTCGGTGCTTGAACCAAAGAGCTTGAATTTTGGCTCTACCATGATCTGACTTCTCTTCTTTGCATCATCCCAATTCCACTCTTCATCCTCCGCGAAGTGGACATCCCTGCTAACTATAATATTTCCAGTTTGTGGCTGGAAAATTTTATAGGCCTTGCTAACTGTACTATAGCCTATAAAAATACCCAGTAAAGCTCTTCTATCTAGCTTGTCACGCTTACTCTGTGGAATATGAGTGAAGCACAAGCAACCAAAAACTTTAAGATATTTCAGAGTTGGTTTGTAACCATACCATGCCTCATATGGTGTTTGATCTTTCATTGCCTTTGTGGGAAGTCTGTTTTGAAGAAACACAGTCGTACTTGCTGCCTCTGCCCAAAACTTATTTGGCAAATTCTTCTCATGCAGCATGCATCTTGACATTTCCATGATGTATCCTCTCACTAACTCCATTTTGCTGAGGAGTGTAAGGGGCTGTAAGCTGATGTTCAATGCCTGCATCTTCACAAAACTTGTTGAATTGTACTGAAGTGTACTCCTTCCCATTGTCAGATCTAACAATCTGAATTTTGCAGCCACTCTCATTCTCTACTCTTGCCTTGAACTTCCAAAAAACTTGAGCCACTTCTGATTTGAACTTCAAAAAAAAAAATCCAACACATTCTGGTGAAATCATCAATAAAGGCAACATAATAGAGACTACCCTTTAGAGAAGGTGTTCTTTGAGGGCCTGAGACATCTGTGTGGATCAGTTGCAGCTTCCTTGAAGCTCTGCCGGTTGACTTTGAGAATGGTTTTCTATTGAGCTTGCCGAATTGACATGCCTTGTAGCTTGAAATCTGATTTTCAAATTTCGGAAGACCTTTTACCATTGTATTGGATTTCATTTGCAGCATCCCGTGGTGGTGGTAATGCCCGAGTCTCTTGTGCCAAATCTCAGTGACATTCTCCTTAATTGAGAAGGTTACCTGCTCCTCCTCCAATGGATTTAGAGCAAAACTTTTGCCTTTCATTCTTACTTTAAAGATTTCTTGGTTGGCTGCATCTCTAATTAGGCAAAAATTGTCTTCGAAAGCAACTTTAAACCCTCTTCCAATTAACTGACCAACACTCAACAAGCTTTGTTGAATTTCAGGAACAAAAAGAACATCAAGAATGAACTTTGTACCTAAACAACAAGTTATTGCAACTGTTCCCTTGCCTTTAACTGAAATATAGTCGCCATTCCCAATTCTCACTTTGGTGATAGTGGTAAGCCTCAAATCTCTGAAAAGCTCCTTATCATTGGTTATATGATTGGTGCAGCCACTATCAATCAGCCAGCTCTCACTTGCTTCACTGCCTGCAAAACATGTGGCTACAAAAAGTTGATCCTCCTCCTCTTGATCAACAAGTTTAGCCTCTTCTCCTTGCTGTGGATTTTTGTTTTTGTATATGATGGCTTCATGTCCAGTTTGATTGCATTTTCTGCATTTTGCATCAGGTCTTCTCTAACATCTAAAAGGTGGATGACCTTTTTTCCCGCAATGTTGACAGGGAGGATAGTTCCCTCTCACTCTAACTTTCTTATCTTCGGCCTTGTTTTTGCTGCCCGATGTTGAACCTTCGCCTGTTGCTTGAGTCTTCTTGCTTTTCCGCCATCTAAATTTGCCATCATCTTGATGCTTGGCTAATAAGGCTCCTTCAACAACTCCCTCTTGCCTCATTACACGCCTTTGCTCTTGTGCTTGCAGGGCACTTAAGAGTTCTGCCAACGTGATCGCGGACAAGTCCGTCGTGTTTTCGAAGGTGGTTATTGCAGCCTCAAACCTTTCAGGTAGTGTCACAAGAATTTTTTCGACAATTATTGAGTTTGTCAATGAAGAACCCAGTAACCGAACTTGATTGGCTATCCCGAGAAGTCTGTCAGCATACTCCTTTATGGTCTCAGTTTCCTTCATTTTCTGCATCTCAAAATCACGGATTAGATTCAACACCTGCATTCCACGAATTCTCTCATCTCCTTCATACTTAGACTTGAGAAAATCCCATATCTCCTTTGCCGTCTTGAGAGGCATAATTCGAGAAAAAATGGTGGTTGAAACTGCAGCAAACAAGCAAGCTTTGGCCTTTGACTTCTTTGTCTTCTTCTCCTTATGAGCTTTGATATGAGCCATGGTTGGATTGGCACGAAGTGCAGGGATTTCATAATCTTCTTCCACTGCTTCCCAAAGATCCAAAGCATCCAGGTATGTCTCCATGCGTACTGCCCATATCTGGTAGTTATCTCCATTGAACACTAGTGGAGTAATTGAAGAGAGACCAGCTTCGGCGTCCATGGCTCGTCAAACTCATACAGGTCCCTTAAGAAGAGAGCTCTGATACCAATTGTTGGTTTTTTAATCAAGAGAGGAAAGACAACAGACTTAAGAAAGTCGTATGGAAGGAAAGATAACTTCAATTCATAACTTCAACAAACATTACAATTTAAAGGAAGAAAAAATAACCAACCACTAACAACATGGCCCTACAAATAAGCCACGATCAACAGCACTAATAAAAATAGCTTAACCGCTTCCTAAAGACTAGGACAACTATTTAACAAGCTGAAATAACAAAAACATATGTTGTACGCGAACATGTTTCAGTCCTGAAGCATATTCCTAACATCGTCGTCCTCACGATCAGCAGCAACTTTGCTCCTCTTCTTCTTAATCAAACTACCGGCTTCCCCTCGAGAAGGGCTTTTGTGGTTTTCGAGCTGCTCGTCAACGGATTGTGGAGATCTAGGAGACGGCAACGTTTGATTGCCCCAAAAATTACACTCTTCTCCTGCGTCTTCCTTGTCGCCTTTGGGAGGGCATGGGTAGGGATCTGGTGGTTGGAGGTCCAGCGGGTCCTCTTTGTGGATCCGAGAGTAAGCTTTGAGCCACTCGAGCTCATCCGGCAGAGGGATGTCCATGTCCGCGTCCATCGGTGGTTCCACGGCGGCGATATGCGGCGGTGCTCTACACGAGAGAGAGAGAGAGAGAGAGAGAGAGAGAGAGAGAGAGAGAGAGAGAGAGAGAGAGAGAGAGAGAGAGAGAGAGGGGCTGAGTGGGGAAGACACAGCACAGCAAATGGAGAAAATATTGGGTGGTCCAGGACATCCACGCTGCGTGCAGAGGAGAGAGGGCCTAGCCATGCAGGGCTATGCTAAAACTCCACCTCGGACGAGTTGGGCCCACGTGGCGCTTCATGAGTGGTCCGGGATCACGCCGATGTGGTAATATCTTCCCTCCCTAGTCCGACTTAACGCTCATACGTACGTAGGAACATGTTAGTACAAGCTTTGGATTTGGTTGGTTTCGGGATCTTTTCACAAGCGCTCTAATTTCCAAGTTAATGCTGCATCTCTCTCACACGTGATCTCGCATGGTGAGGTTATCAAGCTTTGGTTTCGGTTGCTCCGACTTAATTGTGAATGATCATTATCGAGGTTTGAAGATAAAGACCACTTGCTATTTAGTTTGGTTAAATGCAGATACATGTATGACCCACTCACTCCATTCTAAGTCCTTCAACTCATCAACAACGCCATCATAGCGCAAAAGCATCACCACAAAATCATGGGGGAAGAACAGCAATGGTTCCAAAACTTGTGTACAGAGGCCACTTTGGTGCCAAAACTTCCATTTGGATCACTTAAGTGTCAAAAGTTGTGAAAAACGATCACTTAAGTGCCACTTCGCTGGAAATCCGACGTGGCGTTTTTTTATTAATTTTTCAAGCTGATGTGACTCGCCGGAGGCTGACGTGGCATTTCTTTTCTTTCTTTTTTCCTTTCTTTTCTTTTTTTTCCTTTTCTTTCTTTTTTCCTTTCTTTTCTTTTTTTTTCTTTTTTCTTATTTCCGGTGGCCGGCATCCGGCCACCGGCCATCGGCCATGGCCGGCTTCACCAGGTGAGGCCCGGCGAGGCCGTCGTGGCCTCGGCGGGGGCCGGCCTCGCCGGATCTGGCGAGGCGAGCCCTCGCTGGATCTGGCGAGGCGAGCCCTCGCCGGGGCTCGCCCTGCCCAGGCGACGGTCGAGGTCGCCTGGGCAGGGCGAGCCCCGGCGAGGGCTCGCCTCGCCAGATCCGGCGAGGCCGGCCCCCGCCGAGGCCACGGCTGCCTCGCCGGGCGTCGCCTTCCTCCGGGCGAGGCCCAGCGAGGTAGCCGTGGCCTCTCCCGATCTGGTGAGGCGAGCCCTCGCCGGGGCTCGCCTCGCCAGATCCGGCGAGGCCGGCCCCCGCCGAGGCCACGGCGGCCTCGCCGGGGGTCGAGGTCGCCTGGGCAGGGCGAGCCTCGGCAAGGGCTCGCCTCGCCAGATCCAACGAAGCCGGCCCCCGCCGAGGCCACGGCGGCCTCGCCGGGCCGCGCCCGGTAGAAGGCGACGCCCGGCGAAGCCGACCATGGCCGGTGGCCGGACGCCGGCCATGGCTGATGGCCGGACGCTGGCCACCGGAAATAAGAAGAAAGAAAAAGAAAAGAAAAGAAAAAAAAGAAAAAAGAAAAAGAAAAGAAAGAAAAAAATCAGAAAAAAATATTTAAAAAATTGAATTATACACATGAAAATGCCACGTGTCATTAAATTTTAAATATAAAAGCCACGTATTAAATTTGATCAGAATTTCTCGCCGTTGGCACTTAAGTAATCGTTTTTTCTCCGATTTGGCACTTAAGTGATCGCCGGTGTAAACTTTTGACACTTAAGTGATCCAAATGAAAGTTTTGGCACCAAAGTGGCCTCCGTACACAAGTTTTGGCACTATTGCTGTTCTTCCCCCACAAAATCATTTGACAGAAACTGTAAAGTGAAAATTGACACAATTAGCCTGGATAAAAGCTAGAGAAAAAGGGGCTAAGCAACGGCCAGAAAAGTCTCCTCACCTTTGTAACCATTTTATTCACAAGATCCTTTTGCTTGATTCCAACAGCCATGGCAAACAAGTTGGACGAAGAACCAAGAGAGCTCTGTTCAAAGATCAAGCAAGTTAATGCATGTTCAGAACTACGATATTATATTTTCTACAATGAAAAAACTTTTGTCATTTCAGGCTGTTTTTTAACCTCTGCAGAATCCCATATGGCCTCATTTCCAAATCAGAAGAATTGGCAACAATACCTTCTGGTAAGGCCTCACTTTCACGTGGTCTGCATCGATTCTGAAATGAAAACACAAATAAGCTATTAAGCAACAAGTGAGACATCTGGCATGGCACAAATGAATCGAAAGTGATGAGGTCCAAAAGTGCTATTCTCTAATAACAAGCACTGGATGAAAGGACGACATACCGCATGAGTGCTGGTGTTAGAGCTCTGTGATTATCAATTATCCTCCACTCTCATCCTGAGAATTTCTGCAAAACATTTTCAGTTTCATTCGTGACATCCAGCAAATAAACTACCGGGACGGAGTTACAGTGAAAAAACATGATAATCTGTAGAACTAAGAACAGTAGGTATACACCTCTCTGTATTCTCACTACAAAAAAACATGTTTTTTCCAACAAAATTTCCAACGAAAAATTTAGAAAAATTCGTTGGAAAACGAATTTCCAACGAATTTTCCAACGAAAAAAATTCGTTGATAATAAGTTGTCGCAAATTTTTCCAACGAAAAATTTCAATTTTCGTTGGAAATTTGCGACGAATTTTTTTTCGTTGGAAAACTTGTGGCTAAATTCGTTGGAAACGAATTTTTTTTCCGACGAATTTTTTTTCGTTGGAAACTACAAATTTTTTTTGGTGGAAAAATCGTGGAAATTTGTTTTCCATCGAAAAAAAAAATTTGGTGGAAAAATCGTGGAAACTTTTTTCCATCGAAATTTTTTTTTTGTTGGTCGAAAAATTGTCCTCACCGCCGGCAAGGGCCAGCCTCGTCGCCGGCGAGGGCCGAGCTCGCCCAGATCTGGGCGAGCTGGAGCTCGCCGGCCATAGCGAGCTCGGCCCTCGCCATGGCCGGCGAGGGCCAGCCTCGTCGCCGTCGAGGGCCGAGCTCGCCCAGATCTGGGCGAGCTCGAGCTCGTCGCCGGCAAGGGCTCGAGGTCGCCCAGAACGTTGGGCTCGGCGGTACTGGTGCGGAGGAGCTCGGCGCCGCCGAGCCAGACGGCGGCAATGCGGTTGTACTGGTCGCCGCGGGAGGAGGCGGAGAGCTCGAGGGCGACGGCGGACCACGGCGGGGAGGGGCAGGGCAGCGGTGAGTAGGCAGCAGAGAAGGGAGGGGAGCTAATGGTGTGGGTGAAGGAGTGGGCGACGATGCGGTGGGCGCAGGCGGCGGAGAGGAGGGAGGAGCGGAGGGGGCGGGTAAGCTCGATGTACTACTGCGGGGAGCGGCCGGAGAGAGAGGGCTGCTTCCGGAAGCGATCAGGGAAGGAGGCGGCGGCGGTGGCGAGGAGGAGGAGGACGGCGGCGGCGGGCGACTGCATCGTCGAGGTGACCTTGCCCAACAACCGAAGAAAATAAGAAGAAGAAGAAGAAAGGGAAAAAGGACGTGCGGGTGGAGGGTGAAGGGGGGTGAGAGAGAGAGAGAATATGGAAATTGAGAGTTTTTTTTTGAATTCGTTGAACAATATAGGTTTTTTTAAATTCGTTGGAAAATTCGTTGGAAATTTCCAACGAATTTTCCAACGAAAATTGTACACATTAAAATAATTGCCCGGAAAATTGAAATTCGTTGGAAAATTCGTTGGAAATTTCCAATGAATTTTCCAATGGATATAAAAAATGCCGAACAATACCGGGTTTTTTTTAATTAATTGGAAAATTCGTTGGAAATTTTCAATTAATTTTCCAACGAAAATTGTACACATTAAAATAATTGCTCGGAAAATTGAAATTCGTTGGAAAATTCGTTGGAAATTTCCAACGAATTTTCCAATGAATATAAAAAATGCCGAACAATACCGGGTTTTTTTGAATTAGTTGGAAAATTCGTTGGAAATTTCCAACGAATTTTCCAACAAAAATTGTATGCACTAAAATAATTGCCGAAAAATTGAAATTCGTTGGAAATTTCCAACGAATATAAAAAATGCCGAACAATACCGGGTTTTTTTGAATTCATTGGAAAATTCGTTGGAAATTTCCAAAAAAAAAATTCGTTGGAAATTTCCAACGAATTTTCCAACGAAAATTGTACACACTAAAATAATTGCCCGGAAAATTGAAATTCGTTGGAAAATTCGTTGGAAATTTTCAACGAATTTGCCAACGAATATAAAAAATGCCGAACAATACCGGGTTTTTTTGAATTCGTTGGAAATTTCCAACGAATTTTCCAATGAAAAATTTTTCGTTGGAAATTACCAACGAATTTTGCGACGAAAACGTTTTCGTTGGAAATTTCCAACAAATTTTGCGACGAAAAATTGTTTGTTGGAAATTTCCAACGAATTTTACTTTTCGTCGCAAATTTTCGTGGCAAAAATCCAGTTTTTTTGTAGTGTCTGATGCCAACAGCGCACTCCCTATGAAGAGTCCTAGACAAAACAAAGATGCTCTAGGAAAGAAGTTACAGAAACTAGATTTTCTACACTATTGATCTGCGAAGGGGGAAGCCTGAAGGAAAAAGAAAAACAGAATAATGTCAGAAGAAATGAAGGTTTCCAGTGTCCTTCTCAACAAGGAAACCACTGTACTCACCCACTGAAGTGAATAAAAGGAACGGATATCATTTGTACATCTCATTAAACATCTTGAATCTATTTTTCGAAATTCATCAAGCTCTCAATCGCACGATAAAAACAGGATATGCATCAAATACATTGGAAAAAATGGTCAAGGACACTACTTTTAGAATCTAAAGAAAAACCGCTCCCAGCTACTGTAATTTCTTGGCTTATAAAATATCATTTGCGTAGCTCAAGGTTTGCCCATAAACTAGTAATCCCTAACCTAACAAGTAATTAGCGCAAAAGAAAGCTTATTTAACGCATGAAATTGCGAGATGACTGGATTGAAATGACAAAGTCTGAACATGGCATAGAACTCTCCAGCTATGTAGATGCAGCATAGCCCAGTATCAGCAGTTCATTGAAATAAGAGACGTATTTCATGGTTGATGTTTGCAATTTATGACTTACCCACGCTCAGTCCACAACAAAATCAGCTTTACCCTCAACATGAATTTAATTCCACCATCCAAAGACAGAGAAACAAAACAGGATTCCTCTGAAAGAATAAGCTTCCTCTGAAGTCACGCGATGCAAACTCTAACAAGCCTCCCAAGCTATTGGTAAATCCTCCATCTGATACTTTCACAAATTTGCCTTCAGAAGCGGCATATTCAACAAAACTTATTCGCATTGAAAAAAGCAGTCACTCATGGAGAAAATCCATGAAAGGAAGATGCAAATTCATCAAAACTACAAAAAGCAAGAGCAAGAATCTTGTGTTCCCATTGCACTCATTAAAGTGTGCTTTCGCAGGGAATCAAATGCAAAGCCGTTTAAAACATTGCAAGCTAAGTTAAAGTACGATTAACCCATCAGCGCGCAAGGATCAAATGCTAAAGTCACTTTGTGAAACTTTTAGCTGACCAAGAGAATCTTATTAACTATGAAACACCCTCAGCCGTTAACTTTTTGCACTAAAGTTCTAAAATTTTGATTTGTGTCAGCGAGCCATTACCATGCCCACCGACACGCTCAGTTTAACTTCCACAAGGAATGATCTTTATCTTCGGATTGCATCGAGCAAGAAACAGTGGACAAGCACAACAACAACCATACCCGTAGAAGGGCATAATTAACAAAAGGGATAGGGGGGGGGGGGGGACTCACAGCATTTGGAGGATTGATATCCATGGAAGTCACCCAGCATGCACAGAGAGAGAGAGAGCGAGGCAACAAACGACGAGTCTCTGCTATCTTATTTTCCGGGGTAACTGGGGTCGATGAAAAGCTTTCAAAGACAGACTGATCTTTTGCCTTTGGGTATTCTCAAACTACACTGACAAGCTTTCAAGACGGAAAAACTTGGCCAAAAACCGAAACTTTTCTTTTGGGTTAAACCAAAACTGACGAATTGAAACGTTCAAGATTGGTTTTTCAGGGCGGCTCATGCAAAGTGTGTTCTTTCTGTTCTGGGGAGGAGGAGGAGGGGGAGGTGGAAGACAACCCAAGCATCACGGTAGATGATGCTGCAGAGATGGTGGGGAAGCGACGTTGCCACGATCTTCAACGTCGTACGGGGATATCATTTAAGAATTGGACCGCGCGATACCCCGTGTTTGCTTTCGACCTCCAATAATTAAACAAAGATTTGAACAGCCCCACGAACGAGGTTGCCTCCTTTCTCTTCTGTCTGGTGTAGGTAAGAAGCAGAGCAGGTAAAAACGTGGGGTACAATCTCCAATAGGGCGTAAATGGTTCGGTTCGGTTCGGTTTTTCGAAAAAATTGAACCGAACCGAACCGAACCATTAAGGGTGCCCCTTTGAACCGAACCGAATTTGATCCGAACCGAAAACTCGATTTGGTTCGGTTTGGTTCGGATCGGTTTTCGGTTTCAAGTTCATTAAGCAAAGAAAGAGAGGAGAGAGGAGAGAGAGAAGGGAAGAGAGAGGGAAAAATAGTCCTAAACCGAAGTGTTTATTTTAGTTCGGTTCGATCCGAACCGAACCGAAATAAACCGAACCGAAAAGAAAATTTGGTTTATTTTGATGATCCGAACCGAAATCGAAACCGAACCGAAATGGACGAAATTTTCGGTTCGGTTTGTATCTCGGTTCGGTTTTTTGGTTCGGTTTTGACACCCCTATTCTCCATAGTGGGTAAAGATCCCATGATTTTATGCCTAAATAAAAAAAAACACCAACTTTAGATTTTCTGATGCGAGCTTTTTTTTTTTCATAAAAAAACATCAACTTTAGATCGAGGGACAATTCTAGCCTAAACTTTTTTTGTCCCATAAAAAAGCACTAGCTTTAGGTCGAGTGATAATTCTGGCCCCATTTTTTTGTCTCATAAAAAATCATCAACTTTTACTCTGATCCCAAATCTAGCCCTATGTTGACTTTCTGTTTGAAGTCACCATTGTTTGAGAAAAAAGGTTATGATGATGAGCTTGGCGAATCTCGTCCATGACGTCTATCGATAGGCGATGGTCAACTTCAAATTACATCTAGCCAGAGAAATTCAATCTGAAGATATTTTTTACTTGACGGTGAAGTGAAGGAGACGAATATTGTCACCGTTATTCTTCAAATTGTAGCTCAGAGAATAAGACAATGAATATTACTTTAAATCCAATCAGCAAGCCATATGGATTTTTTGCTAATGTGGAATAGTCAAGTTAGATAATTAATGATTTCAAGTCAATGAGGATCAGATTTGGGATTTAAGTGAGAGTTGATGCTTTTTTACAAGACAAAAAAAATTTGGGGCCGGAATTGTCATTCGACCTAAAGTTGTCTTTTTACGAGACCAAAAAAAATTCTGACCAAAATTGTCTCTCGATCTAAAATTTGTGCTTTTTTTTTGGAATTAACCCCATGATTTTATAATCAATTAAGAACTTTTGCAGATGTAATTCTTTTGGATTTTTTGGTAATGGATTTCTCAACAATACGATGGATGTATTTTCACATATTCTCGTGCATAGTTGTCTTATATAAATACGCATATTTTAGATAATAAATATTTGCAAACGATTCTTTACGTATATACATATTCTATTTTTGAAATACGTGCATATCGTATCATTCAAATGACTATTTATGATGAAGTATTGAAAGAGTTTAATAATATTGGATATTTATCTATTATTTTACTCATATTTAACAAATGATATGTTAGATGATCAAGCTCAAATGGGGCTCGTGTTTGACAAATTAATTATATTAAAATCGTATTTGAGAAATAATATAAAAGCGGGTAATGCTCGCACCTGGTTGTGCCATTTGCCACCCTCAGACATGCGCTTTATCCATCAATTTACTGTTTATGGTCACTTTAGCAAACCTTAATTTAGCAAATCTCTAATTTTGCATTTCTAGTTCTTATGCATTTTGGGTGATATATTTCTAATTATATAATTGGCGATAAATTTCTAACTTATATAATTCTCCAGTACACCTATGAATATTTTGGTAATAAATGTTTTAAAAGAGTTTAACAATGTAGGGACACCTATCTCAGACTTTACAAACAACATGTGTTGAAAGATTAATCTCACATCGTGCTCATATTCGACAGATAAGTATATTAACATCCTATTTGAGAAATACTGTTATGAAATGATCAATCTCATTTTGGATCGAAAGACGGCTTTGATCAAAATATGCCCGTAAGTGGCTTTTGCTGTGCAAAACGGACGTAGACACGACAAAACTACTTGGTGCCGAAACGCTTCTCTCTTTCGACCAGAGGGAAGAGTCACTTCAAATGAGCCCCCCTTGGCATGATACCCAACGGTGGGCTTGATGTTGCCTCCGCCAATGTGCTGCAAACACTCACCTGAAGGAAGGGCTGCAGCACGAGCGCAAACGGTCGCGCCTGAATACTCTTTGAATGTAAGTCGAAAGCATGTTTTCCATTTGAATCAGTGGGCGCATCTTTCATTCAGAGGCTTTGTTTGATGAGCCACTACGTTGGACTGGCCATGGTTGCCAACGCCCAACGTACGTGACGGATTCATGCGCTTGATCTAATTGGGGTTATCTTGGTCTTCAACCCGGCACCCGTTTCCTCGCACAGTTGCTGCTTTTGAGGTCCCGCTATCCCGCCTTTCGACTTTCAGTTAAGGGAAGGATAGATCCAATCCCCTTTTGATTAAGTTTGAAATTCGACTCTCCCTAAAATTTCTTTTTCTAGCGCGATTTATGTATATGAACTCGGGAATATTTGGGCGTAAAAATCACCATTAAGGAATTTGTGACATTACATAATTCATGAGTGAATAGTCACAAATTTTCTTATTGCTCTTGCATTGATCCTCCATTTCCTCTCTTCAAATTCTTCTGCCCTAATATTTGGATCTGGGTCGGCTTTTATATAACCTCTAAGGCGGCATAATAGGCTATCAGCAGTGGGAGGGATGCCAATGTGCCAAACACCACCCTGCAACATACAAGTGCAGATGCCTCCTTCAGACCAAAAAACGTTGCGGTGAACATTGTGCATGGAAATAATTTGAATGAATTCGGAAAACTTACGCGGAGCTGAGAACACTAGCATGTAATCCGTACTCTTTCATGAGATGAAAGCTGTAGTCGCCTGTGGCAATGCTGCCTGCAAACGGGGAGAAGGAAAACCACTCTTCTGGATCCATAGAAGTAGGATACAAGCGACAGAAGCAGAGCTACAGTTTTGAAAGTTCTATCAATAGGCTTACCTAGGCAATACTATTTTATGTTGGCAGGTGTAAAAAATGAGCTATGGATCGCTTGAGTTTATAAGATGGAATGAATCTAATAGCATCCCGTGGTCAAATCTAGGCAATGGACTTTAGTTTCATTGCCTGCATGATAGGGATTTTGAGAACATCGCTGCGCAGTCCCACAACAAGGGAACTCACGGCCATTAGAGCTGGTCCAGCAATAAGCCTCAAGACCATTCCCAAACATGCCATTTTCATGCAACAAGCTATCAACTTTCTCCGCATTGCGATGAATATACCTGCACATATATCAGATCAGAGCAAATATGAAATCCTACTCCTGTAAATGAAAATAACTAGGTGTAGTTCCTCTTCGACATAGGCCAAACCTTTTCATAGCATGCCAAAACATTGTTCTAGTTCAACCTAACTCTTTATTTACCAATGTTGAACATAGCAGTTCGTAACCAGCTCTTGACAGAATCTGTATGGATTCTTTGACAGTGGCCGGCATTTTCACTTTGAACCTTACAAAAGAAACAGTTATGTGAGTTGATGGATATTTGGCGACAATCCGACATTGCTCACCAAAGCAAAAGGCATCTCTTGAATTGCAAACCTGTGTGCTATAACCGTCCAAGCGATGCCTAGGATGCAAGTGTCACAGGTTGGTCGATTCACAATGATCCCACACTCGTACGGCCTTAGGATTACTCCCAAGTCAGCCTTGCACACACACTTAATTCACAAGAATGGGGAGAAAGCAGCATAGTAATATTTCTTTGCGAATGAGCATGTACAAATGAAGGGAGAGAGTTCCCTAAATATACAAGTGTGAGTCTAATCTGATCCATTGATCTCCTCATGATCCAACGTGATCCAATGGTGGTGTTTGAATCTATACGACCATTACATAGCTATACAAGAAATTCCAGGGACCTTAGGTGTGGGGAAGCTCAAGGGAACATGCAAGGTCGTGTGTAAGAGGGAATTGAAGGATCGCAGATAGCGCTCATGCCTAGTCATGGATGAGCCACGTCCCATATAGAATTATTCATTTCTGACTGACAATTTTATCTTCCTTCAATCAATTTAAACATAGGTTATCAATATCATTTACTCAAACCCACTAAGGAGAACAACGTCAAATATGATTGAAAACTTTACCCATTAAAATTTTGCACCTATCACTAATACGCAATTTTCCTATAATCCCCCCGGTGGTACTTCCACGCGAAACATGCCGGACACACTCTTGTCCCGAGGTAAGCTAACTAAAAACGGGCATAAAGTGCTTTTCAGTAAAAAGAGTTTGTGCATCCGACCGAACTCCACGTTGATTTTCCATAACACGAGAATACTTCATCCCGCATCTCGCGACACATGACTAAGAAGACACCATCCGGGGAGGGCAACATCAACTTTAGAGCTGCTCATGAAATTATTTAATTTTAACAGTGACTAAGGTGTCATCAACCACTACAAAATATTATACTAATTCTTTCTTTCCTAAACTCAGTCTTGAGATCATTGTGCTATGAAGTAGTGAGACAGAGGAGCAAAAGGGAATTCCCCAAAAGCACAAGAGGACAGACACACACACACAAGTGTGAGAAAAGAATCATTCTAATGTGATCATTGGTCCTATGTGCTTTGGTCCTATCCCCCTTTTGCTTTTGGCAAACATTGGTCCCGTGTGCTTTGGTTTTTTTCTATTATGACTGTCAAAAAAGAGGGAGAGAGAGATAAGCACCCCCATAATGCAAGCTTTTGGTCACACACCATTGTCATGACTATGATGCCCACTTTGCAAGCCAAAGTGCCACTGTTGACACAGCACCAAACAGCAAAAAATTAGCAAATGGCAACTTCCCTAATTTATCATCACTCCATCAAAACTGATCACAGAAAACCTGAGTACCATCAGAAGACTCTGTGCTTGAAAGGTAAAGTACTTGCAAAAGATCTGAACAAGGCAGGCAAAATTTGACAGGGAACAGGGGAGACTGTTCTTCCAAAACTCCTAGACTTTCAAAAAAAAAACTAAACGAAGAAAAGGAGGAGGAAAAATCGCAGGTAGCTTTGAAACATGAGAGATCACTAGCCAATAGAGACTTAAGTTTCCGTGCCCTCTTCAAGCAATATTTGCTGCGATCTGCATTCGCCACTGCAGAATGCTTTCTCCCCCCTGAAATTTACCAAAGTTTTAACCTTTCATAGGTCAAAATGGAAAACATGAGAAGCATATAAATTAAGCAAATATGGACTAAAGACCAAGTGATGCAGATCAATTAACAGAGTAATTCTAAAAACGAATTCCTACATATTAACCAAATCTAAACCTTCAGTTTGCATGGAATTGCAATGACAAAATGGGCAAAGTGCTCTGCTTCAGAGACGGGGGAATTTTCAGCTGACCTGTAAATGTAAATGTCCTCTCCATCTCCAAGATTTTTCTTGCAAGTGTAGCAGAAGCTAAGGAAACTCTCGGAAGGAAACCTCCAATGATCCGCCAAAAACAACCCATTGTCCTTCCTACAATCTGCTTCTGATAACCCTATAGAACCACAGCAGCTTTCCACAATGCAGTCATCAAATATGTGCGTCGTCTTTGGGTTCGGCCCGTGCAAGATCACGCAAGTGTAGTCCTCCAAGAGCTCCATCTCGCTAGCTGAAATCGAACCAGCCAAAACAACCCCACCAGGAGGGCGTCTAATTGCCTCTTGCTTATTTGCTGGAGAGTGATCCAGGCTTGGGGACAAAAAGCTCAATTGGGAATTCCTTGTTTTGGTGCCAAAATCAGTGGGGGTTTTTGGGATTTGAATCCTGAGCTGTGAGCCAAACAGTACAGTCAAGTTCTCAGATTTGCGTGAATCGAGTTTGGAGCAATTATCATCTCTCAGAGCATCCACAATAGCTAGGCCAATGCTTTTGGGTTCCGAGATTTTGGGAGAGCTGGTGTCTGACAAGAATGAGCTCTTCAAGTGGGAAAATGGCTTGGTGTCGAGTATGGAAGTTGGGCTCTTGATGGACTCGGTCTCACACTTGATAGTGATGTTTCTAGTGAATAATTTTGGATAGGTGAACAAAGCCGGAGTTGGGCTTCCTCCTCTGTTTTTTCCCGTTGGAGAAGGAAGACAGCCATAGTCAGCCATCAGAGCTTGCTTCTGCTGCTGCTGTTGATAGTGTTGGTGCAGTGCGTCTTGATCTCTTCCTCAGCATGACTCTTTTAACTCACTGCAAAAGAAGAAATATGCCCAAAAGATGAGTTATTACCCCTTGCTTTAAATCAATTTCAGCCCGTGACTATGTAGAGAGAGAGAGAGAGAGAGAGAGAGAGAGAGAGAGAGAGAGAGAGAATAGAGACCTGAAAAGACTTTGGTTTTTGGCCACGAACTGCCACAGGCACAGATTATTCCAACTGGGAAAGAGCGGAATCATCTTTATGCTCCACTAGAAAGCAAGAAAGAAAGTTGTGGGTTTTTTCCTTTCTTTTGAAAGAATTGGGTGCTATAGAAAGGAGGAAACACTCCATGAAAACTGATGTATTCTCTCTTTCTCCTCTCTATGAGAAAATATTCAATGGTTTGATATCGCCACGTCATTCGCTTACATGGCATGCTTAAACTTACGTGGCTTCACTCAAAGCGGGACATTTGTCCTCTGATGTGGAATTAAAAAAGTGAACCGGAAGGTCTCTTATCTCTCTTTCCTAGCCGAAAGAACTAACACACGCAACAATGAATGCTGAATTTATTGCCTCTTTTCTCTCTCCCCTCTTTGTGGAAGAACTCATTTCAAGTCTTCCGTCAACACCTCTCTCTTCTACAACTTTTCTTCCCCTCTCGAATCCCTTTCTCTCTCCTTCACGAGAAAATACTCACTCACTCACCTCAAGCCCTCCCCCTCCTCCTCCTCCTTCACCTACGTCTTTGTTGTCGCTGTTACCTTTCTGGCTCCAGCACTGGCCTCTCGAACTCTTCTTCGTCTTCTACTCTAGTTCGTTCCCGATTTCTGAGACATTTGTGGCTATAACATATAAAAATTTCAAAGCTTTCTAAAGAGATTTGGTTACTGTTTGAAATGCATTTTGAAAGCCAGATGGCCAGTCCGAATGAAATGTTTTATGTCCGACTTTGGATGACAAAAAGAGATGGTTCTAGGCAGAACTAAGTTTTGTGTTCTTCATGAAAAATGTTCATCAAGATGTCTTCTAGAACATATCCGAAATTCATAATTTTTTGGAGTTGAATTACTATTTATTTAAAAAAAATCCCAGAAACTGTGCGTTGGCCCAGAATTGCTTCAAATCTGTGTATTTGGTTTTTCCTTGTTTTTGTGGTTGAGTTGTGGTGCTCGGTGGCTGAGTTGAATGTTGTGGTGCTTGGTGGCTGAATTGAATGTTGTGATGTGTGGATTTATGCCATTGGATGTATAGCTTGAATTGTGAATTGAAAGGTGTTGAAATGATTGAGTGATATGGTTGAACTACATTGCTGCCCTTATGAATGGATTTGTTAGGCTGAGTTATTATTTGGAATTGAGCATGTTTGTGTTTGATTAGGGCATGTGGATGTTGCGTGAAGGGAATGAGATATGTATCGCGTATGATCAATAATCTCTGAGGAGTGTTTTTTTTTTGGTAAAGATCTCTGAGGAGTGTTGATGTGGGGAAAGGCATAAAATTGAATGAGGATGTACGTTTGGTTTTATAATCCCTGAGACGTGTTGACGCGGGGAAAGACATCAAATTGAATGAGGGTGTATGTTTGGTTCTATAATCCCTCACGTCCATTAATAGAGTGGCTGTGAACAACGTCCGGGAGAATCCCAAGAGGTGACTGGAGCAAATCCAAGCTATAGGATCTTATAGAACCTAATGAGTTGGCCAATTGGTTAGAGAACATAAAAGATTCAAGCAAAACGGTAGGGATTATCAAAAAAAGAGAATGGACCAAGAAAAACCAAAAAAAGAGATCAAGCAAAGAATTGAGAAAGGAGAGGATTTTGAGAGGAAAATGTTCGGTTCCTCTACTCGGAGGATTGTCGGCGAATTTCTTCCTCCTGTTTTCTATCACCTGTTCACCATCGCCGAAAAATGATTTCTATTATTCATTTCGGATATACGAGCAGTCATCGCTGTTTCACCGTACCAGAAGACGCTCGAATCTTCCACTCTTTCGTAGATACTTGTGACTTTGCAGTTGCCTCTACTTTTGTTTTGTTTTTCCTGTCTAATGAGGTTGAGAATGTAGAATTTGAATGATGAAGTTTTGATGAAATCTTGCGAAAACGAGTTTGATTTGCAATGGATAATGTTGATTTGGAATCTCATATACTACATCTACGCCGAGAACCGCATCGAAATCAAATCCTCAACTCACATTCTGAGTCGCACGCCACACTATCCAAAACACATTGCTCCTCATTTTTCGCATAGAAGAGCTTCTTTTCAGCTGCAAAACCCTTTGGTCCAAATTCTTGTATTTCTTATCCCAAACTATAAGCTAACTCTCGAATTTCCTCTTCTTACCATCCAATTCTCGTTCTTCCTTCTTAGCTCGTCCAAGAGCTCCTTCTCTCCCTACTTTCTTCGTAACAGCATCATATATATCCTTAGCAATTCCCGGTGTCTCAGTCACCACACTTTCATATCTACTCGTTTTACATTTCTGTAGATCATCCTTGAAGCGCATTTTCTCCGAATTTAGATACCTAAACTCATTTTTAGGAGACTCACTCTAGCTCCTCAGGTGGTCAACCTCATGGTTTAACCTCTATAATGCTCCTAAAACCTTATAGACTTTCTCGAAGAATACATGTCTAAAGGCCAATCATAAGGAAACAATGAGCTCCGACACAGAACGATTGTAGATGTCCTCGATGTTACTGAGGGAGGAAGTGAAACATGTAGACACCTCTTTTGAAAAAAAAAATAAAATTACAATAAATAGCAAAAACACAATGTATAGCATATTAATAAAGAGCACGGGCATGTAAATAAATGGTACCACAAACATCACTGATAATAGAAATTTTTGGAAACAAAAAATCCATTTGGGCCTGATTCATTCATTGGCCCAGTTCTTTTTTCTTTCCGGCCCAGCATTTTCTTTCTTTCTTTTCTTTCCCCTTCTTCAGCCCATTTTTTCAGTTTGCTAGCCCAACCCAATTTTTTTTTGTCTCTTTATCTCTCTCTCTCCCATGCTCACGTCTATTAGCAGAGTGGCCATGAACGATGTCCGTGAGAATCACAAGAGGTGACCAGAGCAAATCCAAGACGTGGGATCTTCTAGAATCTAATGAGCTGGCCAATCAGTTTAAGAAGAACAGAAAAGATTCGAGCAAAACGATGGGGTTATCAAAAAACAAGAATGGACCAAGAAAAAAAAAAGAGTTGAAGCGAAGAATTGAGAATGGAGAGGGTTTTGAGAGGACAGTGTTCGGCTCCTCTACTCAGAGGATTGTCGGCGAATTTCTTCCCCCCATTTTCTATCACCTGTTCACCATCGTCGGAAAATGATCTATGTTATTCATTTCGGACATGCGAGCATTCATCGCTGTTTTGCCGTACCGAAAGACACTCAAATCTTCCACACTCTGTTTCATTGATGCTTCTGACTTTGTAGCTACGAGCTAGGTAAATCACTCCTCCTTTTGCTTTGTTTTTCCTTGTCTATCGAGGTTGAGAATGCATAATTTGAATGATGAAATTTTGATGAAATCTTGCACAACCGAATTTGATTTGCAATGGATAATGTTGATTTAGAATCTCATATACTACATCTAGGCCAAGAACCACATCGAAATCGAATCCTAAACTCACATTCTGAGTCGCACGCTATAGGTTCGACGATTTGCTTGAGAGATATATTAAAACCGATTTTGAGTAATCGATTGTGTGATAGCAGTTAGGTTTTAGTTTGATTCATATTTGTGCTGTTAATTTTTGGACTGAAGCCAATGCCAAGTTTTTTTATTGTTTTTCTGGCATAAACGCCATTGTCTGAGTCGGCCATCATCTCTCCTCCATCAGAAATTCATCCCCTCATCGGAGTTGCCCACGGTTTGAGGCCGCTCCAGTCAGTGTATTATCCTTAGTTTAAGATGCATTACGTGATTTCTGTGATAGATTTGTTAGGTTTTTGGTTATATGCATTTTTTAGAATATAAAAATTCTTCTCTGGAGTTAATCCGGTAACGTAGAAATCGTTGGCCAATTACTGACTTGCAGTGGTTTAGTTCCGACCGTCATGGATTAGTTTGGCCAGAAAAGATATGCTCCGGTGAATCTCAAAGTTGAAATCTTGGTGATGAGCTCTTGGGGAAGAAAACAACGTGAAGAAGAAGAACATGAAAAAGGCAATAAAATAAAAAATAAAAAAGGAGAAATAAAAATATATATAATTTGGATATTAAAAAGATTGGGTCGGATCTGGTTATTGGAGATGGGTTGGATTGTGATATGGTATGGTCGGATCAAGAGAATAGGCCGGCCCGGTAAAATGGGCTAAACTAGGATTTAGGCTCGTGCTAGACATGGGCTTCATTTGATTAAAACGGAATTGGGCTTGAGCTATTGCAGTAGCTCAAGCCCATTAGAAAATGGATCTTCATATCAGGCCCAAGGGCCGGTCTGATTTAGACCCAACTCGGATCCACGGTTAAGGTCTGATCGGCTAATCTCACCAGGTTTCCTGACCTGTCCAAAGTCCCATTTCCCATAATTAAAAAAATAAAAAATATAGAATATTTAGAAATATAAAAAAAAATGTGGGAAAAACTAAAAATTTTAGATTTCATCTAGTTTAGGGCTTATAATAAACATTTTATGCTTAAACAAAATTGAACCCAAAATTGTATAAGCGTTTATGGCTTTACAATAGAATTTTTTTTATTGCATTTTCTTTTTAGAGATAGTTCTGGGTCGTTGATTGCATTCTTTCATTTCGATTTTATTTCAATACATTAATTGTTGTTTTCGTTTTTTAGAATTATTAGGTTAAATCATTAGGGTTTTAACGAAAACTTTGCAAAAACACCTTGCAGATAAAACCATTGGACTTGTAATTTGTAAAAAGACAGCATGGATACTTTAGTGAACAAATATTCAAGTTTCGTTTTTGAAAGAACATTAGTTGAAAAAATAATATAATCAAGTCCCCGATCCCTAAGAATTTCTAGTTGTGTATGCATCGAGATGAGATTCCCGTGTGGCGATTAAGGTTTCTAGTCGACCCTTAATCATGGCTAGTTACGACTCCTAACAAATACATAGATTTAAATAATCAATGTCACACAAGGTACAGACTTAGAGAGGTCACATAAAGTACCTATAAACTTACTTCTCGAGGCGGCCCTCAAGGTATAGGTCGTGATAAACCCATATTCCGAACCACAACTCATGGTGACTCAAAATACAAAAAGCATATGAAACTTATCGTGCATGGATGTGGGGATAGTTCTGAAAAGGAGGAGGGAGGGTAGAGGAAATGAGGGATCTAGGATGACATGTCGCGCTACATGTTGTCCATTGAATTGGCCGGCCCCACAGGTTGTATGTGGTAAGTTTTCGATATGGGTTAGAGCACGGTTTCACTTCCTCCATTGGCAACATTGAGGACATCCATAATCGCTTTGTGTCGGAGCTCATGGCTTCCTTACAATCGGACTTTAGACATGTATCCTTTGAGGACGTCTAGAAGATTCTAGTAGCGATGTAGAGGAGATTGAACCACGAGATCGAGCACTTGATGAGTTAGAGTGAGTCACCTATATGCCTCAAGGACGAGCTACAGAAATGTAGGATGAGCAAATATGAATGTGTGGCTGTCGTAGAACTGCTGCTTCCCCTTCTTGACTATCCAAAACATATTGCTCCACGTTTTTTTTTGCATTGAAGAGTCTCTTTTCAACAGCAAAACCCTCTTATCCAAATTCTTGTATTTCTTCCCTCAAACTAAAAGCCGACCCTCCAATTTCCTCTTCTCACTCTCCAATTCTCGTTCTTCCTTCTCACTCATCCAATAGCTCCTCCTCTCCCCACTTTTTCCGTAACATCATATACATCCTCAGCGATTGTCGGTGTCTCAACCACCACACATTCATACCTACTCACTTTACATTTCAATAACTCATCCTTAAGGGGTATTTTCTTCGAATTTAGACACTCAAACTCATTTTCAAGCGATTTAACCAAAAAAAAACTCATTTTTAAGCTACTCACCTGGCTCTTCAAGTGATCGCCCTCGTGGTTCAACGTTCCTAAAACCTTCTAGACTTTCTCAAAGGATACATGTCTAAAAACTGATCGTAAGGAAATAATGAGCTCTGACACAGAGCGATTATAGATGTCATTGGCGTTGCTAATGGAGGAAGTGAAACCTAGGGGTGATCGGTTCCAGGATGGGTCGGTTCCAGACCTAAAACTTGAAACCTGAAACCGACCCTATTATAACCGGTTCTTAATTTTTGGAACCTAGAACTTATCCTGTTTGCCCTGAACCTGTTTTGAAACATATTCTGGTTTTTTGGTCTGGTTTCAAGGTTTACTCAAGAACCTTTTTTTTTTGTTCCTTTTTCTAGTTTCATTTTTTCCAGGTAGCAAATAGGAAAATTTATAACTCAAATCAAAGGTTATAAGTTTGATTGTGCAAACAATCTTAAGTATTCATACAAAAGCAGATTATCTTAGTCCCAATAATTTAATGGACGTGATAAAATCACATATGTTCTAGGTGGATATGTAGTTTCTTCGTTATAAAACAAAAATTTTTAGAAAAAGGGAAATTGCTTCATATAATGCTTACAAGCCCTTGAGTTAGCAAATAATGATCATCTCCCTCATTCTTCCTGATATAATGCTTTGAATTCTGGTCATATAAATTGCAAGTGGACCTCCATATAAAACCAGCTCTAAAATCGGTTCGATTCTCGGGTGGATTTTCACTTGGAACTAGAAATCGGATCGTTTCTAACTGGTTCCCAAAAAATGAAAATGGTTCCCAGACCCGTTTTTTCGAGTGTGACAATCTGATTTTAGAGTAAACCCGGTCCGATTGCACACCCTCAATCAAATCGTGTTTCGAGCCACAACTCTTGACGATTCAAGATAGAAAAAGGATATGAAACTTACCACGCATGAACGTGGGGGAGAATTCTAAAAAGGATGGGGGAGGGGAAGGGAGAGGAAATGTGGGATGGAGGACAACCCGTTGCGCCATGTGTCATCCATTAAATTGGTCTGCCCCACAGGTTGTATGTGGTAAGTTTTTTATGTGGGGGGGAACACGGTTTCACTTCCTCCATTGGCAACGTCAAGGACATTTATAATTGTTTCGTGTCGAAGCTCATGGCTTCCTTACATTCGGTCTTTAGACATGTATTCTCCGAGGAAGTCTAGAAGGTTCTAGAAGCGATGCAGAGGAGGTCGAACCATGAGGTGGAACACCTGATGAGCCAAAGTGAGTTGCCTAAAAATGAATTTTGAGCATATAAATTCGAAATAAATAAGCCTCGAGGACGACCTATGGAAACGTAGGACGAGTAGATATGAATGTGTAGTTATTGCAAAACCACTAGTTCCCTTTCTTTCCTAGCCAAAACATATTCCTCATTTTTTGGCATTGAAGAGTCTTTCCGGCTGTAAGACCCTCAGGTCCAAATTCTTGTATTTCTTCTCCCAAATTCGAAGCTGACTCTCTAATTTCCTCTTTTCACCTTCCAATTCATCGTTCTTCCTTCTCAACTCATCCAATATCTTCTCTCCCCACTTTCTCCATAACAACATCATATACATCCTCAGCTATTCTCGGTCTCTTAGCCGCCACACATTCATATCTACTCTTCGTATATTTTTGTAGCTTGTCCTTGAATTTAGATACTCTAACTCATTTTTAGACGACTCACTTTAGCTCCTCAGGTGTTCAACCTCGTGGTTAGACCTCCTCTACATCGCTCTTAGAACCTTCTAGGCTTCCTCAAAGGATACATGTCTAAAGACCTTTCGTAAGGAAGCAATGAGCTCTGAAACGGAGTGATTATGGAAGTTTTCGACGTTGCTAATGGAGGAAGTGAAATATGTGTTCCGAGCCACAGCTCATGGCAACTTAAGATACAAAGAGCATATGAAACTTACCATGCATGAACATGGGGAGAGTTCAGAAAAGGAGAGGGGAGGGGAGAGGAAATGTGGGATCAACGACAACAAGTCATGCCACGTGTCGTCCATTGAATTGGCCAACCCCACAGGTCGTATGTGGTAAGTTTTTGATGTGAGTTGAAACACGGTTCACTTCCTCCATCGACAATGTCGAGGACATCCATAATCGCTTCGTGTCGGAGCTCGTGGCTTCCTTACGATCGGTTTTTAGACATGTATCCTTTAAGGAAGTCTAGAAGGTTCTAGGAGTGATAAAGAGGATGCCGAACCATGAGGTGGAGCACCTGATGAGCCAAAGTGAGTTGCCTAAAAATGAGTTTGAGTGTCTACATTCGAAATAAATACGCCTCGAGGACGAGCTACAGAAATGCAGGACGAGTATATATGAATGTGTGTCTATCGCAAAACCACTGGCTCCCCTTCAATATCTAAACCACATTGCTCCTCATTTTTTTGCATTGAAAAATCTCTTTCCGGTCGCAAGACCCTATGGTCCAATTTCTTGTATTTCTTCCCCTAAACTCGAAGCCGGCTTGTTAATTTCCTCTTCTCACCCTCCAATTCATCATTCCTCCTTCTCAGCTCATCCAATATCTCTTCTCCCCACTTTCTCCATAACATCATATACACTCGTAGTGATTCCCAGTCTCTCAGCCACTACACATTCATATCTGCTCATCCGACATTTCCGTAGGTAGTCCTTAAGGCGTATTTTCTTCGAATTTAGACGCTCAAACTCATTTTTAGGCGACTCACTCTGGCTCCTCAAGTGATCGACCTCGTGGTTTGACCTCTTCATCGTTCCTAGAACCTTCTAGAATTCCTCGATAGATACATGTCTAAAGAGCGATCGTAAAGAAGCAATGAGCTCCGACATGGAGCGATTATGGACATCCTCGATGTTGTTGATGGAGGAAGTGAAACTGTGTTTTGAGCCACAGCTCATGGCAACTCAAGATACAAAAAACATATGAAACTTACCACGCATGAACGTGGAGAGAGTATTGGAAAGGAGGGGGAAGGGGAGAGGAAATGTGGGATCCAGGACAACACGTGGCACCATGTGTCGTAAATTGAATGGGCTGGCCCCACGATTCGTATGTCATAAGTTTCTGATGTGGATTGGAACATGGTTTCACTTTCTCCATCGGCAATGTCGAGGACATCCATAATTGCTCCGTGTTGAAGATCAACGCTTCCTTGCGAACGGCCTTCAAGCATGTATCCTTCTAGGATGTCTAGAATGTTTTAGGAGGGATGCAGAGTAGATCGAACCATGAGGTCGAGCACCTAAGGAGCGAGAATGACTCTTTTAAAATGAGTTTGAGCATCTGAATGGACTCAAAGCTTATGGAAGGAAAATGAATCACAAAGTTTCCGTTGAGATTTACTCATCAGCTCCTGTTTCTGATGGACTTAACATATCTTTTACCAAATTTGTTCGCAACATGACTATTGTCAAAAAGCATGAACAAAAGAATATAGAAGTAAAAGTTTTCAAAAACAGCTCAAGTAAGTTAAATGTGTCTAACTATATTGCGCCCAAAAATAAGGAAGCCTCATGTATTTTTAAGGTAATCGATGGCAATTATTTGGAAGAGGTGCTTTCAGATTTGTAAAGAGATGATGAGATATGTAAGAAGGCTGTCTTGCCCTTGAAAGACAGCAAAATTTAGCCTGGAAGGCAATAGAAAATAGCATTTGTCAGGGCTTTAGTGGCCTTCATGTACTAAGGTATTAACATTCACGCGGCAGCAATATCTATTTTTGCTTTAACCTATATCAGTTCCTCTGTTTATGAAAGTTTCATTTCTAATTTTTCAAGAAGCATGTCGAATCTCAGTCTCATTAGATACTCTGTTTTTTGAAACTCGGCAGAATCCTTCCCTGAACTCACCATTGTCAACAAAAAGTTAGCAGCTTCATTATGTAATTTCTGTTGGAGTTGGTAACTCGGTAGCTGGCCTATGTTTTTCTTCTAGGTGCATTCATTCGGAAGGTGTGCCTTGGCTGTTGAATAAATAAATTTTCGACTGCAAGATATGGCTAATTAATTAAAACATTCATGCGCAAACGGATGATAGAGTTCAGCGTTCTGCTCTTTTTTGTTGATTCTAAATAATACATATATTAAGCATACGATGATCACACATAAACTACCCTGCCCAAACTCCTCTCCTTAATTTGTTTTTACATCCACGTGTATACGTCGCTTCTTTAATCTAGTTTAGCAATTTCACCCCTGATTTAATGACTCACTGATTGCAGGGGAAATTTTTTGGGCGAGTTTTTGACGTTTTGAAATATGCAGTGTAAGCTGAAACGTCTGTCAAGGATATGCAGGATCATTGCTCAAGAGGCCTGAGTGACTGCTGGAATACAACAATGGAACACTCCAACCAGTTGTTTGCAATGTATTTCAAGAAAGAGGATCCCTATTCTCGTGACCCTCTCGACACTAATAATGAATCACAACAAAAAAAAAAAATGATACACATGCAATCACAACAAACACATCAAAAAAAGTTATGAAGAACGAGTAAAAGACACAATGTAGTAAAATAACTTGATACAAATTGGGCAGAATATTATATGGCCTTGTTATTAAGTCCCAAGACAGCAACCCCCACTAGCTTGGTTCATTAAAGAAATTACTTTTCTTAAATCTAAACTAGAGAAAACCATGAATTTTCCTAAACCATGTGTATTCTATTTAAATGAAACTAAACTAATTTTAATGCTAAAAATCTTTTTTTTGTCTGAGAATCTAACAACCTTATCAAGGCCTATATTTTTAACCAATTTTTTATTTTAGGGTTTTTTTTTGTTTTTTTATATCATGTTTGTATTCATTTTTTATAACTATTTTTCTTCTACTCGGTCTTTCTCCAGTACATTCAAACTCACCTTTTCAATCTTTCATTCTTTCCTCCTCTTAAAAAGTCATTCTAATTCGAATAAACTACTTAAAGGTATCTATTGAACTTCTTCCCCCATATTTTACCCATGGCTACATTCCTCAAGCCACTGATACCAACTTCGACGATTACTTTGACCACCTCAAGATCATTGCCTGAGAGGCGTGAGTGAATTCTGGAATTTGCTCTCGAACACTCCAACCAGTTGTTTGCAACGTATCAGAAGAAAGAGGATTCCTATTTTCCAATAGAGTGAAGTTACTTCTTAAATTCTGGTTTGAGGCTAAATGCTGGTTGAGATTTGGTGGAGACGGTTTCTACAGATCTGTTTGTTAGTAGCTGTTTGCTTGACTCATATAATCCACGGCATCCTACGTCGTTGCTCTTGCAGAGACATTTGCATAGTTTACTCTCCTCTCTATTCATGATACGAAAGTTGTCCATTATCACTCTTTAGCTCGTAAAACTACAGAATCATAGCAATTAGTCGTAGCATTTATGATTCTCAAGTCGTGCTTTTTGTTGTTGCAAAGCAGCTTAAGTGTATTTTCCAATATGCGTAGTGGCCAGTCCATTGCTGAGGCTTACGTATATAGCTTATGAATACTGCAAGGAGTTTTGTTAATGAAGTGGCGAATGCAACAGAGTAGTGACTTTCTTTAATCCCTTTTCATCTCTGTTTCCATTTTCGGGTAGTTTCGAAGTGACTAAAAGAGTGCTCCCTCAGTTTCTCCAACCCTATTTTTCGTTAATTTAGTGAATGGTTTGCCTGGTACTTTTGTTGCATCGGCAGAGTTTCTGTCTTCATAAAATTTGTGCTTTACATTGATCGACCAAGCTCACCAAATCCCAAAAGATGTGGAATATTTTATTAGCATTTTGTCCATTGTGCCAAGTGCATAGATAGTGTTGAGTATTTGGCAACACCATTTTAATGTCTTTTGCAGTCTCATCCAACAAAAATTCTCGGCCAAACAAATTACTTTTCCAATGGTGATTAACTCCAATAAAATGTGCACATATCATGTTATACTTGTTAGTACGATACATGGCATCAAAAACCATCTCATCACCGAAAAAGTCATAATCAAATTTGGACAAATTATTTCTTCAAAATAGATTTGTCAATCTACCATCTTGATCTACTTATTGCAAAATATTGGATTTTACATTTGCATGCAATGAAAATGATCTAGAAGTATTTGGCGATCTCTCCAACTTATATGCATTGATCTTTCATTCTACAAAAATTCTTGACAATTGCACAAGATTCATTTAGTCTCTCAAATGCCAGCTTTAGCCAGTCAATCAAAACGCCCTTGCAATTATCAAAAATCTTTCTTCCATATTTTATCAAGTGATTTTGATGTCCAATATAAATTATTGATTATGTTTGGAAACATATTCTATAACTTCATAAATGTCATTTTCAACCTTAAATATGATAAAGGCAGGACAACCACTTAAAGTCCTTCGTTTTTTTTCTTGATAAGATGAGTTGACAGAATGCCCCTTACCATTACACATAAAAGTCTATCGAGTTACTTTTCCGTTGCTATTGTTTTTTTCTAATCTTAGCCTTCATCACTCCAAACCTTTGCCTATTGCATATGCCACATATTTATGATATGCTTTAAGTTCACTTGCAAAAACCGTTCCTACGGTAAACTCAAATTCTTTTTCCAAATCACGTGTTACATGTGTTAAATGGGCAGTTTCATGCTGCAAGCAATGAACAAAAAGTTTTTAACATAGTTGTTTTTACAAGAAAAATAAAATCTTATCCATTTCTTGAGAAAGCAAATTTCTTTCACATAGTATGAGTGCAGGATTACCTTGATTCAGCCATTGGATAACCTTACACGTGCAAATTAACTGACTAATCACTAGCAAACCTTCATTAGCCGGAGTTTTTGCAAGCAAATCGAGGGAAGACTCCACGAGACAGTGCAATGCAGCACCAGTGATCGCACAGCCCAATCGAGGACAACCTTCTTGCCCAATATAAGAAGAAAAATGTTGAGAAAGCCAAGGAACACACAATAAGTTAGCCAAAGCAGTCTCCACCCCTGCATCGAATATAACCCATCCCCGTTGGAGACACAAACCTCAAATTTATTAGCATAATACAATCAGCAAAGGCAAATATGTATAACGATAAAACTGTGGTTTCTAACATTGACTTACACCTCAATTCATGAGGTAGCGCAAAGTCATAATCAAGCCTCTCCTTCTTATGCAGCATGTGTATACCACCAAATAATGCAGCATCGAGAACATAACAACACACGATATGACAATTTTACCACTAGTGGACAAGCCGCCATCTTCCCAAAATAGAGGACATGCAGGCAAAGTAGGTTACACTACACAAGCCTCTGTTACCAAAGAAGCTGGAATACGAGCCTTGCATAACAAACTAAGATGTCACCAATAACTTATTACTGTGACAATGGAGTCGAGCTTCACAGCAGAGATTAAAGTTGCTCATCCAAGCTAAGAAGACGCGCAAGAGGAGCAGGGTTCACCAAGCCGGTCGTTTCCAGCAAGATATGGTCGAGCCTAGCCTACCAGAACAGCAACGAAGGCAATTTTCAGCTTCTGCCAGAACGTTCAATTACACAAGACATTACCTACAGTCCTGAACAAATTTCAATCGTAGAGAAATTCAATTCCACAGACCTTTCTTTCCTCTGAACAAGTTGCTTGAGGGCTTGAACCAGACAGTGCTTGACGGTGCAACAGATGCAGCTATTCGTGAGCTCCACCCACTCCTCAAACTTGTACTCATTTTGTGACGAGGACGCGATTGCGTCGACGGGGAGTTCGACTTCGCCCTCTCTTCTGGGTCGTCCAGATAGAACCATGAATGCACTGACGCAAACATTTCATCGTCTGTCTCTGTCTTCAACGACAGAGGATCACGGCCGCGGTCATCGTTCAATTTGCAACACCGAGAGGAGAGACGTGTTGGGTGTGTTGGGAGAATTTTGGAAAAATGAAGAAAGAGAGAATACGCAGATGAGAGCTGAGAAGAGATTGTGTAATCAATAAAGAGATAACAAGTATCGTCCATTGAATAGGCCAGCCCCACGGTGACGAGGAGAGGTCGGCTTATGCAGTGTTTTCTCAAGCATTCCTAGTCTCAAAGGTACACGCAAGTTTTTACGTGGTGCTTCTAATTTGAAATTGTTATCTTACATTAACTAAGAACTCGATTCTCATTCCATTCATTGGTAAGTAGAAACTAGTCTTTATATTGAAATTGTTTTCAAAAAGACCGCTTAAGTGTTAATCATGAACACGTCCATTTTCAAGATCTAGATCCAAAATTATGGCACCGACCATTTCCAGGAATATGGACCTGCGTACCTTGATAATCAACCGGTATTAATAGGACGCGATATGGATTTGCCGTAAGCTTACCAGAGTTGGGAATATCCGAGATAATTTGTCCGAAACAGAAAAATGTAGATGAATAAAGGTCACCTCGCCTGGCATAAATCCTTCAATTGCTTTCTACATGACAATATGGCCAAATGATGATACGAGAATGAACCTTTATCTTCTATAATTATCATGAACAAGGTATCTGGGTCACCATAAAATCTAAAAAGAACAAATGGACATGCTAGGCTACAAAAACACTCTCTCTCTCTCTCTCTCTCTCTCTCTCTCTCTCTCTCTCTCTCTCTCTCTCCATGTCTTTTCCCAAACAATTCACGTCACAGGAAAAGAAGAAGAAAAGCTATTCTAATCACTGTTTCCTCTCAATTTTCTCCTCTGCTTCCTTCGCTGGTCATGTAAACCTGCAAGAAATAGTGACGGACAAATGAATGTAAATCCGCATCCGATCCCAAATTCCGAACAAAAAGGAATGGAAGGGCTTCATCGAAAAGAATATGTATAGTTTTCGAAGAATACGTTTTTTCTCTGCTTTTCTTTCTCTCTTCCGAGTTTCAGCGCCTTTTCTTTTGTCTGCAGTCCCCTTCACGTCAATGCGTATCTGAGAGAAGCTTAGAACAATCAAACGGCCAGACGATAGGGAAATAAAAGCACAGCATGATTCCCATTAAGACACAATGTAGGAGAAGAAAATTTTATCAGTAACAGACAATTGCAAACTCGCGCTCAAGATACACTCAAGCAATGAGACAATGCCAACTTGACATCAGCAATTTTCTATCAGGATGGAAGGCAAGGAATGCATTACTCTGGGTATTCGCCATGGACTTGTAACACAACTAATGCACATTCGGTTCTCCATTAGACCGAGAGATCACAAAAGTCTAAACGATGACAAAATAAACAGCATTGTCTGCCCAGACATTAAGCTTAGCATAGAACAAGTATATTGCTCACTCATTACCTCATCACCAGCATTACGGAGTGCCTGGAGTGGCTCTACACAATCCTGACCAATGACCACTAGCTTCCCTTTTCCGTTTCCACTGGACTGTGTACTTTCTTCTGATTTTTGCTTTGCTAATTGTTCAAATTGATGTTGGAGGAGAGGTGAAATACCAGCCTAAAAGGATTTAAAGAAAACATCCAGTCAGTATATCCCAAACTATCTGATTTCCTGCACATAGCCTGAGAACACAAAATATGCACTGCAGCCCCTTGACGTATATTTTTATCAGTCACATACTAAATGAGGAAAATCAAATCCAACGTAATGAAACTTCAGTAAATGAATGAGTCACAGAAACTAAGAAAATAATGACGTCGATTAAAGTTGAAATTTATATGACTCGCCACGACAAAAACTAGAGCTAGAACTCATGATCTCCAATGATATAGCACAATGACATACCATCCACGGTAAATCGGGTAACAGAGCACAATAGAAAGAACAAAAATGCCTTCTAGCTGGTGTAAGTCCTCAGTTTTTGTTTCTATTTAAGAAAACATAACAATAAATAGAAGGTACAGATCTGATCAGAGTTGAAAATAGCTTTAGTAGAAGATCCCGTGTACAACAGCTGTATTTGTCATAAACATTGGTTTATTGCAGAAAACCCCCTCATAGGATCTGTTGCACTTACTCATGCACACCCAATCTCTCAAATTGTTGCAAATGCCCCTCGTAATATCTCAGCCCCAAAACGGGATGAAAATAATTATAAAATGCCAAAAATATCCTTTGTGTATTCACGGCCTGATCTTTTAAGCGGCCAGTTTGCACGTGCATAACATGCCCAGTTCACTTGCTCACACAACTCGTGCGAGAATACAGGTGAACAGGGTCCGTGTGATGTGCGACCAGCATCGATTCTTCAAAAATATCCTTTGTGCGCTTCATTTAGAAAAGAAAAGTGTATTTTTTCATAAAATTCAATGTTAGCTCTTTCACTTGAGTTGTTCACCATCAAAACTATGGTTTTGTAGAATAGCTATTTATCAATTTTTTTTACTCCTTTTAAATCTTAGTTTTCTATTACTATCCATTACAGAAGAAGAACAGAGATTTCCAGAAGCAATATTATGGCCAATTAATAATAAGTCAATCTACAAAATGATAGCTTGAGATAGATAAGATTCCAAAAAAGAGGGAGCTGTTTGTTTTCTGTCTGAAAAATAAATTTTTCATTGAAGGTTTCGCAAATGACAGTATTTACATCCTAAAATTATCTTCAGACGTTTTGGAGCATCCTTTTGGAGAAAAGCAGAAGAGAACCCTCTAAATATAAAGAGTGATGCAATTGCAACAATTTGAAAACTTAAGATTGTATTTGCAAAGATTTAAAGTATATGGTGAATTCATAACAGACCCCCCAGGTTTGGAGGGATTTTGAAATAAAAGCCAAAACATTTTTCAGCAACCACAAAGACATTAAGGCATTGTCAATTACACTCCGCGGGAAAACGCTCTGTTGTTGCAAAAGTGCGTAAAAAACTAAATAAATGAGAGAGTAAACAAGAAAAATTAGGCTTACCCCAGCCAAGAAGCGATGTGAGAATGTCTTTGGTTGCAATGGACATGAAAGGAGATTTTTTAGGTCCTGCAATATGAGACACGTCAAATATGATTATAAGATATGAAGCTGAACTGCCGAAGTAAAATTAAATGAAACGCGAAATTTACCCCTTATTGATTAGAATATATCATCAAAAAGCCCTGCAGACAGCCAACTGTGACTTATTAACAAGAAAGAGGTCAACCTGTTGTAGCTGCTTTAGTTTGTTCGAGCTAGCTTTCCTCTTCTTGTGAGCATTAACTCTCTCTTCCTCACTGTCATATTTCTCCACATCTAACTGCAAGGCCTCTGCATTTCGTTCCAACCAGCTTTTCTGGGCCTTCTCCTTTATTTTGAGAGAGAGAGAGAGAGAGAGAACATCAGATGCAAAAAAAAATTAAGATCTAAAGTACAACTTTTGGAAGCAGACAATCAATGAAGTTCCATGATGTAAAAGAAGTGATTTATCTACTAAAATGGAAGCGTAAACAATAAAGAAAACGAAATCAATTGCTATGGCTTGGTGGCCCCTTTAGTTTCTTCAAATAGCAGTCATCCCATGAAACATAAGTTTATCAAGGAACAGTACCAACTCTGCTAATGCTTCCCACTACATATAATAGGTAAATGAAAATGGGAGCATCTACGAAGGGGAGACACAAAAGGGACATAAAAGTAGACAAGTCTTCAAGAGTTTTTCTGCCTTCAACGGTTATATGCGTGCTGAGTACGTATGTTGCAAGCGGTAGTGGATATCCCGCATCCATTGATGATTGGTTGGATGGTGGCATATAAAATCAGCTGATCTGTGGGTCCAGAAATTGACTAATATGTAAGAGGCAGGTACGTCAACCTTTAATTTCTTGCTCCACTTTCCCATCCACATAGCAGCATCGAGTTCTGTGTCAGTCTCAAGATAAAGAATTTTAGTTATTGCTCACCTTCCCCACCATAGCTGAGTTTTCCTTTTTCTTTTTGAAGGATTCCACAACAGTTCCGGTTGATGGTAAGAACGAATAATCAAAGAGAATCACCACAGTACAAAGGAAAAGCTAGCATGCGCAAACACTAAATTGGGGCTGCTTGCAAACCTTGAAAATGGACTTAACCTTTTGTTCCCGACTAAAACAGAGTATGTTTATATTTTTAAATTGTGGAATCAAATACAAATGACTCTAAATGCCAAGATTCAAATGTTATTGAGATTTGACACATTAAAATTCAAATAGAAGCCAAATTCGAAAGCTGCAAGCGCAAAGCCACAGCTAAAAGCAAAACCCATTCCAAGCACCCACTTGATTGCGTATCCAATGCACCTTCTTTCCCCGCCACCAGCTCAGTTTGATGATGAGAACTTCTATTTATCAATAGATAAAAAAGCACACTACAGAAAACTCAGCAACCATAGGATATTTGTGTAGGACGGTTCTGATAAAAGAATTAGAGGCAGGGTTTTCAAAACCAGACTGAATTTAGTACAAGTAGAGGCAACAGTTGTCAAATCAGCTGGTTGAACTGTGGATAAGGTCATTGGAGCATATAACCATAATTAAGTATTCCTAGCCTTAGAACAGAAAAGGTGGATGGTTCAATTTGTAAGCAATGCTACCAAAATTTTGCAATGTCCATTTATCAAGTCTCTAGAGCGTCATTTTCTATTTGGCATTCCAAAATATTCTCGTTCTGATGCCATATAAACTGGAAAATATATGCATCAGAATAACCTATTCAAAAAAATATATACATGAGAATAGCTCTGGCTCAGTCTATTCCGTTTATATTATAGGTCAGGGGTTGGACCCCTGCCTTGTGCATGCCTATAAATTCTTTTTCCCCACAGCCCATTCTTGATGAACCAGGTTGATCTGGTCCACAGGTTCAGAATCCAGCTCAATGTGAAAACCAGACCTGACTAAAGACTGCTTCACAGTGAAACCAGTCAAACCACAGGTCCAGTTCAGATATCAAATTACTGGTCAGAACTAACTACTGAATCTTATAGACTTCCTACAGCAAATGCATAAGAGCTCCGCGTCATATATTACCTGAGAGTCTTTCCGAGAAATTTCGCCAATTTGGCGTGCCAGAGATAATCGTTTCATGATCTCCGGCATGTATGAGTTCTCCAGAGGAAACCGCTGAAAAGAATCCTGAACATGTATAGAGCCAGTTTTTAAGAAAGAATCCTGAACATCAATAGAAGTAGTTTTTTAAAATAAAAGAAGTTTCAGTCCTAATCTAATTGAATGAACTATCAGGTATGAAAGAAAGAGATCTTGCTGTGAGTCAACCTATCTATCATTCAACCATATTCACCCTAAATTAAAAATCAAGACAAAATGAAATTTACTAGCCTTCATGGAATTTGAATTATCATCCAAATTGACAACATCATGACATGATTGCAAAGCATTATGAAAAGACTAATTTCTCCTACAATATTGTGGCGCATTTGAAATAACTCTTATTTAAATGTAATGAGCAGTGGCATTATAACGTAAAGGAGCTCACCATGAAGGAGCTAATGCACCAGTTATAGAATTATAATGGAAACAATGTATATATCAAAGAACTAGTTAAATAAATAACAATATCAAAAAGGAAACATTAAAGAGTGAGTGGTCAATCCCAAAGCATGTGAACAAAACCTTGATAGAACCTCAATCTATCAATTTGTCATTTGCCGAGACAAAGGCACATGCAAGAGGAAGCGCAATTTTTCAACTCATGCAATTCAAAGATTTTAGACACCAAGCTAATGATAATACCTTGGAAAATGATCTACATAGGGAGGCAAATTTTGATGTCTCGTCAGGTGATATTAGTGCTATGCTGCATCCATCAGAAGAAGCTCTGGCAGTCCTTCCACTTCTATGGACATAAACCTGGAAAAATAGGAATATATGACGGAAACAAGTTATATATAGCGAAAAGAATGGTAGAATACATCAGCGAGGTTTGTTTATCATATGATAAAGAAAAATGAGGGAAAGTTTTCTACACTTACTTCTGCTGAATGGGGAAGCTGATAATGAACAACAGTTCGAATGCCTGGAATATCAATACCCCTAGCGGCAACATCAGTAGCAACAAGCACACCATGTTCACTTCCACGAAAATGATCAATTGCCTAAAATAATTGAAAAGGAGGAAGGGAAGAGAATCATTCATACGAATATATTTGTATGTATATTACACACACACACAAGAATTTGCCAAGAATAACCATTATAACTTAAAAAATCATTCACCTGAAATTTATGAAGTCCGGTCACCTATAAATTTATGCTCGGAAGTTTACCAAAAAGAGTTCTTGATATTTCATTTCTAATAAATCATAATATGAGAAGACATCTCTAATGAAAAGTGGAACGTTGGAATAAAAATGGTCGATTATCAATTTCTTATTTGCCTACATGTGTTCAAACCTAAAGCAGTTATCTCTACCCTTCATGTTTTCTTTTCTCGGTCAAATACTGAGACCTCCCTCCCTCAACCGGATCAACATTTAAGAGTCCACTCTTCATGTTTTCTTTTCTTGGTCAAATGCTGAGAGTGTCATGTTGACCAGCTCCAATGGGTATGTTAGCTCCACTTATCCAGATTTAAAGCCGTAGAGGCACAAATTAGAAGTTCAAAGACTTGATTGGAAAAACTGCACAAGTGCAGGGACTAAGAGTGGTCTTTTACCATTCAAGTGCAACTTCAACTTCCGTTTATTTAAACTACAAGGCATTACAAGATGAAAGTATACTTTACAATTTGGAGTCTCATAAATATTTTTTCAAATTCAATTAGGTTGATTATATATTTCATTATCCAAATAATGACCAAAACTTGGGGGGGATCTTTTGCATTCAACTCAAAATGATCTTTTCAATTCCTTGATAACAGAAACGATCATATAATCCACACATTTTTCCTGAGTATCAATGTCGCTTTAAACTGATGATAAGCATGTTATTTTTTTTTTTTTTGATAAGCATGTTATTTATAATCCTAATATCCATAAAACATGATAATCATAGAAGCAATACATGACAGATCCATATTCATCCAAACTGAGAAAATTCCTCTTGACCAACCATATGTGGTATACTACAAAACGATGTAAACAAGTTAAAAATCTAGAGAGCAAGAAAAATCTTCCCCAAGCCTATACACAAGTTCAATAAGTAGTGAAAAATCAAACATCTGATAATGTTAACAATTTAGTAACAAGAAACCTTCAATCGAGCTCTTTGCTGCATCTGCGAGTGCAGAGTCCGTACGTGGATGCCAAGAATGCATAAGATAGAGGAAATGTGGCGTAAAGCTGCAATTGATGTGCAGAAAACAATTGTGCGACCTTGTCCATGTAGACTTAGAATATAATATAAGTGAGTATCTTTATCTTTTTCTATGCACCTGCAATTTATAAGGGTTAGAATTGTAGCACAGAATACACAATATTCAGATTGAATGTAACATCCTATAGTAGAATAATAGCTGAGCAAAAACATAAAAGTAATAACAAGTTACAGCTCATTGGATGGCTTGTAATCAGGCAAGATACTAAATTGGGGTATATTTGTCATATAAAAAAGTCTTGACTTCCCTAATAAATTGACTAATAACTAAAGACTCATGAATTGTCCTCAATCATCATAGCCAGATTTTTCCTCATCTATATACTCACTTCTCACATTTACAATCCTGATGCTCCTTAATCGTCACAGCCTGCAAAAGAAAATCTGCAACTACAACAGCATACTAACAACTAAGCTTAGCAAGCTGAAGAATGTGAAAATGCTCTTTTTGCAAAGGGAGGAGAAGAACAAAGGTCGTTGAAGTTTCAAACACTTCTGGGCATGACACACTAGAAAACTCATTAGGTGCTCCGGAAAAACTGCATCAGCATCTACTCAACCAGTCACTAAGTACCAAATGTCATTTCTGAGTGTTCTTCAAAGAAAGATCTTTTGAAAAAGTTCAGCACTAGCTCATAACAATCCAATAGAACTTCTACAGTGCAGAGTTAAAGTTATCCACAAGTCAACAGCTCTACCAAATCTAATCAAAAGGCATTATGCCTAAAAGATACAAAACCTAAGTCAAACTGATCTGCAATTTCATGACCTCTTCTTTTCCCTAAAGACACTCCTCCAATATTCTCCAACCATATAAAAAACAATAATTCATTCAAGTAATTATCCAAAGTTTCACTACTTCAAGACCTTATCTTTCCTCAAAGCATCCAGCACAGGCTCAGTAGAGGCTTTCTTTTGTTTGACCCTTTTTTGATTGGTAAAAAACAAAAGGAAGCAAACTTACCTAAAAAGTAAACTTAATTGATGAAACTTCTCCGGGCACCAGAGGAATAAACAAATAATTCAAAGTCACCCGATCTTTAATTATAAAAAGTGAACTGACAAGTTTTAATTTTACCCCCAAAAAACACACACAGACACACACAACGCAAGCGCACATACAAACTTTATAGGCCAGCAGAGTGCATACTCAATAAATGACTCCTCTAGCTTATTTGCCAAAATTGAGGAATTTGTCAGATCAATTATAGCAGCATTTTCCCGCATTCCAGCTCGCTCGGAAAGAGTCTCTATAGAGTTCAATCCACCACTTGTTGATTGCTTTGATCTGACAATACCGCGCTTCAGCTTCTTACGAAAATCAGCAGATAGAGCAATAGTTGCAGAAAAAACAAAAGTTTGTCTTTTCTTCCTCTGGATGTTAGATATTGTTACACAACTCTGCATGCTTTGAGATCCTTCCTCCACAGAACTATTAGTTGTTGGAAGCATGTCGATAATTGACTGCAACTCACGGAAATGCCCATCTTCTATCATCCGATCAGCCTCATCCAACACAAAGAAGGACAAGGAATGTAACTGTAAAATCAAAAGCACGAATTCAACAACAGTAATATAGACAAAAAATGCTTTGTTGACTTAGTCCAAACTAACTATTTACCAAGAAAAAATGAAAAGAAACAAAAGATGACGCCACAGGGAGAGGGGGAGATTCAATTAACCAGAAGTGTTTGTCTGATTCAAATTGGGCTCACAATTTAGGCCCTTCTATCCATCACCTCCCTTACTATAACTATTTGGCAACAAATTCGCAATATGCTTCTTAAATATCTATTAAATAACTGAGCAAGTCCTCATTTGCCAAACACTATCATGATAAGTTGAAGTCTTTAGATAGGAAAATACAGAACCATGATATATATATATATATATATATATATATATATCCCAATGATGCAAATAAGCATATGCAAGACAGCACACTGTTCATGTTGATAAAACTAAAATGGTGGACACAAATTAAACAGGAAGACGCATTAGGGATGAGGCCATGATTGCACGAAAATATAAATTCAATGCAGAATATGATTCCAAGCTAACCTCCACGAGATGGATTTCTCCTCCTGACATAAGTTCCCATAATCTCCCAGGAGTTCCAACAACAATCTCAGGCCTCGCTTCTAAAAGCCTCTCCTGTTTTTCTGTTGACATCCCACCAACAATGGGAACTACTCTGATTCTTGCATCCTTGGCAAATTCCTTGAGATGGTCGGTGACCTGGAAAATAGACCATGATATGTACAATTATCAAAAGGATGAAAAAGTAAAAAGCCATCTAATTGAGAAATTCTCTCAACTGTTTTGATGCAGCCTTCAAGTGACGTGGAGTGTAAAACAAAAACACTCAAAAACAACAGCTGAAAAGGCTGCAGATACACCGTGTCTCAACAAATTCTAGCATGACATTTTTCACTAGCATGTCCTACATTTGCTTACTCTGATTCTTTGCTCCATGAATTCTCTGCACGTGTGCGCACAGAGTATACAAAGGAATTTCCATACACAAATATTCTTCCACAGGGACTTTGGATTAACATAATATAACTGGAAGGGGGGAAGGGGGGGGGCATCAGACGCACATGCTCTGCCAACAATATTATTTGATCGCAGAAACAACAGACTACTACTCATTTTAGTTCACACACAATGCGATTACCTCCTCCAAAACTATCATTCTGCAGTTCGTACTCTTTACTTTTCAAAAAATTAATGTAAACTATATTATAGCAAATAAGTTTTTATTATTCATTAGTAGTCTAGTTGTACTTTTCAAACTGATAAATATTCAACTATGGGGTTTGCTTTTTTAAAAAGCTTCCATTTTCCTTTTGGCTTTCATTTTTCATTTTTCAATTATTGACAGAAGAGGTGAATGCCAGTTTATTAATAAAGCAGATCTAACGGACTTTATAGCAGCTATGAGAGGTTGTCTGTTACGTTTGGTTTTTGGATACTCATTGTTGCAACATGAAAAGGTCATTCTCTATCATCACAGAGCATAAGTCTTGGAGGATGTTCTCCATCTTACACAAAAATTGCAGATGATGTTTTCTAACATCATAAGTTAGAAATCTCAGTTTACTCTAAAGATGCATTTCCTAGAAACTTCCACTATGGATTTAAGAAGGGGTGAGGTCAAAAGCTTAAAGACCCAAAGGAAGATGAGCATGGCAAGAGTCCATAAGTGTAACTTCATCAACTTAATCACTGTTTACCGAACCAGAAAACTCCATGCTCTTGTTGTCGGATTATTCCAAGTAAGAAGAGTTATACCTCACTATTCATTTATGTAAACAAAAAAGAAATGTACTAAAACTTATATGCCTCATTGCTTCAAATGCTATGGCGTCGTCTCGGGTAAAATGGATTGAGCAACAAACATATGGCAAACTTGTACCTGAAGTGCAAGTTCCCTGGTAGGTGTGATAATAAGGGCCCGTAAAACACCTTTTGGAGCATACTTTTCCGCTTCCTCTCCTTTTTCTTCATGCATCTTTGTTGATTTTTCTCTTTCCTCGAGAAGCCTTTGCAGAATTGGTAATCCAAAAGCAAGTGTTTTCCCAGACCCTGTCTCTGCAGCACCTATAACATCCTATAAAATCAACAATAAAGGAAAACACTAGAATTAGTTTTGTGCTTAAAAGTTCACACAAAACTTTAAAATCTTTAAACTTACCTTTCCTCGATGAGCAGCAGCAGGAATACAAGCTTTTTGTATCGGTGTTGGTTCCTTGAACCCAAGCCTCTGTATTGCTTTCATAATAAGAGGATGCAACCTCAAATCATTCCATGCATAGAACTCCGCATCATCAACAAGGTCGGCTTCAGCATCATCCACTTCATTGAGAAGCAGTGTGATCAAAATTTCAGACAAGTGATCACATTTACAAATACATCACGGCAATGAATACATAGGCTTCTCTCCTAGCTCACGAATGTTGTTCGTCTAGTCTAATGGCCATTTGCATCAACCAGAAGGAATTAGACTGCCACAAATATAACTGGAAGCTACCCCCATTCAAGCCAAAATGTAGAATAAAATACTAATAAAGCACCAACCTGCTGGCGATTCATCAACTTTCTTGGTCTCTTTCTTTTGTTTCTTCTTTTTCTTTTTCTTTTTCCTTTCACTCATCACATTCTCCTCCTCCTCCTCCTCCAAATTGCTTCCAACCTCAGCTTCAACCCCATGATCTGCACTGCCTCGTTCATTACCATCCTTCTTTTTCCTTGATTTCTTTGCTTTACCTGATTCTTGCTTCACAGCTTTCAGTATATCCAAACCGTATTCAGATTCATCAATCTCTTCGAGAGAAAGAAACCCTGCAAATTTTTTACCCCGAACAAACCCATGTAAACAATGCAGAAAGCTTAAACCCTTCCATTCTAATTGGTTCAGAATTCGCATTCGAGACAATATCCAGGACTTCAAAAGCACAACCACATAACAATTAACCCACATTCACATCTAAATCCCTATTTTTCAGAGAAGCACCCCAAATTTCACTTTCTTCCGTGCGCCCTTTCCTCAGGTTGCTCTCTCGTATCCTTTCTCATAGCTCAATCGGCACAAGCACCAACTACGCGTTCGAATGTTATCATCCACGCATGACGAAGTACCTGTTCGGGCGACGCCGACCAGCGCCCATTATTTCCAGGGGTAGTCGTTTGTTTCAGCTCCTTTTTCCATTCATGACCCATCGATTCTCTCAGCACCACACACACACACACACAGAGCGAGAGAGGGAGAGACCTCCTTCGAGCTCGTTGGAGCCGATGAAAAGAGAGAAAGCGGAGTCGTCGCCGTCGCCTTCGCCGGGAAGGGAGCGAGTCCAGGGAAGCGAGTCGAGCCGCTCGATTTCAGGCCCGTCGCGACTTCTCTTCCGCTTCGGCTTGCTCCTCCGCGTGCGAGACGGAGCGCCGTCGGCCATGGCTGCTGCGACTGCACGTCGCAGTTGCTCCGTTCAGAGAACAACTAGTTTTGAGCGCTTGGAAACCAAAGCGCTGAAGAGGCTTGAAAAGAGGCTTGCCCATGAGGGGGCTTGTTATATAAAATTAAAATATGAAAAATATGAGGTAACAATTTTTGGGCGTAAAGGCCTGAAATGGCTAATAAATTTTAGGATTAACTGCATCGAAAATATTAAAATTTATCATAAAAGTGTAATTTAATCCTAAAATATTCAAAAAGCATAATCAAAACCTAGGATTTATTAAATTTAGAGGTGAGTATCGATTCGGGAATGACCTTGAACCAACCTTGGACTGACCCAACCCTTTCGGTCCAAGTTCAGTTCCTAAGGAGACTAGGTCAATAACTGGTCCTGGGCCATTGGAATCTGTATTATGCCAATTAGTCCTTAATCCTGAGACTTTAGAGTTGGTCCAATTCTATAGATTTTTTTTCTAGACCCTAGGTGTTTAACCTAAAGTCCTCAACCCCTCCTCTTCTTTCATCTTTTTCCTCTCCCTCTACCGGAGTCTCACTCTTACTCTCTCCCTCAATCTCGTATTCTTTTTTACCTCTAAGCGGCTCTTTCGCTCTCTAGCAACTACTCTCTTCCACTCTCTCCTTGCGAGTTTTTTCTTTGTCAGTGACAATCATCAATAATGAAGACTCTAGGATCTCAGCAATTTAAATTAATTATCATTCACAGTCAACATCTACATCTCAAAAGTAAGTATCTCCATAATTGGTTCTAAGAGAAACAAAAGCTAAGAATCTTAACTTGAATAGCCACATTCATTTTGCACCTTCATCAGCAACCACAGTAACAATGTCTTTTTGTTAATGTTTGATGTTTCAAAATAACTTGAACAAACATCTTAACATTTGAAAAAACAATAACAAAATGGGTCTTGTAGCAAGGGTCTAATCTTATGGCAATATGGTTGCTTAATTCAATTCACACATGAATTTGGCAATCTCAGCGACTCTTAACTCTAGCAGAGTTAAATACTCGTTCAAGAATGAAAAATACTACATATTATTGGTGTTAAGTAAAGTATGAGCACATTTTTATTCTAACTCTCAACAGCTCCAACTCTCTTTTATGATCTCTTGGTGCACATTCAATTGTTTGAAAGTCATGTGGTGTCTCTTTTATGCTAATTCTCCAAGTTTCCAATTCGGTTTCATGTGGTGTCTCTCTTTTTAACAAGTGAAGATTTCTGTTATTGCTTTTATTTTAGATTTTTATTTGATTTATACCGATGTTCACAATTTGTTTGTTCAATATCACATTATCTATGGATATATAATTTCAAAGAGTATGTTTATCCTTTCAAGTGATACAAACAATGAAATAAAAAAAGAAGCTATTGGTTCTAGGTTGACCCTAGACCCACAAGGTCGGTCCAATCCTTGATCTCAAGCTCAATAGGGTCGGTCCTCGATCCCAAAAATTGGGATCCAATACTGTCCGAGTTGGTTCCTAGGTTAGGAGATGAACCGGCGCAACCCTGACCATGCTTGCCTTTGTCAAATTAGTGAAATCAAATCCTTCCGTTAACTTTGTCTAACTTTGCTAAACGAAAATGATGACATGATTTTTTTTTATTATTTTCTCTTATCTACATGATACTGACGTGGCTAAAATATAAAGGATAATGCTCATTCCGGTGATAGTGGGACGATGGTGGCGAGGGCCCTGGTGGCCCTTGCCTTCTTTTTAAATTTAATTTATTTATTAATAATTGAGATAAAATTTAGATTAAAAATTAGATTTGGACCAAAATGATGTCGTTTTGGTCTTATCCTTCATGTTTTAGCCACATCAGCACCATAATAGAGAGAAAATAATAATAAAAAAGCTACGTTAGTGTTTGCGTTAGCCAAGTTGAGCGGAGTTAACAAAAGAACTTGATTGTATTTTGATTATATTTTTTTAAAGTTTTAAGACTCAATGCACTTTTGTGAGAAGTTTTATAGCTTTTAGTACATTTATCCCTAAATTTTAAGGACCTAATACTCTAAAAAAACTTCAAACTTTAGCTGTTGTCTCAATTTTATCTTTTGCCTCATAAAAAATTTCTAACTTTAGGTCTTGTTTGAATTCTACCATAAACTTTTTTTGTTCTATAAAAATTTCAACTTTAGGTCCTATCCCAATTCTACCCTAAAATTTTTTTTGTCCTTTGAAAAAAAAACCCCAACTTTAGGTCTTGTTCCATTTGAACTGTCCAATCCCAATTTTACCCTAAAAATTTTACAGTCTCATAAAAAATCAAAAACTTTTACTTGAGTCATAAATTTGCCCCCATTAACCCTCCGTCCAAAATTTCTCGTTGATAATTGAGAGATGGAAAACTTCGGAGCATGAGCTATTCAAGCATTTCGAGCGAGCTCTCCGATAGTGAGAGATGGAATATTCCCAAGCACAAGAGATCAACAAACACAAAATTCCTAATGCGGTTTTGATAGAAAGTTAATGGAGAGCAAATTTGGGACTCAAGTAAAAGTTTGTGATCTTTTATGAGACAAAAAAGTTAGAGTGAAAATAAAACTGAACCTAAAGCTGTAATTCTTTTATGAGAAAAATAAATTTATGGTAGAAATGATATTAGATCTAAAATTGAGGGTTTTTTATAAGACAAAAAAACTTAGGGTAGAATTTGGATTAGACCTAAAGTTAGGGGTGTTTCATGGGATAGAAAAGTTTAGGATAGAATTTGGACATGATTTTAGGTTGGATGTTTTTTATGAGACAAAACGTAGAATTAAGACAATAATTAAAGTTAGAGGTTTTTTAAGGTATTAGCGTAAATTTTAAGGGAAATTTTCAAATAAAAGTTTGAAATGAGGTCATTTTTAATAAAAAAAATTTGAAATGAGTTTTATTTCAAATAAGGGTCTAAGCTCACTAGCCAGTCAAATCTTTATCGGTCGACGATCACTTCATTTTTCCGATGGTCGAAAAAAGGGGTATTTTTGTTCATAAATCTTTATCTTTCTTTCTTCCGTGTCATCTTCTTCTTTGTCCAAGCCATCCCAACACTATTGAGATGTGTTCTATTTTTTATTGATTATTATTTATTATTTGTAATTCCATCTCTAATCTTCTTCTTCCCTGAAACACCATGGTTGAGGAAATGAGAGAACAGTTGTGAATGCTAGCAAAGAAGAACTTCTAAACTATTTGCCACGAAGCCGTCGACCATCGGCACAAGAGCTCTTACCATTGTTGGGATTTGCCACACAATCACAAAGAAATAGAGAGTAAAACGAGAAAGGAAATTGAGATACAAGATTTTTATCGTGGTTCATCCTTAAATTAGAGTTACGTCCGGTAGAGAATTCCATTATAATTAGTATCGAGCACCTCTCTATTACATCTCTTAATTACAAGAGAAAGAGACTAGATATAAGTAATAGTTTGATTCAAAATAGAAAACTTCTTTTTAGGAAACCTATTTTAATTAGGAAATCTACTCCAATTTGGAAATCTATTCAAAATAAGAAACTTAATTGAATTAGAAAACTTTCCTTTTCCGAGCTCAAACTATAAAAGCCCTCTTATGGCTTGGGACCGCCGCTCCGTCAACCCTTGCCAGCTCACCGGGGAGTGGGACCCCCGTGCCTTCCTGTTGATGGGGAGTATGATCCACACCCCAACATTCCTCTACTTGGTTAATACTCCACATGCTTTTTCAGACCTAACGTAGTTGTACACCATTTAAATTCTTTTGAACTCACTGCCTTGGTCAAAAAATATGTACTATTTACCTGTGTGTCAATTTTCTCTAGCACTACAACCTTATGTTCCACTTTCTCTTAGATGAAATGATATTGTACGTTGATATGCTTTGTTTTTGCATGAAATCCAAGATTCTTATCCAAGAATGTAGCACTCTAATTATCACACCCAATATTTACTTCTCCTTGTGTAAAACCAAGTTATTTATACAATTTGCACATCCAGATTACTTCCTTAGCAACATGAGTAAGGGCCATGTAATCTACCTTAGTAGTAGATAAAGCAACCGTGTTTTGTCTCTTGCTCATCCAACTCACAACTCCATCGAATAGAGAAATAACATATCCGCTAGTTGACTTTCTGCTATCAATGTCACCTCCCCAATCAGCATCTACAAAAACATTTTAGTTCTAATGCTTGTTGTCCCTTTGAGCTTTTCATGCCTTCATAACATAGCTCAAAGTCATATGTACTGCAAAGATAATGAAGCACCCGCTTTATTGCCATTGAATGCTCTTTGCACGGATTGGACGTATATCTGCTCAAGACTCCCACTGCTTGAGCAATATCAGTACGAGTACATACTATGGCATATATCAAGCTCCCAACAGCGCTTGCATATGGGACTGTTGGCATCTCTTTAGTTTCCTCTTTAGTCTTAAGACACTAGAGCGCTGATTACTTGGAACTTATAAACATGGGAGTCTTCACGGGTTTACAGTCAGCCATGTTGAACTTTTTCAACACACTTTCAACAAATTTCTTTTGACTTAGCCACAACTTTGTCGCGCCTCGCTTTTGGCACGCTAAGGAGGTACTTTCATTTGTCACTAATGGGGAAACTGTCTCCAAATGAGCTATTAAGGTTTGATATGGATATTTTGCCCAAACGTCCCACAGACATCCCATCACTAGACAAACGGGAACCTTTCCTAAGCCATACCTCATGTAACAGCGGGTTGTAATTTTTATCTTTTTATTCAATCTAAATTTTCAATTTGGAGTTGCCACTAGTTATTATTGGTAGGTTGACTAAAAACCTAATCGAAGTACGGAAGAAATATCATGATTCTGTGAATCAGAAATTCTAAGTAAGGAAACTTAATTACGCTAATGATCACAGATTGAGATCTCTAATGCCCTTTCGGTACCTAAAATGATAAGATGTGTTTAACGTGTCACACGAATTTCCGAGGTCTATCTACTAATTTTAACCATTCTAATCATGGAAAATAAATCAATTATTATTAACACCACAATCAATTGCAATCAAGCAAAGCAATCCTAAATTGTCTTTAAAAGGAAGCCAATCCAAAACACCTAAACCCTAGTAAAGTTATGAAGGCTTGTTCATTTCATGATTTATGTTATTTTAGGGTTTTAGGATTTTTAGGGTTTTTTAGGGGCTGAAACCCCTTTTAATCCCTAAACTAAGGATTTCCCAAAAATTCCATTTAGGCACTTCAAAAAATTCTAATTTCACTTGTAAAAGTTGGCCACAGTGTTTTTGAATCATTATGTGAATTTTTAAATTTTTGATTTTTTTGGAAAATATTTTCTGAAAATTTCTTTTCTCGAGAGCTAATTTTCTTATTTTAAAAAAAATTAGAAAATTTTGAAATTTTTATTGACTTTTGAAAATTTTCAAATTTTTGTATTTTTCCCGAATTTTTCGCATTTTTTATTTGATTTTTTGAATTTTTAGATTTTTATGAAATTTTCAGAAATTTTCCAATTTTTTTAATTTTCTGAATTTTCTGAAAATTTTGGATTTTCTGAAATTTTTATTGGATTTTCTAATTTTTTTAGAAAATTTTCAAAAATTTCAATTTTTTTTATATTTTTATTTTTCTAACTTTTATATTTTTATGTAGTTTTTTTATTTTTTAAATTTTTCCCATCGAGAAAGTGAGCCGAGCCGAACTGGTTCAGACCAGTCCGGCCAAGTCGGACTAGTCAACATCAGATCCAGCCGATGCTCCAGCAAGCACATCGTCAAAACAACACCATTTGGCCTCCTGTTCTTTGGGGCATTTTCCTGAACACCTAATATGCATAAACCAAGTTTGAACATTCTCAAAGCTGCTGGTTTGAGCTTGCCATCGACGACTTTCTAGTGAGTGTTTTGCCATTCCATTTAGTTCTAAGTATAGTTCTCATCACCTACTTTCAATCTAGCCTAACCATTGCACTGCCAGACTACTACCGGCCGGCGAAGAACCGATTCAAAAACCCTAACTGACAAACTTATCCAAAACAAATTGTTCTAACCCTCGGATCATCATATAGAACGCCCTAGCCATTTAAATCGATTCAAACAACAATTAAAGCAAAGAATGAGATTGAAAATCATTGGCTTGGATGGCCTAAACCACTGTAGGCACTTCAACGAGGTGGTTTAATGGGTGATCAACTAAGTTCAGGTAGGTTTAAGCATTCAAAATGCAATCAAACAATGAAAAAAATGATTAGAAACTCATCTTAAACATCAACAAGAGTAAATTTGCAAGATTCAACACGATAGGGCTCAACTACCAAATCTTGAATTTTGGTGTAAACCGTGACGAGTATCAAACTTTACTTGCTTCAAATGAAGTCAAATCCGAATTTCCAAGTCGATCGGCGATCATGGAGTTGTTCTCTGATAACTGTTCTTCAAGGTGGAGGTTGTTACTTTGTCGGGAGAGTCCAGCATGCACCGGTCGAGACCTGTTTTCAGGCCTTATTGATCAACCTTGTAACAGGTTTTCCGGTGAGGAAACCCATTGTCGGGATCGATTTGCCAGCGCTTGCCGATCACTCGGTCCTAGAGGTTTCAACTCACCCTCAAGCACGAGCTCTCTCTTTCTTGCTCTCGCTCTCTCTTCCTCTCTCTCTCTCTCTCTAAACTCTTGTCAAACACCTTCTCCTCACGGATAATGATTTTTTTTTCTCCTTTGTAGTTCGATTTCCTGTCCAAAATCCGTTACCACCAACCTCCGAATCGGTTGTAACAAATCTCCGATGCTAGCTAGAAATTCTTCAATTGGTAAACTTGATTTTCACGTGCTATATTGATCAGATTAAGTTAGTGAAGTGGCAGCCACGAGCAGATTTTTTTGGGTTTTATGCGTTATGGGCGAGTCAGGTAAGTAACGGGGTTGACCCGAGTTAGTCTAAATTTGCAAATTCGACCGATTTTAACCCTATTTTTCAATTTTACCCCCAAAATTGGATTCCTCAATACATTTTGCACCCAAATATGAGAGTTTTCCTGATTTTTATTGCAATTAGACCCAAAATTCCCAAATTTTAAAGTCGGATCACTAGGGTTTTTGTTCAATCTAGTATCTAAATGACCTAATTAGGCAAAATTGATGCCAAAATTGGATTTCCCATGATTGATTAACCCTAGAAATGATGATTTCTTGGTTTGACAATTTCAAATTGATCAAGATCCCCAATTTGGGTTTAAAATCCTTAATTTTCACTTGATTTTTGGGGCTTTTTAATTCCTTTGACAAATTGTGCAATTGGATTGACCAATATGCAATTCATGGTCCGAGAATCATTTGTTGTGAAGACACTATGGCCTAGAAATGACCCAATTGAATTTTTGGTTCACTTTGGGCTTGATTTTATCCGATTTTGGGAAAAACGCATTTCCAATTGAAATTTTATAAAATTGATGCTGTATTGATGAAATTGGATTTAAAATAAGACTAATGGATATTTTTATGTAATTTTCGGATTCCATTTTCTATTTTTCTTAATTTTCTCTCTTATTTTGGTTTAAAGAAATTAAGGAATGCAGAAAAAATTCTAAAAATTATTTTTGGTTTAGAAATAGGATCCTAAGCTTGGCCAAGGTTCCTGATCCTAATTTTGTGATTTTTTAGAAAAAAATAGGTTAAAAATCAGGTGTTAACAAACTTCCCATTCTCACGATCCCTTTCAATTTGCATACTTAAGATGAAGCTTGCTATGCCTATATCTTTCATCTCAAATTATTTTTCCAATAATCCTTTCACAATGCTAATCTTTCTCAAATTATTTCCAACTGGCAACATATCATCAACATATAAGGTTAAGATAACAAAATCATCATCTAACCATTTCACATAGACACGATGATTAGCATCACAATGAACAAAGCCAAGCTTCAAGATATATGAGTTGAACTTCTGGTACCACATCATTGGAGATTGCTTTAGGCCATATAAAGATTTGATCAGTTTGTAAACAAGATTTTCTTTTCCTTTGACCACAAACCCTTTTGGTTGATTCATGTAAATAGCCTCTTCCAAGTTACCATAGAGGAATGCTGTCTTTCTTTAACTACTCACCTCCAAATTATATGCAGTTGCTATAGATAAGACAAGTCTTATGGAATTTAGTTTAACAACAGGAAAAAAAATCTCACCATAATTGACTCCCTTCACCTGCGAGTATCTTTTCATAACCAAACGAGCTTTATATCGTTCTATCTCTCCATTTACAGATATTTTTTTCTTGAACACCCACTTGCAACCAATTGCCTTTCGATCAATAGGTAGTTTTACCAGACTCCACATTTCGTTTTTATCTAGTGAGTCCATCTCATCTTTCATGGCTTTCTCCCACTATTTGGCATCCTTTGGACTTCTTGCTTCTTTAACAGTACTTGGATCATCATCTATAACAATTAGAGCATAATTCTCATTGTTGGCAAACAGGGTATACCTCTCAGGTGGTTTTCTCATCCGTGTGAACCTTCTTAAGATCGGTTCAGGTGGTGCTTCAATTTCAGATTCAGTTTCAAAATCTACTAAGTCATTCGCCTTGTCAGGCCCATCAGCTTTGGAATTTGAATTTTCTGTTCTGGCTAGTGTAGCCTCTGTCTCTTCCTTCAAACCAACATCTAACTCAACCATCTGTGGTTTTTCAGGAGCATGGCAAATAATATGATTTGTCGTAGATTTTCTAAACACTACATCTCTGTTGTATATGATACATTTAGTATTAGGATTCCACAACTTATACCCTTTGACACCATCCTTGTACCCAATAAAGATATACTTCTCTGACTTGCTCTTAAGCTTGTTCCTCTTTTCCTTTGACACATGTATTTATGCTTCACAACCAAACACTCTAACATTGGATATGTTTGGCTTCTTTTCAAACAATGCCTCAAACAGTGCCTGATTCTTCAAAGTTGATGTGGGAGACCTGTTTTTCAGATAACACGAGGTAGCCACTACTTCCACCCAATTCAGCTGCTAAGCCTGCACCACTTAGCATACTTATTGCCTTTTACATGAGAGACTGATTAAGCATTTTTGCCACCTCATTTTGCCGAGGTGTATAGGGCATTGTCTTCCACCTAGCAATGCCATTTGTCGCGCAAAATTGATCAAATTTCATTGAACAAAATTTTCCTTTGTTATCAATTCGCAAAACTTTGATTTTTCTATCAAACTGATTTTCCACCAAAGCTTTGAACTTGTGAGATTTTTCAAGCACATCATCTTTCCTTTGCAAAAAATATATCCACACATAACTGGAAAAATCATCGATAAAAGAAACATAATACATTGATTATCCAAATGATGCTACAGGTGTAGGCTCGAAGACGTCACTATCGGTCAAATCTAGAATCCCTTTCGCTTTCCCTCCTATGGATTCAAAAGATACCCGATTATGTTTTCCATGTAAACAATGTTCACAAAATCCAAAACCCATTGAGCAGCTTCGAATTCCATTTACCATCTTCTTTGAGGTAAGGGTCATAAGCCCTTTTTCATCGATATGACTTAATCTTCGATGCCATAGTATCAAAAGATTTTCTTCCACCCGCTTTGAGATATAACTCTCATCGCTGATCACTGTACTTCCCAATAACTTCCACAGTTTTCCATACCGTTCGCCTTTAGCAATCACCATAGATCCATGGGTTAGCTTGCATGAATTTTTGTCACTAGTGAATGTAATGCTAGCATCTGCCATAGTTCCCACAAAAATAAGATTCCTCATAAGACCGAGCATATGCATCACATCTAGAAGATTCTTGATTGTCGTATCTTTCATCTTTAGCTTCACCTTTCTGCGACCAACAATATCAAGCGCCATGTCATCCCTATTCGCACTACACCTCCTTGATATGGCTCATAACAGCAGAACGAATCTCTATGAGGCGTCATGTGGAAAGATGCTCAAGTATCAATTATCCATGCATTGTAGTCACCTGTGATGTATTGCAGACGGCACATGTCTCCCATGCCACTGTCATCATCCTTCTTTGTACTAGAGGATGATGCCTCATCTCACTTGTCTAGACCTATACTTTTGCTTTTGCAATATTTCTTTAACTGTCCAGGCTTTTCACGCTTTCAACATGTTATTTTCAATCGATCTCGGCTTTTAGATCTTCCTCTAGACTTATTCCTACCACAAAATCTGGATTTGGATTGTTCAATGCTCCTTCCTCTTGCAAAAAGAGCCTCTTGCGTTGCATTATCAGAACCAACTCTCCTCATCTCCTCATACTCGTACACGTTCAACTACCATCGCCATCATTCTCAACGACCTTTGTGTGTCCAATTGCCGTTCCGCCTCCAATCTCTCTCTCTCTCTTCCTGAAAGTTGACTAGTTGCAAGTTGCCTACATCATAATTTACACGTGACAATTAATTGAAGGACCCATATTGAATCACGATTTAAAAGTTGTAGGACCAGGGAAAAAGAATTAAAAATTGCCATTGTACGATGAGGTAAAGTTCGCGAATTTTCAGTGTTGTTGCTCCTAAAAAAAGATTGATATTGGTTACGCTTTCATCGATTTTGAATACGTAATTTCGTGTGTTGCCTATTCCAAACCCGGTAATCCTTCCTTTCACTTTCCCAAAATGGCTCTTGTTGAAGGTTATTTCGGTAAAGGCACACAAGTGATTATCACCAATTCATCCATTACGATCTCACTCTCTCTCCTCATGACCACTAGGGATACTCAGTTTCCGGTCCAGTTCGGTTCCGATCTAATGGAACCGGTCACTTAGGGTTTAATTTACATTTTACTAATTTTTGTCAATGAAGTTCACTTGGGGTTTAGTTCACATTTTACTAATTTTTGTCAATGAATTTATATCAATAGAGTTCACTAAGGGTTTAGTTCACATTTTACTAATTTTTTTAAAAAATAAAAAAATGAAAAATAGTATATATATATATATATATATATATATATATATAGTTGGTTCGGTCGGTCTAGTTCGGTTTGGTCCGGTCACCCCTTGGAATCGGATCAACACTCCCCAGCACTAGACCAAACTGGTCGATTTGATCCTGTCCAGGTGGTTCCTGGTTTGGACGATTCATTTTGCACACCTCTAATGACCACTCATTGGTGCGACCTACCTGAACCAATCGGGTTTAGGCCAAGAGGTATTTGTCAAAGGTCGAGGCACTCCCGAGCCTCATACCTCACGCGACGAGAATTGTTTAATTTACACATTCGATTGGAGTCGCCACTAGCCATGATCAGGGGTCGACTAGAAACCCTAATCGAGACACGGGAGTGTCGTCTCGATACATGCGAAAACCAGAGATTCCAAAATTCGGAGACTTGATTACACTAGCGATCTACTAGTGCCCTTTCGGTACCTAAACTTGATCACTTGCAAACTAACGTACCGGGCAGCCTATCGAAAAGCTAATATTCCACCTAACCGTTCTAAAAATAGAAAACAACAATCAATATATTAAAAGTGCGCAACCAGATAATCATAAAGAAAATAAACAAACAGCGACCTAGTATCGTCTCTACAAAGAAAAAGCAATCAAAAGCCCTAAGGTAAAGCCCTAATGGCTTATCCGATTTTTGAGAATTTTTTTAAAAGGGTTTTTCTCATTTTTTTTCCATTTTGTTAACCTAAAATCTAGTGAAATTAAGCCCAAAACTAATTTATGAACATTTCTTAATTTTCTGATTTTTTTTTTTTGCAATTTTTCCGAATTTTTAATATTTTTTAATATTTTTTATTTAATTATTATTTTTTTGGGATTTTTAAACATTTCCGAATTTTTTGGAATTTTTCAATTTTTTTTAATATTTTAATATTTTTTAATTTTTAAATTTTTGAAAATTTTTATTAATAAAATAAAGACTCCGGACCGGGTCCCCAGATCCGATCCGCCTGACTACCCGAACCGGGTTTCCGACCCACCTGACTTTTCAAAAAGATTTTTTTAAAAAAAAAATTCTATTTTTTTATTTTTTTTCTTTTGGTCTTCTTTTCTTTTCTTTTTTTTTTATTTTTTTTTTTGCTTTTTTCCCCCTTCATGCCCATGCACGTCTTTCTTCCACAGAACCCCATTTCCTCGAGAGCTTCCCTCTTACACCTGGAGTTTCGCCTCCGGCCACCGAACACCACTGCCAGCCGTCGACCTCCAACGTCGACGGTCACCCCTTGTCGGTCGTAGCGCCACCGCCGACGGCCACTACCCGACTATCACCGAAACGATTCCGGCGACACTGCTATTGCCGAAGAGACATACCGACTCAAATACCGCTCTAGCAAAACAGCCAAAAACCAACACATGCACGCTAAAGATGAGGAGGAACACTCTAGCTAAGGCGGCGTCGAGCCGTGGGCTTCGTCGATGCCGGAAAATCTCTCCGGTGGGAGGATGCGTATGTGAGACCAACTCGGTCCTTGCATGAACAGCGGCATAAAAACACAGGAAAAATACCAAAGTAGGCACGAAATATCAATCGAAGCTCGAACGAAGCATAAAATGAAGATTACTTAGACGGATCTTGATGACATTGGTCTCGGCCTTCGTTAAGACATTTTATCAAACAAGTGATAGGGGAGTTCGAATAAAGGCTTAAAACTGATAGTGAACGTGGTTTTTGGCTCAAATGTGATATGTAAAGTTCTAAACAACCATATTACACCAAAGAGCTATTTCATTTTACAAAAAGACTTTAAAAAATCACCACAACCAGATTTGACACTCCAAGCTTAAACTGTTTCATTGAGACACTTTGTCAAACATGTGCGGTACAACCGAGAAATGGGGTTACAAATCCGATTTTAGCAAAATTCATGGCGTGTTCTCGATGTGAAACGTTTAAAACAGCTTCTTTGCGTATCGAACGAGCACGAGTATCCATCAATGGGGGCCGAGCGACCATCGAAATAGGCTTGATGTGCCCGGCATCCGAGAGGCAAGGGAAAAACAAGGGAGGCACGAGTCTCACCTGGTCGTGAACAGCACGGAATCAACGATGGTGACGAGATGCGCAGCTGACTCTGCTCGTTTACGGCATCTAAGCGCGATTTCTTTGATGATTTAATACCGAAACGGACGCTCTCGAAAAGAGGCGTTAGTTTAAGTGGATGATTCAAGGCAACGGGTGAGTGACCGAGAGGGGGACGAGATTTGCCGGTCACCAGGAAAGGACCGGAACACTCTCGTCGAAGAAAGACCCCTCTATCAAGCCGAGCTCTTTCTCCCTTTTCTCTCCTCCCTGTCTCCGTTTTTTTTTTTTCCCCATTTCACCTCTATTCTCCCTCTTTTTGAAGTGTCTTCCCCCTTTTTCAATCCCTTCCTCCTCCAAACTATCCTCTCTGCTCGTTTTGAATCTTCACCCTCTTCCTCTCTCTCGTCCCCTTCCAGACAACTTTTTTATGGTCAGCAATACTAGCTATCTTACTTTGTGATTCCCAGCTCCAAAAAATCCCTTTGATCAGTGCACTTTCCCTATTTCTGTCTATGTCAGCAGCCGTTCCTCTTCTTGGGGACTGAATCGGGTTCATTTCCTTGCTAAAACGGCTGCAGCGCTGTGCCATCGCTTCCTCTCCTTTTTAAATTCTCTTCTCCCTGTCCATTTAAAACTCTTCCTTCTCTTCTTTCCCTGCATGTGTAGACTGTAAGCTTTCCTTTTTCGTGTGTATGTCGATGGAGACCAGATAGATAGCAAGAAAGGTGCGCCCCTCCGTCTATTCTCATTCTTCTTTTTTTTGGCTTTGTACGGAACCCCTCTTTTTCGTCCTCTTCGCCCTTTTCTTCTTTTTCGTAAGTCAAAGAGGCAGAGCCTCTGTTCATGGGGAAGGGCTCCCCTTTTTTTTTTTTTAAAGAAAGGTTATAATGATTTTTTTAACACAAAATAAAAAATGAAATAAAATAAGAGGAAAATATGTTTCACTAAATTCTACTAATGCAGATGCGCCTAACATCTATATGCCATGAGATTTAATGAAAATATTTTTGTTTAGGGGTAAAAAAAAATCAATCCCTAATTTTTTTATGCGATAAAACCCTAAATGATTGAGCAAAATTTAGGTGTCAACACTCATCCCACATTCTTCTCCTAATTTGCACACTTACAAAACAAACCGTACTCATTTAAGCTCTAAAGAAGCAATGTTATGAATAGGCTTGGTGGACGAAATCAAAATCTTGCAATCAAATTGAAATTTCGAAGTCGATGGATCCGAGTTGAGGCCATAAAGTTATGGACTAAAAGCTTTATATTATCCCGACGATATGATGTTGAGCTACACACATAAAATCGAAGTCAGTTATGTGTTGTTCCAGGGGACTCTCTTCACCAAGTCTAGCACATTTTCATGAGTTTTCCATGATAACTGATATATTGCCAGAGCACGTAGTTTCAATGAAGTTGACATGATCACTTGGTCTCATACATATTGCAATGGATCAAGGCGTGCGAAAATATGAATAACAAAATTATTTTGTTAAATGAGGAGGATATGTAGGATGCGAATGAAATCATTTCTTTTTCCTGACCCTATTTCTCTTTTCCGGATAAGTTTCAAAGCAAAAAGTAGCATTTGATAACAAAGCGAAATTTCTATTCCCGCCACTTGATGAGTAGCGGCGGTGGGCGAATGGCGGGTGGGCGGCAGTGGCAGGAAGTCGACAGAGGGCGGCCGGCAAGCGGCGGTGATGGGCAAACGGCTACTGAGCGAGCAGCGGCGGACGGCCGGTGAGTGGCTAGCAGGCGGTTGGCAGGTGGTAGTGGATGGTTGGTGAGCGGTGGCAGCGGTGAATGGTTGGCAGGCGGCGGTGGCGGGCGACAAGGGTAATCAATAAAAGAGAGTTGTTATTTTTTATTCTATTCCAGAAACACAAAAGTGAAAAAAATATAACTTATAATTTCTGTTCCAAATCTATTTCTATACCAAAATTCGACCCAGAAATAAAAAAATGAAATTATTTTACCAAACTGATTTCTGTTTTAAATCTACTCCGGAAAATACAAAAATAAAAAAATAAGGAAATATAATGGTTATTATTTGCGCCCCTAGAATGATATATCATGGTCACGAGTCACAACAAAGTAAGCTCTTAATTGAACGAATTATTTAACTAGTGATAAATTAATCCTAAACTAATTTTTTAACTACTAAAAATCGGTACATTTGTGATAAATTTGCCCTCCGTTAAATTGGAATAATATCACAAAACATCACAAATTGATAAACTTGTGACAAACGGAGGGATAAAACCTTAAACTGGTACACCTGTCAACTGCTACGTGCCATCCAATTTAGAAATTTGACAGAAAAATTTAACGGAGGGTAAATTTGTCACAGATGTATTGGTTTAAGGTTCTTTGAGATTAAAAAATTAGTTTTGAGTAAATTTTTCATTAAGGATTTTTCATGATATTAACCCTAAAGTTTTTTTTATCTTATTTTTAAGTACATTAGCAAATAATCAAAAAAATAATTATTTTCTTTTGAAAATGATTAGTACGGACAAAATCCGTATTCACCGACCACCTACCACCGACGAGTCTTACCCGTGGGTTACATCCTTTATATATTTCCCCGAGAAAACACGGACAGAGAGTCGTATATTCCCCGAATGCCACCTCGCCGCTCGCCGCTCGCCGCTGATATCCGTATAAATGCCCAGCCCTCCCGCGCTTCCCGTCCTCCCGTGATGCGCTCCCTCCTCCTCTCCAGATCCCTCTCCTCCGCCTCCCCCGCCTCGCTGCTCCAGCGGCCCCCCGCCGCCGCCTCCTCCTCCTCCATGGCCGACGGCGGCGCCGCCCCCCGGGCCCGGGCCCGCCTGCGCGGCGTCGTCTTCGACATGGACGGGACCCTCACCGTCCCCGCCATCGACTTCGCCGCCATGTACAGGGCCGTGCTCGGCGACGACGAGTACCGGAGGATCAGGGCCGAGAGCCCCGCCGGGATCGACATCCTGGACCTCATTGAGGGCTGGAGCCCCGAGAGGCAGCGGACGGCCTACGAGGTCATCGCCGATCACGAGCGCCAGGGGCTCGATCGTCTCCAGATAATGCCCGGTTGGTGAAACACCGTGCCTTTTTTTGGGAAGTGGGCATGGTTTTATAGGCTCGATAAAGAAAATGTAGGACACTGAAAGAGCTGTAATTGATGATTTTGTTGGTTCTTTTTCTCTTCGTTTTAGTTCTGTCGTAGGATGATACGGATTTTTTGTGGGGAATTGGCAACCCGTCATAGTGGCTTTGTGGGTCTTCTTTTGAGTTTTGGGGGTCTGTTTGGGTGCTGAGACGATGCAGGGTCCGCGTGCGTGAATTCCTGACAGGAGAAGTTGAGGGCTTCATACTTGCTCTCACTCTTTAGTCATCCTTTGGTGTGTGAGTTCAAGTCCATCTGTGGGATAATGATAGAATTGAGGCGATGCGATATGCCTCCATTTAAGACTTCCGTAACAAGAAAATGGTACGCGTGAGACATATCTATGCTTAGGCTGTTGATCTTTCTAGGCAGCAAATCAAGGAATGCGAGTGCAGTCTCAATGCATTAAGGGATTGATGATAGGTGTGTGAATTAACTGGAAGTTGTCTATAGAATTCCAGCGTTCATCACTCAGACTTTCCAAATGTGGTTCTGTGCAATTGGTTGTTTGCTAATGGCATTGCTTGGTCAGCTGTCTATCTTTAGTGAGGTCACTTGTGTATGTGATATGGCCTGAGATATGTTCCTAATGGGTCTCTTTGTTGATTGATTATGATTGGATGTTGTCTGCTTATGTGATGGATATAATATTGCCCATACCTTTTGATATGCGGCATAATTTGGGTCAGCTGTGGCTTAGTAGAAACTTAATAGAAAGTTGCCTTTTTAGAGGGTGCACATAAGCAGGGTGCATTTTGTTGATAAGAAGGTAATTGTTTGTTGCATTTTATTTAGGCATTTTTCATTTCGAGATAGTTACAGCCAAAGAGAACCTGTTTCACAGGACAAACATAGGAAGATACTTCTGTTAAAAACTACAACCTTTTCCGTTGGACTTTTGAGGTGTATTTTGGAACTCCATTTTCATTTTTCAATACCCAATTGTGGGCCGGGGGCTTCCCTTTGCCAATCCAAGCGTGGATTCAATCCACTAGCTGTTAGAAGGAATCCAACTTCTGTTTGTTGTTCGGCAGTGACGGGAATATACCACAACTATTGTTCCTGCTGAGTCATAAGGAAATGGCTGGGCATAGATTTTACATTTACGTGAACGAGGAAGGAAATTAAAATCATGAATTTCACTGATGTGAGTGAGCGTGTTTTTTCTTAATGAGGAAGACTTGGTTTGTGTACTCTTGTTAAGGGTAAGCTCGCTGATGTCTTGGGCTGGGCATGTCACTGTTATACTTATTATCACTTCCTGACAATGCCTTAAATAATCTTTTGCTGATGCATCATGATCTGATGTTTTTCATTTACTCTGTAAACTAGTTCTCATAGAGTGGACTATAATCTGAGTGGCTTAAGTTGTAAGAATGGCACTTGAGGTAAGAAGATGCAATACACCTAATTAAAACTGGGGGCATATTGTTTATTAGGAAAGTTGCTCTCTAAATATCACAACTCAATGGAAATTCTTTTATTCTTCATTTAGTTGATTTTCGCCAATTTAATGTGCAGGGGCAGCCGAGCTTTGTAGTTTTCTAGATTCAAAGAAGTTAAGGTCAAGCCTCTCAACCAAACACTGTATCTTTTCAATTCTCTTATGTCTGAGATGAAGGATATGCATGTGCTTCGATGTAATATCATAGTGTTACGGTTCCACTTAGTTGACCTCTTCCCATGGGCCATTCATGTTCTCCCCCATTGCGAATTGAATCTCCTGAACAAAGTTGAAGAGCTGATTGCCTTAAATAGCTCTTGGATTCTCTTTGTCCTGGTAGTACTGAAGTTCATACCATCGTTGATGCTGCCTTAACAGTCCTCCATCAACCAATTCTCCCAACATATCCGATCCTAATATTGCATTTTGGTATTATCATATCAGGATTTTGGAAGCTTTCTGAAAATCATTAGCCTGGCCTTTACTTTTCACCATTAATACTTATTGACTGTATGTATCTAATGTTAAAGATGTTATCATCCGTTCTTCTGAGTTCTATTCATATGGATGGAAGTTATGAATGTTTATTTCCCAGTCCTTTTTTGGGCACTCTCTCTGAGTTTCGAGCTAGCTGGATCCTGGCTTAGCACTTTGTTAATTATCTTCAACCTGTTTAGTGAGTCACTATTATTTCCACTATCCAGTAAATAGCAAAACCATAGGTCCTTTCTTCTATAGAACTTTGGTCTTGGGTCCTTTCTTCTGTGAACAGATAATTCGGTAGTGCTTCTGCTATATCTTTCTTGAAGAAAAGATTGTATCTCCATTTATTCTAATTGGATAATGTGGACATTGACTGTTTTGATCTATCAAATCTGGAAGCTAGTACTAAGATGATTCTGGGTGTCTTGAAACTGCTGTATATAATAATATAGTCAGCTATGCTAAGTGGATGCTACACCAACTCTGCAGTTTGCTAATTTAAGCCGATCCGTTGACGTTTGAGGTTGCAAGAAATGCTGTTTTTCTGATTCACTGAGCTAAAGTAGTTGTCTGTTGATACTTGAATGAAGTATATACTTTTTTTTATTTGAATCATAGAGATTGTTGCTGAGTCTGTCGTTTGGAAGTTGCGGTCCAGGAGTTGCAATTCCTCTGGTGGTAATAAATTTGGGTTCTTGCTTTTTAGTTAACAAACTTACTTTGCAGCTATGTGTTCCTAACCATAAGTTTATCCCAGTTTTGTTTACTTTTGTCGTGTTCCTTCGCCGAGGCGGCATTTCTATATATTTATGATGCATGTTTTTTTATGTATATTTGTGACGAACGGGTTCACATAGAACCACCCATTCCCTTTCCATACCGAAACAAAACCACGTACTATGGTGTGTGCACACAGACTCGCTTCTAAGTTAAATAAGTTTTCTTAATGGAAAAGATTTTGATGTGTCAAACTCCCATATGTTTTGCAGCACCTTTTCCTGCCATTGGTGGTGTCAATTAAGATGTTTTTGTTTTCACATTTTAGTTTCGCGATGATTATGAATGATGGAACTTGTCTATTGACTTTTATATGGTGGAGTTGATTCCTCTTTCTTATTGTTTTTCCCTGTTTTGCCTTTTAGAAGAGGACTAATAACAAGGAATGTGAAGTCAGCAGTTGATTTGTTTCACCAGCGCTTTGGGGTAAGTTACTTTGAGAGCTAGGCCTTCCAATGAGCTTGAGTTCAATTTTGTTATAATCTCTCCATGATGCACTGCAAATATGTGTCCTCTCTGATATGGACTTTTGGTGGGACTATATCTTTTAAGAGATTCTTATCAAATGAGTCCTTGGAACAAGTTTGATACACAAGCGTGTTGTACGTATGGTACGACTGAGTAAGACATCTCCTCTCTCCAATAGGCTTGGTTTATACCTGAAACATAGCTATGACATCTTTATATCAAACCTTTTGGCAGTGTTTTTTTCCTTATTGTGCCTTGCATGAAACTTGTTGACACGGTTACAAGAGCCTTACTCTGTTTCTTTTTGGTTGCTTAGGTTGTATTTTCTCCAGCATTGAGCAGAGAATTTCGTCCCTATAAACCTGACCCAGCTCCGCTTCTGCATATATGTTCTAGTTGGGAAGTCCAACCTAGCGAAGTAATGATGGTTGGTGACAGCCTGAAAGATGATGTGAGTTCTGGCACCTCTTAAGTTCTGCATCTAAAAAGTTAGTTCGTTTTTTTTTTCCTTACCTTGTGGAGTCCTGCACCTTTTCTTTTCTCATGCAGCATCCACTAATATTTTTTGGACACAAAGCTAAGTTCGTTTTCCTTCATTTAGTATGTCTTTCCCTTGATGTTTGACTAGTATGGCCTGTCTGATTTGTCATAGTATGTGGATTTTTCACTGAAGCTTCTTCTGGTAAATGACCCTCTCTCGGCAATGGATAATGTTTGCCTTTTCCCTTTTGGGTGGAGGGGCGCTGCTGAATATTTTTGTTCTCTCATGGATTGTGGATGATTTTCACGCTGTTGCCAAACCTAAGTGATGAGGTTGCGCACCTTGTTTCTGCAGGTGACGTGCGGAAAACGTGCTGGCGCATTCACTTGTCTGCTAGATCAGACAGGCAGATACGATGCTCCTGAGTTTGATAGTGTGGATCTCAAACCGGATTTCAAGGTGTCGTGCCTCACCGAAGTTTTCCCGCTGCTGGAGGCAAATTTTGATCTTGCACCCTGATTTTATTCCCGAACACCCCTTTCGCATAATAATGAAGGGGGGGGGGGGGAATTCTTCTGCATTATTCGACTATTACAAGTTCGTCGTAGACTCTCCAGTAGAGCTGCGGTTTCTACAATGAAGGAGAGAGAGAATTGGTTGAGAAAATATTCGGTAGTGATGTGGCGCGCTCTTATTTACTCAGGTCCAATTGTAGCTTGACACATGGAATGACTCGGAATCAAATTAGAAATGCTAAAAATTTGATTTTTCTTGTCTTCCACCTCTATCCATAGCCACCCTCCGGCCGGTGTCTCCACAACTCAAGTTGCCACAACCTCCGTTATCCTTAACCCTGCCGCCTGCCGGCGAGTTCCATCTGGCGAACTTCCATATCTGAAATGGCTCAGATCTGGCAAAGCTAGACGACTGAGGGGTGGACGTGGAAATCTGTGGTTAGATCTGTGGACGAGAGACTGTCCGCGGCCGACCATTGCTCCGCGTCTTCAAACATGTGGACAAGCACTCGTAGGAGCTAACCGGTGACGCTTCGGACAACGGAGAGAAGTGAGTCGTGCGAACTCACCAATGACTACCACTGCTCTTCATTGCGGCGTCTAGTCCACAAATCGAGACAATTTAAGCCCAAAAAGACGTACCCATAATTAGAAACTTGCTCGTTCGACCAAAAATCACAGGCAATTGCGAGAATTTTAATGGTGATGGAGTCAAAACTGAGCACGTCGTTGCTGTCGAACTTGATGCTACATAAATGCAGTTTTCTCGCTACGTGTAACAAAAAGCCTATCGCCACTGGAACTTGCCGATGGCCACGGTGTCTGCTCAGCTTGGATGTGTAGCCGTTTGGCTTGGATGTGGTGCCGACGACTCTGCCTGCGGCGATAGCCGGGGGAGGCGCAAGCTCATAGGTTGAGCTTAGAGGTCATTCCATCATGGTTCCAGATGAAAAAGAAGGAAGCAAGAAACTTCTTTTATTATTTAATTCCACTTTTATTATTTAATTCCACGTTAGTGTACATATGTCAACTTATAATTGGTTCACGATGAATAAACGTGCACCACGTCACCTCACAAATCACTAAATATTTCTTAAATTGGAGGATTCAAGGATGTAAAACGGGGAAAGAATGATTAGAAGTTGCTCTTGCATCGGTTTGTTTTGCATGTTTCATTCTCAGGAGCTAATGAATCACGATTTATTATATTGACATGCAACATCTTGCTTGTATGTATGCTTTCGAGTTTATGTCCCTTTGTGGAATAGTCACACTCATTGTTCATGGTGCTGACTTAGAAAGTTCGAGGAAACTTCTAGAGATTTGGAGGGTGACTTTCGCGATACCAGAAATGACTACATTCGAACTCATAACACCGATACATGTAATTTAATCGATTATTTAAGGGTTTCGGAATTGAAGGTTTTCTCATGCTAATTCTCCAAAAAAAAAAAGCCTAATTTTCTGTTAAATTTCAATTCTATCATGAACTTTTTTGTTGTCCTGAAGAAACTAGTGGGTGATTTTTGACGTGTAGGCATATTTAGAATTAGACTAAAAGTTGGAAATTTTTTTTAGATAATGAGATTGAATCTAAATTTGACGGAAAAAATAGATTGGATATGAAGTTAGAGATTTTTTTTTTTAGGGAATTAGGTGTTGTGGAACTCATGATATACAATCATCTAGAAAAACAAGAAGAATATTAGAAGCTAAAACAAGTTGAAAATTAAAACAGAGATTGGAAAGAAAACAAATATAAAAATGACAAAGAACGCCCACCGTGGGGCTCACCCACGACCACAAGGTTAAGAGCCTTGCGCTCTACCGACTGAGCTAGACGGGCTTGGACGACCTATTTCCCACATTGAAAGTTATAAATAAAAATTGCGTCTCATCCTTCGCCGACGACTACTGCGACGCGCCGACTCCTATCCGGTCGCGCTCGATGATGACACCTCCTTTGCCAGCGAGAGGAAGGACTCTCCGCCGTCCCTTCCGCCCCGGCTACTGCTACTGCTGCTGCTGCAGAGGACGGCGTTTGAGAGCCAAGATGGAGCAGCCGCCGCAGCGGTGCGGAGGAGAGTTCGACAGCGTCAGTTTCTCATATCGTTTTTTTTTTATATATTATTTCTCGTGAACAAATGCCTGATTTCATAACGAGTGTTGCATGAATTCTCGGAATTTAGGTTCATTTGCTTGGTTGTTGAACGCCCTCTCTGACTACCGCAAAATTAGAACTTTTCGTTTCGTGAGATCGGCTTTTGCATTTAGTTGACGCATCTACTTCATATCAGGAGCTTTCCCCTCTTTGCAACTAGTTTTGTCATCTTGGTCTTGAGCGAAAACTATAATTATACAAGAAAACCGTCTCCTTATGCCCTCATGGTCAATGCGTCGCTTAGACAGCTGATGGCGAACGGTTTATCGCACGTTTAGAAGCTCCAAGGAACCGGGCACCAGCTCTCGATTCTTCCTTTAGCCGGCCAAGAGACGTGGTTTCTAGTCTATATCTTTCTATTTCTATATATGGAAAGTTTAAAAAAAAATAAAAATCACCGTATAATTATCCAGAAAAGAAATCGAAATGGAAAAGGAAAAAAAAGGGAGGTTTGTGATGATTTTTGAAATCTTTCATCAACTAAAACAGCAATTGAAGTGGTTCATGATTTCTCACATGCTCTGATAGATCGCGAGTGAAGCTCAGCCTTATGAATGCATCCATCCAAGAGGAATGTTCAAACTTGGTCATGGCGAATCGGCTTTATTGGCATCTTCGAATTTAGTGGCCAGAGATTGAAATGAGCCCGATCAAATGTTTGCGTTGTGGTAAGAAATTATGTGTAGCTTTGGTATGAGCAATTGCTGATGGATGTATTTAGCCAGTTCAGAGATGTATAACTGAAACAGAGGCAAGAATTTGATTTCACATGGTACGAGACAAGAACATTGTCACGGGTCGATGTTCGGCGAGGGGTGTCTACATTGGTGATTCGTTTTATTGTCTTGAGCAACAGACGCATCAAACACACATTAAATGCACGAAGAGCATCAAATTCAGTGAGGGAGATGATTCCGTATTCATTCGGAATGTCACAATGGTTCTGAGTTTTAACCAATGCAGAGACTTGAGAGGATATAAGTGTTGCCTGAAGGAGATTGGGCTAGTGGTGGCATTAGGTGATGAGTGAAGCTGAAAGGACGATCGACATGATGAACAAGACGATACCAAGAAACGAGAGGATTTATTTGCATAGGTTTTATGAAGAACCATGGTTACGCATGATTATAGCGAACAATCGCGCACTGTCATAAAATTAAAAGGAAATTTGCCATTATGATTGTTCTTTCTTTCTTTTGTTTCACCTTGCAGACCGCAGCAGGACAAGCACGACGCTGAGAAGGAGGAGATGCGAGAAGCGTTGAGCGTGGAAGTTATGGGCGATTGTTTGTCCGTCGATTTCATTTGTCCCTGTGGGAAAGGCAATTAGATTCTGCTATCTGGGAGAAGTAGCTGTTACTACAAGCTCGTGTGACCCAATCTTTGGGGGGTGACCAAGAAAAAGCACTCCATCAAGAATCCATTGATACACATACCACCTCTGAATTGATGTTGTGATATGTGTATCAATGGATTCTTGATTTCTTGTTCACTCCAACATGCTATTGTTTGGTTACTTACTGTCAAAGATCAGAAATTGCAGTTTTTGTCACTTTCATAGTCATGCGTGCCTTAAAACTGTCTGAGAGGAGTCTTTGGCAGTCTTAGACGGGGATGTCTTCTAAGTCGAGTTCGATTATGAATGCTATCAAGTGTCTTCTCAGTCAAGAATCTTTAGTAATGGAGTTGATTGTTCTGTTTCTGGTCATCGATTCGGATCAATTTCTTGGCTCTGTCTATTCATTTGGTCATCCTTTTCTCTGGGACTCTTCTCCTTTCCAATGCGGAGGAGTAATCAAGTAAAGCAGTATCTCCAGCAAGGTCTTTTGACTCACTCGGCCTCTCTTCAAGCTGCTTAGTTTGATGCCATTTTGCCAATAGTATTGGCGCATATTCTAATATATCTTCGTACTGCTTGGATGAATATTGTAGTTACTACGATGAGTTTTTGCCAAAATTTCTTCCTTTAGTCTTTCATCATTGGGCACACACAATCATCTACGAAACTTCAAGATCTCATTTCAGATACTTGAAAGTCAAGTTTCCTCTTGACTGCGTCTACTTGCATAATCTTTTAGAGTTCAGAATCTTAAGGTTATGCTGCTTTAATCCTGGTTTGCATTTCGGGCTCAATCCTAAGAGTAGCTATTAAACTCGAAAGGCGGCTTACCTCAAACTTAAAATCTAAGTCCCGAATTCCTTCAAGCAAAAGCCATTCTTAAACCATCATTTGTGCGATTGAAGACTTTCGGCTTAGAGCATCAGCTACCTTGTTAGCCTTACCAGGATGGTACAGAATATCACAATCATAATCCTTAAGTAGTTCCATCTATCTACATTGTCTCATGTTCAATTCCTTTTGCAAGAACAAATACTTTCGACTCTAATGATCCGTATAAATGTGAAACCTTTCCACGCACAAATAATGCCTCAAGATCTTTAGCGCGAAAATGATTGCCGCAAGTTCCAAGTCGTGTGTCGGGTAATTCAATTCATGCGGTCTTAATTGTCGGGATACATAAGCCATGCCTCTTCCATGTTGCATTAAGATGCATCCTAATTCTTTATGTGACGGTCGCTATAAATCTCATAATCTCCGGAACTAGTCAGTAACGTTAAAACAGGAGCAGTAGTTAGCTTTTGCTTAAGCTCTTGAAAACTACGTTCACACTTATATGTCCATTGAAACTTTGTGTCCTTTTCAACAATCACGTCAAGGGCATGCCTATCGCCGAAAACTTTTCCACAAACCTCCTATAATAGCCAGCCAATCCTAGGAAACTTCGAACTTCAATTACCGTTGTTGGTCTTGGCCAATTCATAACCGCTTCAATCTTAGTTGGATCTACAGAAATTTCTTCCGCAGAAATTACATGTCCGAGAAAAGCCACTCTAGTTAATCAAAACTTGCACTTACTAAACTTGACATTAAGCTTATGATCTCAAAGAGTTTGTAGCACTGTCCTCAAGTGCTGTTCATGTTCCTTTGAACTTATCGAACACACTAGAATGTCATCAATGAACACGGTCACAAACTTGTCCAAATATTCCTTGAACATCCTGTTCATCAAGTCCATAAAAGCTACAGGCGCACTTGTCAGACCAAGCGGCATTACGGTAAACTCATAATGTTCATGGCGCATTCGAAATGCCGTCTTCAAGATATCTTCCTTTCTAATCATCAACCGGTGTTAACCTGTCCTCAAGTCTATCTTTGAAAATACCGAAGCTCCTTGAAACTGGTCAAACAAATCATCTATCATTGGCAACGGATACTTATTTTTAATCGTCACCTAATTGAGTTACTGGTAGTTAATGCAAAGGCATAACGAACCATCCTTCTTCGTTACAAACAGAATTGGCACTCCCTAAAGTGATGCACTTGGACGAATAAATCCTTTGTCCAACAATTCCTGCATCTGAACCTTTAATTCTTTCAGTTTCGACAATGCCATTCTGTAGTTCTAAAGGAGAAGAACAGCAGAAGTGCCAAAACTTGTGTACGGCGCTCACTTTAGTGCCAAAATTTTTGAAAAGCGATCACTTAAGTGCCAACTCCGGTCAGTTTGGCCGGAAATCCGACGTGGCATTTTTTTATTAATTTTTGAAGCCGATGTGGCTCGCCGGAGATACAGTCAGCACGTACCGTCAGCATTTTTTATTTTAAATAATTTTTTTTCTTTTTTTATTTTCTTTCTTTTTTCCTTCTTTTCTTTTTTTCTTTTCAAAAAAGAAAAAAAGAAAAGAAGGAAAAAACAGAAAAAAAATAATAAAAACAATTAAAAATTCGAATTTTACACGTGGAAATGCCATGTAGATTAAAATTTTAATTAAAAAAGCCACGTATTAATTTGGCCGGAATTTCTCGCCGTTGGCACTTAAGTGATCGTTTTTCTCCGATTTTGGCACTTAAGTGATCCGAAACAAACTTTTGGCACTAAAGTGAGCGCCGTACACAAGTTTTGGCACTTCTAGTGTTCTTCTCCCGTAGTTCTAACAACGCCATTCTATAAGGTGCTTTGGGGATCAGCTTCATTCCAGGGGCTAACTCAATTACGAATTCTATTTCCCTTTCTAGAGGTAATCCAGGCAATTCTTCAAGAAAAACATCTAAGAACTCTCGTACTACAGCGATGTCCTTCATCCTCGGTTCTTCTACCAAAGTATCGACTACAGTCACCAAATAGCCTTGGCAACCCTCATCCAATAACTGAGTAACCTTATGTGATGAAATCAAAAGAATCGATTGTCCTCCTCGATTTCTAACAAACTCAAAGCCAACACTCCTTAAAGGCTCAAACTGAATCGTCTTGCTATAATAGTTTACTGTAGCTCGTTGCTGGATGAGCCAATCCATTCTAATAATCACATTGAAGTCAAACATCGTCAAGACAATTAAATTTATGCTGTCCTCGCGACCACCAACAAACAACTTACAATCATCACAATCAAACACAGACACTACACCATCCTTTAAAGGGGTAGAAATACTATAAACTACTCCTAACGGTTTCGGACTTAACCCCATTAATTCCACAAATTGCTTAGTTACAAACGAATGCGTAGCTCTAGGATCAAACAAAGCATAGGCAGCATGGTTGTGTAACGAGACCGTATCTGTAATTACGGCGGGTGAGTCTTCCACCTCTTTCCTTATGACAGCATAGACCCCTCCTTGAACTTGGGGTCAGTTCAACTGGTTCGACGGGGCATTCCTCGCAGGTTGTCCTATTTGCTGCGCTGGTCCTTGCGCTCCCGCAGCCTAGTGTGGATAGTCATTTATGTGGTGACCGTGCTGGCCACATCCAAAGCAAGCTCCCATTCTCACAGGACACGGGGCTTTTCCATGGCTCCTGTGGCAAAAGCAGCACACACTTTTCGGATTATATGCCGGCTTTCTCATGCCACCTAAACCACGATCTAGATGTGGTTGCCCTCTCAGCCAAGTTCCTCTCAATCAATTGTGCCATCTCGTACAGCTTATCATAATCTTTTAGATTCGGGGGCACCAATTGATCCTTAATCTCAAGTTTCAGCCCATCCCTAAACCTCTTTGCCTTATCAACCGAGTCCTCAATCAATCTCGGCGCATACTTAGACAATTCAGCAAACTTAGTCTCGTACTGGTCTATCGACAATTGGTTTTGCCGAAGACCTTAAATTCGTTCATCTTTTGCTCTTTGGCGCAATCTGATAAGTACTTGTTATAGAAAGCTTCCACAAACCTGGGCTGTTCGTTTGGGAAATATCCTCCTTTGGGTAGCTTTCTATCAAGTACTGGCATTAGCTTGCAACTAGTAGACCGCCAGAATCACCTTATCTTCGTTCGAACATCTCAGCAAGGCAAAAACCTTTTCCAACTCCCTAATCTAGAGGGTTGCAGCTTCAGGATCACCCATGCCAGTGAACTTGAGCAGCTTGAGCTTTAGAAACTCCTCCACCAACTTATGCATGGGCTAATTCTCATTTCCATTTCCAACCAACGGAACATCTATAGGTATAGATGCAAGTGTAAGCTTAGCGGTAGCAGCGGCGTCACCAGCTTGGTTCTCAGCTTGCTGCCTTACCAAAGTCTCTAAGGCCTGAAGGATCCGGTCCAATCTAGGATCCTCTAGTGCTCTCCTTCTGGCACGAATCTAACCTGGTTTAGCCCTCCTCCTTGGGGCCCTCGAGTCAGGATTGCTCATCTTGTAGGATATTTACAGAAACACTTTTTCCAATTCCAACAAGGAATTAGAAATCACGAACAGCCCACTTAAAAACGAGAAAACTAACAATCATGCACTGGCATAGAGTGTTTTCCTAACTCACTATCCCAATACCCTTCGCACCTTATTACTTCAAGCCTCAATGAAACTTGGACCGAACTGACCTTACTCTGATACCAATTCCGACAAGATGTCATGCCCCGAATCTTACGAGCACGCAACATCCTGCTATGGTTGTTAAAATGATGCGACATCCTAGGACTCGTCGCCAACCCTTAATTTTATCTTTTAATTGCGCATGCAGAAGCGATAACAACATTCACCCAGACAATAACGATAAACGAGGATAGATAGGAAAACAATTCACAATAGTCAAGCCACAACACCGAAACACCACATTAATTATTTACTTGATTAAACCTTCGAAAACATTTTTACAAACCCAATTCGGGCATTTCCACAAAAGCCTACAAAAAGATACCAGGCTAGGTCGATCTACTCTGTCTATAGGTCAGTCCAAAAAGATAGGGTGTCCTAACCCATCACCAACCCTAATGTGGTCCCGGTGGCGACTCCGGATTAGATACTATGTAATCTAGGTCGGGGTTCGAATCCTTCGAACTTGAATCAGATGGACCGATGTCCGAATAGATCACCTTCCCATCCGGGGTAGCGATCTTCATTGGATCCCACAAAACGTCCTCGGTACTGCCTCCTGGGGGTCCGTCGAAGCCACGGATCGGGCCAAAAATTTCATCATCCTCCCGAATATACCACGTTACATACTTGTGAGCTTGCCAAGTGCCTAGACCTACACCTATCCAAATGGTGGACACTAGCTTTTGATAAACTCTGTCCGGACCTATCAAATACTCCGTATGCTCCGAATCTATGTCCATCGGGGCCCCAAAACGTACGAGCAGACGATTCATGCTCGAGGGTCTAAAATGTTTAACAAAACAATAATGAGATAAAAATCTCAATAAGTTAACAGCCTAAGCCCTACTTAGGAGACCAACTCACCTCTGGGTTTCTAGTCACATGGTCACACCTCAATATATTGATTACTAGCAAATCGGTAAACAACCCCAAGCATCCTTACCTCGCCTTGGCCTATACATCCTGCGTAACATTGGTTATCAAACATCACAACAATGCATCCAGCGTATACGTACTCAGAACACATAAAGAGATTTCCCGTGATCATGCATCCACACTCGCGCCTATCTCGATTATGAGGTGAAATTCACTTGGGACGTCCCATATCATGCCTAGTAGTTTTCATCTTATAATCAAATACTATGCAACATGCGTGTTCCATTTATCACTATCCCTCTAGACCACTGCACATCAAGCATTCTATAGCAAGATGATAGTCTTTCGGCATAACTGGGTGTCGTCCCGCCCCGTTGGGCACGGAAACGTTAAACGATCTATAGGATGACGGCGTTACCATATGACAACATCAAATGACCTACAGTAAGATAGTATCCCATAAAGAGCATCGAATTCGCCATCAGGCTGCGATTCGGGATCCAGAGTATCAGCAATCTAGATAATCTCTAGGCATCCGATAAATCGAGCGCAATCTGCAACAGACCTCGATAAATCAGGCATTGACAAGCGATCTACATCAAGACAGCTCCGACATGTGATCACACGAACACTCAAGCATTCTAGCCCATTTCTTAACTTTTCAATTGGCCAATGCAAACATGAACCGTGCTCGAATCAATGCCATTTAACCATTTCACATGATCACACATGTTGACAGTCGCTTGACTTTGTAAAAACATCATTTTGAAACATGATTTCCTTTTCAAAGCGTCGAAATCATTTCTCAAACATAATTATAAAATAATTTATTTTCAAAGATCGAAAATCTTTCTTGAAAATAATCAATTAATTTTTTTAGGCATACAAACCAATTTAGGCAAAAGGACACTATAAGTGTCATAACTTGTGTACGGAGATCACTTTGGTGCCAAGTCGGAGGAAAAACGATCACTTTAGTGTCATAAGTTTTTTTTGGATCACTTAAGTGCTAAAATTTTTGAAACACGATCACTTAAGTGCTAAAATTTTTTTAAAACGATCATTTAAGTGTTAAAATTTTTGAAAAACGATCACTTAAGTGCCAATCTCCGGCGAGCCACATTAGCTTCAAAAATTAATAAAGAAATGCCACGTCGGATTTCCGGCGAAAAATTGTGTACGGCACCGGAGTTGGCACTTAAGTGATCGTTTTTCAAAAATTTTAGCACTTAAGTGATCTTTTTTCAAAAATTTTAGCACTAAAGTGATCCAAAAACAACTTATGGCACCAAAGTGAGCGCCGTACACAAGTTATGGCACTTGTAGTGTTCTTTTGCCAACCAATTTATATGGCGATTACCACTTTGGCATCACAATCCAAGCATAAAACAATCACAATCCAGTATTAAAGATTATTCAAAAATATTAATATTTAATTTTTGGAAATTAAATATTTTTGAATAAAATATTATTATTTAATTGCGAAAATTAATTTATTTAATAAAAGCAATATTAATAATAAATAATTGATAACTCAACATCAAATTAGCAATAGCTTATCACTTAAATCGAAATAGCCTATCACTCAAATAATCATAACTTATCGAATAATTATTGATAACCTATCACTAAAAACATCAATAACCTATCATTTATTCACTGATAGTCTATCACCGCATCCCTTGATAACATATCTTCAAAGATTATCTAATAATTCACCGATAAACTATCCCCTAATCACACTTAACTAACCATTAACTTAATCTAAACTATCCTAAGCAAATTTAACGCCCTAAACGGAGGATTAGGGGTTAACTTACTCATTTAATGATGACGACTACACGAGAACGACGGCAATGGCGTAGGCTATTCGCGGTGGTTTCCAGCTTGGTGCGGCGAGCGGTGAATGGCGGCGGTTCGGGTGCGATGAAAGGGGCGGCCGCTAGTGGTTGGTCGGCAGTGGCTTGGGGGCTGTTCTAGGTGGACAACGGCAGCTAATGATGGTGTCTTGGTAGCTGGGATGTTGGCAAACGAGTGGCTAAAGAAGAAGAAGAAGAAGAGAGGGAAATGATGGGGAGTGCATGGAGTTGGTGGGGAGTTCGGCTAAAGAAGAGAGAGAGAGAGAGAGAGAGAGAGAGAGAGAGAGAGAGAGAGAGAGAGAAGGTAGGTCCAATGATGACCCCCACAAAAATCTTCCGTAAAATTTTCCCTTGGTAGGTCCAATGATGACCCCCACAAAAATCTTCCATAAAATTTTCCCTTTTCTTTTGTAATTTTCTTCAATTTTTGCCCCCCAAATTACCACTTTGTCCCTTGGCCCGTGTACCAATTGTGGGCAACTAAACCTTATCGGGCCTTGATGGCCGGCCTCTCTTGGGCGTGAGGCCTAATGGGCTTCGCTCAACCCACTTCCGTTTCTCGCATCAAATTCTCGATGCTTTGATCCTTAATCAATGTTATAATTTCAATGGCCATCTCGTAGAATAATGAGGCAATGTCCTATGGTTTGATTTGGAAATCCTCAGGAATTTGACACTAAAATTGGATCGTAATTCATGGCTGAAAACAATCAATCATAGCTATAGTACATTTCGAACTAACGGGCGGCCGCTAGGAATAAAATTCCCGGATAACCTTTCCCTTTTGATTAGTATTCCCGGAGTGATCAGGTTAGGGCGAGAATTAACTAATAGAGAGTCGATGGAATCACCATTTCATATATCACAAAAATAGGTCAAATTTTTAGGATATCACATCAAGTGAATAAATAAAATGGCACTTTGGCATAACTGTTGTTGATTGTTATTACTATCCCTGTTGTTTGTTATTGTGACTAGGTGATTGTTGTCACTTCCTCGTGCGTAATTGAAAGATAAAATGACAGGTAGGTGGTGAGTCCTAGGACGTCGTATTCAATTGACCTAAGTGAAATAGGGGTTGTCGCGTGCTTGAGGGTTGGAGTGTGATAATCTTTGGCCAATCTATTCATTCTTTGTTGGCCAATATGACTAAGTCTAGCATGCCACACATTCACATTATTCTCATGGGAATCAGAGGATGTAAATAAGGAATAACTAACATTAACTTCACAATAGTTAATATCCAATATAATAAAACCATTCAAAAAATATCCAGAACCATAATAACTTGTTCCTAAAGATAAGTCTACACCACTATTATGAAAGTTTATATTAAAACCAAGTCTTATTAAAACCAATATTGAAACTAAGTTTCGACGAATTTCTAGAGCAAATAACACATCATGTAGGAACAATGTGCGTCCATCGCGCATAAACAATTGACAAGTGCCAATGTCTTTGACCTCCACTCTTGAATTATTCTCCACATATATTCACTTCGTTCCTTGTGGAACCCGTCGAAATTCCACGAAAGCTTCTCTGTCGTTCGCTACATGGTCTATGGCTCCCGAGTCTACAGTCCACAAAGGATTAAATTCTGTTAGAAAGACTGAACTAGACACATAAGTAGCACTCTTAAGAATGCTAAGGTTTCTACCTTCTTTAACTCGCCACAGTCGTGAGCAAAGTGAACCTTTTTGCCACGGTTGTAACATTTCACCATTGAAATGTTCTTTTTGAAAGGACGCTTTCCTTTCTCCCGTTAGTTGAACCTCGATTTATTGCCTGAACGACTTGCTTTTTTGCCTTTCCACTTCTTTAACCCAGTAGGATGCTTCCGCTTGGAGCCCAAAACTCCATGCAAGCAAGAACCAGCAAAGTAAATGTTAGTTTCTAGCTTAGCCGCCAGGAGGCAGTCCTCTTCCAGCTCAAGATGCCGCATAACATCCTTAAAGGTCTTGATACCCTCATTATAGGTCAAGTAGATCTTCATATGCTCCCAACTTTGAGGCAATGAACAGATTACTGCCTACACCTGCTGTTCATTAATGAGTATATGACCAGTATCCTTCAGCTCACTTATCATATTCGACATCTATCTTAAATGGTGTTTCATGGTCTTTCCATGATGCATCTTGTATGTGTCAAAATGAATAGTGAGTTGTCTTAGTTTGGTCACAGAAGTTAGACCAAATCTTACTGCCAGTGTGGCCCATATGTCTTTAGCGTTATCAAAACGTTCGAACTCTCGCATGATATTATTGTCTATGCTACTTAGCTGTTTAGTAACGTAATGTAAGTAAGAGAGTTCCGCCTTTTCAGCGTAGCAAAGGCATCTTTATCCATTTTGTGCTGGGCAGTATCCTCAGGTTCTTCTATAACCTGGTTAAGAGCGTCAACTGTCTCTTGCTCTTCCAGCATCTACTGAATTTTGAGACTCCAAATTTCATAATTATCATCATTCAATTTCTCTCCCTTATTAAGTTCAATCATTGTGTTCTTAGTTGCTGAAGCCATTGTATCTGAACATTTCAGACATATACGCACGAATTATTAATGCCTATCTTAATGCTTCATTAGTATCATAATTACATAAACTAATCACATTAATGAATAGTTTCACAAAATGTTTTAGAATCGACAAGTCACTATATTCCCAATCATCGTCTAAAAATCCTAATTTAAAATTATCATTAGCATAATCATTTATGTAAAAAGAATTTAGTTCTTTAAAAGTTACTCAAACTTTTAAGAACTTTCTACAAATAACATAACATATAACATGACAATATCAAATAAAAAGCCACAAATTTCCATAATCATATATTTTATAACACATTCACAAATATTTAAGAACATGTAATATCAACTTGAAACATATATATATATATATATATATATATATATAAGTGACTCCAAATCCTAAAGGAACAACATCAGGTGTACCTATGCAGCACAGAGATAGGAAAAGACTCATGAAATTCCTCAGGAAATTTCATTTTTTTTGGCACAAATAAGGGCTCCGGGAAAACCCCTAAATTCGAGCCATGATTTATGCCGAGACACATTCAATACAAGGGTTGATGTTCTCCTTGCCCCGACCCTTTTGTACTCAATCATGAAATTTTCCACAAGCATTTTATAACTTGGACCCTCTAAAGTTTCTCTAACCTTATCAACTAGTCATGGCCACGGGCCGGTTTTGGCTCGGAATCGACTTGGAATCAGCCCGGTCAAACTTGGGCCTGGCCCGTTGACCGAGCCCACAGTTCGGAACCGGAACCGGCCCATGGCCTACGGGCTCGGTTCCGGTTCTAACAATTTTGGAACCGGCCCGGAACCGCCGGTTCCGGTTCAGGTTCCAAATTATTTACAAAAAAATAATAATGAAATTTAAAAATAATTTGAACTCTAATTACCATGCATTGTAAGTGCATTGATCTCTAATTACAATGCTTGACTTAGGTGTATTGAACTCTAATTACAAGGCTTGGCTTGGGTTTTATACAAAATGATTCTAATGCCTCTTCGTTCCCATTTGATGTGGGACTCTCGACTTGCCTTGAACACCTTCAATGTGAGACTCTTGGCTTGTTTTCATGCAAATACCAAGAGTCTCATATCGAATGGGAATGAAGAGACTATCAAAGGGGTTGTGTATAAAACCCAAACCAAGCCATGAGCATGTGAAGTTATATGCCTTTTGTGGCTATAATCCTTTGCTAGGTAAGTGCAAAGGGTTCCATTGGACTGCCTAGAACCGGATCGGGTCAATGGTCTGGTTCCCGATGTTGACACCTAAATTTTGGCACGACATTTAATGTAATTTGCATAGAAAAATAGGGATTAAATTTTTAACCCCTAAACAAAAATATTTAAATTGCATAACATATAGTTTAGGTTTAATTGCATTTTGCATCGGATTGGCGGTGGCAAGCGAGTTTAAAATTCGTCGAACAAGACTCAGTACGCTCGAATGCAAGGGCCGGGAATTTCAAGTCGAACGGGCTCGGTTGTTTTAATTTGAGCTTAATTCAGCCTATTGTGTTTAATTAATTAGAAGCCCACATTAAATCAACCCATTTTAATGTTAATTAAAATTAAGCCCAAGCCTAAGCCCACTAGGATTAGAACCCATCTAAGTTAACCTAGGATTAGTGCTATATGTACATGTTATTAGGTCAGAATTAGAGGAGGAGGTCACAATTTAGAGATCATAAATTTTTAGAGAGACACAAGTGTGAGAGAGAGGGAGAGAGAAAAGCGACGTCGCGCATCACCACCGGGGACGCCGCACGTCGTCGCACCGCCGTCGTCGCACCTCAACTGCCCGTCGACGTTGCTACCTTCCACCCAACGCTGCTGCTTTTGCTCTCTCTCTCGCCACAGAAGCCCGAAGACGCCTTGCTGTGTTGAGTCCCCTTTGGCGTCAACGTGGACGGTTGCTGCTTCTCTGATTCTTCACCAACGCTGCTGCTCCTCGTCCACTTCCTCCCAGAATCGCTCACTCCACAGAGCTTATTTGTGGAAACTCAAAACACGAAAGTTGTAGATCTACGAGTCCTTGATCTGTGACTTTTGGAATCGGGTCAATCCGACGTGTATTGAGGAAGTTACGCCCATTTTTCCGGAATCGTGCAGTCTTGAAATTTTCTGTTTGGAGTCACTCGCCTACGCACGCATCAAATCCACTGAACAGCCGCCGCGCCGTGAGCCTCGCCGGTGCCCGTTGCTGTCATCGTCGTCGCAATCTCGATCCGCAACTCAATCCCGACCTCGATTCAAATTTGGAAGTTATCCAAATTAGGTAAGATTATTATCCGATATATTTTCAGAATGTTCTAATTTCCTAGTTTGAATCGTTTGGAATATTACATGTATATCCGGTAGATATGGATAATGTTTGATATATCCGCGATATTTTCAAATATTCAAATTAGGAAAATTTCCTAATTTAGCAACGTATCTGGACGACTATTTGACCTTAACCCTAAGGTCCGATACGCGGCGATACGGGAAATTATCATCCTATCTATAATCACTTAGATACGATGATAAATTTCATTAGCTTTCCAAATTTGAATGATCGATTATCCGTTAATATCTATAACTCTATAGATATGACTGATAGTTCAAATTTTGTGCCTAATCCGAGTTTGAAACGAATTTGGCGGATCGCGTGGTTGATTTGAATCGGTTGTTATCCTTATTTGTTTGATTATCTTTCCTTTTTCAAATAAAACAGAAAATTCAAAAAATATTAGCTAGATTCAAATTAGAGTTTTGCATGTCTAGGATTTTTGAATATATCCCGAAGGATGAGATAAATATTTAATTTAAATTAGGACTTAATGTGGCATGTTTCCTATTTTAAATTAGGTATTGTTTTGATCCTAACGGATTATTCACGTTATTTTATTATTCCGAATTTTCATAAAAACCCCCAAAAAAATGGTGAATTGTTTCATGTTTTACTAGGATAGATTGCATTTTAATTTAAGTAATTTATAATTTCGAATTTTTAATCAAAAATCCCAAAAATAAATCATTCTAGGGTAGATTAAGTCATCATAGATTGCATGTTAACTTAGGTATTTTTGAATTTCGAATTTTAAACAGAAAATACCAAAAAGAGGAAGTCATTAGGTTGCATGTTATTTTAGGCATGTTTTTTATTCCGAATTTCATAAAGAAAAATACCAAAAATAATCATTTGTACGTCATTAGAATTAGGTCACGTCGTCGCATGACATATAGTTTGCATGTTAGGTTGCATTAATTCGCATGTCAATTTTTGCACGTCATTGCATATAGATTAGATTTCATTTTTAAATAAAGTGAAAATCCAAAAAAAGGAAATTGAATGAGTTGCTTGTTAACTAGAGATCATATTAGGGTTGTCTGTATGATTTTTTCGCTAACAATGCATATGCTTGCGTTGCATTCAGGTACGTTGTTCTCCTAAACTCGCAATTTATTTAATGCTTTTCTGGGTGTTAAATTGGTGGTTTGCGCACACGCATGAACACCTCACATGTTAGTAATTAAGCTAAAATGGATCCAAATTGCTTGCCAAAATATTTTTTGAAATAAAAAGGTACCGAAAGGGCGTTAGACTAGATCTAGCGTAATCAAGTCCCCGAGCTTAGAATCTCTGGTTCATAGAAATAAAACATATCTCCCTATGTTTTATTTAGGTTTCTAATCGATCTACCATAAACTGATTAGTGGCGACTCCGAGCATGAAAGCATTTGCACGTTAAGAACTTAAATCCTAAGTTGCGAATTGGTAGGGCTTGGGAGGGCCCGAGTTAAGTTCAATCTTAATAATCCATTAGCCCGAGAAATTGAATAAAATTTTTTTTAGGGTCGCTATAGCTTGGCGACTCCGCTGGGGATTTGAGTTAAAACTCTTAGTGGACTTAGGCCAGTTTTTCATTTCAAAAATAGTTTTTGTTTGGCAGCGAGGATCCTAGGTACGTCCCTAACATTTTAAGGTGTTAAATGTTCTTGCAGTATGGGAGGTATAAGGGGAGGCATGATTGTTAACCCTTGTTTTGCAGGGAGGTGGTTGAATGTATGGTTTAATTTATGCACGAAGCGCTGTTTGATATAACCTGTTGTGCATGCCTTACATTTTCACTACACCGCACACACTACCCGCTGCCGGACCTGGGTGGCATAGGTTTAGGATGGTACTGATATTGTGGATACCCTGACCAAAACCATGTGGTACGGGTCGCCCTCCTCGGTCCTGAATTTTCTTTCAAGGTGTCATTGAGTACCCACCACGGTTGTATTCCACTCAACCCGGGTCGGCTCTTTGACTAAGCCGGAGTCAAGGGAATCCTAGCCTAACCACCACCATGATTGGTTTAGCTCGGTAATCCTTGCGTCTCCATTTTGCAAGCCAAAGTCTAGGTACAAATCGAACCTCACATTTCATGCGCATGTCTATGTGATTGCCATTTTTCCTACCCGGTGAAGTAAGTTTTCTGCAACTCTATCTCGCAATTTATTTACCTTTCATCATTTTTTTGGTCGGTCCATGACATTAGTTCGGTCGCGAGTCTTGGTCTATACATTATGGGAGTGGCGGACATCCGGATTCTTGATATTCCTAAGGACGAGCTCCGTGCCTGGTGGAGTCTACTCAGTCCGACCAACCACAAGCTAGTGGAAGGCTACGTCGGAAGGTTGCTCCCCCTATTAGAGGTCAAAGTCCGTACCGGCCTCGTTCACGCATTAGCCCACTTCTGGTGTCCCGAGACATCCACCTTTATATTCGGTAAGCATGAGCTCACCCCGACTTTGGAAGAATATAGTGTGCTCATTGGAAAATCTTTGGAGTCAGAGTTAGTCTCACCACCTTTGGGAGTCGATTCCACCTTAATGTTGGCTGAATTTTTGAATGTCAGAAAAGATGAATTGACAAAAGTTTTGAAAGCAAACCGGGGGTCATGTCCTTTTTCATTCCTAAGTTAATGTTTTGAAAAAACCACACCTTTTCAAAAGGGCAGAGTCTTTTTGCTGGCATTTTTCGGGTTTGTCATTTTTCCTCATTGTAAGAACGCATGTAACCCGTCAATTGCATGGTTTGTCCAACAAGTCTGTCTTCAAAAGAATTTTGTCAACACTATTTTAGCTGAAACTTTCATTTCTCTCACTAAATTCAAGCAAAATGGTGATAAGACATTTCATGCACCCATTGAGCTATTGCAAATCTGGTTTTTGTCTCACATAAAAGGGTGTGACGATTTACTCAAAATTTCCGAACTCAGTGATTCTAGTCATCCCATTTTGAGCTATAAAGAAAAACAAGAGAACGCACCGAATTACCATTACTCCGAGTGGATCATTTTTATGAAAAATGCTAGACCCCAAGGTTTCCAATGGCATGCTAGTTGGTTCAATGTCGAGGAAGCTCGGCTTACATGTAATGGTGTTGGACCGGTGCCACTTTTGGGTTTTACTGGCGCGATCGAGTACTACCCCGCCAGAGTGTCCCGACAGTACCAGATTCTCCAGGGGCTCCCTCCGACACTACAACTCGAGCTCCTCCGTGTCGATTTCGCCGACGATGACAAAGACCACGAAGGGACGATAGCTCAACTCAACAAGATGTGGAAGAAGTGTCGTCTCCTAAAGATAGCTCAACCCGAAGGAGAGCTAAAAGGGGAGCAAAAGTCTTACCTCGCGACGACCAAGTACATCCGTCGACACAAGATCCCTCAGGAGATACGCCCGACGATACCCAAGGTGCCTCTCAAGTCCGCCAACCGCTTAGAGAACAACCGCCTCAAAAGGAAGGTCGAAGAAGCTGAAGAGAAGGCAGCCAAGATAGCTCGGGCTTATGAGCAGCTGAAGAAGGATGTCGCCTCTCATATGTCTATAGATCAAGCTAAATAAAAAATGAGTCGAAGCTTGAAGTTGTTTTTCTTCATTTCTATTTCAGTTTTAAATTTTCTTAAGAATTGCGTCGTTTGTTTTTAATTCAGTTTGATTTCAAGTCATTAGTCGATGTAAAAACTTTCGTCATTTCAATAAAGAGGTCTTTTCAATTCGAAGCGGTTAGACCAATGTCATGGATCGGCGTATGATTTTGCTTGACACTTATGTATGCCCTGTTTCATTCTGAAATTAGGTAACTACGGACCGATCACGTTCCCCTATTTGCACGCGGTCAAGAGCTAGAATGGCCGATCAAACTGAGTTACAGGAGCGTGTTGACGGTATGCAAGACCAGATCAAGCAACTTGCCGTCGCAATGCAACAAATGACCGCTGAAATCAAGGCTCTTCGGTTGATCCCTGTTCTAGCACCCCTTGAGGCATCAGTCCCGAAGCATACAGGTGCAAAGCATGTTGACGTCGAGGAAGATGATGATATGCCTGAGTTAGAAGATGACCCCGTCCAGATTGTCGTCAACAAACCTAAGCCTGACGAGCGAGTCAACAAACTCGAGGAGAGAGTGAAGCAGCTGGAAGGTTCGCAGGATTCGCCCTCAATTGATCTGTCCATGTACTCACAGATCAAAATCCCGAAGAAATTCAAAATGCCGAGTTTTGACAAGTACAATGGCACCACATGTCCAAAAGCTCACCTGCAGTTGTACCGCGTACAAATGACCTCCTACGTTGACAACGAGCTTCTGATGATCCATGCATTCCAAGCAAGCTTGACCGGCCCTGCTCTGCACTGGTACCTCATGAAAAAGATCAATAGCCTCAAAACCTGGAAGGAAGCTAGTGAGGCGTTCCTGAAGCAATACCGGTTCATAACAGACATCACTCCTACCCGTGATGATCTCGAGCGTGCTTAAATGAAGAAGACCGAGTCTTTCAAAGACTATGCCATCAGATGGAGGAATATAGCCGCTCAGGTCGTCCCGGAACCTATTGACAGTGAATTGAAGAGGATGTTCGTCAAAACTCTCCCGTTCGAGTACCGTAATCGAATGGTCACCATTCCAGCTGACAACTTCAACCAGCTCATCCCTATAGGCGAGCAAATCGAGATAGGACTGAAGGATGGATGGTTTGTCGAGCCGTCTTAGTCAACCAAGAGATTCAGTGCAAGAAAGGAGAAAGAACCGGCTGCAGAAGTGAATATGGCTTATAACCAACCGAGCCGGCGAAATACTAATCCTCCCCCGGCAATTCAGGTGGCTGATGCTCAGCAGCAAAACACGGGTCTTCAACCTTTTTAGAGGAGGAACAATATGAGGCAATTCACCCCCCTCCCCGGATCGTTATCTCAAGTATTGGCAGTGCTCCGGAAGAAAGGTTTACCCACCACCGAGCCAAAACGGCCCAATTCTGAGCAGTTCCGTAACTTCGACCCGTCGAAAAAATGCGATTATCATATGGGTGAGCTCGGACACTCGACCGATGATTGCTTAGCCCTCAAGCATCGAATCCAGAACCTCCTGGACACGAAGGCTTTCTCATTCCAGTTCGCCAAGCCGAATGTTCAGAGTAACCCGCTCCCTGATCACGCGGACAATGTCAATGCCATATTTTGTTTCGATGCTGGTCGAATAAAAAACGTCAAGGTGTACACCGCTGAGGTCTACGATGAATTGGTGAAAGCTGGGTATTACCCGAGTAATAAGGCCCTTCCCCTGGCTATCATGAGAGAAAGAATCTCAAGAATGGTGGAAGCTAAGATGATCGTTTATGCTGACCACACCGGCATCATATCTACCATCTCCGAGGTCGTCATTAACTGGGACGAGGAGTTTGCCACATTAAATGCCGGGAAGGATAAGCTCGATCCTTTGCCCGAGGACATGCCTCCGCTCGAAGACGCGACTGATGACGAGGAGATGATAATAAGCACGCCCGCAGCCGATGAAGGGATTGTGATCGAGATTCCTCAACCTTATGAGTACTCCGACGATAAAGCAGTCCCTTGGTCCTACAGTCTTGACATCGACTTAGTCACCAGATCCGGACGTGCCTATGGCCAAGCAAACGCTCAACCTGTAAAGCCTGTCACCGATGAGGAAGCTAAGGAATTCCTGGTCGTAATCAAAGCCAGTGAGTACAACATAGTCAACCAGCTACGCAAGATGCCCACACAGATCTCTCTGCTAGAACTCCTTCAGACATCGGTCAAGCATCAGAAGGCCCTAATGAAAGTGTTAAGTGAAGGTCACGTGCCTGAGACGATCGATCACGAGAGACTGGAAGAGTTTGTGGGTTCCATACTCCTCAAGGACCTGATAGCCTTTTCGGATGAGGAATTCCCTCTGGAAGGTAGAGGACATACCAAAACCCTGTATATCTCCATCAAATACAAGGCTTCACACGTAGCTCGGGTGTTAATCGACAACGGTTCGGCCTTGAACATCTGCCCTCTGGCGACTCTACATCGCCTTAAGGTAGATCCCTCGAGGATAAATGCTGCAAAGACTTCCGTGCGAGCTTTTGACGGAACAAAGAAGGAAGTTATGGGAGAAATCCCTCTCGACATACAGATTGGGCCGACGATGTTCAATGTCTTATTCCAGGTCATGGACATTCCCACTGCATTCAACTTTCTGCTTAGTCGCCCATGGATTCATACTGCTGGAGCTGTCCCGTCCAGTCTGCATCAGAAAGTGAAGTTCGTGGTAGAAAGGAAGTTAGTCACTATACATGGCGAAGAGGAGCATCCGATCTATCATGCAGCAGCTATCCCCTATGTTGAGTCGGATTCAGAATTGAGTCGAGTTACCAGTCACTCGAACTCGTGTCGACCATTCATACGTCTAGAGGATCATCGCCGCCAGTCCCTGAGGTGTCGAATGCTGCTGTCATGGTTGGAAGAGTAATGGTGTCCTATGGCTTTATTCCGGGCGAAGGCCTTGGCAGGGATGGTCAGGGTATCCGCCGACCGGTCGAAGTCTCTCAAAGACCCCGCACTTCTGGATTGGGGTATCAAGGGCCAACTGCACCAAATAATGAGAGACGTGGATATGGTCGAGGTCGAGATCAAGGAACTGAGCAGAACGGACAGCGATCCGATCAAGGGTCGAATAATGAAGAGCCTGCGCGGGGTAAGATGCCTCCACATATCCGCACCACATTTCCGGGTCCTGCGAGGATGATGCACGAAGAGAAGGAAGTGATCGACACGCTGGGGCAACCGAGTGGCAAGTTTAATTACTATGTGAAGTACTCGGCGCCCCTAAGCTTTTATTCGGATCCCCGCGACATTGTCCCTGACGGATGGGGAGGTATGGATGATCCGACACCTCAAATGATAGAAGACTCCGACGATGCGATAGAGGGAATCACTATCCTGTTCGACGACGCCTTCATTGGAGCTGTCGAGGAAGAACCGTTAGAGGGGATGGGCATAGACCCACAAGAGTAAAATCTTTACTTTTTCGCACATTCCCCTGCGTGGGAACTTTTATTGCTTTTTAGGATTTGCCCCGTCTCGGGTGCTGATTTTACTTTTCTTTTGATTGTTGCAATTTCCATTCAATAAATGTAATTCATTTTGAAATGATCAATGAAATTACAAGTTGTTTTCATTTTTGAGGGCATGTTGAGGTATATCAAACCAGCCCGGTGATAATATCCAACCGATAAAAGAAAATATAGTCAAAGGAGAATTCTGAGGCCTGGACTTCTTCATGCTTCCTCGTGTTAAAACCTTTTCGAAATGAATTTCAAAAAAAAAACCAAAAAAAAATTACAAAAAAATACAATGTTTACCCCTGTTTGTCCTTCTGAATCCCTTACTTTATGTTTCAGGGGCAATCTGGTGACACATGAGGATATGGAAACGGTCCAATCCGATGAATTATATGCAACCGAGCTTGATTCCAATGATGCCGGCGAACTCGATGATTCCTCAGATATTCAACGCAATTTAGAGCATCATGAAAGACCTAAAATCTTGATGGTAGATCAAACTATCACTGCCAATCTGAGTGATTCCGGAGAAACCAAAGAAGTGAAGAGAATGGCAAATCCCTCTGAGAATGAGATGAAATGCCCGATCCAGTTGCCGCATGAGTAGGTAAATTTGCTCCAAACTACATCGGTCCACATGTGGTTAAAAAGGCGCTTCCCGGACGTGCCCTGATTCTCGCAGAGATGGACGGTCGTGAGTTCTCCAATCCTGTTAATTCTGATGCTGTGAAGATGTATTATTCTTGATAAAACCTGACATTTTACAGCAAAAGTTTTCCAGTGTTTGGTTTTATGTTCTGAATTGCAAACATTTCGATGATGAATAAATGATTTCAATCAATTTCAAGCTAAAATGTTTGCATTGACTTTAAATTCTGCATGATTATTTTGTCAATCAGTATTGTCGATTTCGAAAGGGAGGTTTATTCAGACAATTTGATAACTCATGTGAAATGACTTGAACGTGTTGAATGAGGTACATCGGGACGATGAAAGGTAAGCCCTATCCTATACACTGTCCCATGAATCCCCAGTGAGTTGAATAGAAAAAGTAAAAAAATCCCCAGTGAGTTGAGTGGAAAAATTTCATGTTGACAAGATAAAGAGTTTTCTCGCAAAAGGTACGGCGATCGAAATGACAAGAGGCATTTCATTTCTCTACCTTAAATACTACAAGTTACCCATTGTTCAACCTCTTTGAGCCCAAACGCTTGGAGAAATTCTTTCAAATTACTCATGTCAAGAACCACCCCACATCGGGGCAAACTGGAGGTAAATCAGCAACATAAGGTGAAAAATGTGTAGAAATTTTCTTGCTCTCACTTGCATCAATCTTCGAGTGTTGCTTTTTCAGATGAGTTCATGCGAAAGTTCAAGTGCCCTAAGATGACGAAGAGCATTTCTTTCTCTATCCTATACACATTTTATCCTTTGTTAAGCCCAATTGAGCCTGCAAATTCGTTTCATACAACCAGTTGGTGATCATCCCCTACACTGGGGCAAGGCAAAAGTTGTCATTGTTCAAGCAGCACATCCATAATGCCGATAAGAGATGAAAATCCTTGAAAGTTCCAATGATAAGTCATTCAGAATGATACAGTTGGCCAGTTTTTACATTGTATGTCATGTAAAAAAAATGGAAAAAGAAAAGAGGGGGGCAAGAAAGGCAGTGTGCCTAGTAAAAGCAAGGCCAATGCCCAATAAAATGCCGAGATACGGCATGTCAGAATCCCCAGATCGAGAAGTCTCAAAGGAATCAAGTGATGAACTCTCGAAGCCAGTGGGACATTTACCGAGAAGAGACAATCCCTGGTGAAGATGATGACCGGTGACAATGCCAAGATAATCACCAACTTATTCACCCCAGTTATATACGTTTTGAGCCTAATGATCCATTCATTTCTCAACCCATGAGCCTAACCTACGTTACGTCCCTTGCAAAGTCTCTTCAGATTAGGGCACTTGAACTAACGTAGAATTTCGGATGTTTATAAGCTTAGCTCGAAGAAGTGCGAGCAAGTCCATTTCTATTTCATTTTGCAGGGTTCTTGACTTGTAAACCCGAAGACAATTGAAGAGTATTTTCTTTCAAAAGCCTCGACTCGAAGAGTCTCATTTGTTAAGCCATTGACCAAGCCCACATACGGTCCCAAGTAAAGACCTCTTGGATTGGTAACGTCGTACCGCTTGCGAGAATACTCAGACCCTTGTCGACATGATGATGGTGAGATGGAGAGATTCTCAATAAATCAGCCTTTTCAATGAGAATGAGTGAAAGACCTTTTGAACCGGAAGTCCCTCATTCGACATTTTCAAGATATCTGCTTGTGAGTTCGGATTGTCTTGTCATAATTTTTCCCCAACGGAGTTTGTAATGCCGATTTGATAAAACCATCGTGCATAAAAACCAGTTGAATTCATGGTGCATGAATATATGTGTTCTGAAATGTTCAAGAATGCATATCATATGTTGTTTAAAGTTGTGTCTAATAGAAGACGCACCCTCGAGAGTCGGAGATTATCACCAGGTAAGTATATCTCTATATCCCTAACCTGTTCGAGCAATCGTCAGGTCTCATATTTGATCATTTCGTTGCGATCTCTAGATGCCTTTGATGATGTGCAGGTGTCTATTGATCAAGCCTTTTCAGGTACCTCTGATGATATCTAGGTACTTTGTCAAGGAACCCTTGAACATTTGGGCTAGTCCCACTGTTCGCCAAAATCAGATTGTTGCAATCTCCAGAAGATTCCCCCGTGACGCACCTATGGCGATGTATAGGTGAAGCGGCCAAATCTTTACTAGTGTCTATGGCGATGTATAGATGTCTAGTAAAGGTCGGAATTCTTCTTTAATCTCAGGTGTTCCCCCGCGATATGCCTATGGCGATGTATAGGTACAGCGGCCAAATCTTTATAAGTACCTATGGCGATGTATAGGTATCTTATAAAGGTCAGAATACTCTATCCCGGATATTTCCCCGCGACTCACCTATGGCGATGTATAGGTGGAGCGGCCCAATCTTTATGAATATCTATGGCGATGTATAGGTATTTCATAAAGGTTGGAATATTCTCTCAACCCCAGGTTTTCCCCCGCAATTCACTTATGGCGATGTATAAGTGAGGCGGCCAAATCCTTATGAGTACTTATGGCGATGTATAGGTATCTCATAAGGGTCGGAATATCCTCTTTAGTTCCTCCGTGATGCACCTATGGCGATGTATAGGCGCAACGGCCAAATCTTTACAAATACCTATGGAGATGTATAGGTGGTTTGTAAAGGTCGGAACGTTTTTGCATTTTTTTATCTCACGAATCCAGGTGATGATTGGATACGTTGAGCTTTCTTCGTGTTCATGTGTTTTGACTTGACTGCAGATCACCGACATTCATCAACAGTTTATCAGGCAATACCTATGGGACTGAGCCCAGACATTTGCCAAACAACAAACAAAGTTGAGTCGTACCTCGAATTGCATTATCTCGTACCAGTCAGGTAAGTAATTCCAGGTATGTTTTCTTTTCATGTCAACATGCATCATTTCTTATTGTATTAAAAAATGGGACTCATAATCCCGACAAAAATAACATTCATTGCATTTGTATAGTTGAAATTTAGGTATCATTTAGTCTTTGAATGCAACCTCTGCGAGCTCACCTTCAAAGAGGGGCAGCTGTTGACACCTAAATTTTGGCACGACATTTAGTGTAATTTGTATAGAAAAATAGGGATTAAATTTTTAACCCCTAAACAAAAATATTTAAATTGCATAACATATAGTTTAGGTTTAATTGCATTTTGCATCGGATTGGCGGTGGCAAGCGAGTTTAAAATTCGTCGAACGAGACTCGGTACTCTCGGAATGCAAGGGCCGGGAATTTCAAGTCGAACGGGCTCGGTTGTTTTAATTTGAGCTTAATTCAGCCCATTGTGTTTAATTAATTAGAAGCCCACATTAAATCAACCCATTTTAATGTTAATTAAAATTAAGCCCAAGCCTAAGCCCACTAGGATTAGAGCCCATCTAAGTTGACCTAGGATTAGTGCTATATATACATGTTATTAGGTCAGAATTAGAGGAGGAGGTCACAATTTAGAGATCAGAAATTTTTAGAGAGACACAAGTGTGAGAGAGAGGGAGAGAGAAAAGCGACGTCGCGCATCACCACCGGGGACGCCGCGCGTCATCGCACCTCAACCGCCCGTCGACGTCGCTACCTTCCACCCAACGCTGCTGCTTTTGCTCTCTCTCTCGCCACAGAAGCCCGAAGACGCCTTGCTGTGTTGAGTCCCCTTTGGCATCAACGTGGACGGTTGCTGCTTCTCTGATTCTTCACCAACGCTGCTGCTCCTCGTCCACTTCCTCCCAGAATCGCTCACTCCACAGAGCTTATTTGTGGAAACTCAAAACATGAAAGTTGTAGATCTACGAGTCCTTGATCTGTGGCTTTTGGAATCGGGTCAATCCGACGTGTATTGAGGAAGTTACGCCCATTTTTCCGGAATCGTGCAGTCTTGAAATTTTCTGTTCGGAGTCACTCGCCCACCCACGCATCAAATCCACCGAACAGCCGCCGCGCCGTGAGCCTCGCCGGTGCCCGTTGCTGTCATCGTCGTCGCAATCTCGATCCATAACTCAATCCCGACCTCGATTCAAATTTGGAAGTTATCCAAATTAGGTAAGATTATTATCCGATATATTTTCAGAATGTTCTAATTTCCTAGTTTGAATCGTTTGGAATATTACATGTATATCCGGTAGATATGGATAATGTTTGATATATCCGCGATATTTTCAAATATTCAAATTAGGAAAATTTCCTAATTTAGCAACGTATCTGGACGACTATTTGACCTTAACCCTAAGGTCCGATACGCGGCGATACGGGAAATTATCATCCTATCTATAATCACTTAGATACGATGATAAATTTCATTAGCTTTCCAAATTTGAATGATCGATTATCCGTTAATATCTATAACCCTATAGATATGACTGATAGTTCGAATTTTGTGCCTAATCCGAGTTTGAAACGAATTTGGCGGATCGCGTGGTTGATTTGAATCGGTTGTTATCCTTATTTGTTTGATTATCTTTCCTTTTTCAAATAAAACAGAAAATTCAAAAAATATTAGCTAGATTCAAATTAGAGTTTTGCATGTCTAGGATTTTTGAATATATCCCGAAGGATGAGATAAGTATTTAATTTAAATTAGGACTTAACGTGGCATGTTTCCTAATTTAAATTAGGTATTGTTTTGATTCTAACGGATTATTCACGTTATTTTATTATTCCGAATTTTCATAAAAACCCCCAAAAAAATGGTGAATTGTTTCATGTTTTACTAGGATATATTGCATTTTAATTTAAGTAATTTATAATTTCGAATTTTTAATCAAAAATCCCAAAAATAAATCATTCTAGGGTAGATTAAGTCATCATAGATTGCATGTTAACTTAGATATTTTTGAATTTCGAATTTTAAACAGAAAATACCAAAAAGAGGAAGTCATTAGGTTGCATGTTATTTTAGGCATGTTTTTTATTCCGAATTTCATAAAGAAAAATACCAAAAATAATCATTTGTACGTCATTAGAATTAGGTCATGTCGTCGCATGACATATAGTTTGCATGTTAGGTTGCATTAATTCGCATGTCAATTTTTGCACGTCATTGCATATAGATTAGATTTCATTTTTAAATAAAGTGAAAATCCAAAAAAAGGAAATTGAATGAGTTGCTTGTTAACTAGAGATCATATTAGGGTTGTCTGTATGATTTTTTCGCTAACAATGCAGATGCTTGCGTTGCATTCAGGTACGTTGTTCTCCTAAACTCGCAATTTATTTAATGCTTTTCTGGGTGTTAAATTGGTGGTTTGCGCACACGCATGAACACCTCACATGTTAGTAATTAAGCTAAAATGGATCCAAATTGCCTGCCAAAATATTTTTGAAATGAAAAGGTACCGAAAGGGCGTTAGACTAGATCTAGCGTAATCAAGTCCCCGAGCTTAGAATCTCTGGTTCGTAGAAATAAAACATATCTCCCTATGTTTTATTTAGGTTTCTAATCGACCTACCATAAACTGATTAGTGGCGACTCCGAGCATGAAAGCATTTGCACGTTAAGAACTTAAATCCTAAGTTGCGAATTGGTAGGGCTTGGGAGGGCCCGAGTTAAGTTCAATCTTAATAATCCATTAGCCCGAGAAATTGAATAAAATTTTTTTAGGGTCGCGACACCCGATTCTATGATTTGCTTGTCCGGTTCCTAATTTTAAAATTAAGGGACCGGTCTTATTGGTTTGGTTCCTGGTTTCAAGCAGAACCGGACCGAACTGGGAACCAATCACCCCTACAATTTACATTTTGATTATAATTTATATTGAATAATTCATTATTTCATAATTTTATAATTCATTATTTTTTTATTTCATAATTTATTTTTAAAATTTTTAAATTATGAACCGGAATCGGAACCGCTAAGGGCAGTTCCGGTTCTAGTTCACACATGGCCACGAATCGGAACTGCCAGCTTCGAACCGGAACTGGCTGGTTCCGAACCGTGGCCATGCCTATTATCAACTATTTTTCCCAACTTCTTAGGAAAAGCACATTTTAGGGCTCCGACCATCACAAATTCATGCATTATGAATCGTTCCAAATGATATCTTGTATCATTTTGTTGACCTTGATGATATGTGTTATCATGTCATCTCCAGAGTCCCATCAATAAAGAGCTAGCTTGATTCTAATTTTCTCAAGCCTCTCCTTTTGAGCCCCCATTCTTGGGAATATCAGAATGTGTATCATATGTACCATTGTTCCTGCAACGAATACAGAACAAAAGGATTATTCATAATCCATGATACATTAAGATAGGAAATGTTTATTCATATACATGTGACTTAACACTTGTATTTCGAAAATTATAGAGAAATACTAGAGAAAATGCCAAAGAATATACCCTAAGGTATGCATACATAGGGGTTCATCATGCATTTTCACACTCGTAAGTATAGCAAAATGTCATATAAATATTCCATAATGTAGAGTATTCCGATATGAATACGCCGATACCAAGAATGCCCAAATTGGAGTTCAAACAAGCTCGTATTGGCTAAAATAGTGCATTGGACGCTTTTTAGCCGATCTGAACCGATTCGGTCTGGTCAACGGTCAATGGGCTAGGTCAACGATCAATGTGTTGGGTTAACGGGTCGGGATCCGAGTTAACCCGGATTCGCACGTCGCTGACATTAGCATTGGCAGTAGGTGGCGTCCGACGCACCCCTTTGCCACGGCCGTGTATGCCTTCATGCGTCGATGCGCCCATGGCGTGTCGATGCGTGAGGATGCGTGTGGCCTCCTCCGATGATGCGTCGCCCCTCATTTTGTTCATCTTGATGAGTACTTCCTTTTTGTGTGATCAAAATTAAGTTTTGTCGAAAAGAACAAAACAAAACACGCATGAATAGTATGTCGACGCAAAGAAAACTGGCAAAAAACGAGACCGAAACAAAAAGTAGGTAGTATACACTTCAATTTCAGAGGGCATTCACATGCATGATTAGGAAATAAGTAAGCGTGCTCTGATACCAATGTTAGGAAAATTTATCCTTTGATCAACATACTTGAAACACATTCGAATAATGTGGAAAACGTGCTCAATATTCATCTACTTGTATCACCAATCATACAGGCATATCACATAACGAATATACCCGGTATTGCCACATATTAAATGCCGCTTTGCACTCTTGAAAGCAATCATCGATTGTCTTACGTACCCACTTGCATTATAAAGGAAAACCAGAGATGACATTCTTTCGAAGAGGTGTCTTATTGTGCATATAAAAAATCACGTTCGTTTGCCAAAGGGGGTCAACTATTTATAGTAAAAGGAAAATAACTACCTTGTGGACCTTGTGGTTCGTGGGCTAGGTTTGACCCATCTTGGGTGGCCCACCCATTATGCCTTTCAGTAATGAAATTCAAGAGTTTCACATGTGAGTTATGTCTAAAGGATAATACACATAAGTAAAAAGATGAAAGCACTATATAAACGCTTCTTCATTAGTGCTTAGGAGTTGATCCGTTGACGGTTGAGCGTTGTTTAGTCGAGTTGTTCATTCAAATAGTGTTTTACTCGGATTTTGATACTATTTTTCAATTAATTAATAGGAATACGAGTGCGCGGGCTTGAGTAACTATCATAAGTTGGTTTATGGTTTTCTTAGGTGAGTAATACTATCTCTTTTTTGAATTTGCAAAGTCATATCTTGAAAGTGGTAGAGATTTAATAGATAGTATGAGTTATCAAAGAGCATATTTCTTGCATAAATTGGATTGAACTTTTACTACCTTTTTAATTGGGTGAAAAGGCATTGCAAAGCCTTGTTTGAAATAGTTGGAAAAGCTCATTTGTGAATGAATTTATTAAAGGCTTGTGAAGGGAATTGCCAAAAGCTATATGAATTGATTGCGAAAAGCTTTATGAAATGCATTCTATTTGATAAATGAAATTGTGAAAAGTTATACGAATTGAATAGTGAACTTGTTCATGAGATGGTTTCTGGTTTTGAAGGTGAGACTATAGGAGAATGAGGTTTATGCTCATCTCGTGAAGATTAGAACCCATTGAGGGGGGAGTATGTTAATTTTTGTAAAGATGTCCTTTTGAGCCGAACCACCGGCTGATGTGGTGGTAGACCTAGCTAAACGGGGTAAACTTATTCGCTTTTATCACAAGCATTAAGCGTAAGCATAGTTAGATATTGAGCATTAGATTGTGTAATGGAATGGACCATTGACGCTAATTTGATTAAGATTAATCAATGGTTGTTGATAATTTTGATTGATTTTATATGTAAAAAGCTTTATTGTAAAGACATTATTCACCTTTTATAGTTTACGTATATTCTATTATGGATTAGAATTGTTGAGTTATGATACTATTTTATAAAAGTGCATAGTCAATCTTTAATCTACTTAGAAGAGATGTATTACTCACTAGACTGTGGTTAATCATTCCGTTTATCTTACTTGCTTTTCAAGTTTTTCAGCTAGTTGCAAGTAAGACAAGAGCATTTATGTTATGAAGAGGATATTTTGATAGTGGAAGTTTTTTGTATGAGTAGTTTATGTTTCAAATGAACTTCTAAGTTTAGTTGCTAGTTGGAGATGTATATATCTTTTCGATGGATATTATGGAAACTCTGATATTATAACCAATTGATTTTTTTATGAAATATATATATGGATGTATATATTTCGATAACAAGTTGATGATTGTTATGTTTAAGATCGCGTCCTTTGGGAAAAGGACAACTATGTCATTGCCTTTGTCCCTGTAGAGTTGGGGTGTCACATTATGACATCCCTAGAGTAACTCACTGAGATATTATTCACTTTGGCTTATCCTATACTGAGCCTCACGATTTTGTTCTTTGGCATATAGGTGGGCAACTTACTAGGAGGTCACCCATCCTAGGAGTGCTCTCACCTGAGCAAGCTTTACTTTGGAATTCCAAAGCTAAGCATTGGCATCACATGAAAAGGCGAATTCATGAGTAAACTTTAGTTTTCACGCATATCTCATAACCACTCTCCCCCTGTTCGGTTCATTCATGTCCCATTCGCCATTCTAGAAGCCTACTAGGATTCGCTCCTTGTCCAGACCCTATGACCTTGGTGACCACTCCTCGCCCTCATCGAACTGGATTGTTACAGGCTTACCAACTTCTGCCTAGTTCATCCCCCAACTACACACTTACTGGAGGAAGTCCTACTCAAATACCATATTACGACATCCTTGGATTAACTCATTAAGGTATTGCTCATTTTGGCCCATCCCATACCAAGCTTCTCATATCGAGCTCGACAACATTAGATTCAGATAAGTGAGTCCCTCATCATTACAACTCATAATCAGATATTATCCTCTTTTTTTTCCAATAAGCAAGAGTTTATTCAATTAAAATACATAAGTAGGGGAGCAATCCTATTACAAGATAAAACACACAAGCTCAAGCACTAGGAAGCACTAGGAACTCTATCAATAAGATGAAATTGAAGAGCAGGGCGTGAGTATCCTGCTTATGTCCTTACTAGACAAAAGATGAGCGTCTTGTTTTTTGGAACAACTGAACTTGATACTTGTATAAATTGTACAAGTTTTGAGAACAACTTAGGCTATTCTAAACGTTTGGGAAAAGAGAATGAGTAGCATTATTATGATCATAACATAGGTAGCTTACAGGAATTGATCTACTTCCTAGTTGGCCATTGATGAAAACATGCAGAGCATAGCTTATCCTGCTGATCACAATAACTTAGGTAGCTTACATGAATTGATCTATTTCAACTAACGAAGGCTCCTAATCAATGGTGAGAGAAAAACATACGCATGTAAACAGACATGAAAATAGTAGTTGATTCATCAAGAAGACTGCCAGTGGAAATGAGAGAACTCCAAGACAAAACTGTAATGTGATGACTTTAAAATAAATCGAGTTTTAGCAACCGATTCACATCTCATCTCTAATTCTCCAACAATCGTGAACTATTCTTGAAGAAATGCCACTCATGCCTTTTGTCCTGCTACATCTTTGCATTGACCAAATCCTAAGAAAATTACCAAAAAAGTCCTAAACTTACTATATTTTTGTCAATTCTGTCTTAAATATTGTGTCAATTGTGCCATTTGTGTCAATGTTTGGAAGAAAGTCATCGTTGTGGACCCCTAATGGCAAAAAAAAAGGCTGTTGCACAGTATTTGATGCGAAATTATCTCAAAAATCTAGCGGTGGCACAAACCATTTGAAGAGGCGCCGAGATAAACATCTTGCTGCAATGGTCAGGCCTGGGAGGAGCTCCGTCGTCGATCCTCCAACCGGCCACAGTTAAAGCCTATTCAAGTAAGATGAGGCCTAGGCTCAATGCCTAATTGCATGGTATACCCTTGCCATTGAGGTACAATTTGGGTTCGCCATTGCTACCTATACTATCCCTAGTCTCTCTAGCTTTTTTGGGCCAGCCCCGGCAAGGTTGGTGCCATTGCTACTTGTACTCTCCCTAGTCTCAAATTTTCTATTAATCTCAAAATTGAAAAGACAAATTTGCCAACATAAGATAATAAAAAAAAGTTTTTTTTTGTCAAAGTAACATTTTATTTGTTTCCATAGAAAAACTAGAGAGATACAATCCAGTAAAACCAAGATAAATCCTAAACATGTTCAAAATAAAACAAGCTCTAGATAACAAGATGAATTATTAGAAAAATGTTAGGGGTCACAGGCTAAAAGAATAGATTTGTTAAGAATAATAACGTACAAGACAGGAATGTAAAATTTTTGTATATTTCCATATATGGAAAAGAGTACATGGATAACCTATTTAAAAGCTTTATTAGATGACTATCTAAGGAATCAAAAGAATTCAAATCACATATGCATAATCAAAATAGATGTTGAAAATCAAAGAAAATATCCAAAATATCTCTAGAAGATATCTAAATATCTCTAAAATTTGCTCTCGGTCACTCCGCTCCCAGACCTCACCGCTCCTCACCCAATCATCGTCCTTGTTTCCCACTTCTCGCGAGCTTCAGTTTATCATCCATCATAATCTCTTCTTTGTCGGGTCCGTCATAGTGAGCTTCAAGTCCTTCATGAGATTCAAGTTCGTTGACCACGAGCTTCAAGTCCTTACGCTTGAATATAGGGAAAATTCTCTCAAGTTAGATGAGATCTATCTAGGGATCTCATCAACGCTTGCTTTGTCTCCTATGAAATTTTGGCAGTGGTCATTCACATATGAAGCAGAGTTCTTTGAATAAACAAAGGTAGGGTTTTATGTTTCTTCTTAGTGCTAATATAAGTAGCACCGACACTGACATGCGATACGTGACACAACACGCCGACACGTCATTTCTAAAAAAATGAGAATTCCAATGCGTTAGGACATATTGTATATTAAATCCATATTTTTATATATACCTGATAAATTATCATTTTTATGATTATTGCAATCAAATTAATTTGATTCTAATCCATAAATAAATAAATAAATAAACAAATAAAAGAGTGTCAGACGAGTGTTGGTGTTTGACATGCCCGACACGTGTCCAACACGACAGGGAGGCCTTCAGAGAGTGTCTATGCTTCCTAGGTGCTAATAATCCGATTTTCAGTTATCAACAATTGCGGTCCTTTTGTTTTATGGGAATTTACATTAGCTAAGTAAGAAAATGGAGGTTTTCGGTCATTTCTTCCCCTCCTATAAGGGCGGTTACGAAAATGGATTTGCATGCGATGGCAGTTATTTGGGTTTTGACATTTGTTGAGAAAAATCCCTAATGAGTTTTGAGGAATGACAAAACTATCTATTACTGATCAGAATTACACTTAAGTTTTTTGATGCAGGTAAATACTAAGTAATCATACTTAGTCGATGAAAGGACTTTATCATCAAACTCAAAATTACTCGTCAGATTTAATGAGTATTATTTTTGGCAAGTTTATGCAGGATAATCAAATTGATATTTCAAGATATTCAAATTGGCAATCACAAGATCTCTCCTTAAACACGAAGAACTACACTTATGAAAACCTTGATTTGATTGTATGGGCGATCAAATCACTTAGATAATGTTTCTTCTTCTAACGGCTATGCATATTCTTTTGGGAAGTTTCTCCAACGATTTAATTTAGAGATCAGTCCTTTAAAGATTTTTCGACGGATAGATTAGAAGTAGAGGAGTATAAAAGGAGTGCAAACGTCATACAAGAGAATAGAACTAGAATCGAGAATTCCAAAGTCTGAATAGAGCTTCGATCTTACATACTTGTGATTACTGTTTTTCACGTTGTGATTTTAGAAAGAAAATTACTTGAGTGAGAAGTGTACGTGACAATGTAGTCTATCATTTGAGAAGCACTACTTTTATAATCTTCTAGTGATTCAATAGTGAAACACAGCCAACAGACTGCCAGCGTGGAGAGTGGACATAGACTCGATAAAGCCGAACTACTATAAAGATCTGTGTGTAGTATTCTCTATTCCTAAATTTTTATTTATTATTACTGACATTATATTGCATACATATATGTCAAACAAGTTGTTCAGAACATTATCTTAGTCATCAGACGCAATCATCTAACAATAACTTTTATATAAGTTTGTAATACTCATCCATCTGATATTAATCATGCGAGTTGTTGACCTCGACTATAATCATTCCGCATGTTTAAATTATACAATTTTATAAAATCACCTATTCACCCCCCCTCTAGGTGATAGCACTAGTCGTGACAATTGGTATCAAAGCCTAGTGCTCATTTTTCTTTGAAGTGTTGTTTTACTTCTAAGCTAACGATTCTTGGTGGCTAGTAATGCTGAGTCAAGTCATAACAATAGACCACTTTATTTGAATGGATTTGAATATAGTGTCTGGGAAAACAAGATGAAGACATTCATCTTGGGAATAGATCAAGACATGTAGGATATCGTTGAACATAGAATCATTCCAAACAAAACAAAATCCCCAGAAACTTCAAAACGGCAAAATGAGACACCTTCTTATGAAGGAATTAGAGAGCAAATCAGACCTCAAGCTTTACCTCTCTTGGCCAAGGAAATTTCTAGAAGAATCCATCTGGATGCAAAGATTAGAATGGCCATATACAATGGTCTAGCAAGTATTGAATATAAATGAATTGCAAATCTCAAAACTGCAAAAGAAATTTGGGATCGTCTTAAGCTTGTCCATAAAGGAACAAAAAGAGTCAAGGAGACAAATCTCAACATTCTTCTTGGTTTGTACGAGTCTTTCACTCAGAAACCAAATGAAACAATTTCTGAGATGCAGAGCAGATTCACTGAGATCGTAAATGAGCTTGAATTTCAAAACAATCCTATTTCAGAACCTATGAAGGTGAACAAATTACTGAGAGCTCTTTCGAAAGAGTGGAACAACATCAAAGTTTCTATTCGAGAAACCTCAAGGGATCAGACCACTCACGGTGGACGAACTTATTGGAACTCTTCAATCATATGAAACTGAAAAGTTTTTAGAAATTGAAAAACCCAAGGTAAAAAGTCTATTGCTTTAAAAACTAACATTGATTCTGATGACACAGATATGGATTCATATGAAGATGAAGATGAAGAATTGGCTCTAATGGTCAAGAAACTGAGAAAGATGACAAAGAAGGTGAAGATGAATAAGTCAAAGAAGCAATTCAAGAATTCTGAGCCATCAAAAGCCAAGAAGCTAAATTTTCAGAAGAAATCTAGTGCCAAAGATGAAGAAAACGAAGATGTGATATGCTTCCACTGCAAAAAGAACGGATACATAAAGCTCGAATGTCCTCTTCTCAAGAACAAAGGAAAATATGAACGATAGAAGAAGGCTTTCAAAACTAAAATATAGAGTGATTCAGAGGATGATGAAAGCAAACAAGAGTTTGCCAATATTTGTTTGATGGCAAATTTAGACTCAGAATCAAGTTCTAATGAAGAAGATGAAGTAAGTAATTCTAATATTCCTGAAGCAGCTGCAAATTATATTGATGAGTTAATCTATGTTAATAAAACTGCCTTCAAAACGATTTCTGTATTGAAGAAGGAGATTCTATCTCTAAAAAGTGCGACTCAAAATAAGGATATTGATGAGTCATTAAAATGTTTAAAAAAGAAAAATAATCTTTTAAAATAGCAAGATATTTTGCAAAAGGATAAAATTGATTTCTTGAAAAAAGAGTTTAATCTTATCAAGGAGAATAAAGATTCTCTTAAAATGGAAAATGATTTACTGAAAAAGGAAATTTCTGATCTGAAAAATATTTCTAAGGAAAATTTTGATCGCATCTCTAATGAAAAAGAACTTTTGAAAAATGAAATTTCTAATATAACCAAGAAATTCTCAATGGGTTCGAAAAATCTTCAACATATTCTGTCAATTCAACTTCCTTATTATAATAAATCAGGTCTGGGTTTTGAGAAAAATATTGAATTGAAAAATACTTTTCCGAATGTTAAAGAACGACTAAAGAAAAGACCTTCTAAATTTGCTTATAAAAATCACTTTCAAAAGCAGTTTGTAAAATTCAATGGTCAGACTTCCCAAAAATGTTCAAATTGCGGTGATTCAAATCACTTTAAGAGTGACTGTCATAAGGTTTGAAGACCTGTTCAAAGAAATATTCTGAGAAAGACTGATCCTAACCAAAATGAACCCAAGAAAATATGAGTACCAAAAAAAAGTGAGTTACTTATATTTTGCAAGTACCAAAGAAAAGAAAGAACAACTGGTATCTTGACAGTGGTTGTTCAAGACACATGACCGAAGATCCTCTGAAATTCATTGAGTTAGAAAGAATTAAAGGAGAAAGTGTATCCATTGGAGGCAACAACAAAGGAAAAATAATTGGCAAGGGAACTGTCAGAATCGATAATCTCATTATCAATAAAGTCTCACTTGTTAAAGGTTTGAATTTCAATTTAATTAGCATTAGTCAATTATGTGATATTGATTACAAAATTACTTTCCAAGAAAATAAATGCTCTAGGATAAATAAAGACAATAACCAATCATTTACGGGTCGAAGACATGGAAACATCTACCTACTAGACATAAATTCTAATGACCTACAATGTTTCGTTTTCATAAAAGATGAATCTGATCAGTGGCACAGGAAGCTCAAACATGTCAATGTCAAGTTAATTTCCAAAATAGCTTCCAAGAAACTTGTCAAAGGATTGCCGGAACGAAATTTTAGAAGCACATAATTATGTTTAGCTTGCTATAAAGGTAAGTAGGTAAGAAGTTCATTTAAATCAATAAATTATGTCAGCACTAACCAAGCTTTGTAGTTACTTCATATGGACATTTTCAAACCTACTCAAACTCTAAGTCTTGGAGGTAAGAAATACCGTTTAGTTATTGTAGACGATTATTCAAGATTTACTTGGGTATTCTTTTTGGCTCATAAAAGTGAAACATTTGAATATTTCTCAAAATTTGCCAAAAAGATACAAAATGTAAAGGGTTACAACACTATTTCAAGCATTAAATCCGATCATGGAAGAGAATTTGAAAATCAAAATTTTTCTTATTTCTGTGATGAAAATGGTATTCAAAATACCTTTTCTTGACCTTATACTCCTAAACAAAATGGTGTAGTTGAAAGAAAGAATAGAAATTTGCAAGAAATGGTTAGAACTCTTCTATTTGAAAACAAAATTCCAAAATATTTTTGGGCTGAAGCTATTTCAACAGCTTGTTATATTTCAAACAGAATTTTTCCAAAACAAATTCTTGAAAAGACCCCTTATGAATTGTTCAAAGGTAAAATTCCTAATGTCTCATACTTTCGAATTTTTGGATGTATATGTTTTATTCTTAAAAATCCTAATGATCGTGTCGGTAAGTTTGATGAAAAATCAGATGAAGGAATATTTCTTGGATACTCAACAACAAGCAAGACTTATAGAGTATATAATAAAAATACTCAAACTGTGGAAGAATCATTAAATGTCAAGTTTGAAGACTCAATTCAGACTCAATAAGATAATTCTGACATTGAAAACCCAGCATCTGAAGAACCTGACATAGCATCTGATAAATTGACAGCAAAGATCTGATGAAGCTCAGGAATCCTCAAACCAACAAGACAATGGTGAATCATCAAATCTCAATAATGAAAATGATGAAAGACTCAACAAAAACTGGAAGCAAAAATCCAGTCATCCCAAAGACCTCATCATTGGAAATTTAGATGAAGGAATCAAAATCGGAGCAAAGGCAAAAGAAGTCATAAATACATTGGCCCTCATCTTTGAAGTTGAACCAAAGAATGTTGAAGATGCGTTGAAAGTTGAAAGCTGGATTGAAGCTATGCAAGAGGAACTTTTACAATTCCAGATCAATCAAGTATGGAAACTTGTTCCTTGACCCAAAAATCATTTAGTTATTGGAACAAAATGGGTATTTCGAAATAAACTGGATGATCAAAGAAAAGTCATCAGAAACAAAGCAAGACTTATGGTCAAAGGATATTCACAAGAGGAAGGAATAGATTACGATGAAACTTATGCTCCGGTGGTCAGGTTAGAACCAATAAGAATTTTACTGGCTTATACTTGTTTCTATAGTTTTAAGCTGTTTCAGATGAATGTCAAAAGCACATTCTAAAATGGCTACATTAAAGAGAAAGTATATGTAGAACAACCTCCAGGTTTTTAAGATCCTCACAAGCCTGATCAGGTATATACTCTCAAGAAAGCATTATATGGTCTCAAACAAGCACCACATGCTTGGTACGAAAGACTGAGCAGCTTTCTAGAACAAAATAGATTCACAAAAGATAATATAGACACTACCCTATTCATCAAAAGAAAAGGTAAAAATATTTTAATTGTTCAAATTTATGTAGACTATATCATTTTTGGTTCTACAAATGAAAAATCGTGTAAGAATTTTTCTAAAATGATGCAAAGTGAATTTGAAATGAGCATGATGGGTGAGTTAACTTTCTTCCTTTGATTACAGATTAAACAAACCAAAAATGGCACCTTTCTTTGTCAAGAAAAGTATGCAAGGGAAATTAAGAAAAAGTTTGGTTTGGTAAATTGCAAAAAGACAGATACTCCAATTTCATATTCCATTAAACTAGACAAGGATGAAAAAGGAAACCAGTAGATAAAAAATTATATAGAAGCATGATTAGTTTCTCTTTTATATTTAATTGCTTCACGATCAAATATTCTATTCAGTGTTTGTTTGTGTGCAAGATTTCAATGAGAACCAAAAGAATCTCATCTTACTGTAGTCAAAAGAATTATCAAATACGTTAGCACCAATCCTACACTTGGATTGTGATATCCTAAGGGATCAAATTTTACACTCATTAGATATTTTGATGTTAATTATGCTGGTTGCAAGATAAATAGGAAGAACACTTTAGGAATATGTCAATTATTAGGACACATGCTTGTTTCATGGTACTCAAAGAAGCAACAAACTATAGCTCTTTCAATGGCAGAAGCTGAATACGTCTCACTTGGAAGTTGCTGTGCTCAAATTCTTTGGATGAAACAACAATTGAGAGACTTCAACATCAAAGACTCAACTGTAGAGATCAAGTGTGACAATACCAGCGCCATCAATCTAACCAAAAATCCTATTCTACATTCTAGAGCTAAGCATATTAATATTAAGCATCATTTTATCCGTGATCATGTTTTAAAAGAAGATATTAATGTTCAATTTATAGACACTAAACAACAATTAGCTGATATTTTTACAAAACCTTTAGAAAAGAAAAGTTTTGAGCTTATTAGAGATAAACTAAACATCATTAACCCACTTTATTGAGATGTGAAGAATAAACTCTCATTTTATCTGATGACTTATTTGATCAAGCATATATTTGAAGTGTTTGATTTTGGCGCGCAACTCATCTTATAAAAGGTATGTATATCTCATATATTTTGAATATAATGATTGTTTAAAATTAGTTGTTTTAATTGATACCATTTGACAATTATAATCCCAAAATTTTCAGAATATAATTTCCGAAATTTCCCATAACTATCAATTGACAGTTTCCAAAAAGGATTTTGTAAAAACCGATATATTGCACTCCTCGGTTTAAAACCTTTTTCATCTTCTCTCTCATTTTCTCACTCTCTCCGAGCACACATTCTACTCTCTGAAACCCTAAAGATCTCCAAATACACGTCTTACCCTAAAAGATCTCTTCTTTCTCTTTGGAAACTCAAAAATCTCTTTAATGGCACCAAAATCAACCACTGAATCAAATAAAGGAATCAAGGGTTCTAGACGATTGAACTGAATTGCGGGAATGTTCACCAAAGCAAACAAAGATGGAGAAGCAGAGAAAATTGATATCTCTAGCTCAAGCTCTAAGAAAGAGTCGTATGAAGGTAATAAATCTCCACGAATCCCTATTCAAGAACGTTATCGTTTTGTTATGGCAAGACGACTGATAAAAATCATTAGAGTACTTCGAGAAAATCGGAGTGACCAGAGTACTGTATATGCCGTGTGTAAAACATTAGGTTTTCTGTCTGAACGTGAAGTTATGGAAGAATATGAGAAGGGTATAAGGCTTGAAAGATCACCTGTTGCTGAAAAGGGGATAGTTCTTAGAGAAACCTCTAATGTTAAGGAAACTCCTGTGGCTATAAAGAAAGGAGTTTCTCGAAAAGGAAAAGAGAAAGTAGGAAAACATTCGAATGTTTAAGGAGATGAATTCGTTGGTGAGGAGGAACTGCAGACTTTGGAGAAAAGCAAAAACATTGATACTAAGAAGGAGGATAATGATGAGAAACTATTTGCTGAGTTTGTGCCCATTTCTGGAATTCCTCCTGATGACAAGAAAAGTGATAGCTTGTTTAGAAACAAAACTCATCAAGTTCCTTATAACTCTCTTCTAGCCAGAGGAATAATGAATAACAGAATTATAGACTTCAACTTCTTTGAAAATTTCAATATCAAAATTCAGAGTTTGATTGAAAACCTTAATTTTCAAAAAATGTGCTCTCTCTCTCACAAAGTCTACCCTGAACTCATGGCTTACTTTTATTGAAATCTATCATTCATTTCACCTGCTAAAATTGAGTTTTCTGTTTTTTAACAAGATTACAAGTTATCAGTCTTTGATCTCTCTGCCATTCTAGGAGTAAAACATATAGAATTTTCTTTTATTCCTATCACTTCAGATTTGGCATATCAATCTCTGTCTGGTGACTCATCCTTCATCAGAGGTTCTACATCTCATGTATCTCACACTCTTTTTCCTCTAAATTCCATTGTCCTGCACAAAATCATCATCAATTGTCTTAGACCCAAAGGATCTTCCAAAACTGATGTCTCTCGATATGAGGCAAAGTTGATTTGGGCAATTCAAACCACCTTTCTTGTTTCTCTGTCCCATATGATTCTTTTTCAAATGTATAGAACCGTCAAGAAGAGAAAGGGTCAACTCCCTTATGGAGTTTTGATCACCGCTATCTTTGAGTATTTGAAAATCTCTATTTCTGCAAAACTCAAAGGTAGACCTCTTCAAACTATGACTATTGGAGAACTCATGATGACTAAGATGGGATACAGATTTGATGGTGAAAGTTGAAAGGATAAAAAGAAGATTATTCCTGCTGAAATGATGATTGCACAAAACAAGGGCTCTGTTAACATTTTTCATGATACTGATGAGGAGGAATCAATTGAATCCTTAGTAAGAAAGAGGAAAGTACAGCCGACGGCCTCCAAAACTGACAGACCAACCAAAAGAACTCAAGCTACAGCCAGTGATTCTAATGAGATGCAGATATCCGATGAACAATCTGTTGAATAATCTCAAGCTGATGAAAGAAGCCTTGAGGAGTCAAAGTTTATGCAATGACTAATTATTCAAGATGCCAAGCATAAAGCCCGTGCAAACAGACATGCTGCCACTCAGCTTGAAATTCAGAGACTGCGAGATGAGGAGGAACACTTGATGAAATCACTAAGTGACATCATCAACAAAATAGTCATGGAAAATCAACATGAATACATGGCTACTGTAGAGAAAGAAGTAGGCCCTCTAGGAGACAGGGGGAGTTTGAACATGACCATGAAGCTAAAATGCATGAGGAGTTTGAGCAAGAAAATGCTCGCAATGATGAGGAAAATAGCATTAATCTAGCTGAAATGCACGAGGAGTTTGAGGAAGAAACTGCTCAAGATGTTGACAACAATGACTTTAATCAGCCTAACATGTAGGAGGACCACAATCAGAATGCACAAGAGGTAGCTCCTTCAAAAGCAACTTTTGTAGATTTTCCTCTTGAAGGAGATGATTGTGAAAACAATCTATCTGAAGCTCAACAGAGAGGCAAAGGGAAGGAAGAAGCATTTGTTGACATTCAAACCACTCGCACTCCTTCTGGATATAATATCTCCTCATTCATGTTAGACCATGCAGCCATTATCGATCTAAGATGGAGACAAGCTGCAGTTCAGAATGAAATCCAGGAACTCTGCAATGAACTTAAAAAAGGAATTCAAGAGATCAAGGACTTGATGAAAGCAAGAATCAACAATTGGAAGATTCAAGTTAGAACTGATGTACAAATTGCAGTAATTAACATTGCAAGCCACTTTCATCAGCTCTCATTACATATTGAGTAACGATTGAATCAACTTTTTAGCTTTAGTCTTGTCCAAGTGCCTTTCTTATCTGCACCTTTTGGAACTTCTTCATTTGAACCTGTAGGACCATCCGCCCCTCCAACAAATCAGCCAAATTGATCACATCTCTTCCCAACTTGTCATTTCTGAGCTATTTGTTTCAACTTTCAATATTGAATTTTGTTAAATGTTTGACTTGTTGTGAACTTTGACTATTGACATATGATTCGACAATGGTTGTTTGACTTACTTTTATTGCGTTTTTATTGATTATGCTATCTATCATTTCTGCTGATGTTAAAAAGGGAGAGAAGTATTAAAGCGGTAGAAGATGTGAATGCAAGTATGGAAGCGGCAGAATATGAATATTGATTTCACAGCTTAATAATACTTTATAGGGTTAATACCATCAAAAACCTCAAACTGATATATGTGATAATTTTACCCCGAACATATCCTAAAAAACCCTAAACTAGTACACATGTGACAATTTTACCTCGAACTAAAATTTTAATATCATTTTTTCGAATTTTTATTAATTTTTTTTTTGTTCATCTTCAACCTCTGGCTGGTCGCCGGATCGGCGACGGGCCAGAGGCAGAAGCCGGTGAGGTCAGCCCCTCCGGATGCTGGCAAGGGCCGCCCTCACAAGCGTCGGGCGAGGGCTGCCATTGCAAGCGTCGGGTGAGGGCTGCCCTTGCTTGGGCGGGCGAGGACAGCCCTCGCCCGACGCCGGCGAGGGCCGCCCTTGCCGGATTTGGCAAGGTCAACCCTCGTCGGCATCGGGCAAGGGTTGTCCTGGCCCGCCCAGGCTAGGTTAGCCCTCGCCCGACTCGGGCGAGGGCCGCCCTCGCTAGATTTTGCGAGAATGGTCCTCGCCTGAGTCGGGCGAGGGCAGCCCTCGCCGGCATCGGGCAAGAGCTGTCCTCGCCAGCCCAGGCAAGGGCAATCCTCGCCCGACGCCGGCGAGGGTAGCCCTCGCCTAAGTCGGGCAAGGGCCGACCTCGCCTGCCCAGGCGAGGACAGCCTTCGCTCGACGCTGGTGAAGGCCGACCTCGCCTAGGCGGGCGAGGACAGCCCTTGCCCGATGCCGGCGAGGGCGACCCTCGCTAGATTCAGCGGCTGGCGGGGTCGACCTTGCCGGCTTCCGCCTCTGGCCGTTCATCGGTCCAGCGACCGGCTAGAAGTTGAAGATGAAGAAAAGAAAATCAAAAAAATAAGAAATAATATTAAAAAATTATTAGTTCGGGATAAAATTGTCACGTGTGTACCAATTTGAGGTTTTTCGTGGTTAAAAAAATAGTTTAGAGTAAATTTGTCACGGGTTTACCAGTTTGGAGTAAAATTGTCACGGGTGTACTAGTTTTGGGTTTTTGGTGATAAAAAAAAAAGTTTGAGGTAAAATTTTTGCAGGTGTACCAGTTTGGGATTTTTGTAGTAGAAAAAATAGTTCGGGATAAAATTATCACACATGTACCAGTTTAGAGTTTTTGGTGGTATTAACCCTACTTTATATATGCTTCGAAAGTTTTGTCATCTGATTAGACTATTTACATCGCATATAAACATTTTTGTCATCATAAAAAAGGGGGAGAATGTTGAGAAAAATCCTTAATGAGTTTTGAGGAATGACAAAATTGTGTTACTAACCAGAATTACATTTAAGTTATTTGATGCAGGTAAATACTGAGTCATCAAACTTAGTCGATGAAAAGACTTTATCATCAAACTCAAAATTACTCGTCAGATTTAATGAGTGTTATTTTTGGCAAGTTTATGCAGGCTAATCAAATTGATATTTCAAGATATTCAAATTGGAAATCACAAGATCGTTCCTTAAATAAGAAGAACTACACTTATGAAAATCTTGATTTAATTGTATGGGTGATCAAATCACTTAGAGATAATGGTTCTTCTTCTAACGGCTATGCATCTTCTTTTGGGAAGTTTCTCCAACGATTTAATTTGGAGATCAGTCCTCTGAAGATTTTCCAACTAATATATTGGAAGTAGAGGAGTATAAAAGGTGTGCAAACGTCGTTCAAAACAATAGAACCAGAATCAAGAATTTCAAAGTTTGAATAGAGCTTTGATCTTACATACTTGTGATTACTGTTTTCCACGTTGTGATTTTAAAAAAAAAATTATTTGAGTGAGAAGTATATGTGATAATGTAGTCTATCATTTGAGAAGCACTGCTCTTGTAATCTTCTGGTAATTCAATAGTGAAACACAGCCAACAGGCTGCCAGTATGGAGAGTGGACGTATGCTCAATAAAGCCAAATCACTATAAAGATCTATGCGCAGTATTCTCTATCCCTAAACTTTAATTTATTATTGTTGATATTACTGCATGCATATCTATCAAACAAGCTCGTCGGAACATCATATTAATCATTAGACGCAATCATTTGACGCTAACTTTTATATAAGTTTGTAATACTCATCCATCTTATATTGATCATACGAGTTGTTGACCTCGACTATATTCATTCCGCCCATTTAAATCATACAATTTTATAAAATCACCTATTCACCCCCCCACTAGGTGATAGCACTAGCCGTAACAATATTTTCAATTTTCATATTATATATAGAATTGTGAGTGTTGGGATGCTTGGTGTTGTTGCTGTTAACTGCTGAGTTATGTTGAGAGAAGCTTGCAGAGCGATGCTTCATAAGAAAGTTTTAAATTGAGATACTGAGTGAAACACCGATAGGAAAATAGACTGTGTTTGCGAGAGCATTTGGTCAAAGCAGCTTGTGTTTGGTGAGAATAATCTATTTATTTTGTATGGTGAGAGCGAACATTGCAATAGTTTTGTACTATTTTCACCTGTTATAGTTCTCTCGTGTCTCCATCCCCACGTTTGCTTCGAGGTACCTCTGAACTTCCCATTGGTTGCATTAAGAAGGGAAATGAAGGGAAATAGGGAGATCGCCACTTTCTTTCTCCAACTTCTTTAGATGCCATGGAAGGATTGAAAGAGCATTGGAACTGTAGATAGACCACTACTTTCTTGCTCTTAGTGTCTTTGTGATATCAAGTATTTATTTGATAACCTCCGATATTGGGACATACTGAAGTTGCTTTTTCTGTATTTGCAGGAGCAAAGTATTGATTTAGTGACAGAATTTAATTCATTGATTTGACAAGTCTACTACATCCGAAATAAATGAGAAGGAAGGCCTTTGGAGGCCTGCAAATTACAGTTGTAAATGTTTTTTGTGCTTGAATGCGAAGGTTTGCTTCGATATCGCCTCTTAGTTGGGAACGGCTTTTTTTCTTATTTAGTAGTTGTCTGTCTTATTGTTAATGGAGCCATCCCCTGCTGAGTTACGAAGTTTCCACATGTTAAGATCAAATAAAATAGCTTCCTAAACATTTGGAGTTACCTTGCTGAGTTGCTAAACTTTAAGTGATGGTCAATTATGCACTTTAGAAGAAGTTTATGCTGTGTGATTGTCGTGCAATCATTGGTGATGAGAATTCCTGCCAAGTCATCGCTGTGCTCTTGTGAAGAAAAAAATTAATTGAAGCCGACCTTCAATGAAGCAGAAAGAGGGAGAGAATTTTATTGAGTGAACTGATAATTTCATGGTGACAATGTACTACACTTTGGGGTTGTGATCGGTTGTTGTAATTGTATTTTTGGAGCTATAGATTAGTTGTTGTAGAATGGGCTATGACAAGTGGGACGTTTCGTTATTTTGTAAGCTCATTGGTTGTCTTAACAGATTAGGCAACTGCGTGAACAACAGCTTTATTAGACAGATGACATCATGCAGGGAAAATATTTAGTGCCAAGGTCACCAAGTACGAGTATTAAAGACGGATGGCAGAACGCAATGGAGTACAAAGTGCTCCAACCACTTCACAGATCTGCTATATGTGCGAACCGAAAATTATAAAGTCCACCAAATACGATAGTTGATGCTCGTATTTATAGCATAAGACTCTTCAAACCTAACATATAGGACATTACTTCATCTCACAACCTTCCGTACCCTTAATTGATACTTTTACAGCATATCGGGTTTCTTTATCTGACCATGGAGGAACAGGCTCGAAGGATGACATATGTCAATACGATTCCCCCATTTCTGAATTTCCAAGGTGATTCACCAATGTGACGATGAAAAAATGATCATTCCTCTCGTAAATGAAAACAAGACTATCAACTGGTTGCCCTAGGGAGGCAGATCGATCTGTGACCGCTAGGGCAAAAGCATTCCAATGGTATGCCATCAAAGTGAAAAGGTAACTCGAGGTTTTGCCATCCTCCTCATGAAAGAAGATGGCGTCAACACAACAAAAGTTAAAAGGCATTTTTTTCCCAAACGTTCCACCTAACCAGATGAAAAAAATTACAAGCAGTATGCAATGGTTCATGTAATCCTATATTACAGGAAAGCTGGTCGTATCTGATGCTAAAGTATTCAGGTTCTTAATAACATGTAGGAGCAGCTCAACATATGAATCTTTTGTTGTCTGGGAAATCATATTAGTATAATTCTAGCTTGAGAGCCAAAGGTTACCTAACATGAACTAATTAGTGGAAGACGTATGACCGAGTGTTGAGGGGTGTGTAGGCTGGAAACTGACTGATGCTACTTTCTATGGAGACAGGAGATGGAAGTGAAGGAGGGCCCCGGTAATCAGCATGAATTTCAACAAAAATTTTAAGAGGATAGCGCGGAACTCATTCACGGTCATTGTTTCCTTCTTAAGGAGGACTTCCGCAATCTTGTCTATGGCCTCCTGATTATTCCTTATTTGACTCAATGCAATTTCGTACACACTATCTGAAATTTTCTTCAGCATCAATGTCTTCCGTAAGCTTTTACGACATTATGGCTCTGTTCGTTTTGCAAAAAATGCAACGTTTATGGAAAATGTTTTCCGAAAAGTCATTTTTCAGGAAAATGAAAGCATTTTCTAGTATTCGGTTGAGACTTGAAAATGAACTGGTAAATATTTTCCGTTGTTCGTTTTGGAAAATCAAATTTGATTTTCCTCCTTGCACTCCTTTTAATAATTTTTTATTTTATTTTTAAAAAAATTCAAATTTCTAATATAATTTTTTATATTTCTACTATTTTTCTTCTTTTTTTTTTCTTTCTTTCTCCCTCCGCTAGTCACTGACCACAGCGACGGTCGGTGATCGACCATAGGCGAGGCTTGGCCTCACTTGCCATAGTTCGGCGAGGCTTGAGCAAGGCCTCGCCTCGCCTTGCGAGGCTAGCGAGGCTCGACCTCGCCTCTCCAGATTTGGCAAGGCTCGGCCTCACCTCACCAGCCATAGACGAGGTACTGGCAGAGAAAAAAAAATTAAAAAGAAAAAATTGCGCGAACAATCTATATATTCAAAGCATTCGTAAGCTACGCAAACAAATTGGTAAGATAGTGCAAAAATTAATAATTTGCAAACTATAAAAGGAGTTTGTAATTTTATTAGAGTATTCAATAAGTGACCAATTTTTTCCAATAATAATAATAATAAGCAACCAACAAATTATTTAGGAAGTTTTCTCATGACTTGTCTTCATCCAACAATTTTGTAGTTTACTGCCTTAGTCTTTCTGGGCCGGAAGATGCTCGGTCCGAAAGTAGATTTAACCATCTGAAAAAGCAACGGAATCCGCAGCATAGCAAACAACGCCACGGGAAGACAACTGAGCACAGAAACTGATAGCCAAATCCACTTGGGTCTCTCATTCAACAGAATGGTAAGAGCGGCAGCGAAGGCTGCGGGCATGGAAGCCAGGGAGAAAAAGAGGGAGGACAGGCCAATTATCATCTTCACAGGCAACGAGTAGAGAAAATCTTCTGGCCCGTACGATGAAGTCAGGATTGCCAAGAATGATAGGATGGCTGCCACGGAGAAGAACAAGCCTAGTGCGTCCGAAATTGCAGAAACCACGAGAGGGTCCTTTCCTAACAATATAGGGACCCCGGTATTGTTGGTGTTGCCTCCCGGTACAATAAAAGCCGCAACAAGCAGAGCCATAGCGATTAGAGTTGAGATGAGCAAGAATGAACTCGAGGTACTCTTCATCCATTTTTCTCCACTCATAAGCAACTCCTTGTGCTCTTCGAGGAATATTTGCCAATATGTCTTACATTTTTTCGTTTCTCTATCTTGAAAAGATACCGTCACCGTCTTATAATAAGGATGGACCCACCCTTCCACAGCCTACACGGGAACAAAGCCACGCAAGTGAAATAACGAGTATAAAACCAATAGCGGTTGGCAAATAGGGTGTTAATTTTCTATTTCTTATAATTCAAGAGCAAGAGGGTGGAGGCCCAGATACATGAAGCCAGACCTTTGGAACCCACAGAGCAGCTTGCGCGCAGATAAGGGGATTCGAATGGGTGACTTCAGCTCTTGAACTGAAAATCCCCAAACTCTCCAACCAAATGCACCAGCATGAGGCTAAAATTCTGCTTCTTAATTATTTCTCTCAGTCAAGTCTTTTGAATTTTTAATGCATCTAAATCAATTAGTTGATTTGAACCTCCATCCATTCACTTATATAATTTTTGCATCTCATCAAGGTTGATAACGAGGTAGAACTTAATGATATGATAATACATTACCTTGAACCATTGAAGTTCTCTCTGCATCTGAATAGCTGCACCGGGGACATTGCTCAGATAGCCAAAGTCAAGTGATTTATGTGCTGCAGCCCACAACATGGCCCTTGACTCGGCATCTTCGGGTGTGGTGGGGATGATGGACAGATTATCACTTGAGTTCGCCGCCAGAAAGAGTCCACAAGCCTCCTCTTGGCGATACTCCACAGCAATCGTCAGCCAACTTTTACCACAATAAGTAGTCCACTTTAACTCCGGGAAAGACTCGAGGCATATCTCCAGTATTTCAACGATTCCCTTGGATGTGGCATAAAAGATGATGTTGTCGTCTTCGAAAAATTTTGAGTAGCTCAGCTGTTTTCATTGAAGAAATCTCGGCGCAAACCTTTTTTGCCAACTCAACAGCCCCCTCGTGTCTCAGCTTTGCATCGCGAATCCTTGGGACCGGGGGAGCTGCACGTAAAACATGCACCGGATGTTGTGCTATTTTCTTACAAAAATAAAACGCAAATAAAAATAAAAAAAATACATAAATAACTTTCCAAACTTCCACTCTGGATTCATAGATCATTAAAATAAGTAAACGCGCTCGCGTGTGTGTATATATATATATATATATATATATATATATATATATTTGTGCACTCAATTCAACTTTTATACAGTATGTGTGTGTTTTGTAACTTCCAGCATGACAGAACTAAGATCAAATAGTTGGCCTTGAAATGAATTAATGTTTTGTCATTTTATGACAGCTATATTTGTATTAAAATCCCGTCTTTTCACTTTATTGCTATTTCATATTAGCGTTTGATTGAAGTTGATTGAATGACCTATATAAATAAATACTATAAAATTTTATTCATAGATCACTACATCATTGATAAGGCATACATTCATAATGCGCAACCTAAATCTGTTCTTGTTCAGGTATAAAGCATATAAGCTAAAATTTGTTAGTGTAATCTGCTTAAGTTAAAGAATTACGAGATTCTAAGTTACGTATTTGTATATCACAGTAAATATGGTTTAACCATATTGTATGTTGATATGATGTCTTCCGAGACATTCATGTAATTTAAAACTAATCGCATGAGAAGGAATACAAATTTTTCTCGTCGAAAGTAAGTTATTAGTTTGACATGTGAACTGTTAATTTAAGGATGCTTTGTCGTTGTCTGAAAAATGTTCAATATATAAGAAGTACAACTTTTTTTATTCGAAACATCGAAAAATAAAAATATAATATGATTTATTCATATCCACTCATCTCACCAATAAGACATGAAGTACATCGCAGAGATATGTATGGGCTATATAGTAAAAACCTTTTTGTTGACAATGCTATGTAAAGAAAAATCTTCATCCTTTTCATATTTCTTTTTTTTTTGGTAAGGCCCTTTTCATATTTCTTTATATGCGTTAATTAATAAAATCGCTATGCTTTTAACTCTAGTGAAAAATTGGTTAAGATGATAAAATCTTTACTATTTTCATCCCGTCGAAGGCACTTGTATGCCACTATGCTATTCTAAGAAATCGAAACAGAAAATCGAATGAGAGAGTGGGCCAGGTTAATGACTTTGTAAAAGGTAAAATCATACCCACAATTTTGGCAGCAGTCCTGAGAAACTTCTTAAGAGCTCCAACTGCTCGAACCTTGAGTAACTTTGTAAAAATCCGTAGTGCTGCAATCAGGAAGAAGAATTAATTATGCCCGTTTTTTCCAATTTTCATTGATATAACGACCAAACAGTGGTGCCAAGAGTCCCAAGACCATTATTTAGCATTTGTGCCCAGCATCATTAGTCAGCTATAGAGCTCGCGCTCTACTAGACATTAGACAAGTACTAATAAGTATCTTCATAACAATTTTTTTTTACTTTCCTATAGATGTTGAAGGAACTCAACAAATGAAGAAAGTACAAACAACCTATAATTTTATGTCGTCAGTAACAAGCACATAAGCAAATTTCTACTTATATTTTCTTGTACATTGAAAAAGGTTCATTTTGGAAGCTAAGCTAGTAAGACAATTATATATCTAAGTAATTAAAGGTTAAAAAATGTTGATTATGAAATTTTAACATTTATCGAAATAAAATCTAATTTCTCATAAAGTAAAATCAAAAAAGAATATCACAGATATACAAACGTATGTAAGTACGTACATACATACATGCAAGCATGCATGCATACTACATTTAAAGATTTCTACCATGTGGGAAACATAGGTTACTAGGGGTGTGCATGGTCCGGGTGGGCAGTTCCCGCCCCAGAACCGTGGACTGCTCGCTATAGGACCGGTTCCAAAAATTAGAACCGAGAACCACCTGTCGGTTCCATGGATCCACCCGAAAATCGGACCACTGGTCCGGTTTGATTCCCGGGTGGGTCTATAAAACCAGTCCCAACAAGTTTTCCTGGACAAATAAAAAAAAAATCTGTGGACCAACATCAGATCAACAGAACAAAAAGAAAATAACATAACTTTCCATACAATTCATGCACTATAATCGGTTATATTAACCACATCATCCATAAATTAAGTGGGTACCCATCAATTATTGAGAACAGTGACCAAGGTTATCCCAATTACACAAAACCTTTAGACATGATAACAAATTTTTTTCTTTTTTTAAAATTTTTTTGGTCAGATTTTTTTAGTTAAAAATAAATAAAATAAAATATATTATTATTATATTACCGATCTGGTCCGGGTGGGTAGGTGGGCGGTTCCACACGGGGAACCGGGAACCGGACCAGTACCCATAGGTTCCAAAAAATTGGAGCCGGGGACCGAACCGGTTCCTTTAGGAACCACCAGTTCCGAGTGATCCCAGGCGGGTCCCGGTTCTTTTGCACACCACTATAGTATGTCAAATCATATATTCATCTATTAGTTTAAGTTAATTGGCATTGATCCTACAAAATTTTTACGCAATATTAAAACAAAAGATCATGAGTTCGGATCTTTCCAGACCCTTTATTTGCCTCATCTATCATATATTTCCATACTTTAGTCTTGAACCAAAGTCTAGCCTACACGTGAGTGAAAAATTAGAATATATAACTATTAAACCATGCATTCATCTGTAAGTTTAATTTTTTTTTTTAGAATAGTTGGTAGTGGTTTTACACAATTTTATAGTGGTATATAAAAAGGTCATTGCAAATACAAACAAATAACAATATGTATGTAACACATGACAATCACTTTACTAAAAAATCAATAAATTAATCTTAAAATTATGATTAAATACCATAAATAGAGCCGATGCATCGATTCGCATTAGAGATGGCAATTTTACCTACCGTTCCAAATGCCCGTGCTCTCTCACCCCAAATAGGGTGGATAAAAACCAACAACCAATGGGTTTTGGGGTGGGGATGGGGTGAATTTCCCAATGTCTAAAATTTGAATATCTAGTATAAACCTTATCGCTTTAAACTTGCATTATTTTAGTATAAACCTTATCGCTTTAAATTTGTATTATTTTGGCAATGTAAAGTTTCTCATATTTTACATAGATTTCAAAATAAAACGAATACTTCCAATAGTGTACTACCTTTTCTTATCAATTTATCATTGACATTTTCGAAACTAAACTTTGCACTAATGGATCTAAAGATCACAAATTCATATATTTCTTTTGCGCATAAACGATTCATTCAACTTGCAAAAAATTAAATTATGTTTCTTGTAGAATTTAATTTAAATTTTGATCTTTGAAATTATTGTGGAGTGGGCCAAGTGGGATGGGGAAATCCATATACTTGCTAGGGTTTGAGATGGAATATATTGATATCTCTAGGCGGGACTTGGGTCAAGGATGGGGCATTTCTTATAATAGTGGGGGCCAGGATGCAACCCTTGCACTCACCCTGCAAACCCCAGCACCCGCCTTGTCTCATTGCCAGCCCTAATTCACCTGTAGGAATATTCTTCGTTGCTGCTAATAATCTATAAATAGAATTATTAATAGAGAGAGTCAGTATAGCATATACCAACGATGTAAAAGAAATTTTCTACATGCGGCCTTGGACACCATTGATTTTGATAGTGAGAGAGTGAGCAATTGAAATTATCAAATCAAGAGTGGGCGAGACCGTTTGTATAGAAGTTTTGTTACGCTCACGGTGTATGCATGAATATTTCGTATTAATCATATTACTACTTATCCAAAGAAGAGGGTTTGTCCCAAAAAAAATAAAATAAAGAAGAGGACAAAAAAAAAACTGAGAGCATCTTATTCGGAAGTATTATTAGCGGAAGCAACTTAGGCGATGAACTGGGAAAAGAGTGCACGTAAGGGGACCAAAATTAGGTAGTATATAAATGCTCTCCAGCAAGATCCTACACACACAGTCACAACCCACCTTGTTCCATCGTAGTTATTGTCCCCGAGATCCTTGAATATTCATTTGGTATGGAGTTCAAGTCCACCGGAACACCTTCAGATACAGTTAGAGCAGGTGAACATGTATGATCTTATGAGTCGTTTATAGCAAATGCATTCAAGTAGACAATCGGTAGAAGTGCTGACATTTGTATAGCAATCCTTCCCAGAGGTTGAGCCTAGCTCCGCTAAGAAAGTGCGATGGCATAAGCGACAATGCTCTCAATACTGATCCTTTAGCTTTGGACCCCATTTTCTCCTTAGCTAAGAGAGGATGTTGGCGCAGCAGATAGAGAGAGACATCTGACCGAAATTTACCAACAAAGCTAATAAGGAAAAGAAGCACAGAAGAGTGTACATGAAACGAGTGTGCGTGATGTTACCCAAATGACCAGCAGAGGCAAGATAAAAGATGGTAGCAAACGCTTGAGTATCAGGAAAAAGGCCACGTTGACTGTTGTCTTTCGTATTGATGGCCAGGAACCAAAGGACCTCCTTAGACAGAGCACCATATTCAGCAGATCGTCGTAGAGGAACGAATCCCTGACCGTCTATTATATTTGTTAACTTAGGATATTTTCCGACTAATGCCTTGACCATCCTTATTCTTCCACCCAAGGTGGCATAATGGATGGCAGTGTACCCATTGCCATCAGCCACTTTAAGTTCTTCAGGAGACAAGAGCTCGACCAGGTTCTCGACGAACTGATCTTGGGCGCTCATAGCCGCGACATGAAGCACAGTCCGGGATTTGCTCGTAATTATAGCTGTCTTTGAGGCTGCATCTCCTTCGAAGAATTTTTTAGCAGTTGCCCAATCACCCTTGCACGCAGCTTGCAACAGTTGTCGATAATAGTTATCATCCTCCACTTTTTTCTGTTGTTCTGCGATAATGAAATTTTTTTTGGCATGTCATTGATTAGTTTATTTTGGTAGAACAATTGTGCAACAAATATCAACTTATTTTGCACACCTTAAATAAATCCTATTTAATTAACAAAATGGGAACGGCTCGCTTGAAAAATGGCATACCTGGCGTTAGGGAAGGTGGAGAAGTAGGTGATATAAGGCACGGCTCTTCCTTTTGAACATCTTCAATAATATAGGGACGAAAACCAGAAGTTATGGTGATTCAATTATGGGGGCCGAAAACATAGATAGTCAACCCAGAATTTTCAAATGGGACCTGTCAACGAACAGGTTTGGTGTGGGATTGCAGGCTTAGGGGCTGTACCAGCAGGTGCTTCAGCAGCAGGGGAATTTGCTGAATTTGCACATTGTCTGGTTCCCATCGGTGATGTGAGATCGCTCGCCAGCAAACGTTTCGAAGAAAGCGTTGACGTCGAGCAGCACTGCTTGTAATTACCAAGCAAATGGTGGAGAGAGAGAGAAATGGTGGCGGACCAACTCATTAAACGAAGAGAAAAGAATGAGGGTTGAATACGTAATAAAACCATTATAGATGAGGTGGACTTTAGAATAAGAGGACTAAGCTAACACATTAATATTAGTTGTTGCGACATTCTCAGAAGTGAACCATTAAAAGGAAAATTGGTGGATTCTTAAGCCTAAAGACTTAGCATAGACCCTCTCAAACTCTATCAGTTGCAACTTTAGCATTTTTTTCATTTAACCAATTTAACATGCAAATCGATTCATTAGGAGTCGCCTCTAATATAATATGGTCGATTAGAAACCCAAGTATGGGAGAGCACTTTACCTCTATGAACCAAGAATATTATGAACACGAAACTTGGTTGCACTAGATAAATTTAACATCCTTTCGATACCTTTTTTCTTTATTTTCAAAAATATTTTGCAAGAAATCTTGGTCAATTTTAAGCCTAAACTGCTCACATGCAATGGGTGTTCATGCATTGTGCAATCAAGAAATTAACACTTCATAAATCAAGGCAGTAATAAATAAATTATTAGAAATAGGGCAAACCTCAATGCATTATGCAAAACATAAACTTCATTATAATTATTGTTCCAATATCTACAAGATGTTAATTATGGCCTAAACATGATCTCTACATGCAATGACATTCAATATTTTTTGGATTTTTCTATCAATGAAAATTATACTATATGCAATTTTAATCCTAAATTTTGACTATATGGCCTAATTTAAAATGATGTATAATCTATATGACCTAATTCTAATGACAAACAAAAGAAATATAAACAAATTTAACATGACATACAATTCAAATGATACAACCCTAAACATGCAATCAGTAAATGACGTGGAATTTATGATGTGGAACATTACGATAACGTGGCAACGATAACGTGGCAACGATGACGTGGCATTGATGTAACTAATCCTATATGGTATATGCATGTTAATTTGTTGTGTTGTTCTTTTGAAATCAAAATAGGAAATAGTCTAATGTATGTGATTACCCTATCTAAAATTAGGAAATAATTTTGATTAAATACTATTCTAAATTAGGAAATTTCCTAAAATACTACATGACCCTAAATATGCAATTCTAAATTAGAAAATAAATATGAACACAATCTAGCCTAACGTGTACTGTATCTTTTTTTTTTTTGGTTAAAGTAATGTATCTTTTTTGTATTTGTATTTTCAAAATATGAAAGTTTCTTAAATCAAAACATGCAACATAATAAGCCCATATAAACGATATATTCACCACAACCCAAAACAAGAAATCAAAATAATCAAAAATCCTATCTTACATCTTGCAACTCGAATTTTTTACTACTAAGATTTTCAATTTAGGAACTCTCCTAATCGGAGTATGCCTAGGATCTCGCCAAATCAATGTTAGAATTGAATAATTCAAATTAGAAAATCAAGTATCAAAATTGAATCTAGCTCGTGTTACCTAAACTGCCCTTCAACTCTAACGGAATTGAGAGTATGGAAACGACCACGATGACCGACGATGGGATGCCCACGGTGACTAAGGAATTGCGGCGCAGCTGTGGTGGCTAATCAGACGGAGGAAATAGTTGGCCGCCGGCTGGTCTACTGCTGGTGCGGCTCCGGGACGGCGGAATTCGTTGGGCGGTCGCTGGTGGCTCTAGCGTGCTGTCCAGGTGGTCCACGGCGGGAGATGGCTGAGCGCCGTGGTTGAGGAAGATGGAAACACGGCAAGTGCAGGTTCGAGAACCACCAAAGGAAGAAAAGGATCACTTTTTTTCTCACTATTGTAACCGTTACGTACTCTCTTTTACCTTTTTCTGGGAAAGATGTCCTCTCTCTCTTGCTTTTTCTCTGAAGCGAAAACACGACTCTCACGTCAACTAAGTTCCCTTCCATATATTCAGCGCCACGTGTACAAATGGGTCTCACTTTGTTAGATTTTTTTAAAATTCCCTAGGTTCTCCCTCCCTTACTCTCTCTCCCTCTCCCCTTGGACACACTCTCTTCTTCTCTCCACTTTCTATTTTCTTCTTCTTCGTTCAAAGAATTAAGGATGTGCAAAAATGATTCGCCCAAATCGTGAATCGCCTGGATCAAATCAAACTGGCTAATTTAGTCTGATTCTTGAGAATATCGGCTCGATTTTCGGTTTTTAAAAGTAGAATTGATAACCTGGCGGTCCGGTTTCCAAATTCAAAGGAAACCGCACCGAACCATACCGGACTGACTATATATTTTTTCATTTTTTCAAAAAAATTAGTAAAATGCAAACTAAACCACTTAACTCAGCACTTACTAAAGTTTCTCTCCCTTAATGTACATACAACGCTTTCCCCTTAACTTTTTTCTCCTTCACAACCTCTACGGTATCAAGTGACAGGTAAAAAAAAATACTGGTTCCAGTGTGATCCCCAGTTCCTAATTTTTTAGAACCGTACTGAAAACCGATCATCCATACAAAGAAGAAAGGTTTTCTCCATCCGAAGGTGTCTCTCTTCATTCCAACCATGCCTCCACCTCCGTCATCGCCTCCCTAATTCGTTATTTGCCCTCCCCGTTACCTGTCTCGGTTCCAACCGGTGGAGTGGACTATGGCTGACATGGCCATTGCACCCTCACTCGGTACTCTGAAGCTAATAGGATCGCAGGGGTCTCTCCTTGTGTTTTGGATCTTCATCCTCCTTTGCCAGGGGTGACCGCGCCCATAACCGCTGCCTCCAATCCATCTCTTGGCCGAGGAAGTTCCCGCTGACGATCGAGTGCACGCACAAGAAAGGGGCCGGCAGCACCAAGAATGGCTGAGACTCCAGAGGCTAGAGGCTCAGTGTCAAGATTTATGGTGACCAAGTCGCGAAGCCTGGGGCTATTATTTTACGCCAACGTGATACTAACGGAAATTGATCTGTTCGTTTGTGTTTTTTGAATCTACAAATTGCTTCCATAGTGAGATGGTGAGTTTGTAGTTGATTGTGCTCGCTGAAATATTGTTAATTTGTAGTAGTTTGCTGTTCAGTTGGTTCTGGTTTTTTCCATGGGGAAGAATTTTGATGTATTAGATTTAACGAGGTTAGAAAAATGCTTCTTAGTGTGAATGTTTTTTTTTGGCCAAATCTTAGTGTGCATGTTAAGTGAGTAGCTAAAGCTATCAGTTGGATTGAATAGTATGTTATTTAGTGGTCAGAGCTGAAATTCTTGTGGGAAAGTCTTCAGAATGACATAATAATCTTGTCATTATCCTACTCTTGCGGTGGATGATAAAGATTGTGGTCATTGGAAAACAAAAAACTACGCGATTTGCACGAGCGGAACAATATGAAGAAAAGAAATCCTCACGTGAATTTGTGTGACCTTCAAGAAAAGAAATTCTGATCCAAATAGGAAAGTGATCCGTTGGGATTTCTTTTCTTTTCAAATAGATTCGATTTAACAAATTGATTTACATTCTCCAATCAAGTCAGGTCTCATACAAGAGCTCAAACTCGAGACATAATTTATCAATTCTCCACCTTGGCTTGACGTTTGAAGTCAAGTCATAGTGTTTATCATCTATACTGCTCTCCTAACACCCCGATGGGCACTCACTCTCTATAAATGCCAATTGTGCTCAAGCTTCGCCAAAGGTACATGATTAGTCATCATGTCTGTTGGATTCTCTGTTGTGCCGATCTTTTTCACATTACCCTTCGCTAAGACATTTCAGATGAAATGATACTAGATGTCGATTTGCTTCATTCGCTCGTAATAAACTGGATTATATGCCAGATATATCGCATCTTAGTTATCATAGTGTATATCGACACTTTTTTGTTCTAACCCAAAGTCCCAGAACAAACCACTTAGCCATATTGCTTCTTTCCTATAAAAATTAGTGCTATGTACTCTACTTCAGTCGAAGACAAAACAATGTAGTCCTGCAAGGAGGCCTTCCAACTCACCACACCACATGCTAGCGTAAACACGTACCCTACTAAAGATCTACACTCATCCAAGTCACCGGCGTAATCCAAATCCACATAACCAATAGTCTCACTGTCATTGCTGTCCCTCCTGTACCGGGAAAATTACCAAAAAAGTCCTAAACCTTTTGTAATTGTGCTAATTCAGTCATAAACCTTTTTTTAGCCAATTTAGTTCTAAACCTTTTAGAATTGTGCCAATTCTATCCATCCGGCTACTTTTTGCTGGTCGGTTGATGTGGCGCCGGCCAGCATCCATGTGACAATATTTTAATTTTTTTTATTTGCGAATTTTTTTCTTTTTTTTCCCTTCTCCCCCCTGGCCTGTCAAGCTAAGGGGGAGGCTTGCCGGCAAGGGCCCAGCTTTGGCAAGGCGACCTGGGCCCTCGCCGCCGCTACGCAAGGGCAAAGCTCTGCCCAGCCAAGGCGAGCTCCGCCTCGCCGAAGCTGGGCGAGCTCCGCCCTCGCCGGAGCTGGGCGAGGCTCACCCAGCGGCGGTGAGGGCCCAGCTAGCCATGGCAAGCCTCCCCTCTGGCCGAACAGGCTAGGGGGAGAAGGAAAAAAAAAGAAAAAAAAAGTCGAAAATAATAAAACAATATTAAAATATTGCCACGTGGACACCGGCCTGCATCACGTCAGCACTGGCCGGCCAAAAGTGGTCGGACGAACTGAATTGGCATAATTCCAAAAGATTTAGGACTAAATTGGCTAAAAAAAAAAGGTTTAGGACTGAATTGTCACAATTGCAAAATGTTTAGGACTTTTTTAGTAATTTTCCCCTCCGGTACCTTATACCAACATCTATTGTCCCCTTTAAATATATGAGAATCCATTTCGTAGCTTCCCAATTAATTTTACCAAGACGCTTCATATAACAGCCATCTAAGCTCATAGCTTGTAAAATATCAAGCCTAATGCATACCATATGATACATAATTGCCGACACCTAAATTTGACTACCGATTTAGTTGTTCATTGCATACAAAATTAGGAGTTGACTCTGACCCCTACCAAAAATATCTTTTAAATTGCACTTGTATATTATGAGAATTTTGATGGACTCAAGCAAAGGGGTTTTAAGCTTAATTGAATTATTCGGTTTAAACCCATAAACTACAAATTTCAATCACCCCGGGTAACACTCGGTCTTAAACTCCTCTCCTGCAAATGCTAACTCGCCTTTTCCTGATCGATTGATGGGTCAAACAAGCTCATAAAATTGCAAACTAGGTGTCACAAAGAGCATCTTTGAGCGTGTTTTCTAACGATATATGGCTTGTGTGCAATCTCCAAGTATAACTTTCCGGGTTTGCCTTTTTCCAAGCTGTGGTCAGCTGATCCTGCACACAGATATCGGTAATGTATGGCCTCCAAAAGTGTACCTCCAGATGTCCGTTGGGCATGAAATTTTTATGCAAGCTACGTTGACATGTTGACCATCTCCCATCAAAATTTCAGCCTAAACGGACAAACAACGAGCACATACTAGCCATTTCCGTGAGACTGCACAGCCTGCCCTTTCCAGACCTGAGTTGCACAGTATCACCTCCACCATCCTTGGTGCAGCCTCCGCCACCATGAGGTTCATCCACTCACCGAGGGAAGGGGGAAGACACAAACACACTCACGTCGAGAGGACTCTCTTTTTCTCATGGATTCTCTCTAAATTTTCTCAAGGAATTATTTCTCTCGGAATCTCTTCGGGAGCTCCTGGCTGATCCGTGGTGTTCGCAAGGTGAGTACGGAGGCCGGATCGCTCGATCAAGCATCAAGGCATCTCGAACAAGGTTGGTACTTCAATGACTTAGATTAGGATTGGGGAGCAAGGTTTGTGAGGCAGATTAATCATGGAGTCACGATGGACGTTGTTGCTGATATGATGTTGTTGTATGTCTTAGATCGATGACATGATAACCTATGTTGTGTTGAAATTGCTTGATGGTTGATTGTTTGTTGATTGTGAGCATGTTGTGCAAAACTGTGCCTGCTGAACCAGTTAGCTTTGATTGCTGATTTGAGCTTCTAAATGTTGAAATCTCATGAATTGTGCAACTAGGGAATCAAAATAGACATCCCAATCTTCGATTTGATAGGAAGCATGTTGAGAATGAATATCGTTTGGTATGTCAAATTGACTTCGTGATTTGAACTAAAAATCTGGAGATAATGTTTTCTATTCTACGATAATCTGTTCCTCATCGACCTTACTCGATTCGGTGATTTTTATGAATTTTTGTGTTCATGATATGAGAAAAGTGTCTTCATAAAAGTTGTAGACGACATTTCAAGCTTTGCAACCATATAAACTTCATAAAATTTTTAAGTCATTTGGTAAGTACAATGCATGCCACAAAATAACGATTTGAATTAGTGATTTGATCTGAAAAATTTCAGTTCTGTGAACAGATTTTATTTTGCAAAATTGACATAGATGGAGCCCATTTCTGCAAAAAAATAAAAATTGAATAGCTTAGATAAATCCTCTTTAATTTACAAAAAAAGGAATGGCTCCCTTGGCAATGACATACCTGGCGCTAGTTCAGCTAGAGATGTCCGTAATGTCCGTATTTGTGATGGATTAATTACTTTGTTCGATTCCACATTTAAACGAGCATCTTGGACAATATAGCGAAGAAGATCAACATTAACGCGCATAGCCTTCTTGAAACGTATATGTTGATTCAATTTAGGGGTCCATGAACATAAACAATCACACTAGAATCCAGAATTTTCAAATGAAGCGGTTTGGTGTGCGTATACAGGCTGAAAGCCCGTACTGTCAAGTGGTTGGGGAAAAGAATTGATCTTAGTTTTTCTTACAAAATTCGTACTATTTTTTCTGGTTTTTGTGGCTTGAACATTCCATACCATCCATGTATATTTGTGTTTGTTAGTGAATTTTCTTCTTTAATGTTATCTTTACACTATGTCATATTAATGACCGTCATTTCTATCAACAGGTTATTTTTTGCTCTGGTCAACATTACAGATTTCATTTTTGGAGATGACTATAGTGAATTGACTAATTCGATGATCATGTTTTCAAAGGATTAGGTAGTCTCTTAAAGATAAATAATTAGTCATTCAGAACCCATTTGTTTTCTTCTCTGCTCTTGATGAAATTGATTTGTGGGACAATCACCTGCAAATTCAATTTGCATGTTAAGTGAACATAGCAAAGTAATTGTTTGGACAAAACTTTCTGATGGAAGAAAATTTTCTTATAATCAATTCTAATGAACCGGTCATTGAGTGCTTGCAAGTAATGAAATTAGGGTTGACAAAAGGCAATGGTGTCATCATTAACAACTATAAGGGAACTTGTGGAGCCGAATCAGACCAAAATAGGGGATTTGACTTTTAAGGATACATTTTGCGTCTTTACTATTGACTCGAATGGATTAGTCATGCCCATGAGCCAACGAAAATAAATCGATCAGCTGTATTTGGTGGCCACACATTGGTTTTGCATTTTAAGTTCAGGGAAATAAAATTTCTTCGGTCCCTATAGTTTGGGAAATCTCACTTTTAATCCCTATACTTTATTTGGCTATAATTTCAGACCTTATACAGTTTTCTCGGGACTGTCATGACTTACCCCCGTCCCGATCGATTAGGTCAAGAGATATTTGTTGAAGGATGTGAACATTAATTGATTTGTCTGAAGGACAAACCAAATGGTTCATTAATCCAAAGACCGAGGCACTCCTAAACCTCACATCTCGCGCAACGAAAATTGTCTAATTTATGTATTCGAATGGAGTCGCCACTAGCCATAATCAAGAGTCGGCTAGAAACCCTGATCAAGATGTGGGAGTATCGTCTCAATATGCGCGAAAATCAAAGATTACAAAGATCGGAGACTTGATTACACTAGCGATCTAATTAGTGCCTTTTCGGTACCTAAACTTGAATATTCGCAAACTAACGTACCGGGCAACCTATCGAAAAAAACTCAAGATTCAATCTAGCCACACTAAAAATGAAAAATAACAATCAATGTATTAATGGCACACAACAAAATAATTATAAAGAAAATAAATAACCAGTGACCTAGCATGATCCCTAAAAAGGAAAAGGCAATCAAAAAGCCTTAAAGTAAAACCCTAATGACTTGTTCAAATTTTTGGGAATTTTTTTAAAGGTTTTTCTCAATTTTTACAAATTTTAAAATAAGTCTAGAATGAAATAAACACTAAATCTAGTGAAATTAAACCAAAAACTGATTTTTGAACAATTCCTAATTTTCTGGATTTTTTGATATTTTTCCAATTTTTTAAAATTGTTTAATGTTTTTTTAAATTTTTTAAATTAAATTAAATTATAATTTTTATTTTTTTCAGACTTTTAATTTTTTGGAATTTTAAATTTTTTCGAGTTTTTTTGGAATCTTTAATATTTTTAATATATATTTTAAATATTTTATTATTTTATTAATAAAATCAAAATTCCGGACCGGATCCGCCCGACCACCTGACCCGGTTCTCTGACCAGCCCGGGACGCCCTTTAAATATTTCTTTTCTGATTTTTTTTCTTTTTTTGATTTTCCCTCTTTTCTTTTTTTTTTCTTTTGTTTCTTTTTCTTTTCTCTTTATTTTTTATTTTTTTCTTCCCGCCTTTGCGTCCTTATGGTCGTCTCTCCCCAATACACTTTCTTCTTCGCTTCTTCACCGAGAACGTCTTCATGCCGTCACTGGGATTACGCCGGGAACGCCCTCCGCCGGCCGTCGGCTCGGGCAGCCAGCATCGACGACGGACGCTGACCCTACGCTATCACCGCTGGCCAACTTTCCGGCGACCACGCCGGCCCCTTAGAGAAACAGTCACAACTCCCCACCGGCTACAAACACACTTTCCGACAATCCAACATTCGACCCCAACAATAGACGCTAAGCCTGAATACACAAGCATAAATACACAAAATAAGGCATAGAACACTGTCACAGTGGGACTTCGACCCAAGGCATCACCAGAAAACGAATGTTGACTCCGACTCGCGTCCACGTCCATGGCCGACATCAGGGAACAACGGAATATGCCATACAAACACATGAAAAAACAAGGAAATTTTGGGTTCAGTAACTACACTAGAACCATTCAAGAAAAACAAAATACATTAGGGCGTCGGTTTTGGAAAAAGGGACTCGGAGTTTCACTTGGACATTTTGTCAAACAGGTAGTGGGTGAGTTCTAGCAGGGGCTTAAGATTGGCATTTGGTGCGATTTTTGGCTTGAACATGGAGTGTGAGGATCTAAGGAACCGTATTTCGTCAAAAATCGTCTCGTATTGAGATAGAACGCTAAAAAAAACCACACGACCAAATTCAACGTTTAAAACTTAAATAGCTTCATGGAAACATTTCGTCGAACAGGTGGTAGGCGGAAAAAAAATGGGTCCACAGGTCCGATTTTGACGACGTTCACGGCTTGTTTTCAACATACGACCCTCAGAAAAGGTTCATGGAGTGTCAAACGAATGTGAGCCTCTCTCGACGGGGCCGGGCAATCACCGAACGGATTCGGTGTGCCCGGCACCCGAGAGGCAGGGGAGAGGAGCGGCCAAAACAGGGGAAAGCTATGGAGACCCAATTCGTGACCGACCGGGACGAAGCGCGGCGACTAGAGGCTCGGCGGGACCGACGGCGACTCTGGCGGCCCTCCGGCGAGCGGGTGAGGCTCTCTTCTCCTTTCTTACCCTCAAGATCTCTCTTTTTCACCTCAATCTCCTCTCAAACTCTCTATGTTCTTCTCCTTTTCAGCCACCACGAAACAGAAAAAAAAAAAATCCCCTAAACTCTCTCGGTCTCTCCCTCTTTATCCCTGAAGAGTGCTTCTTTTCTTAGGGACCACCCTGCACCTCTGACATCTTCGGCGTCGCGCGACGCCCTCCTGTTTCTGAGCCTTCTGCTCGTCCCGTCGTTATCCCCCAAAGTTCCTTTTTTCTCCTCTCCCCTTTATCTTCTCTGTTTATGAGCATGTGTGAGGGAGGGGGAAGCTGAAGATTGAATGTGGGCCAAGCATAAAGAGAAAAGAAAGAAAGAAAGGGCCAGGCCCAGAGAAGAGAAAGAAAAAAAAAAGAAAAATAAGCTAACTAGGCTAGGCCCAAACGTGAAGAAAGGAAGAAAGGAGGGCTGGGTCGTCCTGGCCCTGATTCACCCTCCTTTTCTTTGTTTTTGTTTTCTAAATTAAATTTTTTAGAAAAATAAATAAAACAAAACAAAATAAAAATAATAAAATAAAATATGTTCTAATAAATTATACTAATGCAAATGTGCCTAGTGTCTACACGCTATGCAATTTAATGAAAATATTTTGTTTAGGGGTTAAAATTAACTCCTAATTTTATATGTAATTAAACCTTAAATGAATAGTCAAAATTTAGGTGTTAACAGAGACAATTTAAGTCATCTTATCAAAATTACAACGACAAAAAATGTTATTTCCCTGAATAACTTTTAAAGTAAGTCTTTTCAAAAAGAACAATTTTAATATCTGATGATTTAAATGGGCTTTCCAAATTATTTAGAAGAACATTTTTTCCTTGGTTGTACCAGAAAACTCTAAACAACTTTTTTACCTCAAAACTTGTGGGGGGAGGTAGTACTAACTACAAACTATATTTCAAATAAAGTGCTCCACAAGAAGACGGGTAATACTTCGTATGAGTTGTGGAATAGAAGGTTGCCATTTTACAAATTTTTGAAAGTGTGGCTGTGCCTAACCAAGGTAACAATTCCTCCTCCTAAGCAAACCCGGTTGAGACCTACAACAGTGTGTTGCATATTCATTAGCTATGCTCAAAATAGAAGAGCATATAGATTTTTGGTTCACAAATCTAAAAATATGGAAATTTATGCCAATGCTATCCTATACTCAAGGGATGCTAAATTCTTTGAAAATATATATTTTGCGACAATAAATTAGGGTGATTCATCTCAAAAGAGATGTAGAAAATCAAAATCTGAGAATGATGTAATTGAGGCCGAAGGAGCCAAACTTCAAAGGAGTAATAGGTCACGGATTGAAAAATCTTTCAGACCTAATTTTCTGACATATATGTTAGAAGATGAACCTCAATCGTTTAAAGAGGCAATGACATCTCCAAATGTTCCTTTTTTGGAAAGAAGTTGTTGACAATGAGATTGATTCTATCCTAAGTAACCATACTGAGGAATTGGTTGATTTTCCATATGCAAATAAACCAATTGGATGCAAATGGATATTCAAAAGGAAGAGTAAAGCCGATGGTTCCATTGATATGTATAAAGCACGTTTTGTTGCCAAAGGGTTTAGACAAATAGAGGATGTAGACTACTTTGATACTTATTCACTAGTAACAAGAATAACATCAATTAGAATGTTGATTGCTATGACTTCACTATACAATTTGCAGGTACATCAAATGGATGTGGAAATTACATTCTTAAATGATGATATCGATGAGAAGATTTATATAGAACCTAAAGGATTCCAGGTCAAAGAACAAGAACACAAAGCGTGTAGACTTTTCAAATCATTGTATGGACTTAAACAAGTTCCTAAACAATGGCACGAGAAGTTTGACCGTGCAATGATTCGAAAATGGGTGTAGAATCAATGAGTGTGAAAAAATGTGTGTACACTAAATCCACGATAGTTGGATGTGTACTTATTTGTCTACATGTCAATGACTTGTTGATTCTTGGAGATAACACTGAGGTTATCAAAAATACCAAGAATGTTTTCAAGAAGAACTTCGATATGAAAGACTTAGGTGTTGCGGATATTATATTCGGCATCAAAATTCTAAGGAATTTGATGGTCTAGGTTTAACACAATCTCATTACATTGAAAATGTAATCGAGAGATGTAAAGGGTTCAACATCAAAGATGCGAATAATCCTTTTCTTCCACGCCTAACTTTAAGAAAGAATATTGGACATAGTATCATGTAATTAGAGTACTCTCAAGTAATCGGTAGCATCATGTGCATCAAGAATTGCACTAGACCGGATATTTCATACTCAGTAAGAAAACTGAGCAAATATACAAGTAATCTTGGTCATGAGCACTAGAATGCTTAGTTGAGAGTGTTAGGTTATATGAAAAGATCCAAAAATTATTCTTTGCAATATGGCAAATATTTAGCTGTTTTGAAAGGCTTTAGTGATGCCAACTAGATTTCATATTCAAATGAATCGAAATTGACTACCGGATATGTTTTCATGCTAGGAATTGCCACGGTATCATGGAAGTCCTACAAGCAAATTCTAATAGCATGCTCCACAATGGAATTAAAGTTTGTTGTTTCGGATAAAGCTGCTAGAGAAGCAAAGTGGCTTCGACAATTTTAGAGGTTGTTCCTTTATGGCCAAAATTTGTGCATCGGATGTGCATTTACTTTGACAATCAAGCAACGATTGCAAGGGTACATAATGTGATATATAACGGTAAGTATAGACACATTCGTCATAGACATAATACCGTAAGGCAGTTGCACTCAAATGGAATTATTTCTTTAGAATTTGTAAATTCAAAGGAAAACGTTACAGATCCGCTAACAAAAGATCTGTCAAGAGAGCAAGTAAATTGCGCATCGAGGGGAATGGGGTTAAAAGCCTTAACTCGATAAAGAGGTTCCAATATGGAAACCTAACCTAGCAATTGGAGATCCCAAGAACTAAGTTCAATAGGACAATGCAAATTTTGGAAACTCTAGTAGGTGTACTTTCTCTCACTCTTATGATGCAATAGTGCTTCCAACGGTGTTTTAAGGATACGCTATGCATTTAATGATTCCTATAGCTTGGATTTTCAAAATCCTAGTAAGGTATGGTAAGATACCTTTAATAGGAATGCACCCATATACATGGAGCTAGCCGACTCTAAGAAAATCTTTAAGGCTAGATTTTTTGAAGCATGCATGAATCCCGAGAGGTTCAGGGCATAAAAAATAGACACAAATGAGAACCAATCTTGAATCGGCAATATTCTGTGTGAGTTCTATTGTCTAGGCTTACATCAACACATCAACAAGTGGCAATTCTAGGTTTAGTCCATCGACTAGTTTAGGGAGTCCGATAGGCTTTTACTAAAGATGGTTCAAAGCAAAAGCTATCAATCTGGATGCAGTTTATCTCCACAGGCACACTTAAAATTATTTGAATCAAAAAATGTTCTGTTGAGCCATTAATGTGGGGGATTGTAGCAATTATGCGTTATTAATGGTTCAACATCAGCATTCTTTAGCTCTCACGCTACAGCGGATGAATTAATGGACGCGTTAAATTGATGCATATTTTCAGCAATGGCGCAATGGTTTTATGACGCGTTAATAGATGAATTAATGGATACGTTAATGGACGCCTCTCTTCAGATCTCATGCAGCATGGTGGACACATTAATGGGCCAATTGATGAGCAGGTTAATGGATGCCACTCTTCAGCCCTCCTGTAGCAGTTTTGATGGATGCGTTAACGGACGAATTAATGCATGAGTTAAACGACGCATCTCTTCAACTCACGTCAAAGAAATTTTTCAGAGGATTTCTTTAGTCCATGATAATGAGTTCAACGTCTTCTTCAATACCAAAGGACATTGAGTTATTTAGGACTATAATTCTTCTTTAGAAATTCACTCATCCAAGTGTGTCAGTTTGGAGACGTGTTCAATAGAATCTTGTTCGTATAATGCTAATACAAACAAGTTTAAGATATTGTATCTTGGGAGGCATAATTCATGAAGTTGCTTATCACCATGGCAGGAACTAATCGCTTTAAGAAGATTCGGTTAGCCGTACCTCACCTCCCGTTGAATTTCCCATTAATTTTATTTAAAAAAAAACAACAAACAAACTAGTTTTTTTTTTGGGTTGTGATTCAACATCTTATATATTAAAAATTGTATAAACATTGGCGTGGTCGTTATTGTATCAAAATTGGTGTCACTATTGTCTTTTTCTTTATTTTCTGATTACAACAATAGTACCACGTTGCGTATATTATGTTATTTTTCTGATTATTGTATATTGCTATATATTTTCTGATTACAACAACAGTACCACGTTGCGTATATTATATTATTTTCTAACAATAAGTCTACGGTACATATATCAATTCAGTTTTAAACTTTTAATTTTGTCAATTAAGTCATAAACCTTTGTGGGATATTCCAATGTAATCATTCCAATCAATTTCTGCCAAAAATCGCTGAGTGTCGCGACCCTAAAAAAATCTTATCATTTTTTCCGGGCTAATGGATTATTAAGATTGATCTTGACTCGGACCCTCCCAAGTCCTACCAAATCGCAACTTAGGGTTTAAGTTCTTAACATGCAAATGTTTTTATGCTTGGAGTCGCCACTAATCAATTTATGGTAGGTCGATTAGAAACCTAAATAAAACACAGGGAGATATGTTTTATTTCTACGAACCAGAGATTCTAAGTCCGGGAACTTGATTACGCTAGATCTAGTCTAACGCCCTTTCGGTACCTTTTCATTTCAAAAATATTTTGGCAGGCAATTTGGATTCATTTTAGCTTAATTACTAACATGTGAGGTGTTCATGCGTGTGCGCAAACCATCAATTTAACACCCAGAAATCAAAGCATTAAATAAATTGCAAGCTTAGGAGAAAAACTTACCCAGAACCAACGCAAGCATCTGCATTGTTAGCGAAAAATCATACAGACAATCCTAATATGATTTCTAATTAACAAAGCATTCACTCGATTTCTTTTTTTGGATTTTCACTTTATTTAAAATGAAATCTAATCTATATGCAATGACATGCAAAAATATGACATGCGAATTAATGAAACTTAGCATGCAAACTATATGACAGGCGACAACGTGACTTAATTCTAATGACGTGCAATGACATATTTTTGGTATTTTTCTTTACGAAATTCGGAATTATGAAAAATGCCTAAAATAACATGCAAACTAATGACTTTCCCTTTTTTGATATTTTCTTTTAAAATTCGGAATAGTAAAAATGCCTAAAATAACATGCAATTATGATGCCTTAAGCTATCCTAACATGATTTATTTTTAGGATTTTTGGCAAAATTCGAAATTATAAATTACTTGAATTTAAAAAATGCAATCTATCCTAATCTATCCTAAGATGACTTTTTTTGGGATTTTCTTAAAAATTCGGAATTAAAATATAATGTGAACAATCCGTTAGGATTTGAAATAATACCTAATTTAAATTAGGAAACATGCCACGTTAAGTCCTAATTTAAATTAGATATTTATCTTATCCTTCGGGATATATTTAAAAATCCTAGACATGCAAAATTCTAATTTAAATCTAGCTAATATTTTTTTGAATTTTTCTGTTTTATTTGAAAAGGAAAATAATCAAAACAAATAAGGATAGCAATCAATTCAAATCATCCACGCGATCCGCCAAATTTGTTTCAAACTCGGATTAGGCACAAAAATCAAATTATCGGTCATATCTAAAGGGTTATAGATATTAACGGATAATTGATCATTCGAATTTGGAAAGCTAATGAAATTTATCATCGTATCTAAGTGATTATAGATAGGATGATAATTTCCCGTATCGCCGCGTATCGGACTTTAGGGTTAAAGTCGGATAGACGTCCAAATACGTTGCTAAATTAGGAAACTTTCCTAATTTTGAATATTTCAAATATTACGGATATCGAACATTATCTAAATATATCTAATTATGCACCAAATATTCATGAAATATTCAAACGTGCAAATCAGGAAATTGAATATTCGGAAAATATATCGGATAATGATCGTTACCTAATTTGCAGATAACTTCCGAAATTCGAATTCGGTTCGGGATCGGGATCGACCTCGCGGATCGAGATCGCGACGACCGACGAGCAGTCGACGAGGCGGTGGCTCACGGCGGGGCAACGAGGGGTGTGGACAGCGGCGACAAGGTTATTCGGCGGTAGCAACAGCAACTCGGGGTCGGCGGGAATAGCGATGGTCTCCGGGAAGTACGGTTTGGTTGTGCTGCGGCGATGCACAGCAAGCCTTCGTGGTAAAGGAAGCCGCAACAGCAGCAGCGAAGACCCACAGGAACGCTGACTTCTCTGATCTGAGCGTGACCTTCCTTCCTGTTGACCGATTTTTCCACGCTCTCCTCTCTGTCTATCAATTCTTGCTTGGCTTTCTCCTCCTCGTGAATGACGACCTGAATTCTTTGCAGAGAAGACTCTCTCTTTTTGTTTTTTCCTCTGAAAATCCTCAACGAAACAATTCAGAGAGCCACCCTTGTTGACTTGTCTTCTCCCCTCTGCAAGCTCTCCTCCGAAAAAGCCAGCCCCCTCTCACGATATATATTTTTTGCTTTATCACGTGGGCGTGAATTCTTCTTCTCGTCGCCCACCGATTTCTCCGAATTTCGGTTCTCCGAAAATTCTCTCGTGTCTCTCTAAAAATCAGATCTGAAAATTCTGAGAGACCCCCTTTCTCCGAAAAGTTCCGTTTTCCGAAATTCTCTGAGTCTCTCTCTAAAAATCTGATTTCTGAAATTCTGAGAACCCCCCTCTCTAGGTTATGAGGTATAACGATATATTTATAATGCTAACCTAGGTCAATTAGTCGGGCTTTCTAATCCTAATGGGCTTAGATTTGGGCTTAGTTCTAATTAACATCTAAATGGGCTGAATTAACTTAGGCTTTAATTAATTAAACTCAACGGACTAAATTGAGCCCAAATTAAAACAACCGAGCCCGTTTGACTTGTAATTCCCGGCCCTTGCATTTCGAGCGAACCGATTTTTGTTCGATGAATTTTAAGCTCATTCGCTATCGCCAATCCGATGCAAAATACAATGAATCTAAACTATATGTTATGCAATTTAAATATTTTTGTTTAGGGGTTAAAATTTAATCCCTAATTTTTTATGCAAATTAACACTAAATGATGTGCCGAAATTTAGGTGTCAACACTGAGGTGGCGGTCCAATCATTACTGGCCGTCCTACTTGGCACATGGCCACATCAAGAATTTCCATAAAAAATTGATCGAACGACTACATTAAAATTTCATGCAAAATGTTTAGGATTTAATTGGCAAAATTAAAGAGTTTAGAACTAAATTGACATTCATACAATAAAATTAGGATAAATTGTACGACTTCCCCCTATATTTTTTGGTATATGATTGTATGTTGTGCCTCTGAAATCTCCATCCGAGAGCTGAGGCGAAGGGCCACGATCAGCAACAACACGGCAATGAAACCGGCTCGTGCAGAGCTCTGAAACTAACAGAAACTACAAAGTGAACCAAATCTCAATCCATTTTCAATTCATCGGGCGGGGTAAGGACCAATTGATTAGTTTATGTTTAGTTTAGGGGTGATAATTTGAATTGACGGCCCACTCAGAAGACATCGACTTAATAGTTTTCCATTAAGCACATAAAAACAACAAGAACTACTTTTAATTAATAACTTGGGTTTAGAATACTCCGTCTGATCGTGCGTTACCTTATTAAATAGAAAATTCAAACACCAATTTAGTTACATTAAACATGTCAAATGGGTCAATTCTCTATATAAACAAGACCCCTTAGAGGGAAAAATTATCCAAAAAATCCCAAATCTATTATATGGTGACCAATTCAATCCAAAACCTTTTTAAAAGTTGCAAATTTAGTTCTAAACCTTTCAATCATGCCAATTTAGTTCTAAACCTAATGAATATTTGTTAATTTAGTCATAAACCTTTTAATAAATTGCTAATTTAGTCTTTTTGACTAATTTTTGCCGGAAATTGCTGACGTGGCTGCCCAGTCGGTGCCAACCGTCCTACGTGGCGCTGTCGTGGATAATTTTATATATTTTAAAAAAAAATCAAATTTTTATTGATTATTTTATTTTTATTCCTTTCTTTTCTTTTTTTTCCCTTTCTTCTTTGTTGAGCCGATGAGTCGCCGGCCACTAGGAGAGGGCCGGTGACCCCCACCGGCCCTTGGACGAGGGCCGGCGACCCCTGTCGGGCCGTGGGCGAGGGGCGTCATGGCCCTCACCAGATCTGGGCAAGGGCGTCGCAAGCCCAGGCCCAGGCCCTGGCCCTCACGGGCCACAGCAAAGGCGTCGCTGCCCTCGCCTGCCCTTACTACGGCCGACGACGACCTGGACAATGGCCGTAACACCCTCACTGGATTTGGCGAGGGCTCACGAGTCCTTGCTACGGCTGACAAGGGCGTCGCGAGCCATCGCTCGCCTCGCTGTGGACGACGATGGCCTGGGCAAGGGCCGCAACACCTTTGCCTTACCAGATCTAGCAAAGGCATCACCACCCTTGCCGGATTTGGCAAGGGCTCGCAAGCCCACATTGCGGCCGACGAGGGCATCGAGAGCCTTCGCCCAAGCCCTCAACGGCCACAGCGAGGGCGGGCGAGGGCCATGACGCCCTCACCCACGACCAGCAAGGGCTTGGTGGCCCTCGTCCCTAGGCCAGCGAGGGTCACTGGCCCTTGCCCAGTGGCTGGCCACCTTCGCCGGCCCTCAGCTGACGAGCTTAATGAAGAAGAAGAAAGGAAAAAAAAAAGAAAAGAATAAAAGTAGAAAAACCAATAAAAAATTCAAAAAAAAATTTTAAAATAAAAAAATTATCCACGTCAGCACCACGTAGGATGACCAATGCCAATTGGACTGCAACATCAACAATTTCGGGCCAAAATTAGCCAGAAGGACTAAATTAGCAATTAATTATAAAGTTTAGGACTAAATTGGCAAATAGCCAATAGGTTTAGGACTAAATTGACATCATTGAAAAACTTATGACTGAATTGGCAATATTTTAAAAGATTTATGACTGAATTGGCCGTCGTATAATAGGTTTAAGACTTTTTAGACAATTTTCCCCCCCTTATAGACAAATTTCACTTTTCAGTAGCCTTTGTCTATGAATATTTTGTGCTTCATATGAACATTACTCCAATCTCAGTGATTATGTGGAAAAGTATAATCTGATTTATGAAACGTTTTTAGCTTTTCTGACTTTATTAAAATTAAGTTTAAGCACAAACTATCTAGGAAAAAAAATTATAAGGGATAGGTGCATTGAAAACCCTAAAACTTATCATGAAAGTGTAATTAAATTCTAAAACTTTCAAAAAGTGTAATCAAGTCATAAAATTTATTAAATTGATCTAATCAAGTTCTTCCGTTAATTTTACTTTTTCAAAATTTTAAACTCAATTGCACTTTTATGATAAATTTTCAGACTTGATTACGCTTTTTGAAAGTTTTAAGACTAAATTGTACTTTCATGATAAGTTTTAGGACTTCTAATGCATTCATTCAAAATTATAATTATGGTTAACGGACGATAAGTAACGGGTTTTAATTTAAATTTGAAGGAAGCCCCACTATGGGCTTCATTTTCCTCAAACCACGTTTTTAATTGGTAAATTATGAGTTATGGACATTACCCCTATACAAAATTAAATAAATTAAAATATGAGTGATGTTCATGACTCGAATATTTGAGGAAAAATTACTAAAAAAAAGTCCTAAACCTATTGTGTTTGTGCCAATTCAGTTCTAAATGTTGCAATTGTGCCAATTTGGTAATAAACCATTTAATGACTTGCCAATATAGTCCATCCAACCAATTTTGGCCAGAAATTGTTAACTTGGACGTTGGTCATTAGTACATCGCACGACCGACGTTAACAAGGACAATTTTTAATTTTTTTTTTGTTGTTTTCTTATCTTTTCTTTCCTTTCTTTTTCTCCCAACCGTGGGCCAATGAGGTCTTGTGACGTCCCAAAGCGTCACATACTAATGCGTTTCTTTAGTCTTTTCACATGTAGCAGAAGCGGAAGACAATTCACAATCAAAGTAGACATTTTTCGTTCAGTCAACACATACGCAAAGTAAATTTCACATCTTCATTCCATATATTTATTTATGTACATGGGTGATTTGGGTAACATCATCATTAAACACTAGAGCAAAAGAATATATGTGGAAGATCAACATGGTGTCTTACTTCCTTAAAGCCATCAAAGTGATGCCCACGATTACCACCATCTCCCATCACCCATCCTCATGGTATTAGCAAAAAGGTGAGGACCGTGTCACCAAAAGCAATCCCACTATACAGCAACACCCGTAGCCTATCCCACTACACCTCACCACTCCCTCCGTCATCGCTACTGCTATCATCTGGATAAGGCAACGATCCTACAAGTCATCCCCCAACCTTCGCATAAATCACAACAAAACGATATGGAATATAGCCGGCCGGTGAACCTATGTCTACCCATAAGGTAGCAGTGTGTTTCACAAATCCAATAAAAGGAAAGGTGGGGTCGGTGAACTCCTCCAAAGAACCCTTGAAGACTATGAGAGCTTCATAGCGATCGACAGATGTAGCGAGTATGGCTGTCATAGTTAAATATCTGGAAAATCAACAAGAGTGAGCAATGCCCAGGAAAATGAAATTCTTAACTTATAGACTACTCGATCCGCCTATTGTTCAATTCTAGAACCTGTCTATTCATGAGAGATAACAAAAGACACTAAGAAAAGTACAACATATAATTCGAATGCAGAATTCAATGACTACATATGCAATGCCTACATGCAACTTCATGATTCACACACTTTATCTCATCACTTGTCATGTCATTTGGTCCACCCCCATCTCACGGTACATGCAAGATAGACACTTGTCCATGCAATAGTGACAAGTGGGCTGTTCGGTGAAGAGAGAGAGAGAAGACCACCAAGTGTCCGGTCCATGTGGCAATTTGTTCTAGTTGGGCCCATTTTTATGTAAATTGGATTCTGAGGATTAAACATTAGAACCACAAGTTGTCTAATGAGCTCTTATAAATTTTCAGTCATGACATATATTAAGGGTCATTATTCTACAATTCAATTTCCATCTCCAAATTCAATTTCCTTAGCTCACTAATTCGGATACGCGAATTTCAAGATGTCGCAACTCTCCTTCTTAAGAAATTTCGTCCTCGCAATTTAAGACCTTACCTGTTTATTCAAAAAGATGTGGATAGCGACACTTCATGACTTCCTCACTTTCCCACGTCGCTTCCTTCAAGTCATGACGTTGCCATAAAACTTTGACAAGAGGAATGAACTTACTCCTAAGAATCCATTCCCTTCGATCCAACACTTGCACTGATTTCTCTACGTATTTAATCTTTTCTTCCACCTCAATTGTCTCAAAATCCATTATGTGGGGTGAGATCAAGTTGATATTTTCTCAATATCGACACGTGAAAGACGTCAACAAGAGTGAGCAATGCCCAGCAAAATGAAATTCTTAACTTATAGACTACTCGATCCGCCTCTTGTTCGATTCTAGAACCTATCTAATCATGGGAGATAACAAAAGACACTAAGACAAGAACAATACATGATTCGAATGCAGCATTGAATGACTACATATGCAAAGCCAACATGCAACTTCATGATTCACACACCTTATCTCATCACTTGTCATGTCATTTGGTCCACCCCCATCTCACGGTACAACCAGTTTGTTGTCCAACCCGTGCGGATTACTTCCGGTTTGCAAGTCGAACTTCTGTGGTTTGCTAGCCACAGGCATCTCACTCCAAGGCATCCCAGACATACAGCAGGGGCATCCTAGACACACAGCACAGGGGCATCCCGACTCCTCCAGGGCATCATCGGTTTGCAATCCAATGGTCACTCATAACGTCATTTCTTTCACACACATTTCAGGCATATCTTGCATGTGCAATAACATGACAATCATACGCCACATGATTCATCTCATTCAACATGTATTTTACGCGAGATGATATGATGACACACCAGACTACTTCAATTCAGCATATACAGTAACTTATAACTTGCTAAATACTCAAGTATAACGTACAACAGTAATTCAAGGTTACTAATCTCACAAAGTTGGCCATAGTTCAGCAAGTATTTGATATCGGATTAAAGAAAATCTAGCATCATTGGAAAACCTGAAGACTAGTTTTTACCATCAGAAGACAAGAAGTTGAATTTCAATCATCTTCAATCAATAATTCACGGATTTCAATCAGCCTGTAAAAGCATAATAGTTTTGGACAACGATTGAAATCAAGGCCATTGCCTTAGTAAATTAATTTGAAAATTCATGAAACTTTAATATATTATAGACAAGGTTATGATTGACATTTTTCATGGGAACACTAAGCCTGAATCAATCTGTACAAATTGCAATAATTCCCTCAATTCGAAGCAAACCAAAATCACTAGAAACAGGGATCATGATGTCCAAGAAACAGTCATTCCACGGACCAAACTTACTCAAAATATTTTGAAATTTTTATATGTACTAGGCTCGGGTGTTATTTACATATTTATGAAGGAAGCGTATTCAAATTCGAATTTGAAAATTTCATAGAAAATCAGGAGTATGCAAAAGTAGTAGCTTGCATTACTGTGCACATCCGAAAACTGGTAAAGTCCCAAGCCATCGTGCATATCATTTCAACTCAGAAAATTCTGAAATTAAGGTATGTTGTAGTTCAAGATGTTTTGCACAACTCTTATGAAGGGAGTTTTGTGAGACCTGGGAGCCACATAAAAATAACAAACAGAAAGGGTCCTACAGTTTCAAGTTTGGAAAACATTACAAAGGCTCACGAATCAACCCAATCTTGAACAATATGAGAATTCTAGTTCAAAAATCATTAAAACCAGAAGCTACAACTCACATGCATGAGCTATCTCAGCAAGAAGTCAACAAAATTAACCCACCATGTTAACACAAACTCACGGTTCATCAATCCAAGGACCGATCATGTCTATAACTCAACATGCAAGCCTAAAACCACACCTATCTTAACAGTTTCACTGTCAATCAACAAGCCAGCCGAGCGCTACACCGCTACAAGCCCCAAAACCAAAATCAACAAGAGGATCAAATAGCCTAGAAACTAGAAACTTCACTTGCCTTTAGTCTTGATTCAACAAAAACCGGACTGAATTCCCTCTTAACTTGCGCCGGCTTGATGTTCTTCAAGGAAATTGAGAGCACAACCCAAGCGTGGGAGTAATAGGGAAGCCGGTTATGGTCGAGAATGAGAAGGAAGGGAGATAGAGTGTATTTTGACTCACTTTAGTCTATATTGCATGTATTCTCATTGGAGGGTGGGGCGGCTATGCCACGTGTCAAAGCAAGATGGACACTTGTCCATGCAATGGTGACAAGTGGGCTGTTCGGTGAAGAGAGAGAGAAGACCACCAAGTGTCCGGCCCATGTGGCTATTTGTTCTAGTTGGGCCCATTTTTTTTATGTAAATTGGATTCTAAGTATCAAACATTAGAACCACAAGTTGTCCAATAAGCTCTTATAAAGTTTCAGTCATGACACATATTAAGGGCCATTGTTCCACAATTCAATTGTCATCTCCAAATTCAATTTCCTTAGCTCACTAATTCGGATATGCGAATTTCAGGATGTCATAACTCTTCCCCCTTTAAGAAATTTCGTCTTCGAAATTTAAGACCTTACCATTTTATTCAAAAAGATATGGATAGAGACGCTTCATGACTTCCTCAATTTTCCACGTCGCTTCCTCCAAGCCATTATGAACTTTGACGAGAGGAATGACCTTATTCCTGAGAATCCGTTCCCTTCAATTCAATACGTGCATTGGTTTCTCAAAATCCAATACGTGGATAAGATCATGTTGATATTTTCTCAACATTGACACTTGAAAGATGTCATGAATGTTGGATAACTTTGGTGGCAGAGCTATTTGATACGCCAATTCTCCTATCTTTTCGAGAATCTCAAACAGTCCAATAAACCTCGGGCTTAATTTTCCTTTCTTTCTAAATTGTGATACCCCTTTCATCGGAGATACCTTTAAGAACACGCAATCCCCCACATTAAACTCCAAAGGTCTTCGTCTTTTATTAGCTTAACTTTGGGCATTTCTAAGTCGATCTCTAATTAATTTCATTGCGTCCAATGTGATTTGTACCATTTCTGGCCCTGTTAAACTTCACTCTCCTACGTCATTCCAACACATAGGAGTTCTGTAGGCTCTTCCATATAATGCTTCAAATGGAGCCATAACAATGCTTTACTGAAAGCTATTGTTATACGCAAACTTTGCCAAATGCAATTTCTCATCCTAGTTTCCCTTAAAGTCAATGATACATGCTCGCAACATGTCCTCCAATACTTGGATAACTCTTTGTGATTGTCCATTCATCTACGGATGAAAAGCAGCATTGTACTGGAGTTTAGTCATTAATGCAGTTTGCAAACTCCGCCAAAAAATTGCAGTAAACCTTGAGTCTCAATCCGATGTGATAGTCACTGGTATTCCAAGCAAACGTACGATTTGCTTAACATATGTTCTGCGTACTTCTGCAATGAATAGTATGCTCACACAACCAAAAAATGGGTAGATTTAGTTAATCAATCCATTATCACCGAGATAGAATAGTGACCACTTAATGTTCTTGGCAATCCTTGTTGTTATATGTTCACATTTTCATTTAGGAATTTCTAAAGGTCTTAACATTCTTGCTGGCTTACGATGTGTTGCTTTTACTTGTTGACACGTAAAACATTTTGAGATGTGTTTAGCGGTATCAATCTTCATTCCATTCCATCAATAATGTTGGTAAAGGCGATGATACATTTTCGTATTCCTTGGATTGATACTATACTTTCTTCGATGCACTTTTGACAAAATCCCTTTCTTTAACTCTTTGTCATTGGGTACGCAAATGCGTACACGAAACCTCACCATTCCGTCATCCAATACTTGGAAATCTGGTTTCTTTCCCTCTAATATCTTTCAGCGAATCTTCGCAATTTCAGAATCTAACTGTTGCAGTGCCTTGATCCTTTCTATAATTTTTGGTTGAATCCTAAGGGTGGCCATCACACTTGCAAGATTATTTACATTGAGTCTAAACTTGGAATTCGGAATCTCTCTAAGTAAATTCCACTTCTTAACCATCATACTTGCCACTACCATTGTCGATTTCTGATTGAGAGCATCTGCCACTTTATTTGCCTTCCCTAGATGATACAGAATGTTACAATCATAATCCTTCAATAATTCTATCCACCATCTTTGTCTCATGTTCAACTTCTTTTGAGAGAACATATACTTCAAACTCTTATGGTCTGTATAAATTTCAAACTTCTCTCCATACAGATAATGTCTCCATATTTTTAGCGCAAAGACAATTGCCACAAAATCCAGATAGTTTAACTCATACGATTTTAATTGTCTTGATGCGTAAGCAATGACGTTCCCGTGTTGCATCAGAACACATCCAAGTCCTTTGTGGGAAATATCACTATATATCACAAATCCTCCGGATCTGAATGATATCGTCAGAATCGGTGCCGTGGTCAATTTTCTCTTAAGTTCGTGGAAACTTTACTCACACTCCTCATTCCACTCAAATTTCGTGTTCTTCCTTGTAAGCTGAGTTAATCGACCATCGAGACGTGAGAATCCTTCTACGAATCTTCGATAATATCCCGCAAGTCCTAAGAAACTCCAAATTTCTATTATCGTCGATGGTCTTGGCTAATTAATTACTACTTCAACTTTAGCTGGGTCTACTGATATCCCTTTACCAGTTACAACATGACGCAAAAATGTTAGTTGAACCAATCAAAACTCACACTTACTAAACTTAGCATGCAATTTAGAAAAATATTTAAAAAAATTTTAATTTGTCCATGTGAGGGCCGATCGTGCCATATAGGACGGCCGGCATCAATGTCAAGGGATTTCGGCCAAAATTGGCTGCATGGACTATATTTGCAAGTTGTCAAAAGGTTTATGACTAAATTGATGTAATCTAAATGTTTATAATTGAAGTGGCACTAGTGCAATAAATTTAAAACTTTTTTGATTCTTTTCTTAATATATAATGGTTAGGCTGTTGGTGATTAGGCTTAGATAGCCTATTTTTGAGGTCTCAATGACCAACATTTTGAGTGAGGTTGCGATGACTTAAATACGATAAGTTCATGTTTCTTAAGTTTTTAATTTTCGGGAACTTCTCAAGGCCCCAATTCCCACTCTGTAACTTTTTCTTCTCTAGAGAGAGAGAGGCAATACCTTTTAGGTGTTTTGCATCCATGTGATCCCAAAATCCATACGAGAGTCGAGATAAAGCATTTTGAGGTCTTGCTTAGGATCGACACTCAATGAATATGAAAGCCTCCTATTTATAATGAGGATGGGAGGAGTTTTTTATTATTGTATTGCTCTGGATTGGTCAATTTAATATCCGTAACTGGAATTAACAAACATTTGCTTCAATTTAGACAAATATTTCCGATCCATCTTGAATTTGATATGGATAAATGGCAATTGACCGATATCTTAGTTCAAGTTTAATTGTCCTGCTCACGAATAGATATCCTAATTTGATTGGACAATTACACTAGCAGAAAATAATTGTTGAGCATTGAAAATATGTAGACTTTCACAATTAGCTCAAAGTTTTTTTCGCTAGTTGCCAATACATTTAAAAAAAACATTCAAGATAAGAGAATAACGTAATTAGCTCAATATTTTTGTTGTCTACAATTACATCTAAGAAATTACATTCAAAAGAGAGCCGTGTTAGTAAAGAGTATAATTTAGAATACTTTTTCTTATTTATCTTTTTTAAGTTTGAACTTAATAAGAGATAAAACATTAATATATTTCTCTTTATCCATATTTTAGCATTTGGAATATAAAAAATAGGAGATGATATATACATATATATTTTTGTTTTTCGGACAAATATATATATAAAATGACAAATGACAAATTGTTAAACCAAAAACGTGTCTCGTGACTAAACTACGCCACGTGGCAATCACAAGACAAAATGAAGTACGATGTGGTGATCATAGAAGTGAACACTCTTTCGGCTCTGATTTTACCTATATATAAAAATAATTTAGGTAATAAAATAAATCGCTTAATTTTTCAAATGTCGACTTTTTGCATATGCAGAATGAGTGCACATTTGCTAGTGGTAAGAAAGAGAATAGGTGTTAAACCCTTGAATGTAAGAACTATCATCTCATTTCATATTGAATGAAGGGATAATTAATGTAACATTTACTTTATTTGAAGTTTATTGTGACATTCATGGGTTGACGGTGATGATATTAATCGTTTTGCATTTTATACTATTTGATTTTGATGAATGTCATCAATTCCAACGTTTCATCACGTGTAACAATTTTTCAGACCAAGTTCCCCTTGGGCGAAGCATAAGACTTAAAATTTGCAAGTGGGTGATCAATATATGAAGCACTCGATTCATATTAGAGCAATTGATGATATTATTCATTCCCGAGCTTTTGATCAAAGTAGGAGCACTAAAGTTTGGCATTGATCTGCTATCGAGACCATTTGCTTGTGAGGCTCATTTGAGAAAAAAACCTCACCTTAAACCAATAAAATCACTAAATACGATCTCAGCGCACTTATGATTTGAACCATGGGAAAGTAAGGATTATGAGAGAAGGGTCTATAGCTGAAACTGTAAAATCCCAATGCAAATTTGTCAAATGTTTACTGTATGATCATCCTGGATTTGCATAGTGCAGGTCCAGTTGAAAACCTGAGCAAGAAAGATGAGAAACTGTCATATTAGAGGGATATTTTAAGTGGTAGACGAGCCATTTACAAGCATCATCTAAAAGATCATAACTTTCGTGAATTTGCTCTGCAAATCCGCGGGGTTTCACTTGGATGACTTCCCATTTTTGTGTATCAGAAAACAGAAATGTCGCAAATGATCTGGAACTCTCAGTCGTGAATCCCAAGAAACAAGAAGCTGACCTCATAACCAGAAATGTGTAATTTCTTTTAGGGTTAATATCACAAAAAATTCCAAACTGAAACATATGTGACAAATTCACCTAAAATTAATTTTTTAATCATCAAAAATCACAAACTGGTACATCTATGACAAATTTACCCCAAATTAATTTTTTCACCATAAAAAATCTCAAACTGGTGCACCTGTAATAAATTTACTCTAAACTAATTTGTTGGCTATCAAAAATCACAAACTAATACATTTGTGATAAATTTACTCTCCGTTAATTTCTGCTATATTGGATTAATACCACAAAAAATCACAAATTGATACACCTATGACCAACAGAGGGTAAAATATAAAATTGATACATATGTTAACTGTTACATGTCATTTAACAAAATAATTTGACAGTAAAATTTAATGGAAACAAACTGAGGGTAAATTTATCACAGGTGCATCAATTTAGGGTTTTTGTGGTAAAAAAATTAATTTGGGATAAATTCATCACAGGTATACTAGTTTGGGGTTTTTCGTGATATTAACCATTTATTATATAGTACTGCACCTAACAAATGTCATTCATCTGGCATTCAATTATTGGTTATTGTCCCAAGTTTGATCCCAATTTAGGTTCCGTTTGTTTCACGGAAAATGAATAATTTGAAAAATATTTTCCTAAAAACGACAACTTGTATCGCTTAAAAATGAACGAATGAAAAATATTTTCGTCATTCACAAAAATGCTTATGTCGTTAATTAAATTATCTTCTATCGACTAATTATTTTATGCCATTCCATTAATTTAAGTTCAGGGACTACATTGAACATTTTCATATAGTTCAAGGATCAAATTGAACACGCATCAAAAGTCTAGAGACTACATTGAACAAATTAAAAGTTCTGAAATGACATTGAACATTAGAATAAAGTTCATGGATTATATTAAACAAATCAAAAGTTTATGAACTAAATTGCACATTGGGCTAAAAGTTCATGGATTGTTTGTATCATTATCCTTTAATACCACAAAAATCCCAAACTTGTACACTTGTGATAAATTTACTTCACTGATACACTTGTGACAATTTTACCCAAACTAATTTTTTTACCACCAAAAATTATAAACCGATACACTTATGACAAATTTACCCTCCGCTAAATTAGATTAATACCATGAAAAATCACAAATTGATAAGCATGTGATAAATAGAGAGGTAAAACCCAAAACTGATACATCTGTCAACTATTACACGTCATCAAACTCAACAATTTGATGGTAAAATTTAACGAAAACTAGTGGAAGGTAAATTTATCATAGGTGCACCGGTGTGAGGTTTTTAATGGTCAAAAAATTAATTTTGGGTAAAATTATCATATGTGCACCAAGTTAGGATTTTTGGTGATATTAACCCTTCTTATAAACATGTTGGGTCTAAATTCAAAGGACCCAATCACACTAGGAATAAGCGAATGGAAGCCGAGTCGTAGTTCTTGGATTTGTAGTGGACTATGGGAGTCCACCCTCCACGTGAATTGTTACTGATCACAAATGTGAACTTTATAATGCTTAAACACCCTATCGGGTTTGGCAGCTTCCCACACAATGCAAAGCAATACGAGGGAAGCCATCGACACCAAAATAAGCCTTATTGGTTTACCCATCTTTTAAGGCCTATTTTTGTTGGAGCGAACTGTGACAAAAGACTTGGCAATCTAATCTCTTTAAAGTAGGAATATGATGCTTGTTTGTAAAATGAAAGAGCTTAACAAAAATTTACTTGTGTGGGGCTGTCTGGACTCCATATATGACTAAATCCGTCCATTTCTTATTAGGCAAACAAAATCTGCCTTAATGGTTTCCATACTTACATTGTCACGCCCCGAATCCCAATGGGCTCGCGACACCCCTTCCACGGTCATATTGAATGCGACGTCCCAAGATGCGTCGCCGATCCAAATAAAACACGTGAAGACAAACGCAAGCATAAACGGAAAATAAAACAACCCAAACAAAAGATAATGATAGAGTGATAGAACAAAACAATAATTTCATTTACACCATAACAACCCAGGCTACTAACGAATAAACCACGATCATAAAAAGTGGTAGTGGTTGGATAGCCTACTTCACTATACAAAAGGGGGCATCCAAAGATGAAGCGAAGCATCGAATGCCCAAGGTCGCTCCCGGTCTCTGAATTGCCCATGACGACTATCCATCACTCCAAACCTGAAAATGTTTAACAACGGGGGATAAGATAAATCTCAATAAGCATACCCCTAAACCCCATCTAGGCCAATGCTTATCCGGACAAGTCTCAACATGCAATCTAACCATCGACGTACTAGAAATCACATAAACATACTTACCTCGCTTCTAATCATGTGCCAACTTTGCATATTAGTCAAATCACTATAAGCAATAATATTCCAAGAACACATCACAATCACTCGAGCACCATACACACCTGCGTTCACCCAATTCAATCAAGCACATTCCATATGCATGTCCATCTAACTATCCACGACCTGCGTAAACACACCTCAGGTCCTTTCCCACAATCCGCGTCAACACGCCTCGGGCTCATTTTCACAGCTCGTGTAAACATGCCTCAGGCCCTTTCTCACAGACCGCATCAACACGCCTTAAGCCTATTCTCACTGCCCGCATAAACATGCCTCAAGCCCAACTTTCTTTCCAATGACCCGCGTAAGCATGCCTCAGGTCTATCTTTCCTTCCACAGTCCGCGTAAACACGCCTCAAGCTCAACATCCTCCAATGACCCGCGTAAACACGCCTCTGGTCTAACTTTCCTTCCACAGCTCGCATAAACACGCCTCAGGCTCAACATCCTCTAATGACCCGCATAAACACGCCTCGGGTCTAACTTTCCTTCCATAGCCCGCGTAAACACGCCTTAGGCCATTCAGACAAGCGCATACGCCACATTTCATTGAGCACATACAATCACCACTAGGCAAATCACAATCATCTGCCAACTCAACTCATATAATACTCAATCGCACGCCAAAGCCAATCCATCAAATTTACATTCAAGCATTAAGTTACACATGGACCATCACAAGTTAACCCGCCATTCAAACACTCTTGACTCCTCATTCAATCATACCAAGCCGGTCCTTAGACCACCACAACTCAATCTACATTTTCTTATTAGCTCGGCCCAAACAAACTGACCCTAACAATTGCCAATCGAACATTGAATCACAAGCGAACGACTAATACTCATAACATAATTTCTCGCCTCAGACAAACCACAAATTCAGCCATGTGATCAGCCACCTGGCACATCATTCCGACATAACATAACCCACATGTCATTCCATAGGTTACCTAATACCGGCCCATCGATTCGGCCACTAATCAAGCAAGAATCAAGCAAGAATCTCGCAACAACCAACCATTAAATAGCCAAAATTCAGCCCGCACGTCACTCCACTCGACTCATAAAACAATGTATCATGATCGTCACTCAAAAATCGCCGAACCAGCCATCGAACCCCTTCAAATCAGCCACAATCTCACCATGATCCCACACCAAACAACCCTAATCAAGTCTCGCAATACCCAAAGCCCTAAGTGAGGATTAGGAAGTCGCTTACCTCGACTTGAGCAAGAAACGGGCAAGGGCAGTGGGGACTCACCGGAACAGCAGCGATAACGGCAATTGACGAGGCTCTCGGCTATGGCCGAGCGACAGGGGCGGCAAGGGAGCTCCAGCTGAGGCGGCAGCAGCTCGACGGCAATAGGGGTGAGCAGGGGCCTCGCCGGAACAACAGCAGCTTCAGCGGCGTCTGGGCAGCGACGGTGATGCCGCAACGGCGAGCGGCTGGAGGGAAAAACAGAAGCAGCTGCGTCGAAGGCGGGATGGGCAACGAGTGGCGATTTGGACGGAACGAAAGCAGCCACGTCGCCGGGACAACAGCAACTCCGGTGTTCGAGTAGCAGCTCACGGCGGCGATAGTCGGAGCAGGGACAGAGAGAGAATAAAGGAAGGGGGCGGACTAGGGGATGGGGTGGCAAAGAGAGGGCTCACCGGAACAGTAGTGGCTCTGGCGACTGAGGGGGAAGCTGGGGTGGTTGTAGCGAGTCGGCGAGGGCTGCGGCGGCCAGCAGCAACGGCGGCAACCGGTCGGTCAGGCGTGGCGACAGCTGGTGGCGAAACAGGGGAAGGGGAGGTCGGGGTGAACCGGGGAAGGAGAAGGGGGGCTGCAGTGGCAGTAGGGACTAGTGACGGTCGGCGACAGCACGGCGGCGCTGCAGGAAACTGGGCGGAGCAGGGCTGCCCGGTCGATAGCTAGGCAACGCCGAACAGCGGCGGCGAGCGAGTTGCTGCTCGCACGAAGGGTGGTGGCCAGCAGCGGCGACGAGCGGCTCACCGGACGGCCGGGCGGCAAGCGCGACGAGGAAGGGGAACACGCGATGGTGGGCGAACGGCGCATGGCGACTGGGCGGTGAGTGGGAGGCGAACGTGCGGTGGAGGGGGAAAAAGGATGATCGAGGCAGAAGAGAGAAGGGAGAGAGAACGTGATGGGAGGGGGGGATAGAGAAGACGGTCATAACAGAGGGGGGGAGGGGATATAAGTGAGCGGGAAAAGAGAGAAGGAGAGAGAGAAGTCAAACAATGAGTGCGATCCAACGGCCATAAATTGATCTCGTTGATTGATCTAACGGTCCCAAAAATCCCAATTCAAATAAAAGAAAAGGCCAATAGGCAAAAAATTAAAACAAACTACGAGAGAGGTCTACTAGTCTAAATCCGCACCCAGTCCAAATTTCACTTTTCACATATCTCTGGCAATATCGAGACTGGCCACAATAATATCCACACTATCCAATTAAATTCGTCATGAAACTCCCATAAATTCGACACCAAAGTTCGGGTGCGATTTTAGCAAAATCTCAAATTTAAAAATAACTCGAGAGTGATCAATTCTGGGCAAAATTTTACTATAAGCACTATCGCGACCCTAAAAAAATTTATCATTTTCCTCGGGCTAATGGATTATTAAGATTGAACTTAACTCGGGCCCTCCCAAGCCCTACCAATTTGCAACTTAGGGTTTAAGTTCTTAACTTGCAAATGTTTTCATGCTTGGAGTCGCCACTGATCATTTTACGGTAGGCTGATTAGAAACCTAAATAAAACATAGGGAGATATGTTTTATTCCTACAAACCAGAGATTCTAAGCCTGGGGACTTGATTACGCTAGATCTAGTCTAACGCCCTTTCGATACCTTTTCTTTTCAAAAATGTTTTGGCAGGCAGTTTGGATCCATTTTAGCTTATTTACTAACATGTGAGGTGTTCATGCGGGTGCGCAAACCACCAATTTAACACTCAGGAAAGCATTAAATAAATTGCAAGCTTAGGAGAACAACTTACCTCGAAGCAACGCAAGCGTCTGTATTGTTAGCTAGAAAATCACATCAATACCCTAATATGATTTCTAATTAACACGCAATTTACTCAATTTCTTTTTGGATTTTTACTTATTTAAATGAAATCTAACCTATATGCAATGACGTACAAAAATATGACATGCGAATTAATGCAACTTAGCATGCAAGCTATATGTCATGCGACGACGTGACCTAATTCTAATAACGGATAAATGAATTATTTTTGGTATTTTTCGATGAAATTCGAAATTCAAATATGCCTAAATTACCATGCAAGCTAATGACTTCTCTTTTTGGTATTTTCTATTTAAAATTCGAAATTAAAAAAAATACCTAAGTTAACATGCAATCTATGATGACTTAATCTACCCTAGAATGACTTATTTTTGGAATTTTTGTGTAAAATTCGGAATAATAAAATAACGTGAATAATCCGTTAGGATTTGAAATAATACCTAATTTAAACTAGGAAACATGCCACCTTAAGTCCTAATTTAAATTAAGTACTCATCTCATCCTTCAGGTTACATTCAAAAATCCTAGACATGCAAAATTCTAATTTAAATCTAGCTAATATTTTTTTGAATTTTCTGTTTTATTTGAAAAGGAAAGAAAACAATTTAAACAAAGATAACAACCAATTCAAATCAACCATGCGATCCGCCAAATTTGTTTCAAACTCGGATTAGGAACAAAATTCGAACTATCGATCATATCTATAGGGTTATAGATATTAACGGATAATCGATCATTCAAATTTGGAAAGCTAATGAAATTTGTCATCGTATCTAAGTGATTATAGATAGGATGATAATTTCCCGTATCGCCGCGTATCAGACCTTAGGGTTAAGGTCGGATAGTCATCCAAATATGTTGCTAAATTAGGAAATTTTCCTAATTTGAATATTTGAAAATACTGCGAATATATCAAACATTATCCAAATATATCTAAATATCCTCCTGATAATCATGCAATATTCCAAACGATTCAAACTAGGAAATTAAATATTCTGAAAATTAAAAGATAATGTCTAATTACCTAATTTACCGATAACTTTCAAATTTGAAACGTCTCGAGATCGGGCTTGCGGATTGGAATCGAATAACCGGCGACGAGACGGCAATGCACGGCACCGGCGGGGCCTCCGGATTCTGTTCCGGCGAGGGAGGGACGGCTGTCGGCGGTGGAAGGCAGCTGATAGGGGCAGCAATGGCGAGACTCGGCAGCGCCGACAGGCGTTTCCGGCGCGGCTCCGGTGAGCTCGACGAGCGGCTGCTTCAACGGCGAGAATGGCTCCGGCACGGCTGGGTGTACTTCGCCGAGCACGGACAGAGGCAGCGGTGATGGGCGGAGCACGGCGGAGGGAGAGGCGTGCGGCGGCAGAGGCGGTGCTGCTGCGAAGGCTCCGGCGGTGTAATTCCGGCGAACGTACAAAGGAGCAGCAGTGGCTGAGCGGCTGGAACGGCTGAGCGGCTGGAACGGTGGCTCTCCGGCACGGCTGGATAGGGACGTCCGAGCAGGGGCAAGTGCAGGCGACGAGTGGCGGCATCGGCAGGAGCGGGACAGCGGTGCGAGGAGCGGCTGCACGCGGCAACTGGGACGGTGGCGGTGCGGCAGGGACGGCGAGAGAGGCGTGGCTGGCGAGCGGCGGCAGAGTTAGAATAGTAGCAACGGCGACGACGCCGAGGCTAGATTAGTGAGGACGTGCGGCGAGCAGCGAAGGTGATGGTCTCCAGGTAGCTGATGGCTTTCGGTGAGGCCGTTACGGCCAGACAGCGGCGGCAGGGTAGCTCCGGCATGCAGCGGTGTCGCCGGCGGGTGGTGGCGCGCGGTGGGGGTCTCGGCGGCGTTCGGCCTCTCTCTCTCTCCCACTCTCTCACTTTCACAAAAAATTCTGATTTGTAATTATGCGTCTCGCCCCTAACTCTGACCTAATGTTATATATATAGTGCTAACCCTAGGTCAATTAGGTGGGCTTTATGTCCTAATGGGCTTAAACTTGGGTTTAGGCTCTAATTAACATTTAAATGGGCTAAACTAACTTGAGCTGAATTAATTAAACTCAACATTACTAAATTAAATCCAAATTAAAACAACCAAGCCCGTTTGACGTGAAATTCCCAGCCCTTGCATTCCCGAGCGAGCCGAGTCTTATTCGATAAAATTTAAGCTCATTCGCCATTGCCAATCCGATGCAAATGCAATTAAATTAAATGGACTTAAACTATATGTTATGCAATTTAATTATTTTTGTTTAGGGGTTAAAAATTAATTCCTAATTTTCTATGCAAATTACACTAAATGTTCGGTAAAATTTAGGTGTCAACAGCTGCCCCTCTTTGAAGGTGAGCTCGCAGAGGTTGCATTCAAAGATTAAATGATACCTAAATTTCAACCATGCAAATGCAATGAATGCTGTTTTTGTTGGGGTTATGAGTCTCATTTTGAAATGCATTAAGAAATGATACATGCTGACATGAAAAGGAAAACATACTTAGAATTACTTACCTGACAGAAGCAAGATAATGCAATTCGAGATACAACTCTGACTTTGATGTTGTTTGGCAAATGTCTGGGCTCAGTCCCATAGGTATTGCCTGATAAACTGTTGATAAACTTCGGTGATCTGCAATTTAGTCAAAACACACGAAGAAAGCTCGACGTACCCAATCATCATCTGGATTCATGAAATTAAAAACGTTCCGACCTTTATAAAATACCTATACATCTCCATAAGTATTTGTAAAGATTTGGCCGCTGCGCCTATATTCTTAACTCATAGGTGCGTCACGGGGGAACTCAAGAGGATATTCCGACCTTTAAGATACCTATACATCTCCATAGGTATTCATAAAGATTTGGCCGCTTCACCTATATCCTTGACTCATAGGTAAGTAGCGGGGGAACATCCGGGATGGGGAGAATATTCCGACCTTTATAAGATACTTATACATCTCCATAAGTACTTATAAAGATTTGGTCGCTGCGCCTATATCCTTAACTCATAGGCACGTCGCGGGGGAATATCTCGAGATTAAAGAAGTATTCCAACCTTTACAAAATATCTATATATCTCTATAGATACTTGTAAAGATTTGGCCACTTCACCTATATCCTTGACTCATAGGTGAGTAGTGGGGGAATAACCGAGATTAGAGAAAAATTCCGACCTTTAAGATACCTATACATCTCCATAGGTATTCATAAAGATTTGGCCGCGGCACCTATACATCTCCATAGGTGTCACGCGGGGGGAATCTTCTCGAGATTGTACGAAAACAATGATTTTGGTGAACAAAGGGGCTAACCCGAATGTTCGAGGATTCCTTGACAGAGTACCCAGGCATCATCAGGGGTACCTGAAAAGACTTGATCAATAGACACTTAAATATCATCAAAAGCATCTAGAGATTGCAACAAACTGATTCAATACGGGACCTGACGATTGCTCGAACAAGTTAGGGATACCTAGATAGTCATAGACATCCAAGGGATAGAGATATACTTACCTGGCGATATCTCTGACTCTTGAGAGTGTGTCTCATGTTAGATACAACTTTAAGCAACATGTAATATGCATTTATGGTCAAACAAGAACACATGTACTCCTGCACTATGAATTCAACCGATTTTCATGCACGATGATTTTGTCAAATCGGCATTACAAACTCCGTTGGGGAAAAATCATGACAAGACAATCCGAACTCACAAGTGGGTGTCATGAAAATGTCGAATGAGGAACTTTCGATCTGAAAGGGCTTTTTCTCTCATTCATTGAAAAAGGCTGATTTATAAAATCTCTCTATCTCACCATCATCATGTCGACAAGGGTCCGAGTATTCTCGCAAGCCGTACGACCTTACCAATCCAAGAGATCTTTACCAGGACTGTAACATGAGCTTGGTCAATGGCTTAGCAAAGGGGACTCTTCGAGTCGAGGCTATTGAAAGAAAATACTCTACGACCGTCTCCGGGTTTACAAGTCAAGAACCCTGCAACATGAGACAGAAATGGACTTGCTCGCACTTCTTCGAGCTAAGCTTGTAAACATCTGAAATTCTACGTTAATTCAAGTGCCCTAATCTGAAGAGACTTTGCAAGGGACGTAACGTATCTAGGCTCATGGGTTGAGAAATGAATGGATCATTTAGGCTAAAAATGTATCTAATTGGGGTGAATAGGTTGGTGATCATCTTGGTATTGTCACCGCTTTTCTTCTTCACCAGAGATCCTCTTCTCGATAAATGTTCCATCGACTTCAGGAGTTCATCACTTGATTCCTTTGAGACTTCTCGACTGGGGATTCTGATATGTCATATCCTGACATTTTTTATTGGGCATTGACCTTACTTTTACCAGGCACACTGCTTTTTCTTAGCCTCTCCTTTTTTTTTTACGACACATGTTTCTTACAATGAAAATACTAGTCAACTATATCTGACTGAATGACTTGTCATTGTTTGAACTCAAAAGCCTCTCGTCTTCAGTCGACACTCTTGATACTCTGCTTGAACAAATGATGACCTTTACCTTGCTCCAGTGTGGGGGATGATCACCAAGTGGGTTTAAGAAACGAATTTGCAGGCTCAATTGGGCTTAGCAAAGGATAAAGTATGTATAGGATAGAGAAAGAAATGCTCTTCGTCATCCTAAGGCACTTGAACTTCGCGTGAATTCATCTGAAAAAGCAACACTCGAAGATTGATGCAAGTGAGAGCAAGAAAATTTCTACACATTTTTCATCATATGACACTGATTTACCTCCAGTTTGCCCCGATGTGGGGTGGTTCTTGACAGGGGTAATTTGAAAGAATTTCTCCAAGTGTTTAGGCTCAAAGTGGCGAAACAAGGGATAACCTGTAATGTTTAAGGTGGAGAAATGAAATGCCTCTTGTCATTTCGATCGTCGTACCTTTTACGAGAGAACTCTTTAACCTGCAGACATGTAATTTTTCCACTCGACTCACTGGGGATTAATGCATGGGACTGTGTATAGGATAGGGCTTGCCTTTCATCGTCCCGATATACCTCATTCGACACGTTCATGTCATTTCACATGAGTTATTAGATAGGCTTCCCCCTTTGAAACCAACAATACTGATTAGCAAAATAACCATGCAAAAATTACAGCCAATGCATACATTTCATCTCAAAATTGATTGAAATCGTTTATTCATCATTGAAATGTTTGCAATTCAAAACATAAAACCAAACACTTGAAAACTTTTGCTGCAAAATGTCAGGTTTTATCAAGGATAATACATCTTTACAGCATCAGAATTAACAGGATTGGAGAATTCACGACCATCCATTTATGCGAGAATCAGGGCATCTCCAGGAAGTACCTTCTTAACTACATATGAACCGATGTAGTTTGGAGCAAATTTACCTCCGGGAATAGGAAAAATTGGCAGCACCTTCCTTAGGACTAGATCATTTACCTCGAAGTGCCTCGGACGCACTTTTTGGTTGAAGGATCTAGCTATTCTCTGCTGGTAGGTTTGACCGTGGCAAATGGTTCTTAGCCGCTTTTCATCAATCAGGTTCAACTACTCGTGTCTCTGTCGCATCCATTCCGCTTCAGATAACTCCACCTGGGATAAAACTCGTAAGGAAGGGATTTCAACTTCGATAGGCAGGACTGATTCCATGCCATACACCAAAGAAAAAGGGGTTGCACCGACAGAGGTTTGGATGGAAGTCTGATACGCCATTAGTGCGAATGGCAGTCTTTCGTGCCAATCACGATAGTTTTCAGCTGTCTTGGCCAGGATCTTCTTGATGTTTTTGTTAGCAGCTTCAACTGCTCCATTCATCTGTGGACGATAGGGAGACGAATTCAGATGTCGGATCTTGAACTCATCGAACAACTGATCCATGAACTTGTTGTTCAAATTCGTCCCATTATCGATGATAATAGCCTCGGGGACACCATAACGAGCGATTATGTCTCGCCTGATGAATCTCACAACATTCTTCGCGGTAACGTTGGCATAAGACGCGGCTTCAATCCACTTGGAGAAATAGTCAATCGCAACCAAGATGAATCGGTGTCCATTTGATGCCTTGGATTGGGATTGATTAGGCCAATCACATCGATGCCCCACATCAAAAAAGGCCATAGCTCGGATAACCGATGTAACTCCGTGTGGAGAACATTTATTTTATCCCCATGAACTTGATAGCGATGACATCTCCGAACATGCCGAATGCAGTCACCTTCAAGACTGAGCCAATAGTAGCCTAGCCTCATGATCTTCTTGGCTAGCATATGGCCATTCATGTGTGGACCACATATCCCTTCCTGTACTTCTTGCATGATTCTAGTGGCTTCAGCTACGTCTACACACCTCAGCAGAATCGAATCATAGGATCTCTTGTACAGCTTTTCACCACTGACAAAGAATTTCGAAGCCATTTTCATTATGTACTTCCTGTCAGCTAGAGTGCTTCCCTCAGGAAATTCTTGTCTCTGGATATAGTTCATGATATCGTAATACCATGGCTTTTCATCAGGTTCTCCGGTCACAACCATACAATAATCCGGTTTCGTCAGGACTTCGATCTTCAATAGTTCTACCTCTACTCCACCGGTCACTTGCAACATGGAAGATAACGTAGCTAGCGCATCAGCGAACTGATTGTGGGTTCTCGACAAGTACTCGAAGGAAATGTCTTCGAATTTCTTTATAATTTCTTCAAGGTACTCATGATATGGCACTAGCTTGGTATCCCTTGTCTTCCACTCTCCTACAGTTTGGAGAATAATAAGAGCGGAATCACCAATCGCTTTCAACTTGGTTATCCCCATTTCCACCGTGGCTTGAAGACCGAGAATACAAGCTTCGTACTCGGCTATGTTGTTGATACACGGGAACACCAACTTTGCTGCTACTGGATAATGTTGCCCATCTAGGGATATTAAGACTGCCCCAGTGCCGGAACCAGCTAAGTTCACGACTCCATCGAAAAACATGGTCCACGTGTCTTCCTTTATTAACAAAATGCGATCTTCTGGGGAATATCTATCATCATCCGAGGTTCCAGGATTCTCGGCTAACGCATCGGCGATTACTCGGCCTTTAACCGACTTCTGTGGCATCATCTGTGTCGCGACCCTAAAAAATCTGTTCAATTCTTCGGGCTAATGGATTATTAAGACTAATCTTAACTCGGGCCCTCCCAAACCCTATCAATTCGCAACTTAGGGTTTAAGTCTTTAACGTGCAAAAGTTTTCATGCTTGGAGTCGCCACTAATCTATTTACGGTAGGTCGATTAGGAACCTAAATAAAACATAGGGAGATATGTTTTATTCCTACGAACCAGAGATTCTAAGCTCGGGGACTTGATTACGCTAGATCTAGTCTAACGCCCTTTCGGTACCTTTTTCATTTCAAAAATATTTTGACAGGCGGTTTGGATCCATTTTAGCTTATTTACTAACATGTGAGGTGTTCATGCGGGTACGCAAACCACCAATTTAACACTCAGGAAAGCATTAAATAAATTGCAAGCTTAGGAGAACAACTTACCTCGAATCCAGCAAGCATCTGCGTTGTTAGCTAGAAAACCACATCAATCAACCCTAATATGATTTCTAGTTAACAAACAATCACTCAATTTCTCTTTTTTTTTATTTTCACTTTATTTAAATGAAACCTAGCCTAGATGCAATGACGTGCAAAAATATGACATGCAAATTAATGCAACCTAACATGCAAACTATATGACACGCGACGACGTGACCTAATTCTAATGACGGATGCAATGATATATTTTTGGTATTTTCTGACGAAATTCGGAATTATGAAAAATGCCTAAAATAACATGCAACCTAATGACTTCTATTTATTGTATTTTCTGTTTAAAATTCGAAATTCAAAAATACCTAAGTTAACATGCAATCTATGATAACTTAATCTACCCTAGAATGATTTTTTTTTGGGATTTTTGATTAAAAATTCGAAATTATAAATTACTTAAATTAAAATGCAATCTATCCTAGTAAAACATGAAACAATTCACCATTTTTTGGGGTTTTTTTTATGAAAATTCGGAATAATAAAATAACGTGAATAATCCGTTAGGATTAAAACAATACCTAATTTAAATTAGGAAACATGCCACCTTAAGTCCTAATTTAAATTAAATACTTATCTCATCTTTCGGGATATATTCAAAAATCCTATACATGCAAAATTCTAATTTGAATCTAGCTAATATTTTTTGAATTTTCTGTTTTATTTGAAAAGGAAAGATAATCAAACAAATACGGATAACAATCAATTCAAATCAACCATGCGATCCGCCAAATTCGTTTCAAACTCGGATTAGGCACAAAAATCAAATTATCGGTCATATCTATAGGGTTATAGATATTAACGGATAATTGATCATTCGAATTTGGAAAGCTAATGAAATTTATCATCGTATCTAAGTGATTATAGATAATATGACAATTTCCCGTATCGCCGCGTATCGGACCTTAGGGTTAAGGTCGGATAGTCGTCCCGATACGTTGCTAAATTAGGAAACGATTCCTAATTTGAATATTCAAATATTGCGGATATATCGAATATTATCCTAAGATATTTAAATATTCACGTGATATTCACGAAATATTTAAACGTGCAAATCAGGAAATTGAATATTCTGAAAATATATCGGATAATGACCGTTACCTAATTTGTAGATAACTTCCGAAATTCGAATTCGGTTCGGGATCGGGATCGACCTCGCGGATTGGGATCTCGACGGCAACGGAATCGGCGACGTCGGGAACGAACGGCAACGTTGGCTTGTGATGGGTCACGATTGGCTCATCGTCGTCACAGCGAGATAACAAAGCAGCTACTTGCTGGTCAACACCTTGGAATTTTCTATTCAATGATCAGACTCTCTCTTTTACTTTGACCATGCTCCTCGCCACCTTGGCTCACTGTTTTCTCTTGCATCACTCTCAGTTGGATGCTTGTTTCTTTGTTGACCACCGAATGACTCTAAGTTGGGTTGAACTTCTTGTGTGTGGAGAACGTGGGATCCCTCTTGTTCACCAATTGCACTTGGTTTTATCCTCTTGTGAATCGACAAGCAGAAATCGTTCCTGACAAAGAGAGAAAAAGATGGATTCCTCTATCTCTTTCTCCGCTTGAAGCACTTCTCTATCAATTATTGCTCTTTTGGCCACCACTTGACTTCTCGTGCATGATGGATGGAAGCCACGTCAATGTGACAACGGATGGCAAAGAACGTAAAGTTGCGCGGGCGATGGACAAATGAGAGATCTGCCTTCGTCAATGTGGTCCGCAAATGAGTACTTCCTCGCACCGTCGTGCCAGTGGTCACGCGTTCTCTAACTTTCAGAGTGAGCCGCCGCTGTGTAGTCCCTGCGGCAGGGAGGAACAGATCTTAGTGGTTTGGGCGCGACAAGTTGAGGTGTCGCGGCGCACGGCGATGAGACTCCAGACACGGCGGCTCCGGCACGGCGGGACATCGGCGGGAGCCAGACACGGCGGCGGTGAGGGGCACGGCGGCCGCGGTCTCTCTCTCTCTTTTTCTCTCACTCTCACTAAAAATCTGATTTGCAAATTGTGTTCTTCCCCCTAATTTCTGACCTAAAACATGCTTATATAACCCTAAACTAGGTCAATTAGATGGGTTTTAGAGTCCTAATGGGCTTAGACTTGGGCTTAGGCTCTAATTAACATAAATGGGCTGAACTAACTTGGGCTTTAATTAATTAAATTCAACAGACTAAATTAAGCCCAAATTAAAAACACCTGAGCCCGTTCGTCTTGAAATTTCGGGCCCTTGCATTCCCGAGCGCCCCGTTTTTTGTTCGATGAATTTTAAGCTCGCTCGCCATCACCAATCCGATGCAATAATGCAATTAAATCTAAATGAACCTAAACTATATGTTATGCAATTTAAATATTTTTGTTTAGGGGTTAAAAATTAATCCCTAATTTTCTATGCAAATTATACTAAATGGTCGGTAAAATTTAGGTGTCAACAATCTGGACATCAAATTTTGAAATCAAAATCTGCCATTTGGCTAGCTTCCCTACCAAAGCCGGTTGATCAAGCAGATACTTGATGGGATCATTCTCAGTCACCAGGAGAGTCTGGTGATGCAGTGTATATTGTCTCAGCCTATGAAGCACCCATACTAGTGCAGCACAAGTCTTCTCGGCTTCAAGATAATTCAACTCCGAGACGGTGAACTTCTTACTTAAGTAGTAAATGGCTTGCTCATTCCCATCTCCAGGATTTTTGTGGGCTAACATCGCTCCCAGGGACTCGCTATGAATCGTGAGATAGAGGATCAGAGGCTGCCCCGGCATTGGAGGGACTAGCACCGGTGGTTTCATCAAGTACTGCTTTAGTTCACTGAACGCTTCATGGCAATTATCGTCCCATTCCACTTGAGCATTCTTCTTTAGAAGTTTGAAAAATGGTTTAGCAGTTTCAGAAAGTTGAGAAATGAAACGGGCTATGTAGTTCAATCTGCCCAGGAGGCTCCGTACTTCTTTCACGGTTGACGGGGGTTGCAGCTCACATATAGCCTTTACCTTGGAAGGATTGATTTCAATGCCTTTACTGCTTACTACAAACCCAAGTAATTTGCCCGACATTGCTTCGAATACGCACTTCGCCGGGTTGAGACAGAGTTTAAACTCACGGAGTCGGTCGAACAACTTCATCAGGGTATCAATATGACTCTCTCTGAGTCGAGACTTGACAATCATGTCATCGATATAGATCTCAATCTCCTTATGCATCATGTCATGGAAAAGAGTCACCATTGCCCGTTGATATATTGCCCCGGCATTTTTAAGATCAAAATGCATGACCTTATAGTGGAACGTTCCCCAAGGAGTGATGAACGTCGTCTTCTCCTTATCGCCGTCCTTCATTCTTATCTGATTATAGCTCGAGAAACCATCTATGAAGGAAAACAGTTCGAATCCAGCAGTACTGTCTTTCAGGACGTCTATGTGCAGTAATGGGAAATCATCTTTAGGGTTAGCCTTGTTCAAGTCGCGATAGTCGATGCAAACCCGAACTCGGCCATCTTTCTTCATGACTAGCACAATGTTGGCCACCCAGGTAGGGTATTGGGTGACTTCGATGAATCCCACTTTCAAAAGCTTCATAACCTCCTCTTCTATCTTCTTTGACAGCTCAGGTTTGGTTCTCCTTAGCCTCTGTTTCTTGGGTGTCATGTTAAGATTAGTAGGCAAGCCATGCTCCACAATAGAAGAGTCTAAACCCGGCATATCGGCATATGACCAGGCAAAGATATCCTAGTAATCTTTCAGCAATTGGATTAGGCATCTGGCTTCATCTTCGGGAAGGGTTGCCCATATCTTCACCTCCTTGGTTTCTCCGGAATCACCCAAGTTGACGGTGATAGTTTGATCTACTGTCAGGACTTTAGGTCTTTCATGAAACTCTAAGTCACGCTGAATATCTAAGGAATCATCGAGTTCGCCGGCATCATCTGGATCAAGCTCGGCCACGCATAATTCATTGGATTGGACCGTTCACATACCCTCATGTGTCGCAAGATTGACCCTGAAATATAAAGTAAAGGAATCAGAAGGACAAGCAGGGCTAACATTACTCATTTCTTTGTAAGATTTTTTTTTGTTGATTTTTTTGCGTTTTTGTTTTTCTGAAATTCATTTCGAAAAGGTTTTGACACGAGAAAGCATGAAAAAGCCCAGGCCTCAGAATTCTCCTTGGACTATATTTTCTTTTATCGGTTAGATATCATTACCGGGCTAGTTTGATATACCTCAACATGCCCTCAAAAACTGAAAATAACTTGTAATTTCATTGATCATTTCAAAATGAATTACATTTATTGAATAGAAATTGCGATAATCAAAACCTAGAAACGGAAATAGAAAATAACACCTGAAACGGGGTAAATCTTAGAAAGCAATAAAAATTCCCACGCAGGGGAGTGTGCAGAAAAGTAAAGGTTTTACTCTTTGTGGGCCTGTGCCTATTCCCTCTAATGGTCCTTCTTCGATAGCACCAATGAAGACGTCGTCGAACAGAGCAGTGATTCCCTCTATTGCATCATCGGGGTCTTCTGTCTTTAGAGGCGTTGGATTATCCATACCTCTCCATCCATCAGGGACAATGTCACGGGGATCGACATAGAAGCTCGGGGGCGCCGAGTATTTTACGTAATAGTCGAATTTGCCGCTCAGTTGCCCCAGAGTGTCAATCACCTCATTCTCATCGTGCATCATTCTTGCAGGACCTGGGATCGTGGTGCGTATGTGTGGGAGCAGCCTACCATGCCCAAGTTCTCTATTGTTCGATCCTTCATTGGTTTGTTGTCTATTCTGGTCAGCTCCTTGACCTCGACCCCGACCACGTCTCTCATCGTTCGGCGCAGCTGCCCCTTGATACCCCAATCCAGAAGTGCGGGGTTTTTAAGAGACTTCGATCGGTCGGCGGAAACCTTGACCATCCCTGTCAAGGCCTTCGCCCGGAACAAAGCCACGAGACACCATTACTCTCCCAACCATGACTGCAGCATTCGACACCTCAGGCACAGGTGGCGATGATCCTCTAGACGCATGAATAGTCGATACGAGCTCAAGTGACTGATAGCTTGACTCAATTTTGCAGTCTGGCTCAATATACGGGATAGCCGTTGCATGGTAGATCGGGTGCTCTTATTCGCCATGTACCGTGATTAACTTCCTCTCAACAACGAACTTCACCTTTTGATGTAGACCGGATGGCACAGCTCCAGCAGTATGAATCCATGGACGACCCAACAGAAAGTTGAATGCAGTGGGAATGTCCATAACCTGAAATAGGACATTGAACATCATCGGCCCAATCTGTATGTCGAGGGGGATTTCTCCCTTTACTTCCTTTTTTGTCCCGTCGAAAGCTCGCACGGAGGTCTTCGCAGCATTTATCCACAAAGGGTCTATCTTAAGGCAGTGTAACGTTGCCAGAGGACAGATATTCAAGGCTGAACCATTGTCAATGAGTACCTGAGCTACGTACGAGGTTTTGTACTTAACAGAAAAGTACAGGGCCTTGGTATGTCCTCTGCCTTCTAGAGGGAATTCCTCATCCGAGAAGGCTATAAGGTCCTTGAGGAGTATAGAACCCACAAATTCTTCTAGCTTGTCATGATCGATCGTCTCTAGAATGTAGACTTCACTTAGTACCTTCATTAAGGCCTTTTGATGCTTGATAGACGTCTGGAGTAATTCAAGCAGAGAGATTTGCGCAGGCATCTTGCGCAGCTAATCGACTATGCTGTATTCACTGGCTTTGATGACAGCTAGAAACTCCTTAGCCTCTTCATCAGTGACTGGTTTTGCGGGTTGAGCATTGGCTTGGCCATAAGCACGTTCGGACCTAGTGACAAAGTCAACATCGAGATCGTAGGACCAAGGGACTGCCTTATCGTCGGTATACTCGTACGGTTGAGGTATCTCGATCACTATGCCTTCATCAACTGCAGGCGTGCTTATTACAATCTCATCATCATCAGTTGCGTCTTTGAGTGGAGGCATGTCTTTAGGCAAAGGATCAAGCTTGTCCTCCCCGGCATTTAATGTGGCGAACTCCTCGTCCCAGTTAATGACGACCTCAGAAATAGTGGAAACGATGCCCGTGTGGTCAGCATAAACAATCATTTCAGCTTCTACCATTGCTGAGATTCTTTGTCTCATGATGGCCAGGGAAATGGCCTTATTACTTGGGTAACAACCAGCCTTCACCAGTTCAGTATAGACCTCAGTGGTGTATACTTTGACGTTCTTGATTCGACCAGCATTAAAACTAAATATATCATTCACATTACCCGCGTGATCAGGGAGCGGGTTACTCTGAACGTTTGGCTTGGCGGGTTGGAATGAAAACGCCTTCGTGTCAAGCAAGTTTTGGATCCGATGCTTGAGGATAGAGCAATCGTCGGTTGAGTGTCCAACCTCGCCGGTATGATAATCGCATTTCTTCGATGGGTCGAAGCTATAGAACTGCTTAGGATTGTGCCGTTTGGGCTCGGTAGTAAGCAAGCCTTTCTTCCGGAGCACTGCCAATACTTGAGACAACGATTCGGGGAGGGGGGTGAATTGCCTCTTGTTGTTCCTCCTCTAAAAAGATTGACAACCCGTGTTTTGTTGCTAAGCTTCTGCGACTTGAATTGCTGGGGCTGGGTTAGTGTTCCGTCGGCTCGGTTGGTTATACGTCACGTTCACTTCAGCTGCCGGTTCTTTCTCTTTCCTTGCATTAAATCTTTTAGTTGACGAAGACGGCTCTACAAACCACCCATCCTTCAGGCCTATCTCGATCTGTTCACCTATGGGGATGAGTTGGTTGAAGTTATCAGCTGGAATGGCCGCAATTCGATTACGGTACTCGAACGGGAAAGTTTTTACGAACATTCTCTTCAACTCACTATCTATGGGTTCAAGGACGACCTGAGCAGTTAGATTCCTCCATCTGATGGCATGGTCTTAAAAAGACTCGGTCTTCTTCATTTGAGCACGCTTGAGATCATCACGGATAGGAGTGATGTCTGATATAAACCGGTATTGCTTCAGGAACGCCTCACTAGCCTCCTTCTAGGTTTTGAGGCTATTTATCTTCTTTATGAGGTGCCAGTGTAGAGCAGGGCCGGTCAAGCTCGCTTGGAATGCATGAATCATCAGGAGCTCGTTGTCAACATACGAGGTCATTTGCACGTGGTACAACTGCAGGTGAGCTTTTGGACACGTGGTGCCGTTGTACTTGTCGAAATCTGGCATTTTGAACTTCTTCGGGATTTTGATCTGAGAGTACAGGGACAGATCAATAGAGGGTGAATCCTGTAAACCCTCCAGCTGTTTCACTCTCTCTTCCAGCTTATTAACTCGTTCATCAGGCTTGGGTTTGTTGACGACAATCTGGATGGGGTCATCTTCTAACTCAGGCATATCATCATCTTCCTCGACGTCAAAATTCTTTCCACCTGTATGCTTCGGGACTGATGCTTAAGGGGCTGCTGGAACAGGGATCGACCGAAGAGCCTTGATCTCAGCGGTCATTTGTTGCATTGCGACAGCGAGTTGCTTGATCTGGTCTTCCATACCGACAACACGCTCCTGCAACTCAGTTTGATTGGCCATTCTAGCTCTTGACCGTGTACGAATAGGTGATCGTGATCGATCCGTAGTTACCTAATTTCATAATGAAACAGGGCATACATAAATGGTAAGCAAAAATCACACATCGATCCATGACATTGGTCTAACCGCTTTTGAATTGAAAAGACCTCTTTATTGAAATGACGAAAATTTTTACATCGACTAATGACTCGAAAATACTTTAAACTGAATGTAAAAAACAAATGACTCAATTCTTAAATAAACTGAAAGACTGAAACTAGAATGAGAAAACAACTTCAAGCTCTTTTTTTTTATTTAGCTTGATCTATAGACATATGGGAGGCGACATCCTTCTTCAACTGCTCATAAGCCCGAGCTATCTTGACTGCCTTTTCTTGAGCTTCTTCGACCTTCCTTTTGAGGCGGTTATTCTCTGAACGATTGGCGGTCTTGAGAGGTACCTTGGGTATCGTCGGGCGAATCTCCTGTGGGATCTTGTGTTGTCGGATTTACTTGATCGTCGTGAAGTAGGACTTCTGCTCCCCTTTGAGCTCTTCTTTGAATCGAGCTATCTTTAACACACAACACTTCTTCCACATCTTCTGGAGTTGAGCTAGGGTCCCTTCGTAGTCTTCGCTCTTGTCGGAGAAATCGACACGGAGGAGCTCGGGTTGTAACGTCGGAGGGAGCCCCTGGAGAATCTGGTACTGTCGAGACACTCTGGCGAGATAGTACTCGATTGCGCCAGTGAAGCCCAAAAGTGGCACCGGTCCAACACCATTACACATAAGTCGAGCTTCCTCGACATTGAACCAACTAGCATACCATTGGAAGCCTTGGGGTCTAGCGTTTTTCATAAAAATGATCCATTCAGAGTAATGATAATCGGGTGCATTTTCTTGTTTTTCTTTATAACTTAAAACAGGATGACTCGAATCACTGAGTTCGGATATTTTAAGTAAATCACCACACCCTTTATGTGAAACAAAAACCAAATTTGTAATAGTTCAATGGGTGCATGACATGTCTTATCACCATTTTGCTTGAATTTGGTGAGAGAAATGAAGATCTCGGCTAAAATGGTGTTGATAAAATTCTTTTGAAGACAAACTTGTTGGACCAACTATGCAATTGACGGGTTACATGCGTTCTTGCAATGAGGAAAAATGACGAACCCGAAAAATGCTAGTAAAAAGATTCTGCCCTTTTGAAAAGGTATGGCTTTTTCAAAACATTGACTTAGGAATGAAAAAGGACATGACCCACGGTTTGCTTTCAAAACTTTTCTAAATCATGTTTTTCGACATTCAAAAATTCCAACAACATTAACGTCGAATCAATTCCCAAAGGTGGTGAAACTAGCTCTGACTCCAAACATTTTCCAATAAGCACACTATATTCTTCCAGAGTTGAGGTGAGCTCATGCTTACCGAATATAAAGGTGGATGTCTCGAGACACCAGAAGTGGGCTAGTGCTTGAACGAGGCCGGTACGGACTTTGACCTCGAGTAGGGGGAGCAACCTTCCGATGTGGCCCTCAACTAGCTTGCGGTTGGTCGGACTGAGTAAATTCCACCAGTCACGGAGCTCGTCCTTAGAAGCATCAAGAATCCGGATGTATCTCCCTCCCATAGTGTATAGACCAAGACTCACGACCGACCTAGTGTCATGGACCGACCAAGGAAAAGACGAAACATAAATAAATTGCGAGATAAGGGTTGAAGAAAACTTACTTCACCGGGCGGAAAAATGGCAATCACATAGACATGCGCATGAAACGTGAGGTTCAATTTCTACCTAGACTCTGGCTTGCAAAATGGAGACGCGAGAATTACCGAGCTAAACCAGTCATGGTGGTGGTTAGGTTGGGATTCCCCTGACTCCGACTTAATCAAAAAGCCGACCCGGGTTGCATGGTGAGCAACCGTAGTAGGTATTCAATGACACCATGAAAGAAAATTTCGAAACCGAGGAGGGCGACCCGTACCACATGGTTTTGGCCGGGGTATTCACTATCTCAGTACCATCCTAAACCTATGCCACCCAGGTCTGGTAGCGGGTAGTGTGTGCAGTGTAGTGTAAATGTAAGGCATGCACAACAGGTTATATCAAACAGCGCTTCGTGCATAAATTAAACCATACATTCAACCACCTCCCTGCAAAACAAGGGTTAACAATCACGCCTCCCATTATACCTCCCATACTGCAAAAACATTTAACACCTTAAAATGTTAGGGACGTACCTAGGATCCTTGCTGCCAAACAAAAATTATTTTTGAAATAAAAAATTGGCCTAAGTCCACTAAGAGTTTTAACTCAAGTCCCCAGTGGAGTCGCCAAGCTGTCGCGACCTTAAAAAAATTTATCATTTTCCTCGGGTTAATGGATTATTAAGATTGAACTTAACTCGGGCCCTCCCAAGCCCTACCAATTCGCAACTTAGGGTTTAAGTTCTTAACGTGCAAATGTTTTCATGCTTGGAGTTGCCACTAATCATTTTACGGTAGGCTGATTAGAAGCCTAAATAAAACATAGGGAGATATGTTTTATTCCTACGAACCAGAGATTCTAAGCCTGGGGACCTGATTACGCTAGATCTAGTCTAATGCCCTTTCGGTACCTTTTCTTTTCAAAAATGTTTTGACAGGCAGTTTGGATCCATTTTAGCTTATTTACTAACATGTGAGGTGTTCATGCGGGTGCACAAACCACCAATTTAACACCCAGAAAGCATTAAATAAATTGCGAACTTAGGAGAATGACTTACCTCGAAGCAACGCAAGCGTCTGCATTGTTAGCTAGAAAATCACATCAACACCCTAATATGATTTCTAATTAACACGCAATTTACTCAATTTCTTTTTGGATTTTTACTTATTTAAATGAAATCTAACCTATATGCAATGACGTATAAAAATATGACATGCGAATTAATGCAACTTAGCATGCAAGCTATATGTCATGCGACGACGTGACCTAATTCTAATAACGGATGAATGAATTATTTTTGGTATTTTTCGATGAAATTTGAAATTCAAATATGCCTAAATTACCATGTAACCTAATGACTTCTCTTTTTGGTATTTTCTATTTAAAATTCGAAATTAAAAAAAATACCTACGTTAACATGCAATCTATGATGACTTAATCTACCCTAGAATGACTTATTTTTGGGATTTTTGTGTAAAATTCGGAATAATAAAATAACGTGAATAATCCGTTAGGATTTGAAATAATACCTAATTTAAACTAGGAAACATGCCACCTTAAGTCCTAATTTAAATTAAGTACTCATCTCATCCTTCAGGATACATTCAAAAATCCTAGACATGCAAAACTCTAATTTAAATCTAGCTAATATTTTTTTTTGACTTTTCTATTTTATTTGAAAAGGAAAGAAAACAATTTAAACAAAGATAACAACCAATTCAAATCAACCATGCGATCCGCCAAATTTGTTTCAAACTCGGATTAGGAACAAAATTTGAACTATCGGTCATATCTATAGGGTTATAGATATTAACAGATAATCGATCATTCAAATTTGGAAAGCTAATGAAATTTATCATCGTATCTAAGTGATTATAGATAGGATGATAATTTCCCGTATCGCCACATATCGGACCTTAGGGTTAAGGTCGAATAGTCGTCCAAATACGTTGCTAAATTAGGAAATTTTCTTAATTTGAATATTTGAAAATACTGCGAATATATCAAACATTATCCAAATATATCTAAATATCCTCCTGATAATCATGCAATATTCCAAACGATTCAAACTAAGAAATTAAATATTCTGAAAATTAAAAGATAATGTCCAATTACCTAATTTACCGATAACTTTCAAATTTGAAACGTCTCGGGATCGGGCTTGCGGATTGGAATCGAATAACCGACGACGAGACGGCAATGCACGGCACCGGTGTGGCCTCCGGATTCTGTTCCGACAAGGGAGGGACGGCTGTCGGCGGTGGAAGGCGGCTGATAGGAGCAGCAACGGCGAGACTCGGCAGCGTCGACGGGCGTCTCCAGTGCGGCTCCGGTGAGCTTGACGAGCGGCTGCTTCAACGGCGAGAATGGCTCCGGCATGGCTGGGTGTGCTTCGCCGAGCACGGACAGAGGCAGCGGTGATGGGCGGAGCACGACGGAGGGCGAGGCGTGCGGCGACAGAGACGGTGCTGTTGCGAAGGCTCCAGCGGTGTAATTCCGGCGAACGTGCAGGGGAGCAGTAGCGGCTGAGCGGTTGGAACGGCTGAGTGGCTGGAACTGTGGCTCTCTGGCACGGCTGGACAGGGACGTCCGAGCAGGGGCAGGTGCAGACGACGGGCGGCGGCGTCGGCAGGAGCAAGACGGCGGTGCAAGGAGCGGCTGCACGCGGCAACTGGGACGGTGGCGGTGCGGCAAGGACGGCGAAAGAGGCGTGGCTAGCGAGCGGCGGCAGAGTTAGAATAGTAGCAACGGCGACGACGCCGAGGCTAGATCAGTGAGGACGTCCGGCGAGCAGCAAAGGTGATGGTCTCCGGGTGGCTGGTGGCTTTCGGTGAGGCCGTTACGGCGGGACAGTGGCGGCAAGGTAGCTCCGGCATGCGGCGGTGTCGCCGGCGGGTGGTGGCGTGCGGTGGGGGTCTCGGCGGCGTCCGGCCTCTCTCTCTCTCCCACTCTCTCACTTTCACAAAAAATTCTGATTTGTAATTATGCGTCTCGCTCCTAATTCTGACCTAATGTTATATATATAGTGCTAACCCTAGGTCAATTAGGTGGGCTTTATGTCCTAATGGGCATAAACTTGGGCTTAGGCTCTAATTAACATTTAAATGAGCTGAATTAACTTGGGCTGAATTAATTAAACTCAACATTACTAAATTAAGCCCAAATTAAAACAACCAAACCCGTGTGACGTAAAATTCCTGGCCTTTACATTCCTGAGCGAGCCAAGTCTTATTCGATAAAATTTAAGCTCATTCGCCATTGCCAATCTGATGCAAATGCAATTAAATTAAATGGACTTAAACTATATGTTATGCAATTTAATTATTTTTGTTTAGGGGTTAAAAATTAATTCATAATTTTCTATGCAAATTACACTAAATGTTCGGTAAAATTTAGGTGTCAACAAGCACACTGACGAAATACACGTTTAATAAATCTCAAAAATGGATTGAAATTCGGAATGTCACATACACAGTTCCCTTTTAACTTAGTTAATTTCCTATTATGATCTTTAGTCAAATTTGAACTTAATGCTATTTAGAAATAAAAATCATTCTCTTGTTTATCATTGCTCTTATAACAACTTGTATATTTTTTCACTTTGTAAATCCACTAGACTAAAAAAGAATCAAGACTCCTTATTTATTATATCAAACAATTTGTGTTTTTTCCTTACTATTGGTTAGACATTTATACATATCGCATGTAAGTCGTTATATAAGTATCTAGAAACACGCTTAAAAATTGATGTGAAAAAGTTATCCACATTGAGGCATCATAATATTTTTTTCATGTACAGTCCATGAATGATATTAAACTTTCACTAGCATTTAAGATAAATCTCATTTAATGCAAAGCTTTGATTCAATTACATGTCATCATTTAAACTTTCATTTACAGGAATGTAACTATGATTTTAATTTGGAAAATCTTTGAAGAGTTTTTTTTTTTTGTTTCGATTGTCCCATTATATGTATAGATATATGCAAGACAATTGATAAGAAAATGTTTGATTGTATACACAACAAAAATAAAATTTTATCAATATTAACTATTTTAAAATGTTTTTAGGTTAAAATTTATCTATATTCTACTTGACAGTTAATTCACAAATTTTCTTGACAACGTAAAGCTTTCTCTCTACAACAAAGCTAATTTCTCGAAAATTAAAATCTAAAAATGAAAAAGAAAACTCAGTGCCTTTAATGGAAAAAAAATGACCAAAAGTACTCAACCTAATGTGCAATCGCCAATTCAGTCCAAACCTTTTCCAATTTGGCCAATTTAGTACCAAACATTTTGACAATTTTTCAATATAGTCCATCCAGCCAATTTTGGTTGAAATTATTGATATGGAGACAATTTTTGCAATTTTTAATTTTTTGATTTTTCTTTTCTTCTCTTTCTTTTTTCTTTTTCCTTATTTTTCCTATTCATCTTATGGGCCTCGATGATGGTCGATGAGGATGTTGCGGCCATCTCCTGTGGCCCAACGAGGGCCGTTATGCCTTCACCTCTTTGCATGCCCTCGGTACTACTATCATTTCTCGTCAATTTTAGATTTTCAGCAACATTTCGGACCATTAGCCAGCAGATCCCACCCTTGATTTTATTTGCAATCTCTACATGCAGATCTTGATCTACCTCGACTCTTTCCAATAGTAAGTTACTCATCTTCAATCCCTCTTTCCATGGAATCCTAGGATTTTCTTATATTCCGTAATCTGCAAGTTAAATTAGGTTCCATTCGTTTCACGAAAATAAACTTTTGGAAAAATGTGTTTGAGATTTTCTGGCATTCGTATCATGGAAAATAAACAAATCATGAAAAACATTTTACCTCAATGGAAGAAAACACATTCAAAACTGGGGAAAATGTTTTCCTCTTTTCAAGAAGAGGAATTCATTTTCTCTTTCTTTCACCATTCATTTTAATTATTTTTATTTTTATTTTTTAAAATCTATTTTCTAATTATTTTTTTATTTTTTATTTTTTATTTGCTTTCTTTTCTTTTTGCTTGCCGACAACCGGCCAGAGAAGAAGGTAAAAAAAAATTAAAAATCGATTTAAAAAAGACAAAGGGTTAATACCACAAAAATCCTAAACCGGTACACTTGTGATAATTTTACCTTGAGCTATTTTTTTTACCACAAAAAACCTCAAACTGGTACACCTATGACAAATTTACCCCGAACTATTTTTTTGACCACCAAAAACTCCAAACTGGTACACCTATGACAAATTTACCCCGAACTATTTTTTTGACCACCAAAAACCTCAAACTGGTATATACTTGTAACAAATTTACCCCCAACTATTTATTTGACCATAAAAAACCCTATACTGGTACACATGTGACAATTTTACCCCCGAACTAATTTTTTTACCACTAAAAACCCCAAACTGGTACATTTGCGACAAATTTACCCTCCGTTAATATCCGTTAAATTATATTAATATCACAAAAAATCACAAATTGATAAACTTGTGACAAATAAAGTGGTAAAACCCAAAATCGGAACACATGTCAATTACCACGTGTCATTAAACTTCACAATTTGACAATAAAATTTAATGAAAACTAACGAAGGGTAAATTTGTCACAAGTGTACCAGTTTGGGGTTCTTGGTGGCCAAAAAATTAGTTTGGAAGTAAAATTATCAAAGATATACCAGTATGGGATTTTTTATGGTAAAAAAAATAGTTCATGGTAAAATTGTCACAGGTGTACCAGTTTAGGGTTTTTTGTGGTTAAAAAAATAGTTTTGAGTAAATTTGTCACAAGTGTACCAGTTTAGGGTTTTTCATGGTATTAACCCAAAAATAAAAATAAAAAAATTATTAAAAGCAATGTATTGATTGATTTTCCTCACCGAACAATGGAAAATATTTTCCGGGTCTTTTTCATATTTTAGCCGAATACCGAAAAATATTATTTTTTTCCTAAAAAAATTGTTTCCTAGAAAACATTTTCTAGAAACATGACGTTTCCACGAAATGAATGGAGCGTTAGTTTTATGTACATCCTCTCTTGTAGTGGTCATGGAAGGGGTTTTTAAATTGAAACTTGCTCGATACTTGCGGTAACAATGCGTCGTCGAACTATATCTCAACATTTGCCCGCCATCAAACTGCTAATTTGACACCATCGATCTCTCTGTGTGAAATTTGCCGGTAGTCAGCTGAAGCGATGAAACTGGACGACGAAGTTTGTTACGGGCTAAATTACATGCGAAGGAATTTGTAACGAGAGAAGATGAACACTAATGGGGAAAAGGAAAAAAAGGATAAAGAATAAAAAAAAGCTATAAAAAGGCGTCATTTCACTGATGGTCCACGTCAGAGTTAGCCTTACCACGTAAGATGACCGGTGTCGCGACCCTTAAAAAATTTTGTCAATTTTCGGGCTAATTGATTATTAAGATTGAACTTAACTCGGGCCCTCCCAAACCCTATCAATTCGCAACTTAGGGTTTAAGTCTTTAACGTGCAAATATTTTCATGCTTGGAGTCGCCACTAATTTATTTATGGTAGGTCGATTAGAAACCTAAATAAAACATAGGGAGATATGTTTTATTCCTACGAACCAGAGATTCTAAGCCCGGGGACTTGATTACGCTAGATCTAGTCTAACGCCCTTTCGGTACCTTTTCGTTTCAAAAAATATATTTTGGCAGGCAGTTTGGATCCATTTTTAGCTTAATTACTAACATGTGAGGTGTTCATGCGGGTGCGCAAACCACCAATTTAACACCCAGAAAGCATTAAATAAATTGCAAGCATAGGAGAACAACTTACCTCGAACCAACGCAAGCATCTGCATTGTTAGCTAGAAAATCACATCAATCAACCTTAATATGATTTCTAATTAACAAGCATTCACTCAATTTCTTCTTTTTTTTTTGGATTTTCACTTTATTTAAATGAAATCTAGCCTATATGCAATGACGTGCAAAATTATGACATGTGAAATAATGCAACTAATATGCAAACTATATGTCATACGACAACGTGACTTAATTCTAATGACGTGCAATGATATATTTTTTGGTATTTTCTGATGAAATTCGGAATGAAAAATATGTCTAAATTAACATGCAATCTAATGATCTCTATTTTTGGTATTTTTTGTTTAAAATTCGAAATTCAAAAATACCTAAGTTAACATGCAATCTATGATGATTTAATCTACCCTAGAATGATTTCTTTTTGGGATTTTTTATGTAAAATTCGGAATTAAAAAAAATAACGTGAATAATCCATTAGAATTAAAACAATACTTAATTTAAACTAGGAAACATGCCACCTTAGGTCCTAATTTAAATTAAATATTCATCTCATCTTTCGGGATATATTCAAAATCTAAACATGCAAAAATCCTAACAAAACAGAATTTTTTTTGGATTTTCTTTTTATTTGAAAAGGAAAACAATTTAAACAAGGATAACAATCAAACTCAAATTATCCACGTGATCCACCATATTCGTTTCAAACTCGGATTAGGCACAAAAATCAAATTATCGGTCATATCTATAGAGTTATAGATATTAACGGATAATCGATCATTCAAATTTGGAAAGCTAATGAAATTTATCATCGTATCTAAGTGATTATAGATAGGATGATAATTTCCCGTATCGCCGCGTATCGTACCTTAGGGATAAGGTCGGATAGACGCCCAAATACGTTGCTAAATTAGGAAAGTTTCCTAATTTGCATATTCAGAAATATTGCAGATAAATCAAACATTATCCTAAAGATATCTAATTACCAACGTGATATTCATGCAATATTCAAAACGATTCAAATTAGGAAATTAAAACATTCTGAAAATATATCGGATAATAATCTTACCTAATTTGGATAACTTCCAAATTTGAATTGGCTCGGGATCGGGATCGACTTGCGGATCGGGACGACGTCGAAACCGGCGACGACGACGGCGAGGCACGGCACCGACGAGACTCACGGCGTCGGATCGGGAAGGACGTCGAGCAAGGCTATTGTTCCGGCGGCGGAAGGGGCGGCACGAACGGCGGTGACGGCGTCGCTTGCGGATGGGCACAGTGGAGCGCGGCGGTGGCCTCGGTGATGCGTGGCACACGACGAGCGGATGAAGTGGTTGTTCCGATGGGTGGCTCCGGCGGTGGCGTCAGGTATTCGTGTGATCTTCAAGGCCGAGGGGCGTTGGTGAAGAGGAACGCTGTGCACTGCCTCTTCAAGGCTGTGGGACGCCGATTGTCTGGTACGTGAAGTTGGGCTGCTTCACGTCAAAGTCTGCTGAAGACGTAGACTAGGCTGCTTCAAGGCTGTGGAATCGTGTGCAGTTTCTTCTCTGGGCGTCTTCTGCATGGGCATCACGAAGCGGAACAGCCACGGTCTTCTCTGTTTCGATGGTGGAGTGGGCAGTCCTTTTTCGTGTGCCCCTCTCCCTTGGCGCCTTCTCCGCAAGCTCTCTGTGGGTGTGTGTTTTTCTCGTGGCCTTGTGTTCTTCTTCACGCCTCAAAGACCAGCCCCCTTTTGTTGACTTGTCTTCTCTTCTTTCTTTCTCTTCTCTCTGACTCTTTGTGGGCGTCCTGTAGTGCAGAACGTGAAGAGTATTTGCTCTCCCTTCACCCACGTGAATTGAGCCCCTCTTTTCCGAAAAGTTCCGTTCTCCGAGTGTCTCTCTAAAACTACTTTCTGAAATCTCTGAGCGACCCCCCCCCAATTCTAACCTAATCTTATGCTTATATAGTACTAATTTAGGTCAATTTAGATGAGTTTTATGTCCTAATGAGCTTAGGCTTGGGCTTAGATTTAATGAGCTGAATTAACTTAGGCTTTTGATTAATTAAACCCAACATATCAGATTGAACCCAAATTAAATCGACCGAGCCCGTTTGACATTGAAATTCCCGGCCCTTGAATTCCGAACGAGCCGAGTCTCGTCCGATAAAATTTAAACTCATTCGCCATCGTCGGTCCGATGCAAAATGCAATTAAATTAAAATAAACCTAAACTATATGTTATGCAATTTAGATATTTTTGTTTAGGGGTTAAAAATTTAATCCCTAATTTTCTATGCAAATTAACATTAAATGATACACCGAAATTTAGGTGTCAACAACCGGCACTAACTAGACTCCACGTTGGTGATTTTTGGCCTAAATTGACTATTGAAAAATCATCAAAATGTTTAGTATTACATTGGCCAAATTGAAAAGTTTAGAGTTGAACTAGCATCCAGATAATAGGTTTATGACTTGTTAGGTAATTTTTCTGTCATTAATGTCCATGGGATACCCACAACAAACAAAACACAAAACATGTGACAATCTGAAAACACAAAACATGTGACAATCTGAAAACACAAAACATGTGACAATCTGAATTATGGCAGCTATATCCTACATTGATATTAAAAAAAAACTAAAACAAAGAAGGAAAATAAATAAATTTGAGGATTCTCCTCCTCATTCTGCAAAATGAGAAACAAAAACTGTCCTTACCATAATTATCCAAAAAGAAAAAAAAATCCTTCAACTTTTTTTTTAACGGCCGAATACGCAATTAACTTACTCAAAAGTCAACAAATGCTGAATAGGCACTTGTTCACTTACCTAAACAAGCATCCTTTTCCTCCTTAAATAGCAAACTCTCTACATGATCTTTGTCACTGCTCTCTCAAACAAAATGGCCAGGAAGATGCGTGAACCCTCGAGGGTTGTTTTGGTGTCCATAGGCGCTCTCATGTTATTAGGTTGTGTGTGTCAAGCTATTGAGTCAAACCTTTTTAAGCATGCCGATGCTACCGTTCAGATCACGAATGGTTTGCCCGGCAGGGTGGACCTGACCATCCATTGCAAATCCAAGGATACCGACCTCGGCGTCCAGGTCATCGCCCCCAATTCGTCCTGGTCCTTTCGATTCCGACCCAATTCTGTTTTCCTCAACACTTTGTTTTTCTGTAGCTTCCAATGGCCGGGTCAATTCCGCTCCTTTAATATCTACGATGAAGACCGAGATCTTCATGGCTGCAGGAAACTTTGCTTGTGGAGTATTGTACCGGATGGTCCATGCCAATATGACAACCACCATAAGAGATATGACATTTGCTATCCTTGGAACCCAAGCGCAACAAAACGCCCATTGGCATAATAGTCTCTTCGTGCGGATGTGCTCTTTTTGGTGAATAAAATTGATGATCTTGAATGTTCATGACGAGGTTGATGGGTATGATTTCGTACAATACCTCTACAAGTATTTGATGATTTCTTTAAGTGGGGGTAAGACGAGGAAGTTTGCCCGTTCAAATTCCTTACTTTTGGCATGAATGGCATCTATTCGAACCAAGTATGTAAACTCAGTCTGGAGGGTAAAAATAAGCCATCGCGTGATCAAGCACGGACGGATAAAAATACAGAATTACTAGAAATCAGGCATCCACAATTGCTTTAAGTCATTTGATGTGAAAAACGTGTAATTGCATAAATTAGCGTAGAAAGTACATGAATCACGAAATTTGAACATGAATGCAAACATTATATGCGAATTTAAACCCGAATGTGTTAAACAAAAAGACAAAAAAAAATACGAATGCAGATAAACTATTTTTTTTTTTGATAACCCAGGGAACCCCCGCACGGCCGACAGTTGGGGAGTAAACCCTAGGGGCGACACGTGCTAGCCACCACACACGTGCCACCGGTTAAGTCACCCTGCGGTGCCCGAAATTCAAACACTCAACCTTTTGCGAGAGGAAGAGTGCGCGTTCCAGCGGCGCCACCTAAGCGAGTGGTCAGATAAACTATTTCTATATAGAAAATAAAATAAAATTATTCCAACCAATAAAAAAATAAAATTACATTAATATGTGGAGATTCGGTTGTTTTTTATGGATTCTACTTGAATGAGACAATAAACCCGCTTTAAAAAAGTAGTTTCTCTTTTTGTTGTTTTTTTTTTCCGCGTGACTTACTAACTGAGATTGAAGGCCAAAACATATGACGCGAATGTCCATCAATTCAAGACTGTGTTTGGTTATATGCTCCACAAAGTGGTGGGGGAACTTCAACCTTATATGTTCGAATGTTTTGGTGGTCATATATGCCAAAACCACAGAGAAAATTGCTTAGTAAAAGGCTCACACTACTTGAAAGATCCACATTTTACGACACCTTACTTATACGTCAATATTTGTCCTGATTGTATAGTGCGGCCAGTGAACAAAAGGAATAGGGTTAATACCACGAAAAACCCCAAATTGATACACATATAACAAATTACTCCAAACTAATTTTTTTATCACGAAAAATCACAAACTAGTACACCTATGACAATTTTACTCTCCATTAGTTTCCGTTAAATTTGACCTTCAAATTACTTAGTTGGATAACACGTAACAGTTGGCGAGTATATCGGTTTGGGGTTTTACCATTTGTCTATTATAGATTTACCATTTTGTGATTTTTCGTGATATCAATCTAATTTAATGGAGGGTAAATTTATCACAAATGCATCAATTTATGATTTTTTATGGTCATAAAATTAGTTCAAGATAAATCCCTTACCAAAAAAAAAATTAGTTCAAGATAAATCTATCGCAGGTGTACCAGTTTTGGGTTTTTTATGGTTAAAAAATTAGTTTGGGACAAATTTATCATAGGTGTACTAGTTTAGAGTTTTTCGTGGTATTAACCGTTTTGTATTAACCTATGTCAAACACCTTCGAAGCAGTTCTATCTTTCAAGAGCTAAGGAAATATCAGGGCAGATATCTCTAGCTGGTGTGGGAAGTGCCTACACACCAAGATAGCGAGGCATTAATTTCACTTGCTACCACCAAATTGGTATAATTTAGATTTAGGTGCATGGAAAAGTTACGATTTTGATTTTTCTTGGTGACAACATGCTGTCTTCTGTTTTATTCAGGAGTTGCTGAAGAGGGAAAGAAGAGCATCTTGAGTTATCAAGCTCGCCGCCCTTTGTTGTGAACTTGTAAATCACCACTCATATTTGTGAACGCAAAATGTCATCCATAATATAGCAATCAATCTCCACCATCGCCTGCTCAACTTACTCTCATCCCCCGGATGATTTTTGGAGTGCTTAGTAGCTTACCTAGAAAGTACTCCAAATGTGCTTCAAATGTATTTTCGTACTGAGATGACGGACACAAAAATATTGGTTGTATCTCTTTTTTTGGTGAATACAAGAGGCTAAGAGATCTGTATCCAGTATCTAATTTTGTCTCCTCTCAAACAAAATAAGTGGCAAATTAGAGAGAAATCTTTATTCTGAGCCCATTCTAGCAACCAAAATTAATTGGCGAACCAATCTGCGGGCTTGTTGCCTTCTCTCGACACATGGTGCACTTGAATAGATGGATACTACTTGATTTGATGAAGAGTAGTGTTGTGTATCATCATTTTTTATTTGTCTGAATCAAGCTCAGTCCACTTCGAGTTTGAAATGGAAAAAGATTGATTTTTGTACAAGGCAGAAGGTTTAAGTAACCGAATTTCGTGATTAAATTCAGATGTTGGTAACTATTTTATTAAGATTTATATCCAAGATAATCATTCAATAAATGCACTCTTGTTCCCGTCGCCGAGCAGACTTCCTTCTCCTCCCCTCGTTCGCCGCTCTCCATGCAATGAAGCTCCCATTCTCTTCTTCTGGTGTCCAATGCTCCACCTCTGATCTAGTCCCACTCAAGAATGGCGTGATCGTAGCTATTCTATACCAACGTCTCCATGTGATCAACCTCCGGTGCGCCATCACAATCCGATGGCAGAATCAGGCTGTTCTGTATCAACAATGCACAACCACAGGACAGCCTCAAACACTTTCCACGTTTTGAGCTCTCCCTGGATGGATTACGATGAAGTCTCTGAGCATCACAAAGAGAAGTGGACGAATGAACAACTTGTTAAGGACGCTTTGTCGAGAAATCTGGCCACAACTTAAGTGAGTTTCATATCCGAGTCTTGTTATCATTCTGTCTTTACTTAATCCTTATTACTTCTTATTTTTTAGATTTTTTTTGCATGATTTGGTAAGCGATTTTTTTTGTTTCTTTTTTCTTCTTCTTCTTCTTTTTTTATCTTTTTTGGTTGCGTGTTGAAGGTTTTGCTTTTATTTTACTCTTTTAAGTGCATTAAAAATTCCAAAGGTCACCCTGAATTTCCTCACCATGCTCGTCGATGAAGTGAATAGATTTCTTCACAGTATGAAAGCACATCCGTTTTTAAGTTTTTGCAAACTATTATGCGAATAAAAATGTGCAACAACCAAGCGTAAATGCCTGGTAGAAATTATTTGATTTCATCAAATATAATTTTTTTAAAAAAAAATAGCAACAAAAGAAAAGAAAATTACATGCTGGAAGTGGATTTTAGATATCTCTATAGAAAAGATAAAATTATATTGAAAAAAGAAGCTTGTCCAAAAAGAGAAGAATGAAAAAGAAAAAAAAAACAAGAGATTGAATTCTAATATTGTCGGTGAAGCCAATCCTTAACCTTGAATTGATGCATGAATGATCTTTACTTTGGTGTGAAATTCGAAATTCCAAATTTACTATGTGTTTATTTTTCATATGTAGAGATTTATAGAATTGAATGTGGACTCTTTCAGATCAAGGGTGGAATTCCACGATTTAACGAGAAATTCGATATTTAATTTTCATAAAAAGCATGCATGAATTATATAAAATAAAAAGTTATTGTTTTTTTTTATCAAGGGTCGAATTTGCCATTCAATTCCTAAGATGATTTTACTTGGAAAATGTAACATGAAAGAATGTGTTGCTTAGAGCTTCTGACACCTGTATACGATGTTATTGATGAATGAAAAAATAGAATGAAAGCCTAATTTCTGAACTCTCCTAAAGAATATTTATAGAAAACACTATCCACATATGTTGCAATTCGATATTGCCACATGGAGAGTATGGAAGCCTCGTGACGCAAATCCATTTGTCGGTGGGGAAACCCCATTAAGTATTTTTTGGGCTTTATATGTGTATATATCATTTGTTGGCTTTATATGCTGTCACTCATTTTATGTTCTTCCATTGTCTAATCAAATCAGGCACGATAATCACCACTCAATTCACATGCGCGTGATAAAATTGATTTATGAGATTTCCTTGAAAATGAAAACGCTTTAAAAATAATTAAATACGGCAATTGTTTCATTTGCAGTTTAACTATCCGGATTACAAGTAAATTAGGGTTTTCTTGATTAAATTAATGATATGAGATATTTGCTCTTCTCTAGACAATTTGCTTGTTCAAACTTATATTTGAGAGATGCCGAAATTATGACGATTAGTAAAGGTTGTGCTTGTATTTCTCAGGTCTCAACTTATTGAAACATTTTTTTGTGTCGTCTTACAAAATTAGGATTCCTTCTAATTCGGTGCAATTTAAAACCCTCCACTCCAGGGGCTCGTGGGCAACGTTGCAGTGGCAGTTGAGGACGCAGAGGTGGGCAACAGAGAATCGGGGCACCCCTCGCCTTGTCCTCTCCATCGGTTTGTTCTTGAAATGGGGCTCGTTACCGATGCTCTTCAACGGTTCATGTGGGTGGTCTTGATGAACGAGAAAGCTCATTATGTGAGATGAATCTTGCATAATCGGAGTTGAAATAGTTTGTTATCATGAGAAGTGGTAACTCTTAATCATGAAAAAACATGACTTCTCGTTATGAAAAAAAGTTATTGTTGACATAAAAAGTGGTAATGATTCATCGTGAAAAGTGATGATGGTTGGGATAAAATACCTATTCCCAAGATATATGTTGATTTGTTGTCTCTAAATATCAATGTGTGTGGCTGTCTCTAAATAGCAATGTCTTTTTCATAACTCTCTTCTTCTCTTTTCATACACAAGTTTGATAACACATTCAAGGCAAAATTCCAAAATAGAAATTTAGTAATTGCTAAACTCATTATTTACAGCTTTAGTGTGTATCGTGAAGGTATATTTGTTGTAAGCCTAATGGAAACAATAGTGAGAGCAAATAATACCTTAAGGACGGCGCATCAAAAAACTATAAACTATTACTCTATCTTCATCAACAATCAAATTTCTCCAACAATCTTAAGGTGTTATTTTCATTAAGATTGAAACAGTGGCTACATAAGTGCTCGCAAACTTGACAGATTGTGAATCGATTCTTATGATGGAACTAATTTCATCCATTGGAAGGACAATATGATCCTTCTTTTATTTGAATTAGTTATCTTTTACATGTTGGATCCCAACTTGCTCGCTATCCGTAATCCAAAGGATTATGATTCTAATGAAATCAAAGTTGCAAGGAAAAGGCGTGAGGATAATGAAAGGAGGTGCCGAGGAAGGATACTCAATGCTTTGTCAGATCATCTACACAAAACTTTTTGATCTTACACAAATCCCAAAAACATTTGAAGTGTCTTGGAGACCAATACAATACCGATAAAAAAAGGTACGAATAGGTTTATTGCTCTGAAATATTTTGAATTTGTCATGATTAATGGAAAATTTGTCTCTAAGCAAGTGGAGGAACTTCAAATATACATTGCTAAGCTCAAAGACTTTATGATCGAAATTTTTGAATCTCTTCAAGTTGCTGCAATTATTTCAAAATTGTCTTCAACTTGGAATGATTATAAAAAAAACTTCTCCATACAACTGAGAACCTGACGGTGGATAATTTGATAAAATAAATTTGAATTGAGGAAGGTTCTCGGAAACGTGAGGCTAATTATGAGAAAGAAGTTGCAAAAAAAGTGCATTTAGTTGAGAATGGCAACATGAGCAGAGACAAAGAAATTAAGAAGGGAAACAAGAGGAAATTCACTGACACCAACAATACCAATAAGCCTGGCAACAACGGCATGTTCAAGAAAGACAAGTTTTGCTTTTATTGTGATAAAAAAAAAGGCCACTACAAGAAGGAGTGCTGCTATTGGAAAAAGCAAAAGGTTAACACAGTAGCAAATTTTGTGGAGCAAAACACCAATGGATTTGTTGTTAATTGTTATGATCTCTAAATTGCAAATTGGGATGGTAATTGAATTAAACATGGCAACTATTAATGATTCAAAGCATTGGTGGTTTGATTCCTATGCTACTTTGCATAGATGCACTCATAAGAAGTAATTTAAAACTTACACACCTCTACAGAAGGAACAACAAGTATTATGGGAAATCACAATATTGGAATTGTTCTAGGGATAGGGACAATTGAATTGCAATTCACTTGTGGAAAGAAATTGACTTAGATCAATGTGATGCATGTTCCTAATATTCGCAAAAATCTTATGTTAACAATCTGTTGTGCAAGAATAGAATTAAGGTTGTGTTAGAGGCCGATAAGCATATCCAATCTAAGTATGGAATATATGCTGGGAAAGGCTACTCTTGTAATGGAATATTCACTTCAACTATAAATGAGAATTTTATTTCTATTTACATGCTTGCGTTATTTTCTTTGTAGCATAATAGATTATCACATGTTGACTCTAGTACTTTGAAATTTATAAATAAAAGCGATACGATATCATGTGATAATCTAGATAAGAAGGATTGTGAAATGTGTTCACAAGCAAAGATGAGTAAGAAATCATTCTCAAAGGTGGAAAGATCTACTAAAATACTTGAACAAGTGCATTCTAATATTTGTGAATTAAATGGTATAGAACTAGAGGTAGAAATTGTTATCTTATTACATTTATTGATGATTACTCTAGATATACTCATGTTTATCTTATGAAATCAAATGATCAAGCTTGTGTTGTGTTCAAGATATATACGGTTGTAGTTGAAATTTAAAGGAATGCAAAAATCAAAGTTATGAGAAGTGATCGCGAAGGAGAATACTTCATTAGATTTTTCTGCATTTCATGTGGAAAATGGTACTGTGCATCAAACAAGTACACCTTATACACGACAACAAAATGGATCAGTAGAAAGATATAATTGAACTTTGGTGGATATGGTTAATTCCATGATCTTACAAGCAAAACACATTTGTGGGGTGTCGCGATCTCCTCGAACCGGCTTCGCCGCCTAAGAGGTTTAGCTAATAGATTACTAAGTTTAAACTTAGCTCGGGTTTTCCCAAGCCCGTACCAACTTGCGACTTAAAGTTTAAGTTATTAACATACAAATCAATTTCATCTAGGAGTCGCCACTAATCAATTTTTGGTTAATCGATTAAACACCCAAGTAAAGCAAGGGAGAAATGCTCTACTTCTACGAACCGGAGATTCAATGGGCACGGGGACTTGATTACACTAATTAACTAACTAATGCCCTTTCGGTGCATAACCTTGCTCAATTATCACCTAACGTGTTCATGAAGCGGTCTTACTAGTTGTGAGTCCTAAAGTTCTATCCCTAACTAGGCTAAGGGAAGGAACAATCGGAAAGTGCACAATCAAGTAGTAATCAAAATTGAAATGTACAAACAGTGGCCTAGCATGCCTCTAATAGACTATTTGCAAAGTCGAATTAAACATGCAATTAAAACGTGCGAAAGAAGTAACGTGCAATCAAACGTGGCACTAATCACACAAAAAGGCAAGAAAAGCCAATTCCAAAGCCCAAATAATTTTTTTGATTTTTCGGATTTTTTGGAATTTTTAAATATTTTATTAATAAAATAAGAATTCTGAACTGGGTCCCCTGTCCCGATCCGCCCACCCACCTGACCCGGCTCTTTGACCAACCTGGGACCCCCCTTTAGCAATTTCTTTTCTCATTTTTTTTTCTTTTCCCCCTTTTCTTTTTCCTTTCTTTTTGTTTCTTTTTCTTTTCTTATTTTTCTTTTTACTTTTCTTCTGGTCTTGCTCCTCTTCGTGCGTTCCTGCCCAGAATGTCCCTCCTTCGCTGGGACTTCTTCACCGCTAGCTTCCCCCACACGCGAACTTCAACCGTGGCTACGCCAGGGGACGCCCACCGCCGGCCTTATGCCATCACCGCCAGTCGATGCTCCGGCAACGACACCGGTGGCTGAAAACGGCACTATCTCCGCACTTTCTGACAATCCAACATTCGACCCTAACAACAGACGCTAAGCCTGAACACACAAGCATGCACGCACAAAATAAAGCATATAAAACTAACACGGTGGGGCTCCAAACCAAGGCATCGCCAGGAACGAACAGCGACTCCAACTCGTGTGCTCGTCCATGGCCGATGTCGGGAAACGGTTTTCATGCCACAAAATCACACGAAGTCGCAAAGTCAGTCATCCAACGTTAGTCTTAAGACAAACAGAACGCAAATCGAAGGTTCTACGGACTGATTTCATGTTCTTTCAGTTTCGGCCCTCACTTTGACATTTTATCGAACAGGTGGTATATGAGCTCAAGCGAAGGCTTTAGGCCGAGATTCAGGGCGTTCCTCGGCTCAAACTTGATGTGTGAAGCTTTATACAATCATATTTTGCAACAAAGTGGTCGCGGTTTGCAATAGAACTCTACATAATCACACACACAGATCTGGCATTTCAAGTTTGAAGGGCTTCATTGAGGCATTTTAACAAACAGGTACTAGGCGCTTAGAAAAGGGAGCTATAGAGCCGATTTTAACAAGACTGATGGCCATTTTTCGACATACAATGCTCAAGTCGGGTTCATGCAGTGTCAAACAAGTGTTAGCCTCCGTCTACGGGGCCAGGCGATCACCGAATGGACTTGGTGTGCCCGGCATCCGAGAGGCAGGGGAGAAGCAGGGGAAGTGTGAGGGTCTCACCTGTTCGCGGCTGGTCGGAGGCTCGTCGACGGCACCTCCGGGTCTCCTTCAGGCGGATGGGGGCCCTCCGCTCTCAGGTTTTCCACCCGAACTTTCTCGGTCTCTGCCTTCTCCTCTCCAAAACTCTCTCCGATGCTCTCCGTTCCTATGTTTTCGTTCCTCGGTCCCCTCCTCCTCTCTCGTCTCCTCCCAGACGGCTTTTGTTAGTCAACCACGCTAGCAGCCTTACTTTTCCATTCCCAGCTCAAAGACCCTTGATCAAAGCGCCTTCTCAACTTCTACATATGCCAGCAACCGGGTCCTTCCGTTTGGGGCTAAATTAGGCCCCATTTTTTTGCTAAAACAGCTGCAGGATCTCCTGGGTTCTTGTGTTACCAGGTTGCAGCGCTGCGCCATGCTCCTCTTCTGAAATCGCGACCAACATCCTCCTCGTGCATAGCGCTTTGTCGTTCTTGTTTATCCCCGTCAGTCCGAGCGTGAGGGGAAGAAATGGCTGAGGGGCTAGGTCGAATGGCTGGAAGAAAGGCCAATCTGGGCAGACGCCATTGGGCTAAACATAGGCCAAAAGTGGGCCGACGGGGTAAAAGAGAAAGAAAAGAACAAACCCAAGAAGAAGGAAATATAAGCAAAAGGGTTGGGCCCAAACAGCTAAAATAATTTTTTAAAAAAAAAGGGGCCGGTCCATTTACGTCAATTTAGCCCACTTACAATTTAAGCATTGATTTAACGAGGGGGCAAAATTAGGTGTCAACATGGGGAGAAGCACTTCTTACTGCATGTCATATTCACAACAAAATTCCTTCAAAGAAATTTAAGATATCTCCTTATGAATTATGGAAAGGAAGGGTACTGAATATCCATTACTTTAAAGCATGGGAGTGCCTTGCATACTATAGAATTCTCGATCCCAAGTAAACCAAATTAGGACCAAGGGTATTAAAAGATGTGTTTGTTGGATATACTAAAAAATTCTAAAGGTTATCTCTTATTAGATGCCGAATCTAATATTTTTGTGGAATCAATAGATGTTGAATTTCTTTAACGCGAGTTTCTTAAATATTCAAGTGATATCTCAGCATACTCACAAACAACAGTTGACGCAAGCAATCCTTCATCAATTAAAAGAAAACTGTTTGATTCTCCAAGTAAGTCGAGGAGAAGTCAAAGAGTAAAGAAAACAAAATATTCTGGATCTGATTTTGTAACTCTCCCAGTAGAAGGAGATAGGGAAAATATTAATAAATTACTCATATTATTTTACTTGGATAAAGATCTAAGAGTGTTAAGTGAGGCAATGACATATAGGGATCTATTATTTTGGAAAGAAGAAATTAATGTTGAATAGGATTTAATTGTTGTTAACAATACATGGTACGTTACAAATTAAAGCAAGGTTGGTGACCAAGGGTTTTGTAGAATTGACTACTTTGAAACATATGCATAAGTTGTTCAAATAACATCCATTAGAGTTCTGTTAGCTTTGGCATCAATTTATAAATTGCATGTGCATCAAAAAAATGTTAAAACCGCTAAAACTGCTTTTCTAATTGGAAAATTAGAAGATGTTGTGTTTATGGACCAAACTAAAGGTTTTATTCTACTTGGAAATGAGAATAAGGTTTGCAAATTAAACAAAATAGTATATGGTTTGATGCAAGCACCAAAACATTGGCATGAAGATTTTTGATTTTGGTGGTTTTATCATATTGATTTACGCATAACAATGCTGATAAGTGCATTTACTCAAAATTTACTAAAGAGTATGGAGTTATAATTTGCTTATATGTAGATGATATGTGATTGTTGGTACAAATATGTTTGGCATAAATAAAACTAAAAAGTACCTATGTTCTCAGTTTAAAATGAAAGATTTGGGAGAAGTGGATTCAAATTTAGGTATCAAAAGTGATCACACTTTAAGTCAAGGCCACTATGTGGAGAAAATCATTCAAAAGTACCATCATTTGGGAATTAAAGAGCCAAATGTATCATAAATGTGTCAATTAAATTGATGTAAAATATTGAGCAAACTTTAGCATAATTAGAATATGTTAGTGCAATTGGAAGTCTGATGTACATTATGCATTGCCTCGGACCATACATAGTCATTATTGTGTGTAAATTGTCCAAATTTACTAGTAATCCTAGTACGTGCATCGGAAGGCCATAAGTAGAATTTTTGGTTACTTAAAGAAAACAATACATTATAGTCTATTTAATTAAAGATAACCAACAATACTAAAAGGAAATTCATATACTAGTTATAACAAGTCGACATCTTCATGGGTTTTCAAGCTTGCAAATGGTGTAGTTTCTTGGGCATCGAAGAAGCAAACATGTATAGCTCATTCAAAGAAGAAATCTGAATTTATGTCACTATTGGCAGCTTATGAAGAGGCTAAACAGCTGCGGAATTTGCTATTGGATATAAAGTTATGGCCACAACCAATGATAGCCATATCTTTACATCGTGATAGTGTGACAACTATATCTAGGTCATACAACAAAGTATACAATGGAAAATCTAGACATATTAGTTTGCGACGTGAGTGTATTCAACAATTAATAACTGATGGAATTATTTCAGTATTGGACAAATAATAATTTGGTTCATCAATTTACTAAGGGACTCTTGAGAGGTTTAACTTGGTTAATCCAAAGAAATTAGTCTTAGACCAATTGATAATAGTCAACCATAGTGGAAAACCAACTTTATAATTTTAAACGAATTTGTTAAAGTTCAAGCTATTGTATCTTGACTGTGATCGAGTACCGGGGCACAAAATTAATACTTATGGAAAATTAAGAGGATGAGTGTAAGAAAACACTCTTAATAGAGTTTAAGGTTTTAGCAAGGCAAGACTGAAGTAATGAATTAGGAACTTCCCCTAAATGAACATAAGGAGTGATGCCACTTCTAACAAAAGGCAAATGAACATTTGCAAATATGCAATGAATGCAAGAGGCGGCACAATGCCATAAAAGTGCTAAGCTAAAGGAAATTTCTAACCAAATGTGTATAATATGTGTGATAATTCGATTAACAAATGGAACCATAGTTTGAAGTTTTATGTACCACTGGTTTTGTTAATGGAATCCTTTACATTAATTGAGTGTTCAAATCTTAAGAGATAACTTCTTGATGTATGACTTTATGTAAATTAGCACTAATAACAAACTAAGAGGAGGATTGTTGAAATATTTTATTATGAAAAGAGATAGTTGTTGGATATGAAAAAGAATTATTGTTGACATGAAGAGAAGTGATAATCGATCATGAAAAGTGGTCATGGTGAGGATAAGGAACCTATTCATAACAGATGTGTTGATTGGTTGTCTATAAATAGCACCAAATTTCATCACAACTATTCAACACAACAACTTCTTCGTAACTTTCTCTTCTTCTCTTTTCGTACGGAAGTTTGATAACACATTCAAGGTGAAATTACAAGAAATAAATTGAGTAATTGTTGGACTCATTTCTTTGCGGCTTTAGTATATATCTTGGAGGTATATTTGTTTTAAACCTGGGAGCAACAATAATGGAGACAAATAATACCTTAAAGATAGTGATCGTCATTAAGCATCAAAACATTAAAAAACTATCAACTATTGTTCTATCTTTGTCAACAATCAAATTTCCCCAACAATTATAATAGACCAAGATGTAGCAATTACTAAATTTCTGGAGCATCTATAGTCGGGTATATCATCAAAATAATGATTTTAACATAGAACAATCGCGTACATCATTCAACCACCCAGGAGGAGTTTGAAGATTAGCGGGAGAGGATCCTTGATATGTAGCATATCCGCAGCAATGATTGGGTGAAGAAGATCTACTTCATTCATGAGAAGTAGGTTCCTGTTTTTGTGTGTGGCACAAATGTCTACATCTCAGAGAAGTGGAAGTTTGAATAAGTACTTCAAAGCTGCTTGGGGAACTTGATGCCCTGGAACACGAGAATGACAGGATCAATCGACTTGAAGGCACAAATCCAATTTCCACCATGTGCAGTTACCAAAGGACGTCCTCGATTATACAGTTCAAAGGAAGTTTAGAGAAGACTCAAGTGACTCGTTCTGCTTGTAAGACACAGGGTCATTCAAAGACCACCTGTCCAATATGGTCGAGGTAGGCAAGTTGAACATCATCAACGTGGTGGTCTTTTGATGTAGACCTTCTATTTTCTGTGAGAATGTTGAACAAAGAGAATTCGTTCTAATCTATCTATTTATCTGTACCAAGTGGCAGGTGTGGCTCTAGCTCGAAAGCTGCTCATATCGGTAGTTCATTTAGCATCCGGCTGTTACGTCCACGGTACTTGCAAAACCATCTTGTGTTGATTATTTATTTGATGTATAATTACTTCATTTTTTGGGAGGCGGTAATGTCCGACATGATATAAATCGACGTAGGAGTCGGTGTTTGGGAAAGAGGACAAGCTCGAGGAAATGTAGCTCGTGATTGTGAGCCTCCTGGACTTGTGGTACGTGACACAGTAGCTTTTGTGCATTGTATGTTCACATCGATTTCAATGCTCTGTTCTAATTAGTTTTCTTCTACTTGTTCTTTTTCCCATTACCACATCTTTTGCTCATTGAAGTTATGACATTGTTTGTTGCTTGCTGCTTCATAAGGTCGAGCCATGGGGGAGGCCCCCAGTTATTCCAATGAAGAAGAGAATCTCTTGAACAATTTAGACATGTTGTATTTTTAGCGGATGACAGATGTGGTTTCGATGATAAGGAAAGGTTGTGGCATTTTTTTTAGGGTTGATATCACAAAAAATCACAAACTGATATACCTATGATAATTTTACCCTGAACTATTTTTTTTACCACAAAAAACTCTAAACTGGTACACCTGTGATAAATTTACCCTGAATTATTTTTTTAACCATAAAAAAACTCACGCTGGTATACCTGTAATAATTTTACTCCCGAACTAATTTTTTGATCACTAAAAACCCCAAACTGATACATTTGTGACAAATTTACCCTATGTTAGTGTTCGTTAAATTGGATTAATATCACAAAAAATCATAAATTGATAAATTTGTGACAAACAGAGGGGTAAAACCCAAAATCGATACACTTGTCAATTACCACATGTCATTAAACTTAGCAATTTGATAATAAAATTTAACGGAAACTAACGAAGGGTAAATTTATCACAGGTGTACCAGTTTGGGATTTTTTATGGTAAAAAAATTAATTTAGGGGTAAAATTATCACAGGTGTATCAATGTGGGGTTTTTGGTAGTCAAAAAAATAGTTCGAAGTAAAATTATCACATATGTACCAGTTTGGGATTTTGTTTGGTCAAAAAAATAGTTTTTGGTAAATTTGTCACGGGTGTACCGGTTTGAAATTTTTCGTGGTATTAACCCTTTTTTTATTTGAAGTTTTTCATGACATTCATGGTCGACAGTGATGATATTGCTCGCTTTTCATTTATGCCATTTGATTTTCGTGAATTCGCATATTCCGGTGTTTCATCACGTGTAATAATTTTTCGAACCAAGTTCTCCTTGCGCGAAGCATACGATCTTATAACCCCGATATTGTGTTTCTATCGGAGACAAAATGTGATACTAGATGAATAGAAACTATTACAAGAAGGATTGGATTTACTTGGTCCTTCTCTATCCCCGCGGAAAATAATGCGGGAGGTTTAGCAATCATGTGGAAAAATCCTGTAGCTTTATCCTTTTCCTTTGCAGATAAAAACCAAATCCATTCAGAGGTTTCTAACAAAGAAAATCCCGAACAACTGCGATGGCTTTCGTTGGTGTATGCACCTCCTTATTGTGGACTTAACCGAGTGTTTTGGGAAGACTTCACAAGCCGGGTTCAAAACTTGGGGGAAGACTGGGTTGGAATTGGTGACTTCAATGAGACTATCGTTGGCTATGAGGTGTCCAACAGAAGGGGTTTGAGCCCATCTCGTCACTTTCTGGTAGATTTTATGGATGCATTTGGTTGTGTTGATCTTGGGTTCAAACGCAAACCATATATTTGGACAAATAGCAGAGAAGGCTTTGCAAGCGTTCGGAAAAGACTTGATCGAGCAGTTTGTTCGACATCATGGTGTGAGAAATTCCCTCGAGCAGGGGTTGTCCACTTGCCAGTGGTAAACTCGAATCATTCTCCTATTTTGCTGAATTCAACTTCTAATGACTATAACTCGAAACGTCCTTTTAAATTTGAAGCCGCATGGCTACGGGACTCAACTTGTATTAATGAAGTGGCAAAGGCTTGGAACAACAATGTGGTAGGCAATTCATTAACCACATGGCATAGGAAGCTGAAATCGACAGAAACAACTCTCAAAAGGTGGAATAAGGAACATTTTGGTATTTGCCAACAACGCCTCAAGGAATTGATGGTAGTACTTGATTCCATTCAAAGTGATGACCCTTCAGAAGATCATAGCAGGAGGGAAAAAGAAATCAAAGTGACTATTAACGAGCAATGGGAGAGATTGGAGATGATATGGAAGTAAAAATCGCGACAATCATGGCTACAGGAGGGTGATCGGAATACCAAATTCTTCCATCTTTCTATAACCATCAGAAGGCGCAAAAATTGTATCCTCGCAATTTAGGATGAGGGAGGCCAATGGCTTACGAGTATAGATGAGATTAAAAACTTCTTTTTATCCAAGTATACAAAGCTTTTCTAGGAACCATCACTTGATCCACACCCTCTCATTAGGGAACTCTTCCCTAAGGTAGTCTCTGATGAAGAAAACTTGGATCTTTTGGCGATTCCAACTGAGGATGAAATATATAGCGTCTTGAAAGAGATGACCCCTCTTAAATCACCAGGCCCAGACGGATTCCATGCTATTTTCTACACGAAATGCTGGGAAGTGGTGAAGGCCCATATTGTCTAATTTATGCAACATTTCTTTAACTCAGGCCAGTTGCCTCATCTTCTCAATCATACTTTTATAGTACTCATCCCAAAAACTCATAATCCACCACCTTTAACCATTTTCGGCCCATAAGTCTATGCAACGTGAGCTATAAACTTATCTCTAAGTTGTTGGCAAATAGACTGAAAGGGTTCCTCAGTCGTATCATTTCACCTTAGCAATTAGCTTTTGTTCCGGATAGAAACATTCAAGAGAATTCCGTAATTGCACAAGAAATCTTACATTCCATGAGGAAGAAAGGAAAGGGGAGTCCATTCATGGGAGTCAAGGTTGATATGTCAAAAGCTTATGATAGAGTTGATTGGAATATACTTGATGCAATTCTCTGTAGTCTGGGGTTTTCGTCTCACTTTTGCAGGCTCATCAAAATATGCGTATCATCGGTTCATTATTCTCTTCTCATTAATGGTAGACTGGCAGGAAGTTTTAAACCTCAGAAGGGACTTCGACAAGGTGACCCTATCTCGCCATTCCTGTTTGTGATATATACCGAACTTCTTTCCAAAATTCTATCTAGAACAGAGGATCTGAAGATTATTACAAGTATAAGAGTAGGGTGAAAAAGTCCGTCTTTAACTCACCTTATGTATGCCAATGACTTGTTGTTATTTGTTGGAGCCATTAAACATCAAGTGAGAGCACTGAAGAAATGCCTTGAAATTTATTGCTCTTGGTCAGGTCAAAAGCTTGAATCATCATAAGTCGTCGGTCTTTTTTTCTAAAAATACTTCTGTGGGCATGAAAAAGCTTTGTATGGATGAGCTCCACATGCGAAAGACAAATCCTAAATCACTGTACCTTGGAAATCTCCTCTTCAACCCAGGAAAAAGTAGGACAAAATATCAATTCCTTGAACAAAAGGTTGACGATAAACTTAGCTCCTAGAAAAGAAAGACACTATCTTGGGCGAGGAGAGCAACATATATCTAATCGGTTGTTCAGAGCACACCAATTTATGCTATGCAATCTAGTCGGCTACCTCAGAGTACTGGTAACAGACTCGATGCCTCTATAAGGAAATTCTAGTGGGGTGTGCCAACCGAGAAAAACAGATATTTTACACCTAAATGTTGGGATTCTCTATGTAGAAACAAGAAGAGTGGAGGAATGGGTTTTCGGCAAAATAGGGACTTCAACAATGCTTTGCTTTTGAAGCTCGGTTGGGGAATGATCCAAGATAGAGGCAAGTTATGGGTTCGAGTACTTGAAGGGAATATCTGCAAACCTCAAATTTCTGGAATCACAAGGTAAGGCATCAGCCTCTTCTCTATGAAAGGCAATAATAAATACCAGAGAAATACTTAATCTGGGAACTCTATATCAAATAGGGGGTGAAAAGTCGATCAAGGTCGAAAATCACCCCTGGATTCCTAGGGCCTATTTGGTAACATGCCAAACAGTGAAAATTTCTGTTCTTTTGTTCTCAAAAATAGTTTGAGAATAGAAATGCGTTTGGTAAAGTTTTTATTCCCCAGCACATTTTTACAAAAAGTTATGCCCAGAAACGATTTTGGAATAGAAAAAAGAAACAAAAAAAAAACTATCTTCTTGTTTCTCGGCTGAGAAATAAGAAACAATTTTGGAAGCACCCTTCACCGTTGTTGCTCCTTCACTTTTTACTCCTTCACCGCTGCTGCTCCTTCACCATCGCTACTGCTCCTTCACCCATAAGGCTGCTCCTTCTCGTTTGAGGTAAGTTCTTGCTAATGACTTGCTCTTTCTCCTTCACCGACACCTCTGGCGCGACGACAAGCTGGAGCGAGTAGGCGAAGGCTACGCTCGCTCAAGCTCGCCGTCGCCCAAACCGGCAAGGGCAGCGGTCGCTCGAGTGAGCCGTCGCCCAGATTTGCTAGGGCGGCGCTCACTCGAGTGAGCCCTTGCCCAGATCGGTGACGGTGAGGCTCGAGCGAGCGCTGGCCTCACCCATCTGGGCTTGCTCTCGCTAGAGCGACCGCCGTCCTCACGAATCTAAGGGAGGGCTGCGGTCGCTCGAGCGAGGCCATGCTCGCTCGAGCCTCGCCATTGCCCAGATCGGCGAGGACCATACTCGCTTGAGCGATTGGCATCCCGTTGCTTCGATTCGGTTCCGTTCTCGCAGTTCGTTGGGTGACTTCCTCGGTCATCGTGTCGCTATCGAAACTTGCTCCCTTTTTGTTTCCGTCTCTCCCTATGTTGTGCAATTGGTCGTGCCATCCCATGCTTGCTTGTCGTGCGGGCGATTTCTTCCGATTCCGGTCGAATTCGCTGTTCGTTGATGCATGAACCCACCTACCTGTTGTGCTTGTAGCTTCGGGTTTCTTCTTTATGCGGTCCATATTCAGAGGTGCCTTGTCTAGCTGGTTTGTTGCTTCTGGTCGTTCTTTGTTTTTCTTCGGTTCATGCGTGATGCGTTGCGCTGTCAAGTCTTCCGTTATCCGCGGGTTGCTTGGCCTTCGTTTGATTGTTTGGCTGCACGATGCGGCTGAAGGATTGTATGCACGCTTGTGGATTTGTTTTCAATTTGATCGATTTTTCCCATGCGTATGTCCAAATCTAAGATCAGAGACCGCCTCCTTGAATATGGTATGATGTTTGTATGAGATTTGTCTAACATACCTGGTTTACTGAAGTTGTTATCTAATTTCTCTTTCTGATTGTTGTGCAGTCATTGGTTCAGCTTTTGTGGTTGCTTCTGCCTATGAACTATCCAAACTGCTCTCCCATACTTTTGGATAAGCTTCCAGTTGATGTCGGGTGAGAATTTATCTAGCATTCTCACTTGCATTTGTAACCCTAATGTCCAATTGTGGACTAAAAACGGAAAACCTTGAGGCCCATGTGCTGATTTCCCTTTCTTGTCTATGCTCTTGATTTTTTCTCATTTGACTGTTGAGCGATTGTCCGTGGAAAATCTCTGCCTTCTTTGTGTTTAAGATATTCTTTTGGAGTTTTCGATCGTCCAGATCGCATTCGATGTTGGAGGAAGTTTGGTTGGCAATTTATTGATCTCGAGTCTGTGATCATTTTTTTTTTCGAATGTTGAACTAATTTTTTTTTTTTGCATTGGGGTGGTGATTGTCATTTACTAAATGGTTATTCTGTTTTTTATATTAGATTGAACAAGCTAATTGGCGATTAGTCAATTTGAGTAGAAGTTCGTTACGCCCGGATTCAGCTCCACGCTTCTATCCATTGCTTTCTATTATTTGTCCAAGTTGATTCGCAAAGGTAAAATCCTCACCTGTGGTTATCGCAAAGGCAAACTTTCTTATGGTTATTCATGGTGGACAATCTGTATTTGTTCTGTTTGGTGCATTATATTGTGCAATATGCGCATAAGAAGACCATTAGGAGTATTAACATTATAGTGTGTAGGCTAGCATATTGAATTTGCACTATTGTTTGGGTGTACTTTTCAATAGTTATCGGTGAGCAAGCTTGGTATAACTGAATTATCTTTACAGTGGGTTATATGTTGACAATAACGTCGTTGGATCAAGAAAACTAGAATGCTGGAACTTTTTTTCATCTCAATGGTCATGTATTGGTGATATTATGTGTGGGCTTGTTAATAGGATTATCTTTTATAAGGTCCTAACATGCAATCCTTTGTCTTCATGCATCATATTCCAAGTGTTTTAATAATGGGTATCTTCTGAAGCGTAAGTGTTATGCTATTTTCTCGTGCTGCTACTTCTCTTGATAATGGTTGCGTGTATTGCTTGTAACTTTTACATGACTATGTTATTGATTTAATGCATGACTCATATGATTCTCAACCTATCAAGGTTACATGGCATCTCAAAAAGAGATATTCAATGCAAAGTGGATGAGCCTTTAACCAACATGTTTGTAAGTTTGTTAGTTGAGGAGGTCAAAAAGGGAAATTGCACATCTTCTACTTACAACAAAGTTGGGTGGAATAATATACGGACTGAATTCATTAAACAGTCAGGATACCAATATACCCTAGTTCAGTTGAAGAACAAGGTGAACAAACTGAAGAAACAGTATGGTAGTTTTAAGAAGCTTCTTTCGCAATCCGGATTTGGCTGGGATAATGTGAATAAAACTGTTGTTGTCAATGATCCAAGTCTTTAGGAATCTCACATCAAGGTATCTTTTAACTTTTGATTATTTTGATTTCATTGTACATGTAAGTTTTAAAATGTTTCATTTTGTTTTTGACATGTCATTATTGTGAAAATTGCAGGATAATAGTGAGTGGACAAAATTTAAGAAGTATGGATTTCCCCAGTATCCTGAGCTGTGTATTGTATTTGGTGGTACATATGCTACTGGGAAGCATGCCATAGGAAATGTCGAAGCTTTGACGGTGTCAGAGGAAGGTGACAATGGTGGTGGCGATGCAGACGGTGATCTAAAGGACTCAAGTGATCACCACATTGATGAGACAATCTTTACATCCGGCAATAGTGCTGATCCAGTTCATGTGAAGCATCGTTTGGATAGGACTCAAATGCCAAGAGGAGAAGAAAGAATACCTCATCTTGCATTACTGACACTTGCAAAGCTATACAGGAGTTGATCAAAACTAAGATAAGTCAATCTGTGAGTGGCTCTGCCACCTCTTGAGTCACAGAACCGCCTGTGGACACTTACTCCGTATTCGCCGTCATTGGTAGCCTGCTTAGTATGCCCGACTTGTGACCAGATCGTTATAGCAAAGCTATAGAACGAGCATGTGTTAGTGCCACATGGAGAGAGACTTTCATCAAAACCCCAGCTAAATGGAAAAATGCACTTATTGAATCTCTTTACTAGATGTTGGGAAATGTACTATAGATTGTGTGAGGTTTCATTTGATTGTATGACTTATGTTAGTACTTGATATTTGGTTTTTAGAGATATTGATTTCGAGACTCTTGTACTTTTGTGGTGCTGTGGGTACGCCAAACTTTTTGGGTGCTATTTATATTTTTGGTTTGCTTTCACTTTATGACTTATGCTAATGGTTGTGATTGGATTTTTTTTTTTACATATCTATATTGATGTTTTTTTTATTTGTATGATAATATAGATACTATGGAATGGGGATCAAATAGTGTGTCTGATGGGCAATTAGATCCAGATGAACAATTATTGGATGATGATGATGTATATATATTGATAGGATGGTTGTGCATCATTGTGGAGGACATGTCCATGCATACAAGAGAACCTATTAGGGATAGCAAGCTATCAAGACCTGAATAGATAAGGGAGATTGTTTATGGACATTCAGATAGATGCTATGAAGCCTTCAGGATGGAGAGACATGTTTTTCTGAACTTATGCGAATTAATAAGGGTAAAAGGTTGGTTGAAAGATAGTCGGTTTATTAGGATAGATGAACAAGTTGGGATATTCTTATTTACGATTTGTCATAATTACTCCAATAGATATTTATGTGAGAGATTCCAACGTTCGAGACAAACAATTAGCGATTATTTCAATATAGTGTTGAAAACAATTATCAAACTCTCAAAGGAAGTTATCAAACCACCGTCCTTTGATGTTGTCCCACAGGAAATTCTTATGAATCTTAATCATGAATGATACTTCAAGGTATGGTTTTCATTTGTTGAGTTTATATTATCAAATACATGTAGTTAATAATCTTGTATAACATTAGATTTTTATAAATGCACAGGGCTGCATAGGTGCTATTGATGGCGCCCATATCAATGCGGCAGTCCCTGTGTCTGAGTAGGTCCCATATAGAGATAGGAAAGGGAATACCACCCAGAATGTGCTATGTGTTTGTTCATTTGATATGAAGTTTACTTTCGTGTATTTTAGGTGAGAAGGATCTACCAACGATTGTCGGGTGCTTTCGGCAGTACTCGAGATCCTCGACTACAATTTCCTCGACCACCACTAGGTATTTGCTTTGTCTATACGAAAAACTTTCTTTATGATTGAATTATGATTGCATATTATAACAAATTTATATATACCATGTTATAGGCAAATACTACGTGGTAGATTCTGGTTATACATCACTTCCGGGATTTTTAACTCTGTTTAAAGGTGAATCATTTGAACGATTATAGGGGGCGTGGAAGACGGCCAAGCACAGCAAAAGAATTGTTTAACCATAGGCACTCTTCACTAAGGAATGTCATTGAGATGTCATTTGGGGTATTAAAGAATCGCTTCACCGTTTTAAGACACATGCCCCCATTTACAATAAAAAAAAAAAGCAAGCACTTATTGTAATTGCATGTTGTGCTCTCCATAATTACATTCGTGAGGAGGACAAGATGGACAAAAACTTTTCCCATTATGGAGATCTAGACTACCCATTTGGAGCTAGAGAAGTGGAGGTTGCAGATGATACACCACTTGAGCAAGCAGTTGAGATTAACATGCTTAGGAAAAGTATTGCAAATAAAATGGCAAGGGATTATAATCTGCCCAAGATTCCATGATTTGTGTTTCCGACTTTTGTAATATTATTTTTAAATACTACATGACGATGGGAGAGGATCCTTATATGTACTTTTGTCATTTCCTTTTGTTGTATTACATGTACTTCACTGATGGTATGACATGAGTCGATCAACGAAAAATCTAGTAAATCAAGGTGCAATTTTAGTTCGGTCAAAATTGTTTATACAAGATTGCTTAGGTAGTTGCTTAAGGGGAAGTTGGACTTACATAAGTTCCTGCCAGCACTTCTTTGTGATACCTAAAGTTTTAACTAATAAAACATCCACAAAAATTTTCTCCATAATGAAAAAAAGAAAAAGGATTTAGATCAGATTCATCGTAAAGTCTTCAATACAAGCACTCACCTGATATTTGGATTTGGAGTAACGTTTCCATTCTAATTCTAGGTTCTTTGACAGGAGCAAAAATACGGTAAAGTCAAAATACGGTATACACTGCTAGGAGTGATAGAGGGAAGAGTTTGTACCAACTATGTACCATGTGTATACATATAACCATGTATCCTTCACTTATAAGAAAAAAAATAAAATTGATAAGTGCTCCATGAGAATTAATACTAAGTTTTAAAAAGCACTTCAAAAAAATTTAGAATAGAAATTTTCTGCAATTACCAAACGCATTTCTGTTCTTTTTCTATTTTAAGAATAGAAATTTTGGACAGTTATCAAATGCCTTCAAATGCTCAAAAATTGTTTCCGAGCACAGAATAAAAAAAATCATTTCTGATCAGAAATAGTTCCCGAGTACAGAATGGTTGTCATGCGCACCCCTAATGTCTCAACTCATGTGCCTTCTTTTATTGATCCAGACCCTGCTTTGAAGCACAGAAAGATAAAAAGCTTCTTTATCCCAGGGACAAAAACTTGAAATGTATTAAGTCTAAATCAGACATTTTTCCCAACCTCAGCACAAGCCATCCTTCAAATCCATGTGCCAAACTCCAATGGGGTAGACAAACTGATTTGTCATCCAACTATCGATGGAGTGTTTTCTATTAAATCTGCTTACAAACTCATAAAGTTGCAAAATGAAAATGGTAACAATAATGGGATTTGGAACAAAATCTGGAAAGCTAGAGCTCATGAGCGACACAAAATGATGTTGTGGAGGATAGTGTCAAACGATTTACCTTGTCAAGCTAACTTGTTTCAATTGATCCATATCTCATACCCCTCTTGCCCGTTGTGTGGAGCTTCGGAGGAAAATTCAGTACATTTGTTCACAAGATGTCCTCTAGCCCAAATTTGCCCATGGGGTATTATCTCGTCTGCTTGGAACTTCAGGTCCCCGGAAGAGATGGTGAATCACTTTCTTGATCCAGGAAAAATAGCACAGACAACGGGAGTGGATTGCAAGCTCTTCACCGTTTATGCTACAATTCTTTACACTATAATGTGGCATTACAGGAATGCAAAGCTACATGAATAGACTATTCCAGTGCCTTCCCACGCGATTCAAATGATCATACAAGATTTCTTGGAATATTCAAATATGTTCAAGAGAGAGGACAAAGTTAGGTTAAGCGAGAAACCGGATTTTATTGGGGTAAGGTCGAACTCTTGGATTCCTCCATCAAACCAAGAGTTGAAATTTAATGTAGATGATGCGTGGAAAAATAACAGAGGTGCCATAGGTATTATTGCACGATCGTATAGAGGCTCAGTTATCCAAGCGTGGACAAGACGAGGAAGATGGAACTCGTCAGTGGAAGTGGAAGCTGTAGCTCTTTTTCTCGCATGCAAAGCTGTTCAATCCCTCAGCATCAACAAAGCGGTTTTTGAAATTGATTATAAGGTGTTAATTGATGCTATTCAACAAAAGGACATTTGTCCTTGGTGTATTCATCCTTTCGTTTCGGACACTCGCTTACTTCTCAGCAACAACCCAGAATGGAGTTTCAAGTGGATCAACAGATCTAGTAATGTTGCTACTCATGAGCTTGCAAAATGGGCTTTTTATCATCTGGAAAATACTTCGTCTTTCTTTTTTAATGATGTCCCACCTAGAGTCAAAAGTTTAGTGTTAGCAGAGTCTTCTTTAATTTATCGTGTTGATGTAGGCTCTAACTCTTCTATGTAATATTGTACTTTTCTGATGCAATGGAAGGTTTGATTTAGCGAAGAAAAAAAGACTTAAAAATTGCAAGTTGGCGACCAATACGATACCCTTAATTCATATTAGATCAATCAATAATATTATTCATTGCGGAGCTTGTGATAAAGTAGGATCACCGAGCTTAGGATTGGTCTACTACCAAGACCATTTGCTCATGAGGCTGGTCTGAGAAGACGGCCCCACTTAGGCATTTATTTGAAATTTTCTTCTATTCCATTAAATGATTAAAACTAATGAAATCCCTTCTAGGTATCTAAGCAAAAAAATAGAGTTTCGATATATATATATATATATATATATATATATATATATATAAAGGAGAATTCTAAATAATGGCCTGAAGGGCCATCGTTTTTTCAAATAAGGGTCTGAAATGAATCTTGTCTCAAATAAGGACATGGGGTGCTCTTATTTTCTCAAAAAGGGCATAAAGTGGCCATATTAGTCTCAAAAAATGGCTTAATCTTGCTGGTTGAAGGGCATTTTTATCCTTTACTTTTTTGAATTTTTTTCTTTCATTTTTTCTTTTTCTATTTTTCCTTTTCCTTTTCTTTTTCTTTTTCTTTTCCCTCCCTCTTCACTGGACACTGGACTCAGGCGAGAGCCACCCTCACCTGCCCAACCCAAGTGAGGGCGGCCTTCACCTGACTTCGGTGAGGGCAACCCTCACCCTCGCCCAGGCCAGGGCAACTCTCGCCCGTCCAGGCAATGCCCACGTTAGATCTGGGGAGGAATGCCCTCGCTTGGGCTGGCGAGGCCAGGCAAGGCCGAAGGTCACCTGCCCAGGGAAGGGCAGCCCTCGCACAATGCTAGCAATGGCTGAGGGAGGGAAGAGGGAAAAAAAGGAAAAAAGAAAAGGAAAAGAAAAAAAATTTAAAAATATATACTTTAAATTTTTTTACTAAAATATCCCTTCACTGATTTTGAGAAGACTTGGCCACTTTAGGCCTTTATTTGAAACGATTTAGCTACTTTAAGCCTTTATTTGAAATAACGTCTACTCCATATCCTTATTTGAGAAAATGATGGCACTTTAAGCCATTTGTAATTTTCCCTAAGTACAATAATCTACAATATATTTTTTTTTGTTTATTCCTTGAGTTCAAGATTTGCAGGAGAAGGAGAGCAATTTGACATTGGGAACCTCCGTAATTGGTGCTTTGGAATCTTGGATGAAGATTAATTTTTTTTTATCAAGGAAAGATATTGACAGAAAAGGAAAAAAATGGAGAAAATAGGCACACCGCGTTGGATCCAGACAACGGTTGCACCTAACAATAATCATTCGTCCAGCATTCAACTTTCGGCTACCATCACAAGTTTGGCGTCAATTTTTAATGACAATCATCCTCGAAGTATACATACTCGAAGTTTTCCTTATTAACCTCTTTGTCCCTTCTCCCCCTCGCCATGTACCTTCCCCAATCCATTCCCATAGAAATAGAGAGAGATGCAACTGTGAATGGTCGATTTCCAAGATTCGTCCCACTGAAAAAAAAAAAAAAACCAACAAGCCTAAGAACAAGCCTTACAATAAGAACGTTCCCAATCATTAATGTCCAGTTATCAGGGCCATCAGTCTCTTCGAATTCGCTCATCGCAGATAAGCGGTGGTGTCAGGTGATGGCTGAAGTCGAAGTGGATGATGCACCCGGGAAGACAGAGTAAAAGAGAAGGGGAGTCAGTCGACGGACGAAGTAAGTTTTTCTTAGGCAAATGACACAGATAATTCCTAAATTTTGGTCTAATATATAATATGATCCTTGGACTTTAAATTTATTCAATATGGTCCCTAAATTTTAGCCTAATGTGTAATGTAAATCCTGAACTTTTAACATATTCAATATGATTCATAAATTTTGATACATGTTCAATTTTGTAATGTTCGATGTTATCCATAAACTTAAATTAAAAGAAGGACAATATCAAACATTTTCATAAAGTTTATGGACTATATTGAACATATACTAAAAGTCCATGGACTATATTTAACAAATTTAAAGTCCATAAACTACATTATACATTGGACTAAACATAAAAAATTATTCGTGTCATTGTTCCGTTTTTCTTTGTGTTCTTTTTTCCGTTTCCTCAATGCCTTTTAATTTCTACTTTTAAGAATTTGTATATGTTTGATGGGATCAAACAATGTCCACCATGTGCAAGACATACTATTGTTCTACATTCTTCATTCTAGAGCACATACATTTCGAGTTCTTTTTTTTTTTTGGTCGAACCATACATTTCGAGTTGCTTCGTGAATATCTGGTTTCTTGTTAATTAGACGATGCGGTAAAAATAAAAATTTATTACAGTACAAAAACGGACGCATCAGTTTTAAAGTTTCTTCCATTCACTCCGTTCATCCGCCCCATCTCTCTCATCTATGCCGTTTTGGCAATTTCTGGCGAGCTTCCTCGTTGCGACCGGAGCCCGGCGAGCAGGCGCTCCGACTCCGCGCTCCTCCCGGCGGAGGCTGGTGCTGCTCCGGCGGCAGATTCCCGCTTGCCCCGGCGTCGTCTCCGGCGGCGGCGGCGGCGGCGAGAGACTGGGGAAGCGATGCAGGAGGGAGAAGGAAAGGGGGCTTTTCATCGTTCTTGATTTTGTGGGAAGTCTGAGGCTGAGTTTGAAAGATGGAGCGGGAATGCGAAGATTTTGCGGGGATCTTGCCGGCGGAGGGAATGGGGGTTGAGGAGTCGGAGCGCCGGTTCGCTGGAGCTTATATCCCTAACGGGGAACCTCGCCGGAAGTGGCGAAGACGGTATCTTGGTTTGGGCAGGGTGGTAGTCTTTCTTGATTTTGCCTTTCTCTTTAGTAGTTTTCACTCGAATGCGATTCGGCTCGGTGACTTGTGATTGGGTTTTGGTGTTGATTTGTTAACCCATTTCTATCAATATGGTTTTCTTAGCGCCCTCGTTTCTGAAAGCGTTGAAGGAAGAGACAGAAGAGAGTTTTAGAAGTATAAATACTGAACCCACTCCGGAGATTTATGTGTTTGTGATGCTTCAGACACGGGCCTGTGAAATGTTATAATTTCACTTTTCTCGCCATTGTGTGGCACTCTGCTTTCAGCTTGAGTTTTAGTAGTTGTCTTGTCCTATCAGGTTCTGATTGCTTAGGTAGAGAACTTTGAAAGATGGGTTCGTGACACAAAGTTCAGGATCATGCGACCAAATACAATTAATTAATATGGAGTTGTCATTGATGACTTTGGTTTGGATACCATGCCTGCTAGAACGATGGATGACTTTATTCATCGCATAGCTAGGGGTAACATGATCTAAATGTCCATTCTGTGATATATAGAGGGAGGCTGTGCATGATGAATTCTAGACCTGAAAACTCTAGTTCTTTTTGCAGTTTTCTATCCAGAAGTTGGCAGGTTCACCCTGGATTCTTGTCGTGGTTTTGTTGTTGAATATGGAATGGATAGTGATGTTGAAGCTGGTAGGTCATTCATTTTATTCAATCATTATCCATTGTGTTGTACTATCGACTTGGAGTTCTAAATAATGTGTAGCTGAAAAAATTATCTTTAAATCATGTGGTTAATCCTTTTGCATAGCAAGAAGTCAAGACTACTGAACTTGCTGGTGAAATTCTCACTCCATATTCTTGCCTGATCTTAGCTTCTCAAGACCGATCAGCTTTGCCGAATATTTGATCAATCTTTTCTGAATTTTTATTTAATCCTGGTTTACAAACCAAATGAAGCCAGCTACTTTCTGTAAAATACTTTGCTGTTGATTCCATGTGCAAGATTGATCTTACTGTGGTGGTAAGATCTTATTGTCAGCCTTACCTCTATTCTCTCTTTTAATTAGTTTTCTTGTATTATCCGATTTTGCATCATGGTAATTTGGCCTTTTTCTGTTTGCCTCTTCTGGTTTTTCATTTTCCAACTTTTCCTTTGAAATTGAAGCTGTGGATTCTTCTTTCTAATAAGGAAGTGGAACAACTCTGTTTTCTTCGGCTTCCATGTTGATGTTTGTGAAGTCACTTTAAATATTTGTTTGGGTGAGCAATTCTCAGGTGGAGAATTATTCTTTCGTGGTGTTCGATTTGATAAGTATGTAATCTCAGAGACACAGCCAGAGGTATGCCAACCCCCTATTTTGTTCTTTTGTTGCTATGTTGTTTAATATGAAGAGATTAACTTCTGCTGATCTTCTTAGAAATCTATTTTTAAGTGCTCATTGACTTCACTATGGTTAAATGCTGTTATGCAGGAATTTACGTGAAATTAATGAATACGATATTCTTTCTTGGAAATAGTGGCATTAATCTACAAATGACTTTACCAAAAAAAAAAAAAAAATCTACAAATGATCTCCAAGCAAGGCATTGACACCATTTTTTACGGTGGTCATCATTTACACTATAATGTGGCCACCATGAATGAGAATTTTTCAGAAAGTTGATGCAATCCCTTTTAGAGTCGCAAGCCAGTCAAACGACAAGAAAAAAAGGTGCTATTGTTATAAGGTCGACATCTTTACTTACTTGAGCTTGACTCAAGTGTATGTAGTCGGAGCAGCAATCCAGATGGAGTTCGAAATTTAGACAATGGATTCAAATGTTTCGCAAGACTAATAGCATGTTTAGTGCCTTTTCTTTTTTCTTTTTTTTGTGTGCACAGCAAGCGTTAATTTATTTTAGTTTGTTCTGGATATCTGAGTGAGTTGTTTAAAATCAAGTGTTGGCTCAATCTTGAGTTCGACAGACCTAATTCTGCGTACTTATCATATGGAGTCTCTCTCAAGTATGTCAATTACCAAATATCTTTCTGTGGAACTCAAACATATGGACAAGCAACCTCCCATCCCCTTCCTCTGGTGCCTGACATGCCGCCTCTGATCTGGTTGCGCTCAAGAATGGTGGGGATCACCCCTGTTCTGGGGTCAACAACCTGGTGGTACTGGTTTTCGGAGTTCATTGTTCTGCCAGTGATGATGACAACTCCTCCACCAGGGAGAGGAAGCTCTTCGCTGCCCCTTCCGCCTCTGTCAACAACGGCCCTGTACCAGTCTAATGAGAGTCCGGATTCCAGGGTCTGTTTCTGTCTTTCGCTCCTTCTTGATTGCGCTTTGTTGGTTTTTTTTTTTTCTCTTTTTCATATTTGGAATGTCTAAACATCAGAAGCTTATGAGGATAATTTATTGCCTCAAGGAGATGTGAAAATGTTGGGATCTTCTGATCAGCGAAGACAGCGAGGACGAAAATGATAACATAAAAACGCAAGGGGTGAAAGGTGATGGGTGTGCTTTCTTGCATGCGTGGTTTCCTGGTGATAATTTTGTGGCTAACCTTGAGGGGCATAAAAAGGTACTATCTACAGATTGGTTGTTGCTTTTTGCATGCTATCCTGCTGGAGAAAATTTTATCATACCCCAATTTGTTTCCATCCTATGCTAATTGAAGATGTTGAAATATTATTGCCTCTCTGGGATAAAAGTTGGTCTAGACTCACCCAATGCTTTTAATGGCAGGGTGTCTCTGGAATAGCACTTCCTTCCAGATCTACTAAGCTCTTCTCAGGAAGCAAAGATGGAACGGTACGAATCTGGGACTGTCACATTGGTCGATGTGTTCGAGCGATCAACCTGGGAGGAGAAGTTGGATGTTTTACTTGCGAAGTTCCTTGGGTGTTTGTTGGCATGCCTAATACTGTTAAGGTGAGCAGTTTGCTGGGTCTCTTCCGACCCTTTGTTATAATCTTCTTTGGCATTTACTGAGCTTTAATTTGTTGCTTTCTCTTGTATCTTTTGTAGGCATGGAATATCCAGAATGGTGCTAGCTACGATCTCAGTGGACCAGGACAGGTCCTCGCTATGGAAGTTGCTAATAACATGCTCTTTGCCGGAGTCCAGGTAATTTATTGTTAGAAAAAATTTAATGTCGAATTAGGTCACTTAGCTGCTGGAATTTTGTCTAGTCTGTTTCTTTAGAATCTCGTTCCTCCGTGAATTAGCAGCATAAGTGCAATAAAAGTTGATGCTGAGTGTGAGGGTGGATTTTTGGTTTAGAGCTGATATTCTTCTTCTTCTTCTTCTTCTTCAAGTGAGTGTGGTCGAACCTAAGTCAACATTCATATGATCACTGACTGCCTCTTTCTGTATACTTCTGCTGAATTTTATTGGCTTTTGATGGCTTAAACGTAGCAAACTATGCTTCCAGGATGGTGCTATCTTGGTATGGAAAGGAGGTACAGAGGCTGATCCTTTTCAGATGGCTGCACCTCTCAAAGGTCACACTTGGGGCGTGGTATCATTAACTGTTGGACGCGACCGGTTGTATTTAGGTTCCATTGACCGGACCATAAGGGTAAGCTGGTTTATCAGAGATGTCTCTCCCCCTGATTTCATCTAGTTGCGTGTTTCCTGTAAAGGCATGACTTGGCGATTGTAGTAAAAGTTTTCTTTTGAATCACATCTATTGGTTTGCCATGCCTTCTTTCTTTATTGTTCTGCCTTGTTCCTCTGTATAATCGTTATGACCCCTCGCATTCTCTTCTCCTTGTGCCCCTTGCAGGCGTGGGACTTGCACACTCTGGAGTGTGTTTGAGAACTTGTTGGAGATACTTATGCGTTGATGTCACTTCTTTACTGGACCAGTACTTGATATCATCTTCATTGGATCAGACAGTTAAGGTCTGGGCTGCAACCAAAGGAGGCGGCTTGGAAGTTGCCTATACACATCAGAGGACCATGTATGTTGCTTGCTAAATTGTTTTTTTTTTTTGTGCTCGTGTTTTGTTTTATTGACTTCATATGAGTGAAGCGTGTGAGCACATGAACCTGTTGTTACAGTTCTAGACTGCGGTGCGCAAAATTTTCTCTGCTTTTCGATTTAATATCTGCAGCTAAAGAATAACGATCTGAATAATGTGGAATGAAGCTTGTAGTTTGGCCATACTGTCATGTTCCTTTCATGTGCTTGCTCAATGTGAGAAGACATGAATTTCTGACCTCATCTTCTTCCACCTGGCAATGCTTTGTCAGTTTCTTACTGCGCTTCTAGTCTCACAGAAGTGATGTAATATCCAATATCATTTTGTTCGGCGCAGGGTATTCTTGCAGTGTCAGGGGTGAATGATGCATGGAATAAGCCGATCCTTCTCTATGGATGCAAGGACAACTTTGTTTGCTTGTGCAAGCTCCCATCGTAAGTCCAAATTAATTTCTGTAATGGGTTTTACATCCTTTTATCTCTGTGAAGACTGTTCTCTTCTTCTGCTTGGCTTACTTCGTGCATCGTATTTAGGTTCACTGAAAGGGGGAAGATATTCTCAAGAGGACAAGTTAGGACTCCTCAGACAGCTCCTGAAGGCCTCTTCTTTATGGGAGATGCTGACTGTTTGGAACTCATTGGATTTGAACTACTGAAAATAAATGATGAAGATACGGCACTACTTTCTAATTGTCTTTTGACCCAATAGAGTGTGCATGTTATAGTCAACCATATTGGACAGGTGGTCTTTGTATGACCCTTTGTCTTACTAGCGAACTAGTCTGCGGAGTCTTCTCTAAGCTTCCTTTGAGCTGTAGAATCGAGGCCATCCTTTGTTAACTGCACATGGTGAAAATGGGATCGAGTCCACCAAGCAGCTTTTTGATACCATGTACTTCATGCAAAAAGTGCTTCTGTGAACATGTAACTTTGTCCAGTAATCCTAGCGAATTTATCATCGCACTAGTGAATCGTAATGTCACTGACTCTTGAGCGTTGTCATGAACTGCACCCAGGTTAATTTCTTCATGGTCGTTCATCTCCTTAGCAACTCTTGTTCACCTGCTCAAAATTAGTGTGACAGGAGTGAAAGAATCTTCTTGTCGAATTCAAGTTTTTGGCTAGGTACAAAATGGGTTTGGAAGTCATCATGGTCTTGAAATTTTTCTCCCTCTCTTTGTTATGTTTAACGTCAAGCATTCGCAAGCTGAATAACTAAATAGCTTACTGGTGTGCTGGCATTGGCATAACGTGAGAAGTACTTACTCAAACTTTCAGTTCTCTGAGTTGTAGACATTTGGCCAAAAAGAGTGCCGCGCACAAAAGCAGGAACCTACTTCTCAGGAATGAAATTGATCTTCATCAGTTAATCATTGTCACGTGTATGATACTTATCAAGGATTATCTCCCGCTCATCTTCAAAATTTTTCCCGTGTAGTTGAATGACGCGTGCGGTTGTCAGTCAAAATCATCATTTTGATTGAAAATGATGAGTAACATCAGCAAATGGAACAAATGGTGAGTCTGCACTTATTTTTCAAATATGTACCATCAAACACCATCACTTCACCGCGATATTCTTAAGCATTCATCAATCCGGAAACTACTTGTAGAACGACCTTCAACATCAGCCTGTATAGCATAGAAAAATTACTACATGTGAGGTTACTGAAAATCAAATAGCAAAATATCATCACCGTCGACCCTTGAACGTCACAACCCCTCGCCCGTGGCCTGACTTTGCCGTGAAGCAGCAAGCGTCAAATCTTGAATTAAAACTTAGAAATGGGGCAAAAAAAGCAACAGATTATAACCTCAATGAGCAAGCGATGTGGCCATAGGTAAAAGAACAAGCAGAAGAAAACTAATCAGAACAGAGCATTGAAACAAATGTAAATTGACAAATGCATAAAAGCTAAGTGGGTAACATACCCCAATTTCAGTAGGTCCACGATCCCTATCTACATTTCCTCGAACTTGTCCTCTTTCCCAGATGAACCGATTCCTATGTTGACTAATTATCATATTATATATTACGACGTCCCAAAAAAAGTAGTCATTCATAAAAAATATGTGTTTGAAACGAAACAGTTTTTTGCAAGTGCCATTCGTAGAAGCCGGAGGCTCAAATGAACCGGTGATATACGCAGCTTTCGAGCAAGATTTGCAGCTCGCACTTGGTGCACATGTAAAGAGACCGAATTAGACTGAATTCACATTGTTCAACCTCGTAACAGAAACTAGAAGGTCTACATCATCTCAACCATACTGGGCAAGTGGTCTTTGTATAGCCCATTGCCATACGAACAGAACAAGTCTTCAGAGTCATCTTGAAGCTTCCTTTCAACCGTAAAGATCGACCGCATCCTTCGGCAACGGCACATGGTGGATCCACCGAGCATATATTCCTACTTGCTTAGACCGGGTTTGTACTTTCAACTTGATAAATCCCGTCATCCTCATTATCGATGGCGATCAAGTTCACCGAGCAGCTATTTCGTTACCGTGTATTGCCTGCAAAAAGTGCTTCCGTTCGCCGACGCTTGAGCGTTGCTATCAACAGCGCCATGGTTATTTTCTCCATTGTCACTCTTCTTCTCAGCATCCCTCGTCCACCTGCTCAAAGTAAGTGTAACAGGAGTGAAAGAATCTTCTTTTTGACAAAAACTGTCAATATGGGCAGGCACAAAATACCCATAAATTCAAATTTATGGCAAGTGCAAAATGGGTTTGGAAGTCATGGTCTTAAAAATGTGATCCATAATAAAGGCACAACGTACATTCATAAGTCAACAAGTATTGCGATCACAATATATTTTCCAAAACCAATTCTAAAAATGTGAAAAAAATACCATTGATGAAATTTACAAAGAGGAATATACGGTTGCAATAAAATATATACTTCTGAAAATAGTTTTTTTTGAAAAGAAATACCAATAATTTTTTTCCAAGGCACAACGCCCTTAGTTTAGCTGTATTCTTCTTTGTACACGCACCATTCAAAATGAAAGTGCCTTACTTTCACGACACCAAAAGCTTCCGCACTGTGGGCCAATCTATTTTACTAAGAAGATGGGCGTTAATATTTTACTTTCACACAAAATTACTTGAAATTAAGAGAATGGTGGCACTCTATTGCTATCATTTTATTATGTATATAATTACAATTATCTATGTTCCGAATGTGCTTATGTGCCCATGTTCATCTCCATCCAACGATCAAGCCATAAGAATATTTCCACTTTTGAGTGAGTCAGCTGCCCCCACTTTTACTACTATGTAGTGCCACTATTGGATGATATCGTCGAGCAAGTCCTCTACTTTGTACAACACTCTTGTCAGCCTCTTGAACTACCACTCGACCTGTTGTTTTGAATTGCCACTTCTCGGCGTTTAAAAGCACCAGTCTCGACAATGTCCTTAAAAATCTAGAGCTCATCGCTCGTGTTGCATACTGGTTAGTGATGGAATCAGCTAGCTTTATGGCAAGGTTGATAAACAATGATTCTGCCATTTGTTGTTGGCTAAGTTCATATATTAGAAGTTGAAATCAAATATCGGGAAGACTAACATGAAAGCAGTACAACCAAGTAAGCAGAATGTTGATCCGAGCCCAACGAAATAACGTCGTGTCCTTAAGACGAATTTGGCCCCTCAATCAGTACCCGAGGATATTGGACAATCGTCTCCCAGGATAAAACGGATCTCGTTCCTCCGAAGTGGTACGTATTCGGAGGACTTCTACGAACGCAATTTCGCAGAATAATCACACAAAATGACAATGACGAAGTGAAAAATGTCTAGAGCGCGTTGGGAAAATGTCTTGCAGGAATGCAAAATGCCACGAAGTGTCTCTCGACCGAACTAAACCGTTCGGTTGTATTAATGGCGAAAATGAAGAGTTATAAGGGTTCGTGAACAGCCGCGAATGTTTACTTGAACCGGTTCGGTTCACGAACAGTTGCGAAGGGCTTCGGTTGTCGTTCGGGCGAACCGAACCTCACGAACAGACATGTTTATTTGTCCAAAAAAATGATAATAATAGTAAATAAATCAATTCTAAACAATGTGTCTGTTTAGAAAACCGATAGAGAGTAGTGGACCCGGACCGAGCCGGCCGGACGGACGGCCGCGCGCGCACGCGCGGGGGGAACCGACCTAGCTTGGCGTAGGTTGTCTCTCTTCCACAAAAGTGAGGTACCCCTTGGGGCCCAAACCCATTTGAGAGGCTCAACTATTTGAACCCGTCTCCCATCTCTCTTCTATTTTATGTGGGACACTTGTATCCACACTCTTCTCATTCAAGTATATGGGATTTGGATGTCAAAATCCCAACACCATTTTCATGGGGGCGAAATTAAACAGTGTCATATGGACTAACATAAAAAAAATTATTTTTTGTTAAAGTAGTGGAAAAATCGGTAATAAAACCCAAAAATATGGTTATCATGAGAATCATGTCACAAACCAATAAATTTGCATGTAAGAAACCTATTCCGATTATCATTCTTTTATGACAATATCATGTATGACAATTGAATTTTTTTTTATGATTTATATAAATATGAATATGAGATGATGTAATTATATCTGCGAAGTCTGGAATATATGTAACAATTTACATGTTACATACTTATTTGACAAATAAAAATGTATAAAATGAGCACAATAGGAATTATTTTTTCCCAAATAATACAAAACGTGTTATATACATGTATAATATGTTTTACAACGAGCAATTCATCATAATCTCGACAAACGTGAGGCGATATCGCATTGCAACATATGTAGATAATATTTTCTATAAATGTTCTTTTTGGAGACGGATTCCCATGCAAAGTTTTTGATGCATGCAAAAACACCTTCTTATCCCTATACTTGAGGTATTGATGAATACCAAAGAATAGAATGGGAGCATAATTTTTTAACCTCAATATGAAACTTTGACTAATGAGTTTTCTGACATTGCTTCTTAAAGTATGAAAGTTCGACCAATGAGCTTTTTGTAGGCGCTAAAATCGAGTCAATTGGACATTGGACGTAAATGTTATGAGCGGTCAAAAATCAACTAGGTTCGTTAGAGCTTCTTACATCAATGCCTGATGTCTTGATGAATGCGAAAGAATAGAACAGGAGTACATCATATATTGAAAGTTCAACTAATGAGCTTTTCATTGGTGCAAAAATCAAGTCAATTGCACATTAAAGATGGTTTATCTCACCACCCATCATTGCCAATGCGTTCACGCATGGGTTCTTCACCGACTTCGGTTCAAATCCTAGCATAATTGGTATATGGATGTAGAGTGGATGGATTAGGAGTATCAACATTTAACCTCGCAAAAATCAAATTCAATGAATAGTGAGACTTCTCGGGGGAATTTCTGTTGCAAAATCAATGTAACAGGATTTCCAACAACCAAAATGTGCAAAAGAAAGAGAACGTAAAATGGGAGTTAGGTAATTAAGTTACTTTCACTCTAATATTTATATTGTTCGAACAACCCTTCAATGAAAACTATAACGTACACTATTTGCACTTTCATCATATCCATAAATTGCTTTTAGCTGCGATATTTATCTTGAAATAGGATATGAAACTCTAAGCTTTTCATTGAAACTATTTTTGACAATTTGTCTTGTCGTTGGTCCTCGGGCTATTGTATTGTGGCCATGATCGTCTTGTTGCCCGGCCTTGATGTAGATCTCCAACTTGGGTATTTCCATAAGGAGAGCTCCATATTTGTTGGACTGTCTTTGTCTAGACAGCTCAACTTAAACAAAAGGAAGTGATAAGAGATACAAGAGACACTTTTTTGGCTGATAGTTATTTTGGCATGTTAGGATAGTGCACATGAGATTAGATTTTTGTTCCTTTTTTAGCATTCTTTCTATACAAGACCCATTGAAGCAAGGAAACAAAATGTGTTCCGTTTCCCTCCATATGTAACACCTTTTGATTGTGCAGTTCTCCCATTGAAAATTACAGTATTAGTTTTATCCTATTCCATTCTACTGTCTATTACTATTTTAAATATTATCAACCATGATAAGGAATCCAAAACTACTCGGAGCGAGATTCAGATCGAGCAAAAGAATGGTGTTAGATCACACTCCTGATCAGTCTCCATCCACCACAACCTGATTCAAAAAAGGTTAGAGCGCGAATGATAATCATTCTGTTCTAAAGATCAATTTCTAGCCATAAATAGATTTTTCTATTTCTATTCCATAGACGAGTTTTTGAGCCAAAATATACGTTTAATAACGGACACAAAATTTCTATTTATGAAATAGAAATTCGTTTGATAACAACACAAAATTTCTCCCTCCCGATAGCCGGCCAATGGGAGGCAACGGATGGCGGAGGGCAGGCGGTGGTGGGAGGCGGCCGACGACTAGAGGTGGGCGGCAGTGGGAGGTGGGCGACATTAGGCGGAGGAGGACAGTGGCCGGCAACGAAGGACGACGACAGGAGGCGGCCAGCGATAGAGGATAACGACGGGAGGCAGCTGGTGGGTGGGTGGAGGCGGGAGGTGGGTGATGTTGGGCGACAATGGGAGATGGCTGGTGGCTAGAGGCAGGACAGCGGCTGGCATTAGGTGGCAAAGGAAGAAAATGGTGGGAGGCGGCTAACAGCAAATGGTGACAAACGATGGACGGCAGGCTACAGAGGACGACGGCCAGCGGCGGTGGGAGGCAACAGGGGGCGGTGGGTGGGTGGTCAGTTAGTAATGAAGGCAAGTGAAGAGAAGAGTTTTTATTTCTCATTTTTATTTTAGAAATAGAAAAGTAAAAAAAAAATTACTTCTAATTTCTGTTCCAAACCTATTTAGTAGAAATTTGTTCCAGAAATAGAAAAATGAAATTGTATTACTAAACGGATTTTTGTTCCAAAACTGTCCTAGGAACAGAAAAATAGAAAAACAGAGAAACAAAATGGCTATCGTGCGCTCTCTAAATGGCAACTCCTTAGTCTAGCCTTGCAAAATTAATTAATAGAGAAAATCAAGTTATGATTAGTAGAACTTAAAAGGCCCATGTCTAGGTGCAGGAGCGACCTTGCTTGGTAATCCTTCAACTTTCCGCAAAGATTTTCTCGTGTTGCCTCAAGAGGATCGCAACAGCGAGAAATTGATTGTGCGGTCTTTTTATGAAAACAAAATATTACATTAGGGGATATAAAAAATGATATGATTTAATATGGAAAATTAAGAAAACAAATTATTATATTAAAAACAAAAAACAAAACATTTTAAGAGACTAAAAGTTGATATCATGATTTGACCCAGAAAGAAAAAAAAGAGTTGATGAGTATAAGATTGGTTTCCCCCAACGCGCCCCCGCCCCCGCCCTTAATTTGAGAAAGAGAAAAAAACGACGATAAACTATCATTCACCAGATCAATGCAAAAACCGATCTCACCAAACAAAAAGTTAGTGACTATTTCCATAGTCAGAGAGGGCATTCAAGAACCAGTGAATGACCCTAAAATTCCCAAGAATCGTGTAGAGAAACTGACCCTGAAATTCGGACGTTTTCCGCTGCACTACTGTGTGGCCGCCGCTCGATCTTGGCTCTCTGGAGGACGAATTTGTTGCCCTGCCTCAGCGTTCTCAACTGCTGCTGCAACAACGCTGCCAACCCCCTAGAGCGCAACATGGTTGAAATGTTCATTGTATACCTAGCAGAAAAGAAATACCCATGTATACATGGGCTAAAGATTGGAGAAAAGTAGTGTCTTGTACGTGACGGATGCAGAAAAAAAATATTCAAGGAAGCACGGTTCTCGTACCTGGTACCGGATGAAGTTGTCTGATGTCATCAAACATATATCACGTTCTCAAAATAGGGAAGAGATTGAGAAAACAGGAAATAGAAAAGGAAGAGAAACAAAAAATTAACTCCTTCCGCCAACAACTCAACGTCTCTTCTACTCCACCTCATCCACTAAGAAAAAGAACAAGCTCCACTTCAAGGAACAATCCCGAAGTCGAACGGGACGAAGCACCAGACGGAAAAGACATTAATCTTGGGATTTTCATATGTTTATCCTGTTAGAATATTTCTCAATTTTTTCCTTGTTAGATAATATTGAATCTTTAATGTAACACAGTTTGCTATTGAAACAAAAAGATGTGTCCATTTTTTTTCTTGTTGTTTGATTAATTTCGCTTCACTCATGACCCAGAGGACCAAGACTAGTTGCAAGAACCGAAAAGTTCCAATATGAAAAAGAGGGAAAAAAACGACAGAAGACTACCATTAAGCAGATCAATGGAAAAACCGATCTCACGAAACAAAGATTTTGTGATTATTTCCAACCAGTTATTGAACCTAAATTCCCAAGAATCATGTATGACTCGTATGATCATAACAGAAAGAAGTCAGGCATTTCTTCACCAGAAATCATATTGAAAAGATTAGAGAAACTGACCTTGGAATTCGGACTCTCCTACACACTGCCGTGGCCGCCGCACGATCTTGCTCTCTAGAGAACGAATTTGTTGCCCTGCCTCAGCATCCTCATCCATGTGAGAAATCTTGAACCCCTTCGATTGCTCTTTTACTTGATGTTTGATTAGTTTCGCTTCACTCAAGCACCGGATAACCAAGGCTAGTTGCAAGAACCGAAAAGTTCCAAATTTGATGAAGACAAAAAAACGACAATAAACTATCATTCACCGGATCAATGCAAAAACCGATCTCACCAAACAAAAAGTTAGTGACGACTATTTCCATAGTCAGAGAGGGCATTCAAGAACCAGTGAATGAACCTAAAATTCCCAAGAATCGTGTAGAGAAACTGTCCCTGAAATTCGGACTTTTCCGCTGCACTACTGTGGCCGCTGCTTGATCTTGGCTCCCTGGAGGACGAATCTGTTGCCCTGCCTCAGCGTTCTCAACTGCTGCTGCAACAAAACTGCCAGCTCCCTAGAGCGCGACATGGTTGAAATGTTCGTGGTATACCTAGCAGAAAAGACATTCCCATGTATACATGTGCTAAAGATTGGAGAAAAGTAGTGCCTTGTACGTGACGGATGCAGATAAAAATATTCAAGGAAGCATGTTCTCGTACCTGGTACCGGGAGAAAAATGTCTGATGTCATCAAACATATACCAAGTTCTCAAAATAGGGAAGAGATTGAGAAAACAAGAAATAAGAAAGGAAGAGAAAAAAAAACTAACTCCTTCCGCCAACAGCACACCGTCTCTTCTGCTCCACCTCGTCCACTAAGAAAAAGAACAAGCTCCACTTCAAGGAACGATCCCGAAGCCGAACGGGACGAAGCACCCGATGGAAAAGACATTAATCTTGGGATTGTTCCTTAAAGTGGGGCTTGTTCTTTTCTTTGCGGGACAAATCTTGAGTATGGGAATTGATTTGGGAAGTTGTGGGAGGGAGAACGGAGAATTTTATAAGGAAAAGCTCGAGCAAGTTTTTTTAAGAATTGGCAACAAATTCTTGGCGGTGTTAACTTGGCAACCGAGTTGTAGGTTACTTTCAGCAGGCCAAATAGAAAAGGTTTATTTGTACAGTGCTCTGGCGGAGAAAATCAACAATCAATGTACCAGACTCTACCACGTGTACAGCGACTAATGCTGTCCAATATCCAATGCGGCGTGCCTTTCTTCTTCATCCTTTCCTTTTCTGTCAATTTCTTTCCTCAATAGAGTACTACGTTGAAAAAAGCTCAATCTTCATCCAAGATTCCAAAGCACCAATTATGGGGTTACGAAAATCTGAGATCTCTCGAAAATTGCTCTCCCTATCCTGCAAATATTGAACAGCAATTTTTTTTTAAAACTACTGCCCCAATTAATTCGACAACAATCCGAGATCACCCGACCAAGAGATCTTCTGAATTCAAAATAGTATATTAAGAGGTCCCATAAATTCTCTCTTTCACAGGCTAATTTGTATCAAGTTCTAATCAACATTTACTTCCCTAATACAGTTGCAATCCCAAGATTAACACGGGCAAGCTGCTACCACCCCTAACACGATCCACAACCTTAATATGATTTTCGAAGTCCTTTCTTTTCTGAAAATGTTCAAGTTCTTGTTTTCCTGATAATTCTTTATCGAGGTGATTCTCACGCAAGTCCTCAGTGTGTTTTGTTGGACAAGTTTCATGACCACAAATGCAAATATGATTGGTATAGCTAGCTAGTACGAGATTGGTTTATGTTATAGGAGGAATTCCATATGCACGTGATATGCATCATTGTGGATATTTTGTTCTCACTTAATACATTGCTGTTGTTATGATTTATTTGAGGTCCATATGGAAGGTACACACGCGAAAGAGACTGACCATGATACAAATTAAGTTCAAGAGGACGATTCCAGTGCAGATGTCCAAATCGTTGGAGTTGGATGGCGGGCATGATGATGCTAAGGAGGGTACTAACACGAAATCAGTCATTTGCCATATCCGAACCCTACATTGGGATGGAATTTCAATCTGTAGAGGACGTTCGCAAGTACTACAATGACTATGCAAGATCTAGATGATTTGGCACTAGGAGAAGTCTAACACATAAATCTAGAAAAACCAAACAGGTTATCGCTCAAGAGTTCGTTCATTCTAAAGGGTGGGTCATGTTCGATGAATCGTTTGAAATAGGGAAATGCATCGATGCCTTGAGATGAAACTAAGAGAAGGATGCAAAGCCATATTGATAGTTTCATTGAGAAATGGGAAATGGGTCGCCATGAAATTTTGTAAGGAGCATAATCACAATTTATTATTTTCACGAAGCATTATTGATACAAAAGCAAATCAATGTGCAGTGAGAGCTTGGTTCATATTCTTGATGAATCGGGTGTCGGACGAAGTAAAGTTGTCGCGGTTTTGGCCAGTGAATCTGGAGGTATTGATAATGTGGGCATGGTGACGCGCAAATGATGCTGAATTTTTTTCAAAGATTATCATAAAAGGGATCCTGGATTTTTCTATGCTATTCAGGCAGATGTTGAAGGTCGTTCTACAAGTTGTTTCTGGATTGATGAATGTTCGCGGTGAAGGGATGGTCTTTGATCATACATATTTGACAAATAAGTACCACTCGTTCCATTTTCGGGCTAATTCCAAAAAAAGCATCAACATGAGTGACAATTCTGGCATGAATTATTTTTTGTCTCAATAAAAAGAATCAACTTCTATTTGAGTTCCAAATCTAGCCCCTGTGACGTGAAATTTTCAAAATGTTTGCGTCAAATTTGGAATTTAAGTGAAAATTGATAGTTTTTATGAAATAAAAAAAAAGTTCGGACCAGAATTATCACTTAATGTATAATCGGTGCTTTTCTTTGGAATTAGGCCTTCCATTTTCTGATGTTAACCGTCATTTTCAATTAATCGTTGTTCGGTTGTGCTTTATTCTGGGACGAGACCGAGGAGACTATTCTGTATGGTTATTATAGACTTGGCTTGAGGCTATGTCTGGAAAACCACCACCAGTGGCGATTATAACAGACCAAGATGCAGCAATTACTGAATTTCTGGAGCATCTTATTACAACTCAGATAAGTGAAAGTTTGAATAAGTACTTCAAACATTATGTCAACGCCAGCACACCTGTAATAAAAACTCTATTACAGTACAAAAATGGATGAATCATATACAAAAAATCACTCGTTCATCCCCATCTTTCACCTAACGCACGCATTGAACCACCACATTCTGACCCCTCAAGCAAATACTTTCAACAAAAAACGCTAACTAAAACTGCATTCTAACCCCTCAAGCTAACGCTTTTCAACAAGAAGAAACAAATCAGCACCAAAACCCAATCACAAGTCAATGGGCTGATTAGGGAGAAAACGACTAAAGAGGAAAAAAAAACAAGAAAGACTAGCTTGCCCAAACCAAGATACCGTCTTGGTCATTTCTGGCTGAGCTTCCTCGTTGGTAATAGCAGCCCCGGCGAACCGGCAATCCGACTCCTCAACCACCATTACCTCCTCCGGCAAAATCCCGCAAAATTTTTACATTCCCGCTGTATCTTTCAAACTACCCCCAAAAATCAAGAACAATGAAAAGCCCTTCCTTCTCCCTCCTGCGTCGCTTCTCTCACCACCCCAATCTCTCTCTCTCTCTCTCTCTCTCTCTCTCTCTCTCTCTGATAAGTCTCTCGTGGCCACCGGAGACAATGCCGAGCAAGCGGAAATCTGATGCCAGAGCAACTTTTGCCCCCGACAAGAGGAGGGGGAAGACGGAGAAGCCGAAGGAGGCGCCCGCGCAGGTGGAGGAGCAGCAGCTCAAAAGCGCAAGCCAAGTCACCGGCACGAGCCAGGGACGCCATTCTTGGCGCGCGCGCTTCTGAGCCGCTGCACTTCAACCTCCGCGAGCGCGTCCGTCTGCTTCACCACCTTCCCACTCCTCTTGGCAGAGGCGGAAGCTGCTCCGGCACCAGATTTCCGCTTGCCCGGCGTCGTCTCCGGTGGCCGCGAGAGACTGAGAAAGAGGCGGAGGCGTGAGAGAGAGAGAGAGAGAGAGAGAGAGAGAGAGAGAGAGAGAGAGAGAGAGAGAGAGAGAGAGAGAGAGAGAGAGATTGGGTGGCGAGGGAAGCGATGCAGGTTGGAGAAGAAATGGCTTTTTATCGTTCTCGAAAGATAGAGCGGGAAATGTGAAAATTTTCACGTAACTTCCTAAAGTGAGCTTCTTATAATTATGGAAACTTAAGTGTAATCCAAAAAGGAATGCAATCAAAAGAGAATAAATCGAGCAATTATATAAATAAATCTAAATTTCCCTATCTACACCCCTAGCCATATTTTTGCTATTTTTTTTAAAATAGAGATGCAATCTAAAATAATTAATACCACAAAAAACCCTAAACTGATATATATGTGACATATTTACCCTCTATTAGTTTTCATTAAATTTTACCGTCAAATTACTGAGTTGGATGATATGTGGTAATTGATGAGTATACCAGTTTGGGATTTTACTCTCCGTTTGTCACGTGTGTACAAGTTTATGATTTTTCCTAGTATTAATCCAATTTAACGTAAAATAACTTAGGAAAAATTTGTCACGAATATATCAGTTGAGGATTTTTTGTTCTCAAAAAATTATAGGGGTAAATTTATCATAGGTGTACTAGTTTTGGGTTATTCGTAATCAAAAAATTAGTTTGGGTAAATTTATCATAAGTATACCAGTTTGAGATTTTTCGTAGTATTAACCCGATCTAAAATTACTAACATGCAAGGTGTTTGAAATCCCATATTTAGTATATTGCCTCCTAAAAAATGCTAAACGAAATGGGGGAAAGATATTTCACCATTAATCTAACATTTTTTAAATGCAAATTTTCGTGTGGATTAGGCAAGTACACATGTTGAACAAGATATATAAATTGCCTGATATGGACACAAGTCAACTAAGAATCACCTGGATTATGCAGGAATCTAAATACGATCGATGAGGAATATTGCAAGCTCACACGTGATGACGTGAGATTGATTTATTGTCCATCATCTCCACCGTCACGAAAGAACCAATCCGGGCATAAACATCATGCAGCGGTACACTTACAGAACCTAACCAGCAAACAATTTGTATCAATTCATGATCCAAATCGTAATTCAAAGGGGGAAATTGCATGGAAATATGTCGAACGTGCATTAACAAATTTCAATTCAGCGACGTTGTCTCGTTTTCTCTCTCTCTCTCTGTATCCGACTGTATATACATATATATTTATATTTATATACAAGAATTCAAAATATTGGAATTGATTTGTGCAGGTCGGGGGGAGGGGGAATGGATAGGTTTATAAGGAAAATCTCGAGCTCCTTTTTTTTGGCACCAAACTTGTGGCAGTTAGAGGTGGTTTGCAAAAAAATTCTTAAAAATTGATTATATTTAGATGCACCACCAATGAAACAAGGCAACTTCCATATTTATCATTAAACGAGTACATGGGTGATTGAGTTATTTATACATAATTCAGAGATAAATATATATGTTATTTATAGCCAGTGTAATAGAAGAGGATTATTTATTAGGGTTAATATCATTGGTATTCCTGTGACAAATTTACTCCAAACTAATTTTTTCACCATTAAAAACTCCAAACTGGTATATTTGTAAAAAATTTACCCTTTACTAAATTAGATTAATATCACGAAAAATCACAAACTCTTACATCTGTGACAAACTGATGGTAAAACCCCAAACTGGTACATCCGTCAACTGTCACATGTCATTCAACTCAAAAAATTGACGATAAAATTTAACAGAACTGACGAAGGGTAAAATCTTCACGAATGTATCAGTTTGGAGTTTTTAGTAGTCAAAAAGTTAATTTTGATAAATTTATCATAGATGTACCAATTTAGGGGTTTTCGTAATGTTAACTCTATTTATTACGATCCCCTGGCAAAGAAAATCGACGGCTAATGCATCGCAATGTGTCCAGGGATTTTAACGTTTTCCAATATCCGACGCAGTGTGCCTGTCTTCTTCATTTCTTTTTTCCTTTTGTGTCGATTTCTTTCCTTAAATAGTTAATAGATTATATATACAATTAAAAACAACAATCTTCATCCAAGATTCCAAAGCACCAATTACGGACTTAACGAAAATCTGATATATCTCAAAATTGCTCTCCTTATTTTGCAAATCTTGACCTTGAAATTTTTTAAAAGAAACTACCGCCCCAACCAGCTAAATCATAGGATTAACAAATAATTCAAACCGTTGAAAAATCTCGTAACTTTTTATAATTAGTAGCCAATAATTTTTTCATCTATTTATTTTAATATAACTATCCTCTTAGAATATTTCATAAGTATTTTCCTGTTAGATAGGTTAAATTTTTTTATGTAACGCATATTGCAAACAAAAGGATGTGTCTTTGTTTTCTAAATAAAAAAGTCTTATCTAAACTAAGTTTCTTGATTAAAAGGTTCTATATTTACTTTTTTTAGCTAGATAATGAAGAAAAAAATAAGCAAAGACGTTGAAGAAAGGGAAGAAAAGAGTGGCTACAATAGGAAAATGAAATCAAAGCTCGGTTTGTTTCGCAGAAAATGAATAATTTGAAAATCATTTTCCAAAAAATAATCAATTATATCGCTTACAAAAATGAATGAATGAAAAATATTTCATTATCAACGAAAATATTTAGACATAAATTATTGTCAATAATGAAAACATCTTCCATTAACAAATCATTTTAAGCGATCCAAGCGATCATTTTAGGAAAATATTTTCTAAATAATTCATTTTCTGTTAAACAAATAGATCTGAAGTCTGCCTACGGCTTCATTTGTTTTGGAAAAAAATGAATGATTTATAAAACATTTTTCTAAAACTGATCACTTACAAGAATGAATGAATGAATGATATTTTCATCCTCTACAAAAATTTTTAGACATAAATTATTGTCAATCATGGAAAATATGTTCCATTGAGATTATTTCAAGCAATACAATCAATTATTTTTAGGAAAATATTTTCTAAATTATTCATTTTTTGCTAAACAAATGAAACATAAGATGTTGAAATTTAAACTCCTCATTAGTTGAAAATAATTTGGCTGCTTGTTTTGTGATCATAAAACCAATGACTCAATGTGAACTTTTTTTCTTAATCAATCACATTAATGATATAGAGATTAATTACATATACACTGGCATTTGACAGTAACGTAAATCAGTTTAAAGTAAATTTATTACAGGTGTATGAGTTTGGAGATTTTTGTGGTCAAATAAATAATTTAGAGCAAATTTACCACTGGTGTACTGGTTTGGGATTTTTCATGATATCAACCCTTATTATTAAGATAAACATTGTAATCATCTAATATTGCTCGCACTCTTACGTACTTTTCAGTTCATGCTGATTTTTTTCTCCAAACATAAAAAAATATTGACGCGACGTTATTTATCGGTGACAAGTTAGTGCTTTCATCACATTTGCAAATAAAAAAGTTCCAGTACATGTGAGTACTTACATTAGGACCCACGAAAAACACATGTTCTCGCACAAGTTTTTGTACTTAAATTTGCATAGAAAATCAAATATTCTTCATTGGTGTAACTCAATGCTGAAGAAAATCTATTAAACACACGTGTTTATTTATATATATTCCCTTAGGCTAAAAAAAAAATCGAAATTTTTATTGTACAACTAGCAAAAAAGACATGAAACGTGTATAAATGTGCTAAAGATTGGAGAACATTAGATTTTCCGATACATGACAAATGCAAATAAAAATGTTCAAGAAAGCAAGTTTTTAGTTGGACAAATCTTGAAAATTGATAGTTCCTGGTGGCCTCTCTCTCTCTCTCTCTCTCTCTCTCTCTCTCTCTCTCTCTCTCTCTCTCTCTCTCTCTCTCTCTCTCTCTCTCTCTCTCTCATAATTCAAAGTACTGGAAATGTTGTGGCAAGTTAGGGGAGGGGATCAGAGAGTTTTATAAGAAAAAATCGAAGCAAGTTTTTTTAAGGATTAATATCACGAAAAATCCTAAACTGGTACATATGTAACAAATTTACCCCAAACTATTTTTTTTACCACAAAAAACCTCAAGCTAGTGTACCTGTGATAATTTTACCCTAAACTATTTTTTTTATCACCAAAAACCCTAAACTGATACACTTGTGATAAATTTACTATACGTTAGTTTCCGTTAAATTTTACTGTTAAATTGCTAAGTTTGATGACTCATTGTAATTGACAGGTGTATCAGTTTGGGGTTTTACCTCTTTATTTGTCACAAGTTTACCAATTTGTAGTTTTCGTGATATTAATCCAATTTAATGGACACTAACAGAGGGTAAATTTGTCACAAATGTACCAGTTTGAGATTTTTAGTGGTAAAAAAAATTTATTTTGGGGTAAAATTATCACAAGTGTACCGGTTTGGGCTTTTTGTGGTTAAAATATTAGTTCGGAATAAAATTGTCACATGTGTATCAGTGCGCAGTTTTTGGTGGTCAAAAAATTAATTTAGGGTAAATTTGTCACATGTGCAAGTGTAGGATTTTTCTTGGCCAAAAATTAGTTCATGGTAAATTTGTCGCTGCTATATCAATTTGAAGTTTTTCATGGTATTAACCATGTTTTTCAAATTAAAACCAAACGAGCAGCCGTTAGAGCCTTAGAGGTGTTTACGGTTAGGTGCATCACCGATGTAACAAAAGAACTCACACACTCACTGACAATCGAATTCTTTCACGTGTCAATAATTCAACGGTCTAATACCCAAAAAAACCCCTAACTTTGGCATTTATCCCAATTATATCCTAAACTTTTTTTTCTCATAAAAAACCCCAAACTTTTACTTTCGTCCCAAATTTACTACTTAATACCCAAAAAAATCCTAAACTTTTACTTTTGTCCCAAATCTACCACATAATACCCAAAAAAATCCAAAACTTTAGCCTCTATCCCAATTATATCCTAAACTTTTTTTGTCTCATTAAAAACCCCAAATTTTTACTTTTGTCCCAAATCTACCACCGTTAAATTTTCCGTCCAATATTACCGTCAATAATTATTTTTTCAAATTTTTATATTTTTTTTCCCTTCACCTTTAATCTCTGGCCTGTTGCTGGTCCGGTGACTGGCCAGGCTCGACCTTGTCGATGTTGGGCGAGGTCGGCCTCACCCGCCCTTGGCGAGGTTCGTCCTTGCTGTGGCTCGGCTTGCCAGAGGCCGGCAAGGCTAAGCCCTCGCCAAATCTGGCGAAGGCTCGGCCCCACAAGCCTCGTCCTCGCCAACCCTCGCCAACCACGGCGAGGACGAACCTCGCTAGCTACGGCGAGGACAAACCTTGCTAGGGATGGATGAGGCTGACCTCGCCCAACGCTAGCGAGGTTGAGCCTCGCCTGCCAGAGGTTAAAGGTGAAAGGGAAAAAAAAGAAAAGAAAAGGAAAAATAAAATAAAATAAAAAAATAAAAAGATTCAAAAAAATAAAAAATAATTATTAATGGTAATATTGGACAGAAAAGTTAATAGTGATAGATTTGGAACAAAAGTAAAAGTTTGGGATTTTTTATGAGACAAAAAAAATTTTAGGATATAATTGAGATAAAGGCTAAAGTTTGGGATTTTTTTGGGTATTAGATAGTAAATTTGGGATAAAAGTAAAAGTTTGGGGTTTTTTATGAGACAGAAAAAAATTTAGGATATAATTGGGATAAAAACTAAAGTTTAGGGTTTTTTTGGGTATTAGCCCATAATTCAACGGTAACATGTCAGTTATTTTTAGTGGGCCTAACAAAAAAGGATTATTTTATACGATGCTCCAGCAGAGAAAATCAACCGCGGACGCACCAGGCTCCACCACGTGTCCAGGTGTTAACGTTGTCCATTAACGAGAGGGGCGTGCCTATTTTCTTCATTGTTTCCTTTTCTGTCAATTAGGATCTGTTTATATCACGAAAAATAAAAGACTTAGAAAATTTTACCTAAAAATGATTTCTTTTATCGCTTATAAAACGCAAGAACAAAGAATATTTTCATTGTGTACAAATATATGGACATAAATTATTGTCGATGGTTGAAAATTTTTTCCATCGACTAATTATTTCAAACTATACAAGCAATCACTTTTTCGAAATAATTTATTTTTCACAAAATAAATAAAATCTTAAAAAAATACCACCTTAACCAATTCAACAAATATAATTGAAAAAAGAAAAAAATATGGAAAGAATTTAAAAAAAAATGAAAACGAAAGGCCAAATGCATTTTATGTTGAGTGGGACCCACTTTACGTGAGTAATGCTTTTTAAAAGGGTGGTAAGCAGCTATTATTCACAAAATTTATTCATGACATTTCATATGATGTCTTCACCGAAAAATAGTTTCGAATAAATTGATATCTTCCTCTAATTTCCCAATTCATTGTTAGATAGCGATTTTAATCATTTGATATTGTTCCCGGTTGTGTTTTCTTTTGCTCCATTGATCATTTCATCAAACATTCAAAAAAAAATGTTGACACGACATTTTTTGCTAGTGCCGAGTTTGGGTTTTGATCGAACCAATTATTAACGTGAAATGAAAGATATAGAAATTATTTCGATAGCTCCAGATGAATAGATTGATTCGATGTGCGCGCACGTCGCGATCATGAACGGGACGTGTTTGTGATCCTTGCCATTTCGGGCCCCTGCGCCGCCTTTCCTTTTGTCGAATTTTGTTAATGCCCATGCATGACGTCGACGTGACATCAAAAGGGCACTTACTGATCCTGTTAGCATTTTCGTTAAGATCAACACCAACAGAAAAATCATATGATATGAGGAGCAATGGAAAAAGTTTAGAGACAATATTAAATAACCAAAATTGAATGACGAGATGGTATATTTTTCTTTTTCTTTTATCGCTTCTTTACATATAACTTCATTAGACATATGACTTGTGTAAGTGCAGAGATGATGTTCAGAGCCATTGATAATGCGATGGAACCTCAAGTCGCCCATGAAAGAATTTCTATATTACCTTTGTCGATTCCTTAGGGATATCTGAATTTTGGCTCAATGTTCTTTTGAACTTTTAATTTGTTTGGTGTTGTCATTGAACTTTAACCCTTGCAATGTCTTTAATGAACTTTTAATTTGTTTAATGTGATGTATAAACTTTTGATACATATATAATTTAGTCCTTTGATTATATAAAAATATTCAATGTTATCCTTCCATTAATTCCAATTTAAAAACAAGATTGAACATTTTTCATTTAGTCTATGGATTGTATTGAACACGTATGAAAAGTTCAAGGATTACATTCAACAAATTAAAAGTATAGGAATGATATTGTACTTTGTGCTAAAATTCAAAAATCATTTATGTTATTTTCTCGCGTATTAAAGATGAAATGAAAGAATATGGTGTAATAAGGCTCCGTTCGTTTAATAAAAAATAACTTCTAGGAAAATGTTGTTTCGGATTTTCTTGTGTTCAGTGCTCAAAAAATAAACTTTTCAAGGAAAAAAAATTTCGTCAATGGAAAAAGCACCTTCGAAAGTAGAGAAAATGCTTTATGCTTCTTAGGATGTGAAAAACGTTTTCCATCCTCTTTCTTTCACCTCTAGACCAAGCATTTTTCTTCCACCAAAAACCTTTTTATTTTTATTTTTATAAAATAAATCGAGTTTTTTATTATTTTTATTTTTTGCTTTATTTTTCTTTATGTTGCTTCCTTGGTCGATCGTTGATCACAGGCGAGCTCGAGTCTCGCCCAACTTGTCGGCCTATGGCTAGGGTCAAGTTCTCTTGTGGCCGATTGCTGACCATCACCGTTGCCAGTGATTGGTTGAGGAAGAAGAAAAAAGAAAAAGAAAAAATACTTAAAAATTAAAAAAAAATTGGTTTTTTATAACTTTTTCCTGGAAAATTTAATTTCCCTATCAAACAACGAAAAATATTTTCCAGTTCATTTTTAGGTTTTAGTCGAACACCATAAAACATTATTATATTCTTGAAAATGGCTTCTTAAAAAATGTCACGTTTTTCGCGAAACAAACATAATTTAAGTTTATTAGTGATTGAATGATTATAAAGAAATAATAGAAGCTAGGTCCCTAGTTCTTGCGTCCGTGTTTGTACAAGTAAATTTCATGGGCATAAGCTAAAAAAAAACAGGGTAAATAACACAAAAAACTCCAACAAATGTTCAATATGACACAAATATGCCAATTTTTTTTGTGTCGCAAAAAATCCTAAACTTGTCCATTATGATACAAATATCTCTAATTTTTTTTGTCGCAAAAAAACTCAAACTTATATATATTTGTCATGCTGGTATAAGTAAGTTTGAGTTTTTTTATGACACAAAAAAAGTTTGAGGTATTTACGTTACGATGGTTTAGGAATTTTAACAACATAAAAAAAATAAGGGTATTGTGTCCCAACGAACATAATTTAGACTTTTTTAGGTCTAATTCCAAACAAAAAAAATCAACTTTATCTAGAGTGACAATTCAATTTTCACTTAAGTTTCAAATCTAGCTTGAACAATTTGAAAATTTTACATCACGGAAACTAGATTTGAGACTAGAGCGAAAATGGGTGCTTTTTATTAAGACAAAAAAAGTTCGGATCATAATTGTCACTCAAGGTAAAGTTGGTATTTTTTTTTTTTGAAATTAGCTCTTTCTTTTAATATTAACTCAAAAGGGTTAAACATCACAAAAAATCTCAAACTGGTACAATTATGATAAATTTACTCTCAATTATTTTTCGTTAAATTTTATTATCAAATTACTGAGTTTGATAACACGTGACAGTTTATGAATGTACCAGTTTAGAGTTTTTACCCTTTAATTTATAATTTTTCGTGATATTAATCTAATTTAACGGAAAATATACGTGTCACAAGCATATTAATTTAATATTTTTATGGTTAATTTTAAGATTTTTTTAAATATTAATTTAATTTAAAATGATAATAAAACGATAGCGAAGCAAATGAGATCTCGAAAACAACAAAGCCGACGCGCACTCGCACCACTTGCGCTGTACTCCACCGTCAACCGCTTGCGGCGCCAACCAAGGCCGCACGTGACGAGCCTGGCGCGTGATGATCTCCCCAAAGCTCTCTCCATGATCAGACCGAGACCGAGCAAAAAGAGTGGTGTCAGATCAACTCCTGATCAGTCTCCATACTGGCCCGCCGGATTCCTGGTCAGACACTCTGACTCCCTCCTTCGCCTCCTCTTTGTACCTAATTTCCAAAAAAAAACACCAATCTTACTTTAAATATAATTCTAATTTTTTTATCTCAATAAAAAAACTAATTAATATTAGAATTCCAAATCTAATCTCCGTGACATAAAACTTTCAAATTTTTCTGATCAAATTTGAAATTTAGGTGGAAGTTGGTGAATTTTTTACGAGACAAAAAAAATTTGATTCAAAATCTTCGCTCAAAATAAAGTTTGATGTTTTGTTTTTGAAATTATGTCCCGTGTCTGATAAAATTTGATGTTTTGTGTCTCGGATTGAACTCTACGCGCGGGGAGGGCCCGCGCGTGGGGTCTTTCGCCGGACCCGCCGCCTCGAGATCTCCAGCAGAAAGAGACCCGCAACAGGAAAGGGAACAAAGTCCGAAACCCACCAAAACAAGGATTTTCGAGAGACTCTCTCTGTCTTCGCTTCTCTCTCTCTCTCTCCCTAAAGATGCTGCACGCTACGCGAGAGTCCGAGCGACCCACTAGACTCTTCCGGATCTAATGCGAAGGAATGGAGGGAGATTCCTCTGCTCTCCTCGGGTCCTTTCTCAGGCATTCTTGTTCTCTTTGTCATCGCCCCTTTTGCTGTTTTATCTGGTCAATGCGTCATGCCATTCGATCCCTGGTTTAGGGCGTTGCCCGGTTTTGCCACCCGGAAATAAGGCCCCCCTGCGGTTGGATTTCGTCTCCTTGATTTTGGGTTCCTGAGAAAGAACCCAGGAAGAGAGAAGAAGTATGATTTGTTCGTTGGTTTTGCCAGACAAACCATCCGCGGCGGTCACCGCTTGCAAGATGCTAAAACCCCCGCCGAAGCCATCGCCGCTTTGTGCCGGGCCGATCCTCTGTACTCAGGACAAGAACCCCAACACCATGAACAAGCCATCGAAGAAGCCGAAAGTGACCATCGCCAGCCCTATCCTGGTGATCCCAAGTCGAGTGTCCGAGGGGAGATTAAGGAAAAACAGGGCATGCGAGGAAACGAAGGATTTTCTTCAAGTGGGTGGTCGACGGATGGCGGGCTTGTGTGGTTTTGGGTATTGGGTTCAGGGCTTCAGGTGCTTCCCGTGGTTGGCTTTGAATTTCCACATGGCCCACAATCTCAAGCTGCCTCCATCCACCTTGCAGCTTGTGCAGAATTCTGGGAATCTGCCCATGGTGGCCAAGCCTCTGTATGGGATATTGTCTGATGCTATTTACGTTGGTGGTGCTCACAGGTTGCCATATGTTTCGGCAGGAGGTCTGTTGACACATTCCTCTGATTCTTAAATATGTCTTTCTCTATCTGAGTTGAACTACTGTATGTTAGTCTGCTGACAGTTTGTATTTGAAGGAAATTTGTAGTTTCTTAGAGTCTTGCATTGTTCTAATGGAATTTGGAGCTTCCGTTGCTGTTTTTCAATGCTTTAGTTCCTTATTTCTATTGACCTTTCCTGTGACGTTTTCCTGATGTTGGTTGTTCTTTTCTTGCATTGGAAGACATGCATTGTATGTCGCCTTAAGATTAAGTTCTCCAGAAGTCTGTTCATAACTAGGGCTAGATAGCAAGTTATTGTCATATGTTTGTAGATTTATGATATGTTATCGTAACATGGAATGGTATTAGCATACGTTGTATATTAATGTTTGGAGGTCGATATTAGAGATTCATTCCATCACTCGTTACTGAAACACATTATTCACGTTGGCCATTTTCCTTAATTCTCTAGAATCTCACCAACTGTTGTTGATTATATCAATCTGTGGACAGCTTTAACATGGTCGTATCTTCAGTGCTTCTACAGGTTCTGTCTTGGGGACCATTGGCATTGATCCCTCTTGCTCGTGAAGCTCTTCCAAACCTTGTGGCATGTGTTCTTCTCAGCAATATAGGTGCATCTATTAGTGAAGTTGCTATGGATGCTCTTGTTGCGGAGTATGGTCAGAAACACAACTTACGTGGTCTCCAGTCTTACGCATTCATGGCTTCAGCAGCCGGTGGAATACTTGGAAACTTGCTAGGCGGATATATTCTTCTTAGAACACCACCAAAAAGCATGTTCTTCATATTTACGTGCCTCCTTTCCCTTCAGTTTGCCATGTCATTGATGACAAAAGAAGCATCTCTTGGAGTATCTCAGCCATCAGTTAACACTCTAAAAAAGAAGTCGATCTTGCTTAACATTAGAAATCAACTCTCAGATTTGTTAAGGGCAGTTCGTGAAGAGAGCATCTCCGGCCCTCTTGCTTGGATCGTGCTTTCTATCACGATGGTGCCGATTCTGTCTGGTTCGATTTTCTGCTTTCAAACTCAATGTCTACATCTTGATCCTACAGTTATCGGGATGTCACGCGTAATAGGCCAGTTGCTCCTGCTTTTCACGTCAATACTCTTTGACCGGTATTGGAAAAATATTTCGATGAGGAGATTAATTGGAGTGGTGCAGGTTTTGTACGCGTGCTTGCTTCTTCTAGACCTAGTTCTGGTGAGGCAGATCAATCTGAAGTTGGGAATTCCCAATGATGTGTTCTCCCTTTGTTTTTCTGGTCTAGCAGAGACAATTGCACAATTTAAGCTCCTTCCATTTTCAGTGCTGTTTGCTAATTTATGTCCACAGGGTTGTGAAGGATCTCTGACATCTTTCTTAGCATCGGCCTTGTGTTTGTCGTCAATATTTAGCGGGTTTCTGGGTGTTGGATTAGCATCACTTATCAGGATCACCTCCGGCGATTACTCAAGCCTGCCTGCGGGGATTCTGATACAGTTTATGGTGGCTTTGCTGCCCATGGCGTGGATTCATCTTTTGCCTGTGTCACTAAATACTGTTGAGAAGGACAGAAAAAGAGGCTTGAGTAAACGAAGACGAAGAAACAGAAGAGTGGGACGAGTGGTGTTTGGCTCAGTAATATCTTACCGGCGTGAGAGAGAGTCCGAGACACCGAGATAGAAATCACCATGAGATGTCTTTGCACTTTTGGAATCGGTAATAGAAGTGCGCACGCAATTACCATTACTTGGCATCTGTCGTCCGGTGAAGGAACTCAGATTGGATGGCCATTTTAGACTCTGAAAACGATTACTTCTCAGCCCAAAAACTTCGATAACTTTCCTTCTCCTTCATCACTTCAAAGCTGTTCTCAGGAAAAAAGGGAGGTTTGTGGATGTTCTAAAAATTGCATTATTTCTTTGTGATCCTTAATTTCGTGAAGGTATTTGGTTCCCTAATAAAGAAGGCTTGAGGATTTTTTCAGGCCTGAGAACCTTGGACAATATCTTCAGCACCTCAACTTGCCACAAGAGCTTTCTGAGGAAGTGGGGGGTATTGGACTCAGACAGATGAGTCCTAACATCAGTACAAAGTGAGAGATCCTGAGGCTTCATCCTCCCACGAGGAGCTCAAATTTTTGTTGATGTAAATAGTTTTCTGACTTATAGGAGGTTATGGATGGTGATTTTGGAGTTGAAAAGGAATTGCAGCCTTTGTAGCTTCCATCCATTTCTGGCATTAGCTTCTTCAACCAAACATCTTTTGGCAGACCCCAGTCGAAGAAAATGATCTCTGGAGTCATCATGCTACTGATAGAGGACACAAGTCTTTAAGATGTTACAGTTCTGCCAATAAGCTTTAGTTTTTACTTTGTTACCATTTAAAATCTACTCGTTCTTCTCGTTGTTGTGCACGAGTTTTTTCTTTTTGTCGAATTAACGAATGAAATTGGTTGGAGGGATATGGCTCTGCGCTGCTGCTGAATCCTAGTGATATTAGCTACAAACTGTGGTTGTGTTTTCAGGGTGTCCCTTTCGCTAATCTTTTCCGATGTGTCGAGGCAATCTTGAATCATTCACAAGAAAGTTTTTTGTTGGGATTGTCGAGTGTTGATGCATCATACTTCATCTCCAATGAGTTCTTTAGGGAAACCCTAAGACGAGGTCTTTTCTGTTTCCGTAAATAGTAGAATGAAAGCAAGATAAGCATGATGTGTTCGACGTTGTTCCGGAAAAGCACGGCCCAACTTGATGTCAAAAGGGAAAAGGAAAGGGTGCGGCTATTTTCACCCTCAATGTAGCATGACCAAGGTACCTTCTCCCTCTCTTCCTTCAAGCATGCTTCGACCCTTTTACTCGCTTGTGTCTCTCTCGGGCCCCTCTGCCTCATGCCCCCAGATTTGCTTCTCGGTTGCCACCGCCGTGCCGCACTGGCGCCACCACCCACCTCTGTCGCTGATCATCACTTTGCGGCCCTCCGCTCTCTCTCTCTCTCTCTCCCTCTCTATCACACACGCTTGGTCATCTCCTTGAACTTGTCTCTGCACTTCACAATCTAGTCAAAACATTTCAAGAAAATGCCATGTCTCGAGCATTTTGAAATCCCTGCGATCAAGTCCTAACTTTCAAACCATTTAGATTTCTCGCAAAATACAATAACCTCTTAGATGACTTCAAATATTATCGTTAAATAAGTTCTCTCTCTTCTCTTATCTCACGTCTCATATTATAAATATTACTAACACTTTGTATATAGACATTGTGAGGGTTAATTAATAACTAGTTACCGTCCAAAGAAGTAGGGAAAGAACTCTCCACTGACTTTGGATGAATGGGTTACCTCATTTTCGAAAAAACACGTATAGAATTGAGTGGTCATTTAGTGAAAACTAGTCATTGACCCGACCCGACTTGCACACGCGCAGATATGTTGTATTGAACATACTATAGACAAAATTTATTCTTTTTATCAATGTTTTTGTTTTGCATTGCATGCATGAAAATGATTTATCCAAAGAGGTTTTCCAAAGTAAGTGGTCTCGTGGCTTCTTCAGTATGTGAAAATTCTTAAAACTAAGAGGCGCCGATTCTGAAACGGCTGAGGTTTTGGTCATTTAATTTTGGTTAAAATGAAGGGTTGGTATTACAAAAGATTTCAAACTGGTACACTTACAATAAATATATCCCAAATTAATTTTTTAACCACTAAAAGTCTAAAATTAGTATATCTATAACAATTTTACCCTCTGATAGTTTTTGTTAAATTTTACTGTTAAATTTCTGAGTTGGATGACACGTAACCATTGATGAGTGTACCGGTTTAGGGTTTTACCCTCCATTTGTCATACGTGTACCAATTTGAAATTTTTCGTGATATTAATTTAATTTAAGGAAAAGTAAATTTGTCACAAATGCACCAGTTTGAAATTTTTGGTGATCAAAATATTAATTTAAGGTAAATTTGTCACAACTATATTCGTTTGGAGTTTTTTGTGGTCAAAAAATTAGTTTGGAGTAAATTTGTCACAAGTATACCAGTTTGGGGTTTTTTGTAGTATTAACCCTAAAATGAATTGCAGCGATAAAGCATGAATAAAGCGGTGAACTCTCCTGCAATGCTCAAATAGGCATAACACTACTCATAAGATTAAGACAAATAATTTGCCAGCTTATCATTATACAACGAAATATAGTATACATAACACATGTAAAGAAGTTCTCAAGAACTAGACGAAATATTAAGTGAAGGCTGAGAATATAAGTACTGTCGTATTATGGGATGCGATCATAGGCTAGCCGTTGGAAAATGGAAAATTAGAGCATACACCGCCTATGTAAACCGCCAGTGTAAGAAAACTTTACACATGCTGTCTTATCGACCCTTGATCTAAGGGTCAGTGAGAGGGTTGCCAAAACCCTCAAATCAAAGCGCGGACAACGTCGCCTGTGTAAGATAGCTAAAATTACTATACAAGGTACGGACAGAATAGGACAGATGGAAATTATTTACTAGTAATCTCTAAGTTGTAGAGGGAGAGATGCATCTTGTGGGTGAACTTCAAACATTGCTTTATCCCTGTACTCAAATCTTGCACTCCTGTGTGCAAATTGACGAGACCACGTAGAGCCTCAGGTAAATTAACAGTATGAGGTTAGAACTTTTGGTTTGTTTGCCATTCGGCAACGCCATCACTAGAGCAATTGCTGGTCGAGCTGCAGTCGGTTCTCCTCTCGGGGTTCACAACCCCAGCATTCAACATTTCGTATTGGGGACTGAAGAAATCCTAGGATGCGAATATGTCTGAAGACTTTATTATGGGATAGCAACAGAGAAATTTTAGGAACTTTACTCACCGGGAACTGCTAGTAGCACCCGGAAATTTCAATGAGAGCAAACCTTAGTTAAGGTGTATATTGTATGGGTCAACAACGGATGCCTGTGTGATGGATCTTTAGTGCCAATAAAACACACTAAGCAGATCTCAAAGCATGGTTTGCCACAACTCCGAGCAAAGCTACAGGTGAGCAATGTGGCTGTGTATTGGAATCTGCTTCAAGTTACTGGCTCTGGCATGGCAACTTAACAGCAGGAACCTTGGCTCGTATACCCATTAATAGTCCACGGAAGTGAGGCTTCTCATTTACAGAATTGCCCTAATTGCAGCCTCCTCTCAATTGGAGCACCTGGAAGCACATAACACTGGGAATAGCAAGAGGGTTATTGTATCTTCAGCAAAATGCAGTCTGCGGAAAATTCAGCAATCATGTTGTTGGATGCAAATTTTGACCCTCCTACCTGTTTTGGCAAAATTCACCGTCATACATTGAATTCGGTCCAACGAGGCAGGATTGGGACACAGTCATCCTCTGGACGATTTCGTAGCAGAAAGTTGTTCTGAAGGTATTGACTTTGATTGAATTAGTTCAGGCAGTACACCAGGCCATATTGCTACAGAGTACCTCCATAAGGTGTGCCCGGTGAAGAATGATGTGCATGCATATGGGATCATGGTCCTTCAAATCATCCATGGTTGCAGCTTTATTGATCTTTGGCAGCTTATGAAAGGAATCAACATCGCATCATTCATCGGGATGGTCAGTTGCTTTATTATAAACAGTTATAAAAACCCATTGATCCCAGTACGCAGGGAGACCATGGCGAGAATGAGGCGGAAGAGATGATCAAACTGGCTCTCTTATGCACCCACTATTCCTCAGCAAAACACAATCCAGCATAAGAGGTGCTCGTGGAGGTTGAACGCCGTAGCTTAGAAGAAAGATAAGCCTCAGAGAAGATAGAGTTATCGTCATCGAACTCCCTTCTAGAAGTACAAATAATAAGACCTTTGATGGCTTCACTCTTTCCTCCAGGCCACTTCTCGAGTAGATGGAGAAGATTTATCCTGTCCAAGGTAGCAGTATTGAGCTGGCATTCTCTGTTGCAACACATTTCATATAAAAACTCGTAAGTGAAGGCAAGTGCTTACATCTGCTTGACGATAAAAATAAAACCTTGTGATAAATCATGACCTGGAAACTAGAACTACATTCCTGAATGTTACCAGTAAGAATTTGCTACTACCAGCACTTAACGAAACCTATTTCTAGTACAGATACTTCCAATCAGTCGCTTTCAAATTGTAAAATATTAAAGATACTTACTGTGAACTAGGAGATAAGTCACTTGCAAAGACAATTTAGTACACTATGAAATTAGCACTTGTATCCAGTTTAGCAATGAACATACGCAAGAAAAGGATTTGTTTCCAAGCTCAAACATTTGTTAACAAATTGCTATCGCTACAGATGGAAAGTTGAATCAGAATCTCATGCCGAGATAGATAGGACAATCCTTTCGTCATTCCTACAGATTGCTTCCAATTGCTGATTAGCACACAGGAAGTGTGATTTGGCATAAAAGATGACTTCAAGTTACAGCCAATCAACCGTAAAGATATATCAATAACTCAAATATATATACTGTAACGAAATATACATACTTTCACGATAATTAATTTCAACCACAGCTGTGTGACATTGTGACAAAGAATAGCGGTCTTTAAACCGTATAATTGGCTCCAAAAGAACATACAAGTTCAGAGGAATGCCATTAAGTACACTTTATTAGAGAATTCTAAGTGCGGAACAGGAGAATTTCATAAAGATATTTGAGGGATTGATATTAACTTAAACCATACCTCACATCAAAAGTCCCTTTTGTAGTATGGACTTCTTTTCAGCTGAGAATCCCTTCAGCATAGATCATTAACTATGAAAAGCTGAAAGATCTATATCTGATTCTCGTTGTCAGCATAACTAACAATTCCTTTCATTACCACCAAAAGGCTATCCAGCATCTCATAGATGGAATGAGAAGCAGAATGTACCTTATCAGCGACATAGAAGCAATTAGTCCTACCATTAATAACAATCCAACTGCATCCAGGTTCCTTCCTGAAACCCTTTTTGTGCATCATTTTCCTCACTCCAGCTACCACATCCCACTTTCTTGAGGAAGCGTATAGATTAGATAGGAATACATAATTTGAAGGGTTCTCGGGTTCCATACGAACAAGGAAGCTATAAGCCAAGTCTCTCATCTCATGGTTCCCATGCATTACAGAAGCATTGACAAGAGCCCCCCAAACACTCGGACCAGCTTCCGCATGCATATTGCCTATAAACTGTAGTGCTCGGTCAAGCTGGTTTGACCGACCTAATATGTCAACAACACAAGCGCAGATCTCCACTGTTGGTTCAATCCCATAATCATTTATTGCTGAGCTATATATGTTAAGGCCTTCGCTGACCATTCCTGATCGACCACAGGCAGCAAGAACCCCTACTACCGTTATCATGTCAGGCTTGATTCGTAAATGTAGCATCTCATTGTACAGAAGCACGGCTTCCTCACCCTTCCCATGAAGTCCATATCCAGAAATCATGGAACTCCAAGAGACAGCATCCTTAAAAGAAGCACCATCAAATATTCTCCTTGCAGAAATTAAGCCCCCCGACTTGCAGTATGCATCTATTAAAGCATTAGAAAATGAGACACCGTGATCTATTTTCTTTCTGATGGCAAAACTGTGAATCTCCCTCACAGCTGATAAACCAACATGTGTTACACAAGCAGGGAGAATGCTTACCAGAGATATGTCATTGGGTTCTATATCATGCATGACCATCATTTCCCTAAAAAGAGAGAGGGCTCCCTCTGAATCTCCAAATATAACATAACCATTGATCATTGCTGTCCAAGAAAATACATTTTTAGACTTCACACGTTCAAATACCCTTCTCCCCACATCCGCCTTGTTATTCTTGGAGTACATGTCTATCAAGCAACAACCCAAGTGAACATCTGCATCCGGAAGAAACTCCAACTCATTCCTCAACATATAACCATGAAGCTCCTTCCCATGATTATATTTCTCAGAATCACCGTTGCACAAAGGCAAAAGACTCGACACCGTGAACGCATCTGGTTTTAAGCCGACGCTCAGCATGTTTTGTACAACGTCCCATACTTCCTTACCCTTATTATCATCATTTAAGCTCGCATACCCTGTTACCAGAACATTCCAAGAAGCGATACTTCTATCAGGCATTTCATCGAACAGTTTCTTCGCTTCATCCAATCCGCCGCATTTACAATACATTGACATTAGAGAATTGGCGACAACAACCTCCGAGACAAACCCAATCCTCGCGCTCTTCGCATGAACCACTTTCCCAGCAGCCAAGTCCCCACACTCGCCCGCAGCTTTCGACAGCGTCGCGAGCGTGTAACCGTCAGGAACCACGTTCCCCAGACACATTCGATCAAACAGCTCGAAAGCAACCTCATACGCACGGCTCTTCGCATACCCATTAATCAGCGTGTTCCATAAGTAAACGTTCTTGTGCTCAAACGACTCAAAAACCAATCTTGAATCCCGCACGCTCCTGCAGGCGGCGTATGCGGACAGGAGCTTGGTTCCCAGGTAAGTGTTCCGGGCGAAGCCATTGACGAGGACTCGCGCGTGGGACTGTCGGGTCAGTCTCAGCGATTGATCCTCGGCGCAGAGCTGAATGAAATGGAGGAGGGTGGAGGCAGAGCAGGGAGAATCCGCTAGAGCGGCTTCTGAGCAGCATCGGAAGGTTATGTTCCTGAACGTTTCCCGTCCAGAGAAGGAGATCATGAGAGAAACGAACTTCGCACGCTGAAGGCTCCGGCTAGAGAGCTGCGAGTGCGACTTTGGGAGGGGAGGGAGATGGCAGACATGGAAGGAAGCATGGTGTGTTCTGTTCTTTTTGATTGGTACCATGTGAATCCTAGGTTCTTGATCTTTATGCCGAGGAGGACAAAATAGAAATCTTTGATTTTTCCAAATTTTACGAACTAAAATACATTGCCTTAGAAGTTTTAAAAAATAAAATCGCACTGAAAATTCTAAACTTGTCAATTGAATATTAAAACTTTCAAAAATATAATTGAATTCTAAAACTCAACGAGTTTCAAAATTTGATTACACAAACTTGATAAATTTTAGGATTTCATTATACTTTTTGAAAGTTTAAGGACTCAATTACGTTTTTGCGATAAGTTTTAGACTTGATTGCACTTATTAAAAAACTCATGACTTAATTACGCTTTCGTGATAAGTTTTAAGATTTTCAATGCACTTATTCCAAAAAATAATTAAAAGATGCAATAAAATTTTTGAGTGTTCAGTATCAATAAATTGTATCGTAGGCCACACTCACTCGTCCCTAACGGTGCCTTGCTATGGCTGCTGCTATGGGTCCTTTCTTGTTCTTCCATGTGCCCCTCTGGAGAGCTCGCAACAAGTTGCTCCGGTCCCTGATCATTCTCCAACCAAGCTTTGCTAGCAATGCTTCATTAAAGTCCCCAGCTTCTCTGAAATCCAGCCCTCCTTGGCTTTTGGGGAGTTCATACTAGGGATGAGAAATTTCGGGTTTCATACTAGTTTCACTTGAAATTTAGAGCCTATCTATGAAAATAGGTTCTTTATTTTTTGAAACTTGGAACCTACCTTACATATCTTGAAACCTGTAACAGGTTCCAAGGTCTATACATATTTCACATTTCACGTGTATTATTAATGAATCATCATATTTAATGACTACCACTTGCTGCTATAATTCACTGATCACGATTTATATTTAAACATACGAAGACTATGAAAAATTAATAAGTTATAAAATGAAAGCCCAGACTAATGGTTTCACATTATACACTCATCATCTAATGCCATGGAATACTGCAATATCACGCGAAGATATAGATCAAGAAAAAACATAAAAAAAAACTTATTTAAGGTTTTAGGTTCCAAATTTTAGGTTCCACCTACTTAGGATCTGGAATCTACTCATCGAAATAGGTTCTCCAATTTTTGAAATCTAAAACTTACATATTCCACCGTTCTTAGGTTCTACCTGGAATCATGCTCACCACTAGTTCAAAGATCATCCAAGCTTCTCAAGGCCAAGCAACGTTGCTTATCGTCTACTACTTCCCACCAAAAGGGTCAGATAATCGCGTCGAGGTTGTCACTTATTCTTTCCAGGAACTCTTCTCGCCAGTTGAGTAGATAGGGATATTTTGGACAGACATGACGAATTAGTGTGGCTCGTCCTGCCCAGGAAAGAGTTCTCCTTTTTCCACAATTCCATATTGTCACCCATTCTCTCCGTGAGGAAATTGAAGTCCTGCGAGCCTCTATCAGAAGCCAATAATGGACTGCCAAGGTATTTAGTACCGCCACGCACGGCCCATATGACAAGGAATCTTGAACTGTCTCTCTGGACGTTCCCGTGGCGTCATCCTAGAGAAGAAAATGAGGGATTTTCCTGTGTTGACAACTTGGCATGTGCAGGAGCAGTACGAGTCTAGGCAATCGCAGTAATCTTTGTAACGTTGGCTTTGGAGAACAAGAGAACATCGTCCGTAAACATCAAATGGTTCATTACAAGGCTTGGTCTCTCCAGTTTAATTTCTTCAACAAATCTTATCTGTTCAGCTCTTTGCAGAATACTTGAAAGGGTCTCTGAGTATATTACGAAAATATATATGAGGAGACAATGATTCACCTTGCTGAAGCCCTTGGGTGAGTGCGAAGCCTGCAACCCAGCCATTAAGGAGAAGGGTATAGCAACAGTAGAAATACACTGCTCAATTAAATTGCATAAAGGTTTCGCAGCCCATTAGCTCTCAAGATAGCAGTGAGTATATTCCGTTCGACCTTATAATAGGTTGTCAACATATCGACCTTAAAAGCGTGCAATAACCTCCCTCTTCTTCTTTTCTGCATACAATCCATCACTTCCTATGCAGTGGTTGAATTTTCAAAGAAATATCTATTCGTTACAAAGCAGATTGATGAGCCGAAATAATTCTGCCTAGGTATTGGTTCGAAGGATTAGTGATGATCTTGAAAAATTTTGTAACACTCACAAAAAAAAGTATAGGTCGAGCACGACATTCCCGTTTGAAAGAAATGTTGAACAGAATTTATTGCCTGATTTAAAATCTCCTAGAGTTCTGTATAAAATAGAGCAGGGAAGCCATCTGGGCCCGGTGCTTCAAGCGGTGCCACAGCTTTAAGACATGAATCTCAGTCGAGGTAGGGAGAACCGTAGGGTTTGCATTCTCTTCTTGTGATACTCAAGTGTAAGAGATCCTGGATGATGGTGTTTGGAATTAGTTCCTGCGAAAAAAAAGGCGTCGTATTTTCAAGGAAAATAACTCTTCGCCCCTTCCATTTTCGTTATCCGACAACCCTCATAATTTTTGACAGCTAATAACATGCTTCTATCGGAGACGAATGCTAGTGGACAAGTGGAAGAACTTGGCACTTCTGTTCCCTTCCCTCATCCAAGTTTGCCGAGATTTTTGCCACCAAATGGTTTCCTCTCTCATCCCATTGTTCATTCAGCTGCTCTTCCAACTCCTTGATCTGGGCCTACGAAGATTCGGTAGGTTGAGCTTGTTGTATTGCATCTAGCTATTCAAGTATATCTTACAGGCATCGGTTAACAAATCCCAAAGTATTCTCTGTTCCATCGCTTAAGTTCCAATGCCAGCGTGGTCTCATAGCAAGTTGCTGCATAGGCCTCTGTCCAGTTTTCCAGACATCTTTGATGACTTTCGAAGTCAGCATCTCGAAACCAAGCTGCTTCGAGTTTGAATGGTCGGGGCGATCCACCTTCCAAGGCGAACAAATTAAGCCGCAAGGGAACATGATCTGAGAAAAGTGTTCATACCATTCTGTGGAGCAAATGACCCTGTCTCCACAAGGGGACATTGGCCAAACCATGGCGACCATTACACCAATCCAAAGACCACTCCTTAAAGCCAAGCTCAGCACAGTTGAAAGTGTCCATATAAAGTTCGCTAGGAATTGACATGAGGTGTTGGGCCTACTGCTCTTTAAAGTCACCGATTCCTAGCCAAGCCCTAAGCATCGTTTGTCTCCAGCTCTGCATTGCATCCCACAAGTTATGTTACAGTTGGTAACTAGGGGGGAGCCTACACTGTTCGTTGATAGCCACCAATCTTGTTCATGCAGATTCGGCGCAAGTCTATGAAAGAGAATTTCTACGTTCCAGTCATTTGTCCAAAAACCGCAATCGCAATCCCATCTGCATGATGAAGTTCGTGTTCACAATTGTGTCTGTAGTTTTAATTAATCAGAACCCTTTGTATTACTTAAACCAGCCCTAAGCAATAAAGAAACTGAAATTGAATCGACCAATCCCCAAGATCATTTGCTAAAATGATCAGTTGATTCAGAAAAATGACTAGAAAGAGAGAGGTCAAACGGTTTAATTGGCTACGACAAATAATAGTGTAAATGACTTATGCTGTACAACTCTGGATTTATAGAAATGGATTTGGCTAACCACTAGCTGTCGAGCCACGTGTCCTCGTATTACCCGACTGGTCATGTGACGTGGCCCGACCGGTATGTCCTCGGAAAAATTACCCTCGGATGGCAAGTTGAGTCGAGCATACCCAACCGACCAAACTGCCACTTTAACCTCATTCTATTGAAAAAGATAACGGTATTACCACCGTTAGAAGACCATGTTCTTGCTGATCTGTAAGACGGTTTGACCACCACTTATCATGACGGGTGAGTATGGGCCCCTGGATGCGTGGCAATCATCAATGTATTCAATTTCTTCACAAAGTGTTTTAACGATTCGACAATTTTGTTGAACAGGTCATCCCTTGTCTTTTCCCGGTTTCCGTGCGTCCAACAATTCTGTTCATGCGAAAAGCAAATAGCAACCGGATCGACGACGGGAGGGAAAACTCACCACGACACGGGTAACCGCGTGGCTGATATCAGCGGCTACCACGGGAGTATTTGTAGCATCGTACATATGAAGAACAAAGATGAGCGTGCTGATCTTCATCCACACCGCCAGAGGCTGCCCAATCCCTCCATCCACTCCCACGATCGCGACGTTAAATCCCAGCGCCGTGCACCAGCCACTTCAGCTATTTCAATTACACATCGTTTTTGGGCGATCCTCATCTATGTCATCCTTATTCAGGTCTAAATGGATGTCGAACTGCATTCTTAATTAGATATTTAAGTGAGAAAATTTACATGGCACAATCCAAGGGTTTTTTTTCCTCCTAGAAATAAAAAGGAAATTATACAAATTGATTAAATCTTTTTATGGGTTTAAGCAAGCTCCTTATGAGCTTAAGCAAGCTCCTAAGCAGTGGTATGAAAAATTACATTCAGTCATATGTCTATTGGTTTTAAGCATAATAGTGTTGATAAATGTATTTATTCTAAGTTCATTAAAGACCACGGTGTTTTAGTTTGCTTATACATTGATGATATACTTATATTTGGAACTAGTATGACTTGGATCATTGAGAGTAAAAAGTATCTAACTTCCATGTTTAAAATGAAAGATTGGGTAAAGTTGATACTATCTTGGGTATTAAAGTTAAAAAAAAACATAGTGGGGTTACTCTTTGAGCCAAAATGATTGCATTGAAAAAAATGTTAAATAAATTTAAACATCTTGGTTTCAAAGAAGTGAGTACTCTATTTGATTCTAGTATTAAATTGAATTATAATACCCTTAGAGCAGTAGCATAACTTGAAAATGCAAGTGTTATAGAGTCTTTAATGCATGCAATGCATTGTACTAGACTTGATATTGCATTTTACGTGCGTAAATTGAGTAGATAAACAAGAATCAAATTATAGAACATTGGAATGTTGTAACCAAAAATTTTTGCTATCTTAAGAAAACTAAAAATTTGGGATTGTTCTATAATGATTATTCAGCTAAATTAGAAGGATCCACTTATGCTAGTTAGATTGCAAGTGCGAGTGATAAATATTTCACTTTTGGATGAATTTTCACATTAGGTGGTGGTGGTGTTTCTTGGGAAAGCAAGAAACAAACATGTGTAACTCACTCAACAATGGAATATGAATTCATTCCTTTAGCAGCAACTGAGAAAGAGGTCGAATGGATTAGAAATTTGTTGTTGAACATTAAATTGTGATCTAGTGCAATGCCTCCCATTTCTATTAATTGTGATAATTTGTCTAATTTGACAAGAGCTCAGAGTAGCACTTATAATGGCAAGTCTAAACATATCAGTCTAAGACATGAGTACGTGAGACAATTGATTCAAAATGGTACCATAACAATTGTCTATGTGAAGTCAAGCAGGAATTTGACTTATCCATTTACAAAGGATTTACCAAGAGAAGTGGCAAAGATGACTTCAAAAGAAATAGGGCTAAAACCTTTGCCTAAAATCACCAGTAATGGTAATTCAACCTAATACTAGTAAATCATTAGTTATAAGGTTTGATGGGTAAAAACAAGTTACTAAAATTCATTATTTGATACTGACATTAGCCCAGACATGAAAAGTCAGTATCGTCTGTTATGTCTTGTAAGCTTAATTATATTCTTAATGAAGTATGTGACATTCCGAATTTCGACCCATTTTTGGAATTTATAAAACGTGTAATTCGTCAGTGCGCTTATATTAGAATCTCGCCCGGAAACTGATCACTCTTGGGTTCTTATTTTGTTTTTAAAAAATAGAGATTTTGCTAGAATCGCACTCGATCGAATTTGACCGTTATTTAGACCCCGAACTTGGCAGTCGATTTTCGGGAGTTTCAGGATGAAATAAATTGGACGGTGTCGATATTATTGTGGCCAGCCTCGAGATTACCAGGAATAGTAGAAAAGTGAAATTTTGGACCGGGTGCGGAATTGGACTAGTAGACCTCCCTCGTAAGGTGTTTTAAATTATTTTATTTTGGCCCTTTATCCTATAATATTAATTAGGATTTTTGTAGACCGTTTGATCGATTTTTAATTTGAACCGTGTCTGTTAGATCGCAATTATTAGGTTTGACTTCGTGGCTTCCTCTCTCTCTTTCTCTCTCTCTCTCTCTTCCTCTCTCCTCTGCCGCGTCTGCCCCCACCCCACCGTGCACGTCCCCTCCCCCTTCCCCCCATTCAAGGCCTCTCTCTCCTCCTTCTCTCTCTTCCTCTCTTTTCTTTTCCTTTTTCTTTTCTGGCTCTTCTCTTCTGCTTCTCCGTCTCTTCGCCTCCCACCCCCCCAACTCCCGCTCCTTCTACTTCAACTTCCTACTTGACGAGCACTAGCCCAGCTGCTCACTGCACCCGACCATCGCACCGCCCATTGCTCGGCCACCGTGCATCGCCCCCAGCCACCGTCCGCCGTTCGTTGGGCGCCACCTTCGCCTGACGCCGCTGTTTCTATTTCTTCTCCTTGCTGCCTGACGCCGGCCGCCCGAGCTCGCCCTTGCCTAGTCGGCCGCCTTGCTCTGCTCCATCGTCTAGCTCGCCACCATGGGAGCTCAACCCCTCACCGTCCGCCGCTCGCCCCGACCGACTGCCTTCGCGCCAGCTCGCCTCGCCCGACCGCCGTCGCGCCTGTCACGGTCCAGTGCTGCCCATCCGGCTGTCCTGCTCCACTCCGCTGTCGCAACGCCGCCATGCCGGCCTGAGCCTTGCCACCCCCAGCTCTCCTCCTCTCTCTCTCCTCCTCCCCCTCTGCAGTTCCTCCGGCCACCGTCCGACGCCACCCGCCCGGTTGTTGCCGCGCCAGCTAGCCGCCGCCAACTTGCCGGAGCCAACCCAGCCTGCCAGCACGTCGCCCCTAGCCAGTCACCACCGTGCCGCCCTGACCGCTGTCGGTTCGAGCCCCCTCAGCCTCCCTCTCCCTCTCGCCCTCACCCCCCCGGTTGTCTTCCCCTCCCCCTGTTCGCACATGCAGCGAGCCCGTCGCCGCAACCGCCGCATGCCCAGCCGATGCCGTCATCGGCCACAGTCGCGCCGCCCTGCCGTCCAGCCGGCCCGTTGCTCGCTGGTAGTCCCGTCGCCGCCGCCACCCGCCCCAGCCGCCGGCCAGCCGGCCTGACTAGCCGCTGCTCAGGGCGTGGCCGAGTTGCCTCGAGGAGTGCCCATCGCCGTGCCCGGGCTTGCCCAGGCCGTGGCCGGCCCATTGGCCACTCGACCAGGCCATGCGCTCGCTCGCCCATCGTGGCCCATTGCTGTGCCCGTCGCCTAGAGGCCTTGCCCATCCAACCCGGCGAGTTGCCCGTCCAACCAGGCGCGTCGCCCGTCCACGCCCGCGCCCATGCCCAACCGTGACGGAGAATTTTGCCCGTGGGCCCGCGCCCGCACCTAGTTCGGCACTGTTCACTCGGGCCATTTTAGGCCCGAGCAAATTTTCTCTAGACCAAACTTAAGTAAGTGACTTCCTAAACCCTACCTAGTACTTTGGGTATTATTAGACTTGTTTCGGGTTAGAACGGTTAGGGCGTGTCTTAATTTAATTATATTATGATACATTTGTGTTATTTGAATTGGACCAAAATGATATGCTTGATTTGGGTGAATGTACGTGACCGAATTGGATGGTTTTGAGTGTTTAGTAGTGTCTATTGTTGGTGAGTCAATGATTGGCTGTTGTGGCATTCGTGGGTAAATTGGATGTTCGTATGTGGCCGAATGAATGTCGAATTTGTGGGTTGGTATGGCTTGTCATGAATTGGATTGAATTGTGATTATAGATTGCTTGGTGGGATTGGCGTGAAATTTATTGAATTGAATGGCGTATGCGTGCTTGTCGATTTTAAGCTCGGATCGATTGGAGGGCTACGGACTTGGGACGTGTTGACGGCGGTCCGTGTGAAGGCATGAACGGCCAATGGGCCAATTGGATGCGGGCTTGAGACGTGTTGACGGTGGCCTGTTAAAGGTGTGATAGACCAGGACGTGTTTATATCGGTCATTGGAATGACTTGATTGTGTGGCTTGGGACGTATTGACGGTGGCCACTGGTATGGTATGATTGGTATGGCTTGGGACGTGTTGACAACGGCCATTGGAATTGATCGAATTGTGCGGCTTGTGAACCCGTGAGAGGAAAGTTGGTTGGACACGTGCATGCGACTTGAGTGTGATTGAAATGATTGGTTGAGCGTGATTGAAATGGCTGGTTGAGCGTGATTGGATTGGCTGGTTGAGCGTGTGATTGGATTGGCTGGTTGAGCGTGTACTTGAAGTGGCTGGTTGAATGTGTGGTCTAGTTAGGAAGATGAATTGCATGCAAGTGTGGTTGGCGTTTGAGCAATTGCGATGTACTATTTAGTTACTATTATTGCATTACCATGTTATGACTAACGTGCAGTGCTGGTATGGGTTTGATGACGAGGTAAGTTCAATAATGCGAATTTTATATCTTTTGAGGTAGATTGCATGTACGACTTGTCTGGGTACGCATTAGCCTACGTGGGGTATAGGGAGTTGCTTATTGAGACTCATTCTCACGATTATTATATAACCATTTTAGATCCGCGACCATAAGTGACTGGAGACGCTTCAAGGGTAACCCGGAGATCGAAGACGAGTCAAGCGCTTGGTATTTTGAGTCCCCCTTTTGTAGAGGAGTTAAGTTTGCGAACCATTGCCCATTTTGAGAAATGTGGTTCTGTTATTGTGGCATAGCTTGAGGATTTGTCTTTTGTGAACGTCGTATGTATTCATCAAGTGTAGAAATTATAGTTATTTATTTATTGCTATTGCTGCCCCTTGTCATCATTAAGTGTCCGGGCTGTTTCTATTTGTTTCCGCGCGTGCTTAATCTCTAATGTTTGGGTTGGGTCGGCGACGTGCCTGGGACGTCGCATTCAATAATCGACCATCGAGGGGTGTCGCGAGCTCGTTAGGGTTCGGGGCATTACAAAGTATAATACAAATTAATAACGTGTTATTAATAACGGAGACACGCGGTCAATACTTCACCTATATGGCTTTGAAGTGGTGCCGCTTCTTACGAAAGTTAAGGTTGCTTTCTAAAGAGCTCATGAAATAGGTACAAGCACAAGGCCATAATAATGCTAAGTAAATTATAGATTTTCTTGTTGAAACAAGAGGTTAGTATGTGTGCGGTATATCCAATACTACTATTAAAGTGGGAAGTTTAAAGCATAGCTGCTTGAAACTTTAGGAGAGAATTGGCCACCGTACAATGGGTTTAGAACTTTTTTTGGATAATTATCCTAATTTGTCACATGTATACTAGTTTGTAATGTTTTGTGATGCAAAATTAGTTTATGGTAAGTGTGATTATTTCCTTGTGCTACGAAAATTAGTTTTGAGTGAAAATGTCCTAAGTATACTAGTTTGGGACTTTTTATGATGTTTATGATGTTGTCCCTAAAATGCTTTCTATTTGAGTATTTATGCACAGATATTTGTCAAACACATTCATAAAAATAACATAAGTGGCACATTCTCGATATTATAAGGCACAACAGTTATATGCTAAAGCGAATATAAATAACATGTAAAAGTATCAATATATGATGCTTACGCAGAACGATCCGTACCTAGTGACGATCTAACTGCTTTTCATCCTTTCAAAAGTAGCCATTGCGGACACGTATCGTTTGGAAAATCTCTTTGGCTTGTCCTGTGAACATTGGTTTTGTTATTATTATAGAGTAGAAACAAAAGCATGTAGTTTGAGATTGAATAAGATTCGGGTGTCCTTTCATAATTTTCCAGTAGTAGAAAGCACGAGTCGCCACTCACCGATGTCCACGTATCTGTTCTTTTGTAGAGAATGGAATCCGACACCATGAACCAAGAACCTGATAAATGGACAAAATTCTGGGAAACTTCTGCAGAATGTAAAAAATACTTTCTTTTTAATTAAAGGGATAAGTGTATTAAAAGTCCCAAAACTTATTACAAAAGTGAAATTAAGTCCTAAACTTGTCAGTAAAGTGCAATTGCGTTTTAAAACTTTCAAAAAGTTAAATCAATTTATAAAACTTGTTAAATTAGTCTAATCAAATCCTTCCATTAGTTACATTTTTCAAAAGTTTTGAAATTTGATTGCACTTTTATGATAAGTTTGCACTTTTTTGAAAATTTTTGGACTCGATTGCATTTTCATGACAAGTTTTAGGGCTTAATTATACTTTTTGAAAGTTTTAGGAGTCAATTATATTTTCATGACAAATTTTAGGATTTCTAGTGCACTTATTCCTTAATTAAATGTCAATGTTCGCCAAAAAAAAATTAATGTTCATGAACTTCCAACAAGGATGAGTAAACTTTAGATTTGTCACTTTCTAAGGGAACATAAGCATAATTAAAAAATCATGAGAACAGATGACTTGGGAATATCAACGTTAATTTTTAAGTGTGTTATACTCACACAACCTCAGCTTTTATATGCTAATTAGCACAATGGTATAAATTCCAAGTTAGAATCAAAGAAAAACATATAATAATGGGTATTTCAAGACACTTACAGTAAAAGAAATTTAACATTTTTTATACACTGCTTTTGTCATATTATATTGCAAATGCTAGCAGATGTATTTAACAAGTGCCATGAGAATACATGTCACCAAGATTCTCGAAAAAATAGCAAATCCATGCTCTTTTTGCGCGGAAATCATTCTATATATTTGATAGCCAACTCTTTCTTTTTTTGACCATTTTTGTCATTGCAGACATCCAATGAAGGTAGCTTCCTAGGCAGGTATCATTTGTGCAGTCCCTATTATATTAAGGGATAATGACACAAATGATTTTTGAATTTTGGCTCGATATGCAATATGATCCTTAAATATTATATTTGTTCAATGTGGTCCCAGAACTTTTGGTACGTATTCAATTTAATTCATGAACTGTATGAAAATGTTTAATGTTGTCCTTCCATTAATTCAAGTTCAAGAATAACATTGAACATTTTATACAGATCGGGACTAAATTGAATATACACCAAAAGTCCAAGGATCAAACTGAATAAATTAAAAGTTCAGAAACGACATTGCACATCATGCTAAAATTTAGGGATCACATTGAACAAATTTAAAGTTCATGGATCACAAGACATTAGGCCAAAGTTTAAAGACTATTTATGTCATTTACCCTTATATTCTTGAGATTATGAAGGCAGAGAATTCTATCCGAATAAGAAAACCACCTTCCCGAAAAGGATTGCTCAAAATGCTCCTGGCAAAAATTTGATACTATATTTGGACAGGTAACAAAATTATGCTCAAATCTTTATAACAGTTCGGACAACAAAACATAAAGCTCCAGCTTTAGATCCTTTCCCATATGTGGCCAAATTAGTACTTCAATAGAAATTTAATTGATGACCCAGCAAAACAAGAAAGATTCTCAACAGAAGGGAGCGACCAAATTGTGCATAGTGGCTTTGCCTGTTGCATACGGAGCACCACAGTTGATTCCGTGCACATCTTCCATGCTCCACAGGCCATCCCACAAGATATCCTCATTTGTTGATGTTGATGATGAGGCATCAGGAAGAGAAGCATTGTTGGCATTGGAAACAGAGTAGAACAAGCTCTGGTCATAGACGGAGTTATTGGGGTATGCCTCCGCAATCTCGGGCCTGATTTGGGGCGCATACAGGACTCTCTGGTGGTCGGTTTCTTCAAGCAGGGACAGGATGCTCTTCATGTCAACCGGAGTCAGTTGCAATTGCTGTTGCTGTTGGAGCAGCTGCTGTTGTTGCTGCTGTTGCATTTGCTGATGTTGCTGTTGTTGCTGTTGCTGATGATGATGAAACTGTTGGCGACGCAGAAGACGCACCGCTTTCGATCTCTCAGGGTTCCTCGGAGAGGCCTTGGCCTTGTTCTTGAAATGCGTCCTCCAGTAGTTCTTGATCTCATTGTCTGTTCTTCCTGGCAAGCTTCTTGCAATCGTTGACCATCTGTTTTTCATTTTTCATTTTCATTCGACCAGTTTTTATAGGAAGATCTTACTACTATTGAAAAACTTAATACAGAAAGCTTTCAATATTTTGAGTAATTAAATTTACCTGTTTCCCCACCTAGCGTGGAGCTCCAGGATGATGCTCTCTTCATGTGGGGTTATCTGGCCTCTCTTGAGGTCAGGCCTCAAGTAATTCACCCACCTCAATCTACAGCTCTTCCCATTCCTCTTGAGCCCTGCACAAACAAAACATATAAGACACCAAAATAATTTCCTTTCACTTCCCATAATCTCAAAATTCAACTCCATGTTTTTCCTTCCCTTGATGCAATAGTGTAGTGATAAAAGCTCATGCCATTAGAAACAGGAAAAATTTAAGAAAGCTTGTATGGTTTGTAGCCCCTCAAAAGCAAACAAAAGGAGACTTTTTGATAGGTTTTTGTGGGGGATATCTAAGCAGTAACAAGAACCAATAATGCATAAACAAGAAGGCAATTAGAAGGGTTATAAGGATTACACCACTAAAAGAAAACAAAAAAGAACTAAGCAAATTTAAGAGGATTGTAAGGATCGCATCACTAAAAAGAAAACAAAAACCACGAAAACTTTCAAGAGGCTTATGTGGGCATCCTAAGTATTAACAGTGCATAAACATGAAGCAACTAACTAAAAGAAAACATACATAAGATCCAAAGATTAAGAGGTTTATCCTGTGGAGATGCTGATTGATTGAGTACTAATTGATAATTAAAAACATGAATATGTATATGTTACCTGTGAGCCTAGCCACAGAGTTCCATCTTCCCTCCCCATGCAACTTCACATACTCAATGAGCAACTTGTCTTCCTCAGCAGTCCAAGGACCTTTCCTCCACATCTCTTCCATGGAGTTTGGGCCCCACCCAAAGTTCCCTGTCATTGCTACCCAAGACATGTAGCTCTGAAGGGCTAAAAGAGAGAAAGGGAAACAAAATATTCTAGCTTAACGAGAGAGGTGGTTCCTATATTGTGACTCTTTTGGTTTGGTTGGGTGTAATTCCTTTCCAAAGATCTGTGGCAATTTGAGTTGCCGTGCATCCCATATTTATATTGGCACTTGAGCAATGTGTTTCATGGCATCACCAAATTTTCTGTCGCTATCGAATCATCCCTATCCTTTCCACTGTTCAATGTACGGGGTGATCTCTTGATAAATATAAACTGTCCGCAATGACCCTTTTAACCCCTCTTCATCTTAGGTTAGTTTGGTTCATTTGCTGAAGCATTAGATAATAGGGAGGAGACCTCAACAAGCTGGATTTACTTCATTTCGTAACGTGCGATAATGATTCAATCCCCTTGTTCATATAATCGGAGTTAAGTCATAAATTTGGAGCTATGTGAATATTGAACTATGGGGTTTACTTTAGGAGTTGTTTTAACTGTGGAATTTTATGAAAATGACAAGCTAGGACGCTATGGAGCATAGGGGTTGATGGAAATTGATTTGTAGTTCTACTTTAGTTGGAGTGAATTTTTAAAGTTTCACGTGCAAGCTCCGCATAGCGGAAATGTTTGAATATTTGCTTTGAGCAAGCGTTTTGTTGGCGCATAGAAATCGTTTTATCAACAATTAAACTCAGTTTAGTCAGATGACTTTTTCTCAAGTTCAATCGAAAGGACATAGGGGCCAATTTCTGCAAGACGAAGGGCAGTAGGAGAATTCATT